>OY744481.1:17359926-18559926 GCA_963556165.1 Tipula helvola | reverse complement strand
TAGTGTAATTTGACATTTCACAACAATTAAAAGTCACTTCTGAAAATTTTATTTGTTTGGTGGCAATTTTTAAATTTAGTATTTATTGTGATTTTTATGATTTATAAAGTATTACGGAGAGAAAAAATACTCGCGAAACCATTTTGTATTGGTATAACTGTATTTTCCGTTTTGACAGATAGAATCCCTTCTTACCCTACTACTTTCGTTGAGTTAAGTTGGATTAAGAAACTTAACGAAAATTCTAAGCTCGACGTGTTTTCATGATGAGATAATCCACGTTAATCCCGGCTAACTCCATCATGGAAACGTAGTACATAATTGACTTTCTCACAGTAACACCTTATTGTTCTCTTACAGAACAGATGTAAAAGTAGAGGGGGACATTTTAATATTTTATTTTTATACATTTATATTTTATACATTTTAAAAACAATTTTGTATTTTAACTTTAACGCGATTTTCTCAAAACAACGTTTTTCAAGTTGGTGGGCAAGATTAAAAAAAAAAATATTTATCCGATCGTTCTGAAATTTTAACACGTTAATTTACACATGTTAATGTTCAGAATGAACTACGGATGAAAAAATCGGCGTACAAGTTTTTAAGTTACAGCAGGTTTTCGTGGGCAAAAATCGTCGATTTTTGCAAAAACGCCGCCATTTTGTTATTTTTCAACCAAATTTTTTCTTTTTAGTTCATTCTATAGCGGCTTTGATACTGATTAAAACCCCGTTTTTTTTATCTTGTTTCAGACTTTTCTGAAAGCAGAAATCCTCACCATGATATTTTGGTGTTTTTTTGAAAACATTTTAGCAGACGACGCGGGGCCAAAAAAAATAATTTTTTTTTTGTTTTGTATAGCTAAATACTAATAAAACATATGTGCAAAGTTTAATTAAGATATGTCTTCGTTTTTATTTAAAAATGTACATTAAAAAAAAAAAATTGTAATTTGAATGAAGGTGCTATGGCCCCTTAAGAGAATTACTCTGATTATTTTTGATTTGTTCTGTGTATGATGGCTGATGTGGTACTATGTGGGTCAATTGCGATATCGAGTTGCTTAACCAGTATCTGAGAGCCTGTCCCGTTAAAATCCCCTCCAATAATGCATGGTTCGTATTTTTAACTCGTGTAATTAATTATGTCTAGGTTTCTATTAAGTTGATTGAAATTTGTTCCGGAGGGATCATAAATTTATATTACTAGTATTAATCCTGTCTCTAAACTGATTTCTATACTGCGGTTGTTTCAATACTATTAATATTTTTAATTTCTATTTTTGCCATTTTAAATTTAAATTTAGTGATTATAGCAGTGCCCCGAGTACTTTCTACTTTGTCTGTTCTAATGATATTGTAATTTGGAAATTGAATTCTATTCTTGCTTATTTTCTCTTGCTTGAGTGATTTTTTGTTTCAGTTTTTTTAGTATCTTACATCCTTTGTAATTTACTGGGTGTCCAAACTCACCACAATTCATGCAGTAAGCTTTTGGAGATTCTTCGGAATCATTGGCTGGTATAGAATCCTTTTTAGTAGCTTTACATTCATATGGCCCATGTGAGTTTTTACATTTTACGCAGCGATAATTATACGTGCAATTTCTAACTATATGTCCAAAAAGTTGGCATGGTAAACATTGCACAATCTCCTTATTTTTTAATCTGTCCCAACTAATTCTGTGTTGGCAAACATATTTAATCTTTGTCAGCTCCCACAAGTCCACTCCATTTTCAGTGATCACAATATGACAATCCAATTTAGATATATCTGATTACAATCGTTGAGTTTCAAAGATTTTTACCTCCACTTTCAATCCGGTCATTTCTTGTATATCCTGAGCAATACCCGATGTTGGGTAAGAATGATGTACTCCTTCTAGCAATATTATTTGTTGAATACTTTTTTATATGTATCTGTGTCTGTATCTTCGCATCTAATAATATTATTGTGATTTTTCGCTATTTTGACGGTGAATTTTTTAGCTCCATCCTCTTTAAGAGCCTGTGCCATCTCGTAAATTTTAACGTTGAGTACCATAATTGGCGGTATTCTTCCTTTATTTAAACTTTTCGGTTGTACTGGAGTATTATTGTTCTCTATTCGTTTTTCGCTTGTTTTCACGTTGTTACTGTCAGTAACAGCAATAGAACGGTGATTACGTCGAGAATCGGTGTCATCGATTTTTTTGTTTGTAGCGTCGGATTTTTGGAGATGAATTCAGATTGCTTCTTATCGCTCGCTTCCATCATAGGCATTAACTTCGAGAATCTGTTATCAGCCAGGCTATCTGCTGATTTACATAATCGTTAGTTCTTGCTTTTTTTGAGGCTTCAACGTCGTGGTCGGGTCCACTCTTTTCCTGTTAACGTGAGGTTCTAACGATTCCGCTCCCACCACTGTCATGAACGATTCTTCATCACTGGTATCACTACGTTCGCAGAGCCAGTCAATTATTTCCCTAAATTTTACGTTTCTTTTTTTGCAATTTTTTGTTATAACTATTTCTGTACATTAAAGCGGATTAAATTGTATGGAGAAAAAATTTTTAGTCTGGAGACTCCACTTTTCTGAAAATTCATTGTATTTGAAGCAAAAATGTCCACTACACCATATGGCTACGATGAATTTCGAGCCTGCATAATTTCATTTGAAGATTTTTTTTTATATAGTGTGAGTTTTTTAAATGCCAGGTTTCTATCTCGAGAACGGTGCTGGATAGGAGAAAATTAGTTTTAATGAAATTTGTTAAGGGGCGAGAGGACATCAGATGGTGACCTTTAATTCGACCTTGACTACGACCTTCAAGGTCATTCGATGATCAAATTGATTGTTTTAAATGAAAAGCCCTATTTTTGGACCCCTGATTCGGAAAGGGCACAAAATTTTACGTTCAGATAGGAAGTTTATTCTCTTTGAATGACTTTCAGATGTTAGTTCAAGGACAAACTACTAAATAATATGAAATAAACAGCAAATAATGAATTTTAATGGGGAATGACTTACTTTAAATTTGTTGGCACCATGACCAAAGGTATCAAGTTAATATTGTGTTAGTATATTCCCCATTTCATTATTTGCAGATCATTTCTAATTACTTAGTAATTTGTCCTTGAACTAACACCTGAAAGTCATCCAAAGGAAGCACCTAAAATGCCTATCTGAACGTAAAATTTTGCGTTTTTTATGAATCTGGGGTCAAAAATAGGGATTTATATTTAACAAATTCAATTTAACCTTCAAATGGGGGGGGGGGGGGGAATTTTTACTGTTTTTTTTGGATCATATTTTTTAAGATCATATTAATTGATAATACAGACAAATCTCAAACTTCTAGATGAAAAACGACGTATAAAATAAGCATTCATATTGTGAAATTTATTCAAATTTTAAAATTGCCGCCAAAAAAAAAACGGCACTTCCAATGATTTTAATTTCAACTGTTCCGAGCTCAGGACACTCCCTTCAACTAGGTGCACTGATTTTCTTTAGTGACAGAACTTTTCATTAAAATTGGTTTCCAGCACACCGTGAGCCATATCGTGTTGTGGACTTTTTAGCTTAAAACTAAATGAATTTTCAGAAAAATGGGGTCTCCAGACCACTTAAAAATTTAATCCGCCCTAAGTACATACTATCTATTAGCTTCTTATTATTGTTTTTTATAACACTCGTTTCCCCCATAGTTTACTTCAATATTTTGTTGGCACTATATACAGGAAATTTATTTATCCTTTTTTATTGATCAGATTTTCTCCCACTACTGTGGCTCGATATTTTTAATCGGTGCTGTTTCTTATTTAAATTGCATACACTCACCCTTTATTTTTATTTTTATGCGCTTTTAGTTCGCCGGATATTTAATTTTCTCGTATTGTTTGGCTTTTGTGATTTTATTTTAATTTTTCAGGAGAAAAAAACAAACGTGTATCGACGTTACAGTCTAATAGTGTTGCCAGACTGCGGTTTAATAAATCCGATTTAGCTAAACTGGTTCAGGTACTCTATGAAACAAAACGCGATTAGCAAAAATTGGAGTTGACACACTACGACTAAACTCGAAAAATTCACTAATCCGATTTATTAAATCGCAGTGTGTCAATGCTATAAGGCAACTCTCGCACTTATTTTACTAACACTTTTAATTTTTTATATAGCACTAAATTTTTAAATTACTTGGTTTAATCTTCACTGTGTCGCGTTCAACTTACTAATAATTCAATTCGATCTTATTCGCCTTTTTATATACTCAAACCATAGTTCTAAAATTATCATGATTTTTCCAGTAATTTATGCTATTCTATTCTAACCTAGGGCTCACCATAACAATATGTAGACTATCTACATTTTTTAATGAGACCTCAGCTCGCTGGATATGCCCATGTTTCGCCATTGTTTGTTGTCATAGGTAGATGGTTTTTCAGAGGGTTTACCCCTTAAAATGAGTTTCCGTTTCTGGTTTTACTCGCATTTTCGTCCAACAATTTTTTTTTTATTTATTTCGGTTTATTCAAAATTTAGGTTTTTTTCGACTTTCGGTTTTTAGGGTTCGGTTCCGGTTTCACTCTCTGCTTTAAAAAAATTAAAATTAAATTAACGCTATAATTTCAAATAGCAAGTTTTTGTTATTACCGTATAGTTATTAATTTCTGCTTAAGGCGCTTTTTAAACTGTGCTGTTCATCAATATATGTAAAGCCAAAAACTTCAGAATACATTCTTAATAGCTTTTTATCAGAGTTGGATAGTGCCAATAACTGGAATTTATGACACAGTTCGTAACACTTTTTGTATAAAATTGTCAAAAAATTAGATTTTGCTGATTTATTGATTTTATTTCCACAAAACGAAAAAAGATTCCCGAATAGTGATGTAAAATGGTTTAAAAGAATTTGTCGCATCAAAAATAGTTTGCAATAGCACAGCAACAGTTGTATTACGTATAATTTACCTAAAGCATTATTATTCCACAATGTTTCGGTGTTGGTCCATTTGATCAATTAGTTTCACTTGAGAATGAACCATTATGAACCATTTGTACGTACTTCGAAAATCATCCTGTAATCATGACCTGCCTATACTACAAGAGCCTATGCAGCATTGCTAGCGAATTCAGTTAAAATTATTTCTCAATTTTGTTTGTATTTACAATAATTTTAAGTCTATTTAATTGCTTAAAATATCATCCGCGGTTGTTATGCATTCACTGTGGCTTATATACATACAAATATTATTAATTACTCGCGTGTTTACGCAAAATGTATAAAATTTTCTAAAAGGAAAAACAATAGGAAATTTTATATTTCACACAAATTGAATAGAATGTTATGTGTTTTGTTTTCCTGATCATTCCGCACTGGTCGGTGATTAAATTCAATGAAATCAAACAAAACTAAAAAAATATGCAACCTCTATTGTAACGCCCGAATGGATTAAAACTAAAGTCTTAAAACATATTACACCAACATTAATTTACATAAGTTATGCTATAACTTTATTGAAAGGGCGATATTTTAAAAAACATGATATAAGACGAATTCAAAGTTCATTCGCTAAATCAATGACAAGATGAATCAATCAAATAGCAAGATGTCTACAAAGGTAAATAGAGAGGAAACCAAAAACCAATAAATCTATCGTTCAGTTCAATGACACTAACACAAACTATAATATTTGTTGTTAATGGTATAGTACTTGTCGTGTTTGTATTATTGTTGGAGTTATTTTTATCTATTTCCACGGCAAGAAGAGACAGTGATAATAAGAAATAAAATAAAAATGTGTGTACATACGAATCGACAAATACATTTTTTCCATTAGTATACTTATACAGATTGGTATGTATGTATATTTATAAGTCAAATTGTGTTATTTCTGAGAAATTTTTAGATTTTATTCTAACGGCTGGCGGTGATATCAAATTGCGCTACATAAATTTAAATTCTGTAAAAATTTTTCGTTAAAAAAAGTTTTGATGACTTTTGTATAGTGGAGGAGTAGAAAGGTAAATTTATAATGAATTTGTAGCTGTAGAGAGATATTCAGCATATAACTGACTCCATGCTTATCTTCATGGATAATAATACGAAACTAATCAAAGTAAAAAAACATTTTCCGATTAAAAAACTTCATTGCTATTATATTCCTAATGTAATTCATTATTCAATGCCATTGAAATAAAATCTACAATTCTTAAATACAAACTTCAGTCAGCCGCGTCTTATTTTTTTTCTTCTTAGTCATTCATTATACAATCAACTATGTACAAAGTACATACGACTACGTATAAATAACATCAGTTGAATAATAAATTATGGTGCCGTTAAAAGACATTGAAGTTGTAGGTATTCTTCTTAATGCTTTAAAAAAAAAATTAATTCTTTAGCTAATTGATATCAATTTAAGCAGTAGTAATTTTGATATTTGTAGTTTTTCCTTCTCTTTAGAAAATCGTATCGTGAAAAATGTTTAAATAATCAGGGCGGGCGCTACTGCGGTTATTGTACGGTGAGAAGCGAAGCAGATAATTTTTTTTTAAATGTGAGAACAGTTTGTTGATATTTTAATAAAAAGCTGATACGGTGTTTAATGGCTAATATTTTCAATGCATTTAAATTGCGCTTAGAAGGTTATCCTGTAATTTTTGGGTTGCAGACATATCTTATATCCAATGAATCAATATTTGGAAAAATATAGAGATTTTGATTCAGTTGATAAAAATTGTTTAGTAATTCTTTTACTGAAACGTTAATTTCCGAATTCATGAAAAAGTTTCTTGGTTTTAATTTTATTCCCCTTCGGTTTTGAAACTTTAATAAGCACTAATTTCTACCACAGCCTGATTTTTCCTTTCAAACTATATTCGTAGAGACTAAGTCCTCCGATATCTGAAAAGTATTTTTGCTAAATTCAGTAAATTGTGGTCTATATGGCTGTATGTCCCCTATCCAAATATCTGGAGAATTACTGTGTGGATTTTGACTATAAGTGCACGCGTATAACAATCTTTGTATGTACCTGTGTATATAGTAAATTTTCGTCCTTCTAGTAAATATCTAAAATGTTTGATTCCTGAATAAGTGCCATGATTTAGAAATGATTTGTTGAGCTACAGTTCCAATTGCAATATCCAATGCATCAACCTTAATCAGTTTGGTGGAAGATGAAAGATGTTCAAGCAGTATTCCTTGACACAATTTAGCTCTACAATTTTCAAATGAGGAATTGATTGGCTCTAGCTGTAGAAAAGGTTAGACCATTGTATAATTTTCATAAAAAAAAACTAAACTCACTTCGGTGGAGAAAAGTCCACGTGAAATTTATTACACAATATATTCCTCATCATCGTTGGAAAAATATAACCAAGCTTAATCGACTAAAAATAATTTTTTCACCCCTGCCCTTAAAACTCAATTTGCATTATCTCTTATTTATGTCATTGATGCCTTTGGCAACGCTAACATCCAAAGTGTCAGTAGCCTGAAAAGAAAAGTTTTAAGCCTTAAGCTACCTTGATTCATCATTCGGATGTGCTGCAACTAATCGATTGATTAACAAGTATATTGATTAAGTCAGATACCAAATTTCAATGGAATTGGTGCATAATCACAGAAGTTCCATTTGAGGAATAGAGTTTTTTAAATATAACATGGCCAGAATTCAACAAATATTCGGGGCACTACGAATGATACTGTGGTCTACAAATGCAAATCATAAATCAAAAATTAGATTTGCCAAAGAGAAATTTGATTTTTTTAGATACATAACCAATCCAGCCTCTTTACTGCATTTCCAGCACCAAATGGAATATGCCCGTTTGTTAACAAATTTTAGTGAAATTTTATATCTGAGTTATTAAGCCGATTCCATAAGTAGTTCCTAATATAAATCGAATTTTTTACGGTCTGAATCATTTTGGTTCGGATTTCTTAAATAAAATAAGAGCCAAAATCAAGAAATATTCCCAGACCATCAGTAACAGTTGCCGCCCGGGTGGCACAGTGGTTAGCATACTTGCTTTACGCTCCGGAGGTCCCGGGTTCGATTCCCGGCGGGTGATGAAAAAATCACGGCTGGTTAAGGTAAGGGTAGGATCAATGAATTAATCACTCATTATCCGTAACAAAATGATTACGAAATTTCAAAATGAAGCGGCCAAATCCCTCTATGGGATGTAGCGCCAGCGAAAAAAAAAAAAAATCAGTAACAGAGCAGGAGCAATGGTATGGATTCACCAACTCAACATTTTATTTAATTTTTTGAAGATGTCCATTTTAGTGCACTTATACCACAATGTTAATTTAATTTGAATATTAAATAATTAAAATAAAAACAATATATGTACAAGAATACTTTCTTTTTGTGGTATTTAATAAAATTTTTTATTTTTAGCTAAAAATGTATTAAATACCACAAAAGAAAGTGTTCTTGTATGTTGTTTTTATTTTAATTATAATTTAACAACATTTTAGCTTGATTCACAAATCCAAATTAAACAATTGTTAGAAACTGGTCGACTACCCTACCGCCTCAAAATGGCTACCAAAAAGTAAATTTTCGTTCAAAAAGCTCTTTTCAAACATATTTTATTGAACTTTACTGTTTTCAACAATTTAGTAGCATCCTAAAATTTTCAGATGAATTCATTTATCTAATCTTAAAAAATTCAGTATGAAGTCGACCTGTAACAATTTTTTAATTTCGATATTCTGTATCCGACTGAAATATTGATTTTGAGAATCCATAATTTAGCCGTATACCTCTTCGTTAGATTTTCCTACACCACGGCTCCCGGTTTATAATGATACAATGACCCCAATTACGATTGTCGTTTTCGCGTCATATCATATCGACTGGCAAAGTTGGTATTATGAATGGCGTTTGAAAATCATCGTTTGTCGTAAAATCGACATTTCGAGTCAATGATATTTTTGTTCACGACAAGGTGTCGATTCGTGATTCTTATGTACTACCAAATGAAAAATGGCATGAGTTCTGTTTTTAATCAATTTAATATTTGCGGTGAAGCGTATTTGTGAATTCAGTGAAATCGTTGAGGTATTTCCACAAGAACGCCATTATTACTAATCATTCAGAGCAGACAAATGAGTTTTAGACCTATATGTCCGTCTGCACGCCGCGGTTTTTAGAAGCCATTTGCGCTTCGGTACTGTGTTAAATGTTTGGCTAACGCCAATTCACTACACGAATCGTTTCACGAATTTAAATAGATTAATGTGAATCGACATCAATTAACTCGTAGTTTAACACTAATTAAAAACTAAACCAAAAACAATTTAATTTAACAAATCAACAATTTTATTTACACAACAAAAAAATTTAAAGGAAAACATTCGATTTACATGAACAATTGAGAAATCACTAATGCACCAAGGAATGCGGCTGAAGTTTTTAAATATTCACTCAAGCAGCAGATAGGGCTGCTGCTCCTCCAGGAGCTGGGGTTACTTCAGAATCTGCCTTCGAGTACTTCGAATTCTATTTCACTTACGTACCCAATCCTCTTTTATATTTATGGCTAACATATGTTTCATGGGCGGCAATGAGTAGACAAAATTCTATTGCAAATATTATTGGTATAATTATTTTCAGTATTTTATTATAATATTGTGCTTATTTTTCCGGCGTTTGCCGGAATATAACTGAATAAATGAAGTTTACTGCTTGATCGAAGTAAACATTTCACGATTTTGTTTCATTTTGGGTAGCTATGTTTGTAAAAAATTTGAAAAAAAAACCCGCCTACTTCAAAACTATCTACTGTAACTTTTTTGGTAATTTCGCAACAGACGGACTTGACTCGAATTCTTGAACTTACCCGAAAAAAGCCACCCGTGATTTTCTAGTAAAATTGATCATTCCAGTCGAAAATTTAAATTGCTGTCAAGAATATGGGCAGAACCTTGACGGTATTAATTAAAATTTTTTTTCACGAAACTCATTAATGCAGTTTACTATACGTTTCCAGCTCCAAATGGAACTAGGTAGTATATGTATGCGGATACATTTTAATAAAATTGTAAATCTGAGACTTGAGATGTGAAGTCGATTCTTTAAGTAGTTTCTATAATATAAAATTGACTAATTCCCGTTCTGGAGAATTTCTTCGACCATATCATCTTAGGTCGGATATATTACGGAATACTGGCAATGATATGTTTGGTCGATACCTTAAATCAAAAATTATATTCGCCAAATTTATTTTTTATTACTTAACTAATTCATGCTATCTATTACTTCTCAGTCTCCACTATCAAATGGAACAAGCACATTTCTTAATTAGGCCCTTATAAAACCTTTTATTTTATGGTTTGAAGAATTTTTGACAAAAGGTTGGGATGGGATCAAAATTTATAAAATAAAATATAGCCCAACGGCGAAATATTTTGGAACACTAATCGTATTGATGGTATGGCGTTCGATACCATAAATCATATTTGCCAATTTTGGTTTTCCATCCATAGCCGCCAACTCAGACAATTTTTTTCGCCTTCAGCACCAAATGGAGCAAACACATTTGTCGATGTATTTTAGTGAAATTTTATATCTGAGATCTTAAGCTTAAGCCAATTCTATAAATAGTTGCTAATTTAAATAGGTTAAATCGCGTCATGAAAAAGTTCATTTGGGCAGGAGTTTGATTTGTTAAATAAAATATTTAAATTGTGTTGCAATTATTATTTTCTGGTTCCTCCGGAATAAAATAAGATATCTGAATGAATATTATTAAAGGATCAGGGCAATGTAAGACATTTTTCCGGACGCCCACAAAAGTTTGAAAAAGCAGAACATGCCCCGAGAAACCGGGACATCTGATCACTCTAGTAGTATCCGACCAGTACCTTCACCAAAGAAGCACATATGTTTTGTTATATAATACAGACTTTGGTTTTCTAAAAACACTTTGGTCTACTAAATGTTATTTTAACAGAAGTCGTGTAGGGCAGCTGTCCTCGTATTGCTCTACTACGACATTGCAATTTTCAGTGCTGTAAAGGCTTCATCATGATATTTTTTGTTTTTAAATAATCTTCCTTATCGTCACATCTTCATTATCGGTCTTTTTATTATCGTCTAGGATACAAGCTACAATTTCATCAACGTTCAAACTTTGAAAACCAGCATCGTTATTGTCGTTTTCGAACCATACACTTGGGCACCTCTTTTGACCTCTGTATCACAATCGAAAAATCCTGGAATTTCCTGAAACATGCCCATAAAATCATTTACATATTAAGTGTATTGCTTTGGTAAAAAATAAATAGTTTTAGGTTTGGATTTAAAATTTCAGAAAGCAACCCGAAAAGATTTATTTTTGAATTAAATTTTTGTTTGATGTGTTTCATATGAAGCAAATTCTCGTGGTAGGTATTGAAACTAAAAGTCGGATTTGATTAAAATAAATTCAAAAAATAATTGGATTTAGCTGAATCTTTTTTGGATTTATTTAATGCAATTGTTGTTGTATTTTTTGTAGATTTACCAAAGCAATACGCTTATTATATCATCAGTTACTTCGCTGGCTTCTTGGTTTTCCTCATTTGTGTCTACATTGTTCAACAATTTATTCCACACCAGTTTAAAGTTATCTTGTGAAAAGCCATTCCAGATATCTGCTGCCATATGATTGCAGTTTTATAAATCAAGTTTTTTTGAAAACGCCACCACACTTTCTTCATTGTCTTCAGCTAGCAGCAAGCGACGTAAATTCTAGCTGTAGTAAGCAATTCTATGAAAAGTTTAGAATAAATTCAAAAAATATCAAAGTTACCCAAGTTATTTTGTATCAAATCGCAATTAACGATTTTCCGCGAAAGGGTTACCATCTATGATGAACTAACATTAGTGGTATACAATTAATTTGATGTTTGATTTAGTATGTGAAATAAACATTTAAATGATATACAAACGAATTCAAATGCATAATAATTTAATTTTGATAAACAAAATTTTACCTACCAGCCATTTCATACTAAAACATTATAATCCACTAAACATCAAATTTGATTTATACATAGCAGTATAGCACTAAACCTACGCGACATCTATGTCAGTAAAATCGTCTCACAGTTTGTTTTTGTTTCCGCCCATCAGATGTCATTACCGTCGTGATAAAGGTTACAATAATGTTTGATAAAATACTTTATGGCTACGAAGTTCGAACGCGTCGATTAACGACTTATAAACATTTTAAAATATAAAAATTCTTTTGTGTTATTAAATTCATCATACAGTTTCGATACAAAACATTAATGAAATTTGACTTTCTAACCTGTACCGATGGTGCTGCATTTAAAAACAGCGGCGAATATTGTTACTATAAGCATGCCATTACATGAAAGTTTGACGGCAAATTTCTGATCGATATGAAATATTTGTCGCATAAAAATTTCTCGATAAACTTTCACTTATTTGCAATTTCATACAAAATAATTTGGGTAACTTTGACCATTTTTTGAATTTATTCTAAATTTTTCATAAAATTGTTTACTACCGCTAGAATTTACCGTCCGGATTTCATGATAGAGCCCCTGCTTTTTGTAAATTTTTTTAATTTTACTATTATACCCTGGTCTATTGGTTGAAGCAGCGCTGTTACGTTTAGCGGCAAACAAATTACGTTGAAATTCTCGTGAACCACTTCTCTGTAAAGCCTAGTGGAAGGCAACAAACAAAACATGCAACACATGCATTTGTGCTTAACTTTTTTTTAAATTGTCACAGTCTTCGGTTAATTGACGTTTCGGATAATTGACGTTCGGATAGTCGACGCTCTACTGTATAAATATATACATTCAATTCCACTTATGGTATCAATTCTGTCAAAAGTTTATGGAACAATAATACATTTCAATTTAAAAAATTATCTTGAGAATAACAATCTAATCTCGGACGCTCAATACGGGTTTAGAATGCGTTAGTCATATTGAGATCTGCTTCAGTAAACGTAACCGAGTAGTGGAATCGCATTGGGGATGGTATAGCTTCCTCGTATATACCCTAAGGTTCAGTTTTGACTTTAATTCCCTTCTTAATCCTTAGTGATGATTTAATGGCATCCACACTCATTATGGACTCTCTTTATGCCTTGTCTATCTGTTATTATACCCAATATTCTGAAATATAAAATTAGATCTACTTTTATATCCAGAACCACTACATTGTAAAATATAGGCAATTCGTCCTTTCCCACCAACCTTTAATCATTTATAGTTTGAGAACTCTTACCAATTTCCTGCGTGTCTCATTAATCGTGTGATTTTATATGTCCATTGTAAAAAAATATATGGAATGCAGGGTGATTTTGGTTGATGAATAGTTTATGTGTGCGGTAGGATTATTAGCTATAGTTGTCCAGCTTCTGAGTCAAATAAACGCTTGAACAAATATCCAAAAGATGTCTGGAACGGAATGAAAATAGTGATGGAGTGTGTGCCTGGCATATAGTGTTTCTACCCAGAATGTTTGGTACGTTCTCGAACATACACGATTACCAAAGTTTGATGGAAAGTTCGTTCAAAATGATTGCTCAAATAATAGAAGTGTTGGTAAAAAATACAATTTACGCCTTCCGTCATCACTCTGAATACTTACCATGCAAAATAGCTGTCCATCATTCACGTTTATTAGGAAACCGTGAACAGAATATCATCTAAAGCTTCACAATTTTTCTACTAACTCACTTTCACAAATATTTTGAGGAATTGTGGTGTGCCTATTGCACAAGGCAGCCTCGAACAGATTAAGGATGGTCTGGTTTCGAGTCGTAATGATTTCGAGGACTTCTAATACGGCAGCGTAGAATCAGAAATTTTAAACTTAGATACAACAAGTTAGATTTTTATGTATTAAAAGTCGAATTGCTCCACTCAAGCCTCAGACCATTCCGCGGCTTGAGCTAAGCGCTTCGCTATTTTTGTTTTGGACAGATTCCGAGATAACACTGTATCGAATCAAATTGGTACCATCCCGATTGTGACTTTAGTGGCAAATCGCATTTCCATAATTCAGGATTTATCAAGCCGCGAAAATTGGCATTATGTCCCATCGGATCAAAACTCTTCGGATATGATTTCTCATTGTTTACTACCCGACGATTTTTTGACACGCGAAAATTGGTTCCAAGGTCCAAAAATTTTCTTTGGCTCTCAAAGAGGCATTGGAGTAGGACAAATTTCCAATGGTTTTTGAAAGGCTAGTGACAGACACAACTAGATTATTGATTTCTAGAACATTTTATGTTGGAAATAGACATTAATTATTTGCGTTGTTCAATTCGGAAATTATTGAGCGAAAAATGTGTCTCGGATGATTCGATATAGTATCATTTAGGGGTATTGATTGAAAACACTAATTTACCGTTACCGTTGCATCTGGACTGGCACTAATACATACAGTTCGAACGGTATGAGAAGTTTCATTCTTCAATTCAAGAGTTTCCCTCTTGCAGTTACCCAAACACAGTTTATTGAATGTATTGAATTCTATTCGAGATTTTATTCAAGTCGACTTTTTTTTTTTGTTTTCCAAGATGACGTCTTATCATCAAAGATTATAATAAAATTTTGGGTTTTTGGGTTGGGCAATTTTATTTTAAGGCTTTTGGTAATTGGTGTTTTTTTAATTTGGAATTAGGTATTTTTTGGTTATTTAAAAATAATTTGATTGGCCCAAAAAACTGAGAATTTGAGTATGATAATACCAAAAGCAGTGAATTTGTTGTGACTCAGTGTGATGAAATTAATATTCGTGTTCTAAATTCGGTTAGATCTTAAAGAAAAATCGGTATATGTATACAGCTTCATCATAGTAATAAATTACTTTTATCTCGCTTCTATATCTTAATTAATTTTAATTTTAATTTCTTCAGATAACATTTTCAATGTGATTTACGATCCGTTGAAAAGTATCAGATCGTCAAATAAAATCAATATTTTATGTATACTATATAGGTATTTTGTCAGAATCATTCTATTTATATCCAAATAGATTTATAATGTAATGTCAATTCGAATAACCCACATAATTGTTGAGCGTAGGAAGTAAAGTTATTTTAGTAGTTTTACTCAGGGATGGGTCGTAGTTTTTTATACGTGTATTATACAAGTAAAATACACGTATAATACGGTAACGTAAAAAATGGAAGGGTCGTAGTTTTCTACACGAGTATAATACACGTAAAATACACGTATAATAAGTAACGTAAAAAATAAATAAACATCTTGGCTTAATATTTTTTGATATTTATTGCTGTTCACTTGTTTAGTCAGTATACAATACTGTATTATGTTACAATTAAATAAAAAAATAACAAAATAAATAGGAACTCTTCATTATTCAATAAAATAATTTTAAAAAAAATTACTAAAAATCACATTTATTTAATTTTATTATCTATTATCTAAGTTCACGCCAATAGGCATGAGTCGGGCGCCCCGCCATCGTCTTTTCACTACACAATTTATTGCACAACACAAGTATTCGTATTTGACTTTAGTTTAAATAAATTATTCGCTGATTTTAGATTATGGTGCGACTGAATGAAACAATTTTAAAGGTTATGAAGAAAAAAACCAAATCTGACATTTGTTGTTGATAGCAGCTCCTCTTAATTCTGCATATGTAATTTCAGTGGATTTTTATAGTAAACTTTTCTACGTTTTCTACTGGTTTGCTACATAAAATACACATTTTCTACACGTAACGTAGAAAATTCTTTTTTCGTTACATGACCCATCGCTGGTTTTACTTACTACATAGTTATCGCGGTTAGATAAGTTCGTATATAATACACAATTACAATGTTCTTAAATTTGTGGAATAGATCATTTTCGACACATTAGAAATGTTATAAAATTATTATTTTTTTCACTATGTACTTGCCGTACTATTTCAACAAGCAATCCCTTATTTGATGACACTATCTGAATTACTCGGTAATATATTTTAATTATGTACACTCATTGTGCGATAAAAAATTATGGGTAATCGATGCTATTTGCAATTTAGTTTCAACCACAAATCAGTCAAGAACGAATCAAAATGGGGCATCGTCCAAAGTTAACGATAAAAATTGACGATCGACCTAAACCCTGTCTATTTTCGTGGTGTCGAAGTACTAAATTTTAATTACCTTAGATCAAATTTATTATTAATCATTTATTTGTAACTAATTTCTATTTTCTTTATTTTTGTATCATTACAGGCAGTTCAACCGATTTATCACCATCACTAATTGGTTACTACGATAATTTATCAAATAATTTTATATCATCAGTATCACCAACGAAAAGTCCAACGCCAAATGAACAACACACTAAAACCAGCTCACCAAATAAAATTTGTAATTTAAGATTACTTTCGCCAACTGTGCAACGGATGATATTTCATTCTTCGGGCGCAATGAAGGATGAAAAAATAAAACAAAAATCTTCGGGTCAGTCGACTGAAAGTAATACACATAGTGTTAGTAATAGCATATTTTATGTAAATACTACGCATAAAACTAGTACACCAGTCAAATCATCCGCAACATCAGGGAAAAAAATTAATCTGCCACTCACAACCCTGACACAACAATTATCATTATCGAGTAATGATTTATTAGATATAGAGGAGGGGGGCGGCAGCGAATTAAGCAATACACCAACAAATAATAATTGTATCGAGGAGGTGCCAGAAAATAATCACAGTTTTGTGTACGATCATTTAAATAGTCATCCTAATTTGAGTGTGCTGGAAACATCCTTCGACAACGATAATAATACAGATAATAACAATAACAACCATAATAATAATAGTAATAATGGTTATGATCCTGAAAACGATTCATTATCATCCAATAACAGTTTTTTAAAAAAACAACTACAATCGTCACTAAATTTTCATCACACCGATACCGATGATGATGATGATGATGACGATGGACGTTATCATCACTATAATGACGCCAAAAATTACTATGTAAATTTACCCAATGATCTACCGAAATCATTAATTGTCGAAGCAAAAAATTCTAGTCTGCATGAAAAGTATGAAGTCGATGGTAATGTATCAGCGACAATTTCTCGTGATAATGAATATAATAATAATAGTAATAATAATAATAATAATAATAGTGTTAATAGCAATATTAGTGTAGAAAATTCTAAAAGCAAAGCTTTACATATAATTGAGTCAAATCCGTCGCGTAGTAATTCAAGTGAATATATAAATAGTAATATGAATAAGATTATCAATAATAATTTATTAAAAGTGAAATCAAGTGATATCAGTGACTTACAGACAAAACAAAATCGTCCCCTATCAGCTACATCGATTACGTCAACAACATCGACAAGCTCTAGTTCTAGTTCCGAAAATCAATTGGCATCAAAACATGCAGTCTCATATTTGGCTAGTGTCGAAAGTCTTGCCGATCACAGTGAAAGTGAATTAACTGTAAATAATAATAATTTAACCGTTACAGAGAAGCTGGTACTCGAAATTATTGGAACAGAAAAAATTTATGTAGATGATTTAAGGCAAATTATAAATGGGTGAGTAGCTCTGTATTTTGTTGATGAAATTGTGTATGGTGTTCCAAAAATAGTAAATTTTTATGTAAAACATTCATTCATTCATTATCATTGTTTTTCGAATTTTTTGGTATCACCATCATATTACTAATCGAAACCTATAAACAATTCGATATAATTACGTTTTTTTTATTTACTTGCAGTTATTTAAAAGACTGGAAAGAACGAGCCTGTTTAAAGGAAGAGGAATTACGAATACTTTTTAGCAATATCATTGAAATATACGATTTCAGTACAGTTTTATTAAAGGAATTAATAAATTCTGGAACCGATCCAGATGAAATAGCAGATTGTTTCATTCAGCAAAAGGATAAGTTTGACGTATATACCACATACTGGTGCGTATATTAATTAGATACGATGGATTTATGGCATTTTATGATTGATATTTTTATTCTATAGTACAAGCTATTTGGAAGCAATATCGCTACTTACATCGCTGGCCAAAGCATCGCACACCAACGCACTTTTGGTGTCAACGCAAAAACTTCTAAAACACAGATTAGGTTTAGGTTCTTATCTGCTAAAACCAGTGCAAAGAATATTGAAGTATCATTTGCTGCTTGAAAATTTAAGAAAACACAATGATACAGAGAATATACGTACGGCGCATGAACTTATGCGTGAAGTAGCAAATCACATAGATCAAGTGAAAAAGTCGTTGGAACAACAAAGTCGAGTTAAGGAATTATCGGGAATATTAGATGGATGGTTAGGGCCCGAACTTACAGTACTCGGTGAATTGCGACATGAAGGGATTCTTATGGAAAATAATAAATCAAGAACCGTGCTCTTATTTGCCACCATGTTGATTATAACCAAACGAAAGGAAGACGGACGATTACAATGTAAAACTTATATTCATGTAAGTACAACTATTCCATTTTAATTTGATTGATTATAATTAGTAACATTTTTTTGTTTTTCTCTCATCAAATATAGCATAAAAATTTAATGCTCATCGAGCATATCCCAGGCGAACCAACTAGTTTTAATGTAATCCCGTTTAGTGAGCCAAGAAATTTAATAAAGTTAACAGCAAAAAATCGCGAATTGAAACGTTTATGGGCTCAACTAATCAAACAAGTAATGTTAGAACATTTTGATATACCAAATCGGGCAAAAGAGCTGGTATTTAAGCTAGGTGATGAGGAAGGTATGTTTTCTGAATATTCTGTTCATTCTAATTTTTTTTTTTGTTAAATTATTGATAAATATTTTATTTCCACTTCAAAACCCAAATCAATCGATCACTTATCACAAAAATACTATGTATGTACTACACAAATTCATCAAATTGGGTGGGGATTCACATGAAAAACAAAATTAAAGGTTTAAAGTAACTATATAAGTAGTTTAAATAAAAATTGTGGTAAAACACGTACACACATAATTTTGTAATAATGAAGGTAAAAAATTAAATTAAATTGAATGGATTGATTATGAATTTTTTTGGTTTGATCACATACACTGTTTTTTATGATCCTTTATTTATTGTTCGCTGCACTTGATCAAAATTTGTTTTAATAAATTGAAATTGTGTGGAGGAGTGTCATGTGAAAGTCATAACCACATCTCCACAATAGTTATCACCGTATCTAAAAGCTACAATATCACATTTTTATTTTGCTTCGTTTTTTTTTCTTTGTTTTCTTTACTTTTTTACATTGACTTGAATGTTCTATGAAACATGCATGCTAATACACTCAGTCTAAAAAGTATAAATACCTCTTGGGTATCGGATCTGTTTTTAATTATCATAATCTTATAACAAATACATTTGAAATTTTCCTCAGAAAAAAAAAAAAAAAATCAGTAGTTAAAATAGCATGTAATGTAGATGCCTGAATGTTTAAGTCAATGCTTGTTTTCCTTTATAAATATAACATTAAACATGAGAAAATTATTAAGGCTGTAGTATCAAAGTAGTTGCTTTAATTTTTGCAGATAATGAAGACGATTACGATGATTTAAAGCCGTTGAATCGAAGCTTATCGGTAAAAGATTTACGGAAAAAATTTAGTAGGTTAGTTCAAGGTGCAACAAAATTTTAAAATAATATCCCAAAAAAGCTTAAAGCTTATTTTTGTCAGTTAATATTCATTTTGTCACAAAAAAAAAAACGATTTTCATTTATTATTTTTGGCTATTAGGTACCTTTTTGTACATACTATACACATAATATGATGCTTGATACTAGCCTTATTAGTTTAAGAAAACAATTTATGGTTTTACATTTTTATTTATAATTTAATACATATTTTATATCATCATAAACATTATATAGAATTTGTGAGTGAGTGTCTACAAAAACAAAAAAATAAAATAGGTTAACCTTTCTCCAATCTCTAGCACTAGCAGAACCAGTGAATTTATCTAATCAATTCAATTTTAAAATTATCTTTTGCATTGAACTTGTTAGAATTTTACCCTTCACTAAAATGGTTCTATAACCTACCTAATATTCCACGAGTGAAACCAAATTTTCATTGGACACACTTAAAGGTTATTTCACTTTTGCCTTGCTTACGTACGAAGAAGCAAATCCTCGTCAATTGATTTTTTTATGCAAATATGTCAAGAACCGGAAATCCTTGGGCCAGAATGGAATTTACGATTTAGGTCTGTTTTGTTATAAAATTCAATTAAAATAAATCTCCTATAAGACGGAAATTTAATTTATGAGGTTTATTTGGCGTTTTTACTAAACAAAGAATATAAAGCAGAGAGTGTGGTCTGGACTATCAAATAACTAATTCTAGGACCTTCCCAATGATTTAACGATGGGCCTACTAAATCCAAATCGAGGCATCTCTGAATTCCAGGAACTTTGGAACTGAACCTCTTGAGACTTTGAAGCATCCTGAACTTGTGACAGCAAAAAAATTACAGTGGCGTGAAAGATTTTTTCTTTTTATAGTTGAATGGTGAAATTTCATGCTAAATTGAATGAACCGCCGAACATATGAACCGCGAGTATATTATTCTACTGCGATGTTGTGCTTGTCAAATTTTATTTTAAGTGCTTTTTAGCATCTAACATTATCGACAAACTAAGGTCAATATCCTGTCAATACATCTGCAAGCACTAGCATAAAAAAAATCACAGGAAGACAACCGAAATTTCGGAATGATTGGCATAGAAACAGCTTTATAAGGAAAATTTGGTGCTTGGAATGAATCGACCTAAATTAATCAGCAAAAACAATATGATTGGATATTGCCAGCCAACAGCTCGCGTTAAAGCGAAACGAACACGTCAAGGTCAGGGTCACAGTCAATCAATAACCGTAAAGTTAAACTGCAGCTCGACACAGGCTTAGAGTGGACAATCATATCACGAATGAACTGGGAAGATATGGAGATGCCTGCCTTGATCTCTTGCGAAGAACAAGCAGTCGGCGCATCTGGTGATCGGCTGGATATAAAAGGTAGTTTCCAGGCAAATCTGAAGTTGTACGACCGGTGTACGTTGCAAACTCAGATTTGAATGTTTTTGGCAGCGATTGGATGGAGCTGCTGAAGCTTTTCGATGTGCCTTTATCAGCAGTCTGCACAATATACGCTGGTGGGCGAAGCTGCACAAACAATACAAGACGAGTTACAAAAATTGCTATTCCTAGGAGTGATTCAGTCGATTGATTATGGCGACTCAGCCGACAAAAGTAAAAAGTAAAACGGAGGTACTCGCATGACAGCCGATTACTCGACAGGGCCTAACGCCCTGCTTGACCCAAATCAATATCCACTGCCCACACCTGCTGATATTTTTGCGAAATGTTGCACTGTCTTCAGTAATTGATTTCTCGGATGCCTTACTCCAGTTGGAGCTTTATGAAAACGCCAAGAAGCTCATGGTGACCAATACGCACGTTGGACTTTCAAAGTTAATCGCTTGGAACCTGGAGTGAAAACAGCACTCCTTCACGGGAGTCCACACAGTTGCAGCATATCTCGACGATATCATTGTGGCTGGCACGGGCGAGCAGGACCATCGTAAGAAGCTGTTCTCTATCCTCGGCCACATTCAGGGCTACAGGTTTACTCTTAAGCTCGCAAAATGTTCTTTCGGTCAGAAGTCGGCAAGCTACTTGGGTTATACCATCGACGCTAATGGGTTGCGCCCAGACAAAGCAATTGCCGCATCAACGGATATCTCAATGCTTCGTTCTTTTCTGGGAGCCATCAGTTGGTACGGCTAGTTTATTAAAGAACCTGCGAGGGCCATTGGCCGAATTGTTGCGGGATGACTAGCAGCAGATCTCGCATTGGCGTATTACGACTCAATGAAGGAAATCGAAAGAAACTATGCGCAGAACTAGTGAGAATCCCTTGCGCTAATGTTCGCGCTTAAAAAGTTGCATCGTTATATCTACCGATCACCAGCCATTGCTAGCAGTGTTTGGATTCAAAAAAGGAGTCCTTTTCTACTCTGCCAATCGACTGCGACGCTATGCAACGCCTACGATTTTGATATCAAATACATCAGCACGAAGGGTTTTGGGTGCGCTGATTTTATTTCAAGGCTCATTAACACCCAATCGAAGCCAGAACCGGGAGATGTCATCATTTCAAGAACTTGCATTAACGCCTCATATAAACGGCCTCGGAAAGGTAAAGAGGGAAGGGAACGCTGATAGTATTTTACGGAAATATGCTATCGATTCCGCCTTCGTTCTTATGCACTAAGAATGAAGTCACCATACAAACTGATGACAGGACATGAGATGAAGACGAAGTTGGATCTGATCAAGCTATCCGTAGAACGAGGCGATTTGCCTAACTCAAGAATGGAAAAACAGTTCAACCATTATCACGCGGCCCAGTGGAAGGAGTTTAATGTCGGAGAGGCTATTTATTTCAAATCCGTGGTTCACAACAATGTGTTTAAACGGCTGCCGTGATAAATCGAGAGCCGCGAAGGAGCTGCTAACTACGTTGTAATAGTTGAATGGCAAAGCAATCGCCTCGTTTGAGCTCACGCAAATCTGCTAAAGTGCCGTTATGGCAAGTCAGTTGATGAGAAATTGTTGATGGACATATTCGAGCTAACGCCATTACAAGAAGTCATCGAACCGATGATCATGCCTCAGAAACAACTTGCTGGTCTGAATGAACTAATCGAAGCCGAAGACGTCAATGAAGCCAGTCAGGATGACAAGCACGAGCCAACACCCTCCCGAACGGAGGTCATCGAAGCTACTCAGGATGTCGTGCATGAGCTAACAAGCCGGGGAACGTTTGAGCCACTGCCGAAAAGATGCTCTGCTGCTTTGAAGTTTTCAACATCAGTCGGCATTAGATAAATCAAATATTTTAACTGGGGAAGAGTTCGGGGTTAAAAGAGTAGGCATAGGTCAAGACGCTAGCTTTCAGATGTTTATGTTGAACAATGATTACCTCCAATCGTAAAATAATTTGTAAATTCGAAAGAAATATGTATAGTTGTAGGTGTATTATTTAATCTAAGGCCTTAAGACCCTATTAAACGGAAAATTCATTAAGCCGGAAAATACGACTCCAATGCAATTCCGTCTTAGAGGATTTTCGCTGAAAATAAGGAAAAGAAATTATGAAATGTACTCTTCAGGTTTCCTTATCGGGGACTAACTTGATAACAAAAATCCGATGATTCACAACATTTGCAATAAATTATGGGATGAGATATAACGAAAATCCAAATGTATGTGACTAACACATGCTGCTATAAAGTTTATGTGCCAGCAACTACCAATCACTCAAATAAATTTGTTTATTTGTTTGGGAGCATAAGCTAAGTGTGACAACTTACAAAAACAAAATTCTTTGTTGTCGGATATAGGCTGCTGAGAAAAGTAATTTTCTTTGAATGCCCTCTCCTGTCATTTTAGAAGATTTTCTTATTAACTAGATGCAATTCTTCCTGATATTAGCGTTTATGCTGATGAGATTTTTGATGAGAATCCTACCTTTGGTATTATCGGATCGATGAAGAGGCAGTGAAATACCTGAGATCGATGGTATCTGTGCAAATGATATTCGGAAGGTTACTGATCGAAAACTCGTTCATAAATTACGTCACGCTATTTTTGATCATTTTTAATCTAGAAAGCTTTACTCCCTTATGAAACATCACAGATTTAGAACTCCCTCCTTGCTCATTTCAACATACTTAGTATTTTACGCTTAAACGCGTGACATCACAATTTATAAAACTCTCTCCTCTAATCGCCACAAGTAATAATGCTACCCGACATCCCTCCCATAAAAGAACGTGCAGTAGTTATAGATGACACCAAATTATGTTTGACCGATTAACACAGTCTAGGAAATTGAATATGGAGTGTCGTAGATGTGAGCCTTCATCATATAATTGTGGCAAGTTCCCTTACTTTCCCTAACAGTTGTTAATTATGCAAGTTTCCTTGCTAGAAAAAAAGGTTAAGCAAATACTGTTTTAGACACTCAAATTTAGACAACATAAAAACATTGTGCATTGTCCTTATACCATTTTGTTTTTTTATAAATATCGCTTTTTATCATTTTTAATTGAAACTTTATTTGCGGTTTCAGCACTACACACGAGATTTGTGATTAAATGATGAACAATGGTTTACTAGCAACTAATATTTAAATTTGATTTTATTTTGTTTTTTTTAGAACGAACATCCGATAAAAATACTTGGAAATGGGGGCATTCATCAACACCTGAATATTTAGAACGGCGCAATCAATATCGTCGTAGTGAAATGCGTTATCGTTCGAAAAAGGCTCGTAAAAATCTAGTGCAATCAACAAAGTCACTGGATGATAGTTTTATTAAATCAAAATCGACTTCAACCCAATCCCTTATCAACAGTAATAATGATTTAAGTTTGATTGGTAGTTCAATTAGCAGCAATATTAATTGTATTCATGCGTCGGATCATCACGACAACCATCAACATGGTGATTGCAATTGTCAAATTGTTAAAACGGAATTAACTAATACGTTAAAATCTAATCGAAGTAAATCAGAAACTCGCGTTTCCGCAAATTTTTATAAAATTCACACACTTAATCGTGGTAATGTAATTAATAGTCCGCAATCAGCAGCGCCAACTGATTCCACCGATGATTTGCACGAAGTTAAAATGTATACTAAAAAAAATATTCCGAAACGGATTGAGAAAATTAAAAAAAGCCGAAGTAAAAGTCTTAAGGAAACCTCTAAATTTTATATGGAACTCAAAATAACTGAATCATCGGACAATATACCGAGTGAAGTGAACAACGAAATTGAAGAGAATGAACGTCACGATAAGAATAAATATCTTGAACAGCAGGATGATGATTTCCATGCAGAGAATACCGTTAACAAAAATGACACGCAAATTATTACCGAATTACTAAAAGAAAATAAAAATTTTGATCGACTTCTTTCGGCCACGGGGGGTCCAGTGAAAAAATCTCAAAAATCTAAAAAATTAAACGAAAATTCGTATGAAAAGAAAAACCAGCTAAATGCCAGTTTGGATAAAAATAACAGTAGCTGTAGTAGCAGCAGTGGTAATATTTCTACAACACCAATGCTGGACACAAACACGCAATTGGTCAAGAAACAAGCCGAATTAATATTGAAGCTAAACGAAATCGAAATGGATTTGAATAGTCGAAAAGCAGAACCTATATATGAATCACTTAAACGGAATGTTCATGTCCCGTATAAATATTGTCCGTCGCCAAATTTACAACGATCCAAATCCCAACCGCATCCGAATACTCAAGCAATTAAAGTGAAAAAAATTGAACGTCCCGATTCAGACTATGTAACACTCGATTTCAATGCCGTAATCCATTACAATCAAAATTTAATCAGCAACAGTAGCAATTCTGCACCAATTCCTAGCACCGCCAGTATTAGTAGCGTTGATATAATGCAACTGAGGAGCAGTGACTCAAATATAAATTACACAAATCACAATAATAGTAAGTTGAGTAAATTAAATGAGCGACGTGTTTCAGATGTTACCGAATTATGTCGTCAAAGTGTTATATACAAACAAGGTAGTGAAAATTTAGGATCACGTATCGCACACTTAGATTATGCTGATCCAAAAACATTAATGCCATCAGTGCAATCGCAATGTAACATTTTAATTAATAAGAATTCGCTAAAATCCAATCAAGAACGTGACTCAGTTGTATCGTTAACATCGTCCAATGATAGTATGAATAATAATAATAATAATCAATCCACCGATGGGTCATTAACAGTGAATCATAATGATTCGTATTATGAAGATAAAATTGAAGAATTGCTGGAAAATAATGATATCCGAGATTCAGCGATTTATAGTGATGATAATAATGATAAAAAATTTATTGTGACCAAATCTAAATCGCTAACCACCGGCAATCATCTTAATACACCTCCCCCGTTACCTGCCAAACCAAACAAATTACTATCGAAATATGATAGAAGTATTAGTGATGGTGGGGTCCTTAAAAAGAATAGCAATAATGAAATTAATAATTGTAGCAATAATAATGTTAGTAATGATAATGATTTGGGTGGCGATAAGAGTAAAAGTAGTTGGGTTTTACAGCAGATAAAAAATTTTAATAGCTGTAAATAAAAAAAACCAAATGCTGTCTTTCTCGATATTTACTTCTACATAATTTCGTATGCGTAACTCTATTTATACTACGTACTAGAAGGGGTCAAAGACCCTTATATTATTTATTTATACAACAATCTTTAACGTTTAAAAGAAGCCGAACTTTTTTATTTGTTAACAAGTCCTTTTAGGCGTAATTAAAAATATTTTTAATAAATTGGTTTGTCGGTTTTATTTTAAATAAACACGCATGAATAGGATTAATAATTATTTACAAATCAACCAAATATATTTTTTTTTTGTTTTAAATGAAATTTTCAAAAATGTATTTAATTTATTTTCTTTTGCCATAATAAATATAATTTTATTTTTATGTTTTGTTTGTTTTTATTATTATTATTATTTGTAATAGTTTTATTAATTATAAATTATGTAATACTATTTTTAATTATGTATATAATTATTAATATTAATAAAATTAGAAACTTTTGATGTATTGTGCAAAATGTAGAAAAATTTGATTTCTTCTTGAGTTTTTATATTTTTATTAATAAAATGTCATCAAAATTCAACACACATTCAACAATAATTAATTGTTTGATTGTGAATAGAGTATTACATAGGTTCACAACAATGCGATTATAAGATGTTTTCGCCAAACTCAAGTAGAAATGAACCACCCTTGTTTTATTCAAATATTCATCCAAGTTGTAATTAAATATACATACAACAGATAATTGGCGACGAGAATTAAAAATCGAAGAAGAAGGATCAATATGAATTCAGATCAATTTAATGAGTCTTGCGATACAAGCCAAGCAACAGCGAGAATTAATCGAATTTCTTTTTTCAAAAAAGAATCAAAATACTATGGCGGAAAACGAAGATGGCAATTGCCATGTCGATGGTAAGAAAAAATCTTTTCAACAATATGTCCAGCGAATTGAAATTTGATGGAATTTGATCGAATTTACTGGAAGCAAAGTGACCTATAGGGAAGAGGGTTTACTACAAATATTGGTGAAATTATTACAGAATCATTTAAATCCAGAGCCGAATTTATTAGTCGAAAGACATCGTTTGTTAACGTGTAGTCAAAAATCAAACACGTACCTATACCTACATGCAAATTCAACTGTAAAAGATGGTCCGCATCAATTGCAGATACATTTTTGCTATCACAGTTCATAAGAGAGATTAGTGATACTTCGATTCGAAAAAAGTTGTTACAAGCAGGAAAATTGGAATTTAAGGAAAATGTCGATTTGGCGCTTACGTCAGAGGCTTGACAGAGAGATAGCAGAGAAATTTCAAACCGAAATTTTCTAGCGATGTAAGTAACATTTGTGAAATAGTCGCGGATTGTTGATATCCGTTTAAAAATACCACGATAATTTTTAGGAGATAACAAAAAGTTGCCGCCCCCGTAGCACAGTGGTAAGCATTTGCTTTAAGCTCCGGACGGGTTCGATTCCCGGCGGGTGATGAAAAAATTACGGCTGATTAATGTAGGATCAATGAATTAATCATTCATTATCCCTTAAAAATAATGATTACGAAACTTCATAATGAAGCGGCCAAATCCCTCTATGGGATGTAGCGCCAACGAAACAAAAAAACAAAAAAAAACAAAAAAGTGAACTAGATGGAAACTGCCTAATCAAAAATTACAACTGAAATCATGTACATTAAACGACAAAAGTATTAGTTAGTTATAATGTTAGAACAAAAGTGTCGTTCAATACATTATACTGCTCTCCGCTAAGTTTTTTTTTTGTTTTTATATAATTCTAAAGGTTGCTATTTCCATTACAGATACATAATGACCAAATTAAACTACGGAATTATCAATTACTGAAAGCAATAAATTAACCCAATCATAAATCAAACCTCGCTAGGGCCTTTGTTTTTCTTGTTATTCGACTGCCAGCTCACTCTGTTTGTCCATTGTGTACTTCCGTGGTTGTACTCTGTTAACCACCAGTCATATCATAAGAATCTGACCTGTCCTGTTGTTCGGCAACTATCGATGCACTCTGCGCCACGTTTTAATTATTCGGGGCCGCTATCTTCATAAGTTGATCAAAGACCTTCTTTAGCTTCCACCAAGAATAATGCTTTTCCAACATACATACTTCTTAATAACTGCCGGAACCCAAGTATTTTTGAGAGAAACGCGATAATTTCTTGCCATTACCTCATCCTCTACTTTGAAAAATGTAAGCTTGGTGGCGTATCATGATTTCCCTTCTGCCGCTCAATGTTTCTCTCTATAATAACGCTCGGCAATAATTGATTAAAACGCATCCTACTCTCTCGGTTAAAAATCTTTTTGTATGGAGTTTCCTTAGTGGTTGAATGTTCCGTTCGGCGGTAATAGTATAAATATAGATTCAATAATTTAGTTAGGCTTACATACTCTCTATAGTCTCTTTTGTATTACATGAGTTCATCATGTATATCTCCACGCTCCACCCATTTGGAGTATAAATCCAAAATTATCAAAAAAGATTTGTCTCTAATGGGTCCACAAAAATTGACGTGTATACGTTGAAAAACATGGACCGTTTGAATCCAAGGGGTTAATGGCATCTTCTGCTCTTCAGGTCGTGGTTGTAAACAAATTACGCACGAATTCACCAATCTTTCTATGTCTGAATTCAAGTTTGGCCACCAAAAATATGTTCGGGCTAATGCTTTTATCTTAGCCATGCCAAGATGTGAAGTATATAACTCATTTAGCATATTTATTCGAAATTTTGTTTAAATAATGATTCTGTAGCCACACATTATTATATCTTTTTCCGGTGACAGCTCGCTTCTGCGCACGAGAAAAGGTTTCACCAATTCATCTGAATAATGATTAGGCCATCCAAATCTAATATTATGTATCACTTTACTTAGCACCTTGTCTTGTCGTGATGGAGCTCTGATCTTTTGAACATTAACTAAGTCATCCAACGCTTCATTGTACGCTCTGGATGGTTCAGTGAGTAGAGCCGAAAAAAATTGTATGTGGTATGATTACGAACCATTTTTGTATCTATGCCGGTCCCTTAGAACAGCCACCCTAACCTAACCTAACCTAAGTCATCCAATTCCATATTGATAAAATTCAAATAAGAAAAATTGTCGCCCCCCTGTGTACATATATTGATCAACATCAGATATAAATTGGTAATCGTGACAAAAAATTCACACTCTAGTTGACTTTTCGTTTAATATGTTGAATTTTGAAATCATATGCTGAGAAATAAACAGACCAGCGTTACAATTATCCAGCTGCCATATCAAGAATTCCCTTCTTTAGCCCAAAAATTGTCACCAAGGTCTTATGGTCGGTGCATAAAATAAAATCTCGACCAATTAGATAATTTGAAAATTTCTTTACTCCAAAATAAATTGCAAGGGCTTCTGTGTGAATCATCGCTTAGTTATTGTCTGGCTTTGATAAAGTACGTGAAGCAAAAGCTATTGGCTTCTCTTCTACAAGCATCTGTTATTAACTTCACTCGCAACACTGGGTTAAAATGAATCAAAAATGTATCGGAAGCCATTATCTTTTTAATCTGATTAAATGACCTTTGATAATCCGAATTCCATACAAATCTGGCATTCTTCTGGAGTAGCTTGGTATATTGGATTTAAAATGTTGGCTAAGTTTGGAACTAACTTACCATAGGTAATAATTTACCAATCCTACGAAAGCTCTAGTTTGGGTAATATCTTGTGAATTTGGCGCATTAACTGTTACCAAAATCTTGTCCTCATATTTGTGAAGTCTCCTAGCATCGATAACGTAACCTAAATAACGAGCCTCAGACTGGAAAAACGAACTTTTTCTTTTCTTAATCTGAAACCTGCATCGCTAAATGTTCATCTGACTTGCCGGTTACCAAAATATTGTCCAACACACACCAACACACTACAGTTCCTTTCACTCTGAGAAGAGCCCCCTTCATAATTTTCTGAAAAATTGACTGGCAGGCTTGGTTCCAAAAGGTAAACGATTAACTATAAAAACTCCTTTGGTAGTACTCCACGATAATAAATGTTTCGTCTCTTCATTAAATTCGATCTGGTTGTGTCTAATTAGGCAAACAAAACATCAATCTATGGAATTGGGTAATATACGTCCTACAAAAATGTATTTACCGTTATTCGATAATCTGCACACAATTTGATATCACCATTTTTCTTATGAACTGGCACTAAAGCAGTTCCCCATTCGCTACTTAGTGTTGACTGAAAATATAATTCCTTCACTTTACAAACGATCTAATTCTGCATTCATTTTTTCCCTGAATGCATGTGGTACCTATCTGTCGTGGCTTATAGAAAATAGGTTTGGCATCATCCTGCAATTCTAATTTTATGGTTTCATAACCATAAATGGAAATTATATCGAAAACCGAATAATCGCGGATCAATAAGTAAAGTAAATGCTAGTGTAGATGGAAATTACGTCTAGAATGTACATGATGTTATATTCAAATTGTTCAGGTTATTTGATTGTTGTATGGCTTCTAGCCAAATCACCATACAGTTATTTAATTACTGAATGAACACTGCGCTCTTCAGCCACATGTGGATATCGCTCGAGTTTGTTGAGGTGGCACTGAACTTGTCATTTAGAGTGCGAGCGTTTTTTCGGTTCAAGATTTAATTGCGTTGGGTTCACATTAATCTTTTTACTATTTTGTGCACATGCAAATCACTTCTGCAGCACCTTTTTGCGCACGTTTATTTGTTTTTTGATATCTTGCGGCTTGTGGACGCCTGTATCTTGTCGAGTACAGGCCGAGTAACCCGAGAATCTTCACACTCTGCAGCTTGCATGACGCCATCGCAATCAAAACTAAACCTTCCATTGCAGCTACCTCAGGCTACCAAATAAGTTGTGTCTGTTTTATCACATACACAGCTGGAAACGATTACGTCAAGTGATGCGACTCGACTGAACGATGAAGTCTCTTTGACTTCTCGAATGGGTTTTTCCGGGTTGATTGATCAACGTTTCTTGGCTCACCACGGCTGAGACATGTTCAGTTTTCGACATGTTTGTTAATTTTCCAAGTAAAAAAAATTTGGAGTTTTCTATGAAACTAATTTTGTACATATTGTCGTTTGGAGATGGATTTCCATCCGCAAATCAATAAAAAAAACTGTTACGTAAATCAAATATTAAAACCGTACGAGTTTGTAAGGGCGATTGGGGAAAACCATTACAGAAAGAGAATTCAGAAGGAGAAAAACAATCAGCGAATCTACAAGGCTATTGTAGCAAGATGACTTTCAGAATATGGAATTTGAATTATTGGAAGTTGAGCATCATTTGGGGACAACTTGTTTGTTTTGCTGCAATTACGGGTTCCTTCCCTTCCCGGTGGTTTCTCATTGCTCGACATAATAACAAATAAATTATAATACCTATAAAGGACATAACTATACTTTTCCATAGTAAATTTGCGGTCAATGATATAGGCAGATTTATCGATAATGCAGTATTATTTAATACGTGGAAACATAGTACGGGATAACTTCTAAAGATGTCAGCTTAACAATTTTTAATTTTTGGTAAATAAATCAAAAATAAAATTAATTTTTTTTATAATTGACGTCAAGTTGCAAGTTTTATTCGTGTTTCTTGCTTTTGTTTATATTTTTGTTTCGATACAACAAAAAAATAATTTAAAAAAAACTACTAGTGCCATCTTTAGATTTAATCTATCTATCGCCGTTTTTTGACAGCGACGCCGTTTTTTGATAGCTTATCGGACCTTGACTTACACCATATATGGATGTATGTACCCGGCTCTTATATATAGCTATTGGTCTTTATATGGATAAGGTATCCTGAATTTCTTAGTGGCCTTCAAAGACATTCATTTTTTCAGGAAAATACACGGATTAATTCTTTTTGTAAATATATTTATGTAATAGCTTGAAAAGACAAGGTTTTAGTTTTTAAATGGAATAACTATTTATTTATTTAATTAATATTTTAATTTTGTATTTTTTTCGTAGCACAACATACAATCCGCTGATGTCAAGAATCTTTCGTAATTGTTTTTTTTCTTTTCGAACAAAATCTTTTTCTGTTTGCTACGATTTTATAAAATTGAACTAGCTACTACAAAGCTACTACATACATTTTTCTTACTTGTACTGCAATATTCTTATAGTGCATTTCTGAATTTAGATAATTTTGACTGGTTTAATTTAGCTATTGATTCTGATTTTTATTTGTTCCGCGAAAGTTTGAATGACTAGGTGACACCACAGACCTTTATAGGTATTATAATTTATTTGGATTTTCTGTGGCCACTTACCATTTTAACTGCATTATCGGCATGCCTTATATTATAGTACCACATAAAATGGTAAAGATGGCGCCAATGATAACTTAAGAGAACCGGGTTATGACATTTACGAATATTTTATCTGTCAATCATGTAGTTTTATTATCACAGAATCACATTGCACATTCAAATAGATAACAAAATAAATTTATTTTAAATACTACATAGTGTAATTAACAAAACAAAATCAAACAATAACTATTTTAAATATGTATCGACCAAGTTTATTTAATTTTTCACGAAATTTGGTTAATCTAACCACCAAAATAACGAATCGCCGTTTTAGTTCAAGTTTGCCAATGATGAGGCTTCAGGCACCAAAACATCCGGTACATAATAAATGTATGATCAAAAACTATGAATATTGAATTAACTGGTGTGCACATATTTTCTTTGTAGACTGGTCTTCTTTCTAGAAATATGCCGCTCCTCAATAGCACAAAAATGATGACATTTTCCTCCTCCCAAAATCAGAAATCCAAAAAAATTGTAGGGTACTGGCTTTTAGGATGTAGCGGAATGGTATTTGTTGCTGTTATTTTAGGTGGGACAATAATTTATATAATAATTCTAGCCAGTATATGTTACGTAATTACCGAAATAATTCCAATAACATTTCGGTTTGATTAATTCGTTAAATACATAAAAATTTTATTTTAGTAAAAAATGTGTTTTTATTTTAAGGCGGCGTAACCCGCCTTACCGAATCTGGATTGTCCATGGTCACATGGAAATTGCTTGGAGAAAAAATGCCACGAACGCAAAAAGATTGGCAGGCAGAATTTCTAAATTACCAACAATATCCAGAATTTAAAATGTAAGTAAAAGAGGCTGAGCCTAATTAGGTGCGCTTAATCGTTGAGTTAATCTTTAGATTTGTTCCATAGAAAAAATCGTGATATTACATTGAACGAATTCAAATTTATCTGGATGATGGAATACGGACATCGTATGTGGGGCCGTGCTATTGGAATTTTCTTCACTCTACCGGCTATTGCATTTTGGGCGAAAGGCTATTTTTCTAAACCAATGAAAATTCGTGTAATTGCGTTCGGCGCTTTGATTGGCCTGCAAGGTCTGATGGGCTGGTATATGGTAAAATCGGGTCTTGAAGATCGTTTTCATGGTGAAAATGATGTACCACGAGTTTCACAATATCGTTTGGCATCACATCTAAGTTTTGCATTTGTATTATACACATTGTTTGTATGGAATGCTTTTGATCATCTGTTGCCTGCAATTAAACCATCAGCGGAAGCTATAACTGCTACAGCCATTAAATTCCGTCGACTGGCACATGGCACGAAAGGTATGATATTTTTAACGGCTCTGTCGGGTGCTTTTGTTGCCGGTTTAGATGCTGGGCTCGTCTATAATTCCTTTCCAAAAATGGCTGATCGATGGATTCCATCCGATTTGTTGGCTATGTCACCAACAATCAAAAATTTTACAGAAAATCCTACTACTGTACAATTTGATCATCGAATCCTTGGAACAACAACATTATTATTAATTTCTGGATTATATATTATGAGTAAACGAATTAATAATCTTCCGCCAAGAGCATATAAGGCTGCAGCTGCTGTTGCTGCCATGGGATGGTTGCAAGTTGCTTTAGGAATAACCACTTTGCTTACGTATGTTCCCGTGTCGATAGCGGCTTGTCATCAGTCTGGTTCATTGATTCTATTAACATTAGCAATTTGGATGACACACGAAATTAAGTATTTAAAACGAATCGTAAAATAATTTGTAGACAGATTTAAACTAGGTACATTTAAAAATGCATTTATCAATTTTGTAGATAAATAATTACTATAATTAAGTAGAATAAAATTTATAGATTGAAAAGCCGTTTTTATTTTCATTCTTCCTATAGAAAAAGTGAGTTATAAAAATTATTCTTATATGTAGCGTTTAAAATATGAATTTATTACAATCATTTTTAGAACTTAATTTGCCTAACGAATTTTTAAATATAAAATCTATAATTCATATATTATATAAAAATAAAGATTACAAAAATAATGTTCGGCGACAAAAAACACAAGCCTAATAAAAAATAAGCCTACAACAAACGAACGATTATAAGTTTGAAATATTGAGCCTCTTCCTACAGTGGATTGAATTGATGTTGACTAGAAGACGATACTTTCAAATTGAATAGAGTATTTAGTCGGCTTATGCTTCTAAAATTGAATAATTATTTATATTGAATTTTATAAGATGTGCTTGTAACAAAAATATATAAACATATTTTCCCTTTTAGCCTATTTATAATGAAAAATTCATTGTGAAATCGTATTCGATTGTTGGAATTACAGTTTGGACAAATTTGAGAAATATAATAAGATACATATGAACCCCTAATTCACCACCACCTTCTTCAACCGTTTGAATAATCTTTTTCATTATATCGGCATGCTTGCATGGATGTACCGATCCCATGTTTGGACCCGGAAGATGAGGATGACTTTCCATAGTAACCGTTTTTTTAGCATGATCTTGACTTACATCCTCATACATTTGTTCAACAGTTAATAGCTTACGATTTTCATCGTAGCCAATCATCCATAGTCTTGGCGTTTGATATAACTTATCGTATGTTATATGTAAATCATAAGTTCTAGTCTTTACAACGGAATCATCGTTATTACTTGCACCATTTGGCTCGGATTCATTTATTTTGGGCGGTGGTTTTCGGGTAATTGTAGCAGTTGCTAAATCAACCTGTTCTAATTTACCACTACTCTCAAACTCTTCCATGTCATCAAATCCTCCATCTTCGTCATCATCATCATCATCACCATTATTGTTTGCACTATAATTATCCATGTCAGCCACTTCATTTTCTTTCTCCTCATCAAATTTACTATTATCTAGTGTCATATCCGATACCTTATCACTTAAATCAGTTGCTGCATGATGTGTTTCTACCCAACCACCATCTAAATCTTCTTCAACAACAATTTCCTCACCAGTGTATTCCATCTGTTTACAGCGTTGAGAACATGCAACTTTTCTTGTTATCAAAAATTGTTTTTCTTTTGGCAAAAAATTTCGTATTCTCGATTCATCACCAGTTGCCCATTCCCATGAAGGACAATGATGTACAAGATGGTCTCCAGCAGCAATAAATTCTTCGGGTGTTATCATACCAGTTTCACGAAATTTTGATTCCTATTCAATTTTAAATTAATAACCATTAATAAGAGTATTCTTATTGGATATTTACCTGAATTTACAAACCGTTGAAACTTTAGAAATGGATTCGGCAACGCTGAAAGCGGCCCCTTTTATCATATTTTTTATATTTTGCATTTTTATTATTTTAACAAGACGACGATTTTAATTTTTTTTGTATTCTTTGTAGTCTAATAAAAAACAAGACGTCAAAAACTCAAAATTAATTAATTGAAATGAAGTGACATGTATTTAAATGTTTATAACACATTTTTTTTGGTATGTAGTACAGTTTTGTCTGACATCTACCGGTAAACATTTTAACGTATATAAAACGTGGTTTTAGTAAAATGCAACATTTTTTTTTTAAATATTTTATTCTAATCATATTTACAAACATTCAATTAATAATAAATATAAATTATGTACGATTAAAATAAAAAAAATACACATCATAAAAAGAAAATTTGATTCAATAAATTTATACCTAATTGATTTTATTTTCTAGATTCAATTTGAGTTTGAATTTTTTTTACACAACCGTTGCTACGATTTCCGTTACGATGAAAAAATGAATTGATCGAATTCATCGTGTGATTTTCTAAATTATCTGAGATTCCCCATTCCACCGATATACTTTGATGTCGTCCAATTGTATTACAATTCAGTGATCCTGTCGATGACGTTGATGATGATGATGATTTTGATGATTTTAAATAATTACCGCCACTACTACTACTGCTACCATAATTATTACTAGATCCGTTACGACCATATTTATCGAGTAGTCTTAATAGACAATCTTTGGTTGTCTTTGCTGAATCTTCTATTAAAACGGTTTTGTGTTGCTGATATGTTGGAGCTAATGGAACATCACGGCTTGCATGATTGATACGGAATTTTGTGCGTCGAATCGATGGCGATGAACTTAGTGATGAAGCCCATACAGGAGATTTTGTACTATCGTTGTTACCATTAATTTGTGAAAATATTGAATCACGAAATGAGGTAAGTGACCGCCGATTATTTTGATTGTAATTTTCATTGGTGATACTACTACTGCCTGTGGTAAAATTTCGTCCATTATAATGAATAATTTCGGAACGTTCACTTCTATCCGATAGATAATTTTCCTCTAATTTATCGAATGATGATGAATTTGATCGCATTTTACTAAGTAATGATTGTTTTAGGGTTTCATTCGGTAGTTTAACTTTATGATTGTAAGCCTCATTTAGTTTTGATCTGTAAACCTCAGGTTTCTTCATTAATTCTGGTTTTCTAATATCTTTTGTTGGTTCACGATAAATTATTTCTTCTTTTTTATTAACGTTATTGTAATCTTTGTTGAGATCAATATTTTCAATGTTACTTTTATCAATGATACCATTGGAATGAATAATTGGTGTATGATTTTCACCGGCTGTAATACCAATATCGATATTCATTTGCGATAACATTAATAGACGCTCAGATAATTTTTTGATTTCATCCGCCAAACTTACTTGGTCATAATTTGTCTTTTCTTTCGTCACAATAAATTTACTATCGGAGCTGCGTCGTTCAAATGGTTGTAAATAGTTTTTGGTTTGGTTTTCACTTGGGATATTATCATTATTTTCAAGGTTATTGTCGTCAGTGGCATCAATATTTTTATTACTACTATTATCATTATCGTTATTATTCACATTATTTAATACATCATTATTATCACTATTTATACTATTGTTGTCATTGTTAGTATTTTGGTTGTTGTTGTTGTTGTTCTCCTCATTATTTTCTATATCAAGACCATTTGTACTTGTAATTGATTCACAAGGAGATGGCGAGCAACCTGAAAACATAAGCAAATATGTTGAAATAATGCAATATGAGGGAGTTTTGTGTACACGTATTATGTTGTTATTTTGTATGTAATTGGAAAACCTTAAACCACACATAGTTTGTTAAAAAATTAAGGCGTTTCATGTGAATCAGTGTTTCGTTTAATATTTACAAACTATGAAATTAAATTAAAGTGACGTGAATATCTTAAACCTGATGAATATGCGGTTATGCATTATGATTTTACATTAAATTATATTTCTAAGCCATAATTACTTACTATCTATTAAGCTAAAGTAATTTGATCATTATTATTGTTAACAGTAGATAATTCTATATAAATTATGATTCCATAAGTGAATGGAGCAGAACCATTATGAATATCAGCAAAATTCATAAATAGAGAGAAATAGTAAATTAGTAATTTAATTTTATTTTGAATTAAATAAGGTCTGAGAATAAATTTGGATCTCGAATTAAAGCTTTATGAAATTTATTGTACGAGCTTTTAATGATAAACGATTAGCAGAAGCGGTAGGTTTAATATGATTAAATTATAATTAATTAAACAACCAACCAGAACTAAAACAGAATAATTTTATAGTATATAGAGTATATGTTGTCCCCCCGCGCTTCTGGATAAATTGAATGGATCCATTCCCTAATCAAAATTTATTCAGACCACTGGTGTATATCAGTATTCAGAGAGTATATAGAAACAGATAGGAGATAACATCCAAAGCACAGCAATTTAACAATAAATGCTAATTACCTACCTCTTGATGATAAGTTACTATTAGCATTTAGTTCTAATTGTATCGGTGGTGATATATAATTATTTTCTATATCAAAAATGTAGGGACTATTAGGATGGTCACCCCATCGTTGGACAAATTCTTTTAAATTTTCTTTCGTCTTTTCCAAAATAACATTTTCCAATTTTAATTCGATATCTTTTGTGATTGGCAATGATATTGTTGGCGTTGTTGGATATTCTATCGCTTGAATTTGTGGTGATGGTGTTGGTGGTGGTGATGTCGTCTCTGTTATAGGTGGCGATGTAATAATTGGTAATAATTCTGTAATAATTGGCTTAAATTTTGGAGGTGGTAATATTATTGGCTTGGGTGCTAATTGTGGCCGTAAACATGGCCGCCTTTTTAACCATTTATGTTCTAAACAATCGGCCGCCGTCATTCGTTCATTTATATCTTTTAATAGTAATTTTGAAATAAAGTTGATAGCTTCCGGTGATATATCATTAAAAGCTTCATCATCAAAATCATATTTGGATACTGTAACATTTGTCATTGTTTCGATATCGTTTTCGCCCATGAACGGTGATAATCCGGATAGCAGTACATAACAAATTACACCTACACTCCACATATCCGTGCCAAATGATATTGTATCAAAATTTACTACTTCCGGTGCTACGAATTCCGGTGTGCCAAATAAAACTTGTAATTTTTTGTCCGGATCATATTTCCGGGCCAGGCCAAAATCTATAATTTTAATACGATTTCCTTCGCGCGTCGTACATAAAATATTTTCTGGTTTCAAATCTAAATGCAATATTGAATTACGATGCACAAATTCCATGGCCTCGCACACTTGCCGTATTATCACAATACACGCTTTTTCCGTTAACAAATAATTGTCATCTATCACACGTTCAAATAATTCACCACCCTCAATTCTGAAATGAAATCACAAAAAAAAAAAAAAAATTATGAACTTGAAGTTTTATTCATATTGTGCGCGTAAATTTAAGAAATTACAAATCAGGCGACAATCATTTTATGAAAAACAACACACGACCAGTGGTTGTTGATAAAATCTACGTCATTACCTATTATAAATAAAGAATTTTTTTACTTACAATTCCAATATCACCCACATATTTTTACAATATTCGTAAGCATCGTATAATTGTATTATTTTGGGATGCTGCAAAGAATTCATGATTTCAACTTCCCTTTCAACATTACGTCGATCATCACGTTTCGGTATTGGTATATTTTTTGCGGCTAATTTTAATCCAGTCGACTTTTCACGACAATTATATACTGTGCCAAATTTACCTCGTCCAATTTCTTCAATTAATTCATAATATTCGTTTGCGTCGATGCCACGTTTTAATGTTACGTCACGCTGTGGCAAAGTTGGTTCTGGTGTAACATCTTAAAATAAATAAAAACACAAAACATTATTATTTTACAGCTACAGCAAAAAAAAAAACATAATTCCCTAATTTGGAGAGTGGCTCAATATTTTTTGTTTTCCAAATATTGCACCTGTTTTTGTCATTATATATTTAAAATTTTCTTAATTCCGTCTTATGATTAAACGCAATAAATATTTCGATATGAGTAAAATTAAACGGCAAAAAAAAAAATACAACGAACAATTGGTATTTTTAACCATCGAATAACCTTCAAAAGTTATAAATAATTAAAACAATTAAACACATCACACGAGTTTATATATCAAATTGATTCATAAAGTGCGGTGATGTTTAGTTATTTTAATTTTAAACCTCCACTATTGCAGTTTTGAGGTTTGGCAAAATTTTGGCTTTGAAAAATATCAAAGGATTGCAACAAATGTTACACAATATAAATATACCGCATTGGCTATTCTCGTGTCTCATTCATATATCTTAAAAACAATATAAGATTTAGCAAGATTGCAACAATATGGATACATTTTATTTTTTTCTTAAAGTTTCTATTTTCTTTTAAGACAAAAAATATGAATAATTATGTATCTAACTTCTAACCACTTAACTATGTATTGAAATTTTCTGTTATAGGACAAATTGTATCAAAATTCAATGAACCAGTAGTTTTTACAAATTTTACACAATAACTGCATACGTAAGTTGGCAAACAATTCTTCTAAATCATTTTTTCTACATGCTTCAGGTTCAGCCGGATTTATTTGCCAAATGGATCTGTGCCAGATTACTAAATATTCAGGAATTTTATTTTTTGATAAATATGGCATTAATGGGATTGTGTAATAATTTTTTATGGTCATTATTATAATTTGTAACCACTTACTTTTTAATTTAATATAATGTAGGTCCGAATTCAGCACGATATTATGTATGTATGTGGTTAACCGAAATGCGATTTGTGAATCTAAATTAATATTTCATCGCAGCTTGTCGTTCAGCATTAAACAAATTAGACTCCTAGAGGTATGTATATCTCACGGATCGTCTGGGCCTCGTCTTTGAATTAATGATTTTCTCCGCTAAACACTGAAATACTATTTCCATTGCACGGTTGGGCGAGTAAATAACACGATGTAATTTACACAGTTTTTATCCGTAAAGAACGTGTACTTTCCATAAGGCCATTTTATACATATTATATGTAAAAAAAGTCGCGAGCCTCATCTACACAATCTCGCGGAGGAAGTAAAACTTCTTTAGTTGCAGATGTTATTTGTTTATTTGATTTTTATTATGTCAAATTTCAAATTTATAAAACAATTTCCTAAGAATTACCGAAATGCACTAAGTAAATAAAATGCAAAAATCGATAATTGGACATATTTCAGAACTTTATATAAAAATCGGAAGCGCCCCAAAATCTTGCATTACAAAATTTTGAAGTTTTAGTATTTCTCTACAATATAATCTTGCGTCATAAAATTTTTATTATTTTCGTTTTAAAATTAAATTCCCCATTTTCCAGAATTTATAAAAACCAAGATTTCTCATACAATTAGAGAATCGCGCGCGCGATGCTCTAAATGTACGGGAAATTGTTCTGCGAGCTTTTGTACTGCAAGATTTTATAATGAAAGATTTTGTAATGCAAGATTAAGGGGATAACCAAGTGATCGCAAATATGTGGCAAGCGTGCCAAACTTGGCACGTTTAAAATTTTTTTCCGGCACGTCAAAAAATTTTTGAATTTTAAAAATTCGATTTTTTTGCAGTTATTCTGACAAAAAATGGAAAAAACGTTTAGAATTTTGATAAAGCAAAATATCGAAATGCTGGGAAATGGGAAACCGTAAAAGCAATTTGGTTATATTATAACCATCTTTGGAATGAATATCAAATATTTTTAACAAACACGGAAAGCTCGAAAGAAAATTACTTGATGATAAAATACATAGCTTGATCAGAAAATCGTCAAACTTTACAATTTCGCAGGTTGTTTAAGTTCAATTGCCACAATTATTTTTTGGTTGTGTTGGTACACTTTTCCCTGACGTTTTTTGGCATTTTGAGCCATTTGGGATGCTTGGTTTATTGTTGGCGGTCGAAAAGGTTACACAGTTTTGGTGTGCTCAGCATTATAATGGTGTAGTTTTTGGCCAAAATTTTAGGAACAAACAGAGAAGGCTGAGCAGGTGTGGTATCGTGGTACAATTGCCATGAGTTGCTTCTCCACAAATCCAAAAGTTTCGTTTGGATCACTTCACGCAAACAGCGTATAATTTCCTGGCAGTACTCCTTATTGATCTTACAACCTAAGAACTCATGTTACACTACTTGACGAGCTATTTTTGGTCTTGCCTCTTTAGGAAGCTTTCGGTGGGACGATTGAGCCGTACTTTCGACATCATATTCGACAACTCCTGTTTTATCACCAGTTATGATCCGTTTGAGCTATTTTCGATCGGCGAATTTCCATTCGGCACTACTTTTGGTCGAAATTCAACAATTTCGGAGGTAATTTTACTGTCATACGTTTCGACTACATACATATATGTGAACGAAGTCTGAACAGTTTGAAAAACTCGAAAATGTTGACTTAAAAAAAACCAGGACAGTCAATAAATCGAAATTTGTTACGTACTTGAAAAAAACAGAAATAAATTGGTTTGGTGGGGACTGGTTAGGAAACAGATTTGTAGTTAAATCTCTTCTAGAAAAATTTCAAAACCCGTAACCTTGATTCATCATTCATTTGGATGTGCTGAAACAAATGCATTTATCATCAAATAGATTGATTAATTCCAAATTTTAATGGAATTGGTGTACAATCGCAAAAGTTCCATTTGGAGCCGGAATGGAGTTTCTTAAATGAAACATGGCCAGAATTCAACAAATATTCCAACACTTTGCTAATGATACTTTGATACATAAATACAAACGATAAATCAAAAAATTAGATTTGGTAAAGAGAAATTTGTTTTTTAATTACATAACCAATGCAGGCCTTTTCTACACTTACAGCGCCAAACGGATCTCGCAATAAATTTTAGTGAAATTTATAACATGTTTACGGTTGCGTTAAGTTTAATAAAGTTTTATATTACCAATTTTCAATATTTAAGTTCTATATGACTTGACTTGTATGTTTCGTTGAGCCGATGTAAATTTTACAATCAAAGTTTTATAATCACTATGGGCTGCAGAGTCGGCAAAATAATTCTTCCACTCCGACTCCAAAGATTTCTGCTTTAAACGTTTAAACAAAGTGAAAGCAATTCCATGGAAAAACATGGAAAAATTACTGTCGTAAATGCTCTTGTATCATTTCTGGTCTGTATATCTATAGTAGGTCGAGTAAAGTAAAAGCAAATTAGTACATATTTGCTTGCAGAAGTATAGTTTATATATCTAGAATGCATTGTTCCAATACAGAAGTTTCCGTAATTTTTGATTTCAAACTTCCACACCATGATTTCTATACAATTTTTCTAGTTACTCCTGCCGCTAACGATGTTTTCACATCAAAAGTCACAATTAATCAATTTCCAATTAAAAGCTTCCCGCAAAAAACTATTTAGTGTGTGACCAAGAAAGAAAAAACCTTCGTCCTTGTCTCTAAATTCGAATTTTCGAATATGTACCAACTTCAAATTTATATGTAGGAGGCGGTTAAGCAAAGTAGCTGTCACCTAGAGACGGATTAAATAAACGTTGCAAATTAAAAGCATGCCAGATACAATAATATAAAAGTAGTAGTAATCATGGTAACATATAAAAATAAAAAAATGAAAATTCACTTGAATGTTTGTTTATTTGTTTTTTGACGTTATACTCGAATTTTTTTTGTTGTTGTTTATTTTTCAGGGATGTATTTGAAATTTAAAGGAAGAAATGGTTATTAATTCTTAAATTAGTGTACGATAACTGGTAGCGCAATGTTTAACTATTAAAGTTTAATACAATTAAACATTATCCAATATTTATTCCATTCAATTCAAAAAAAAAATCTTTTCCGAAAAATTTCGAAATGAAATTTGTTCAAGTATGGCACTTATTCGGAAAGGTTTATTTTTGATAAAGAGGAGTATATATATAAAAGAATAGTAAGACTATCAAATAAAATTTGCTTCATTTTTTGTGACGTAAATCAATGTGTTTTTTGGGCAATCCCCGATTGATCAATTTTGTGTAAGACAAACTTAAAACCCAAATCGTTAAGCGTTTGAGGAAAATCCAATCCGAAAATAATCTTTATCGAGTTTTCAGATTTAATTATACAACTTTCCACATTCATTATTATAACCCACTCTAAAATCAGGGCAAAACTTTGAATTTTCGCAAGACTTTACATTAAAATTGATGGAAGAGAAAACATATTTAGTGTTAAACAGAGATATAAATAGTTTTGTTCCTTGCCATTCGAGTTCGAATTTTCGAAAATCAAATTCAAATTTATCAAAAAATGTTATTTATTTTTAAATGTTTTTGTTAATAAAATAGTTTAAAATATAGGAACAAGATAATTAATATTAAAATTAATGAAGGTGTTTGCACAACCATCTGTGAATTGTTTACGTCACAAAATTTGGCACACAAATTTATAATAATCATATTTATGTATGTATATCAACACAAATTGATGAGACAACAATTAAGTAAATTAACTTTATTCCGCCACGCAGATTAACTTTATTCATTATTATTCTATAAAAATTGTACCATAATTAAAATTTTAATCTTATATTTTTGTTGTTAGGCTGTTCATTTTCCGTAATAATTTTTTAGACCGATTGGCATTATATAAAAAGGGTATAAATATAAGAAAAATCGCCCTATTTAATTATAAGCACTATTTATAACCAGAAACCAAGGTTCCGGTGGCCTATAATCAAACTTTAGTTCAGTTTTGCCGCTCGGTCGGTGTATTCATAAAAATTATTATTTTTGAATTAAAATTAATGCGTATACGCATTTGTGAATTTTCTTCACTGCTTCATAATACATTTATTGAGCAGACTAAACAAAATACTATACAATACAGTTATTTATAAATTTCATTCGTGTATTTCGTATTTCCATTTTCATAAGAAAGTGAAACAATTTTTTTATTCTAATTTTAAAATTTTAATCAATGTAAATAAAATAAATCTCGTCGAGAACTTTATTTCTTCCTGTTGTACTCTACTATGAATGTTCCTAACAAATTTATTGATTTAATTACATGATAAAACTGAGCTAAACTTTTTATTTATATTTTTTTTTTCTATTAGCTGAAAACACAAAATTAACCCCATTAATTTTAATTAACCCTGTATTTTTTTTTTAATTGGATAATGTGAAGTATTTTTTTATGTTTACTTAAAATTATCTAAATTAAAATGAGGAACGGAATTCTTAAAACAAAAAAAAATTTTTTTGTTTTTTTTGTAAAAGGATTACAACTTTTTTGCAGCCCGAAATTATCTTGAATTATTCAAAAAATTTAAATTAATTGTTATTTTCTATAATATTTCATTTTGTTGTGTTTTATTTGGTGTGTGTGTGTGTTGGACCTGAATGATAAGCAATAATTAATATAAGGATATAACTTTTCTTACTTCTTAGGTAATTTGACAAAATAATTTTGCAATGCACATCAAGGAACCGAATTGCATTAGTAGAACACATTTATTGGTAACAGGAATAAGAATAGAACTACTTAGGATTGAAAATTATACCCAATAAAACAACCAAGAGTAGTTTTTATTTTATTTGTAATAGTTGGTAACAGATTCATCGCAAAAACAACACTCTTGGCTTTTTCTGTCAGTCAACATTTTTTTTTCATAATTTTTATTATAAGATATTTCAGCCGAAGTACGGAATGTTCATGTTGATAAGAATAATGGCCAGTTACAAGTCATTAAGTTGTTGTCGTGAAAAATTAAAGAAATCAGACAAAACAAAATTTTACTAAAAATAAAAATAAAATTTTTAAAAAAATTGGGTTGATTCCTATCAAAACCAACACAAATGTCTTATACAAGCCATATTATTGTCATACAAACACAAAATAAAACCTACTATTTCTGTAAGTATTAGCGTCATAATACAGTATAATCTTTACATCCTTTGATTTTAAATTGTAGTTTGTATCAAAAACAGTATAAAATAGAACTAACACTTACAGAAAATAGTAGGTTTTGGATTTAATAATATGCGTGCGTCACGGAAATAATATGGCTTGTATAAGACATTTGTGTTGGTTTTGTTCCTATGTATATACATATACGAAAAAATCAGTGTAATAAATTAGCAGTTCAGTCGAAACTGAATTGCAAACTCTTAACAATTTCTCCTCTTTTTAAAAACAGTTCTCAAAAGTATTTAGAAAAGCCTAAAAGTTTGACATTTCATAATCTGTGTTTAGGCAAGTCGTAATGTATTACAGTTTCAAAGCAAAATTATTTTTCGTATTACATACATACATTGTGACTGCTAATTCAAACAAGACATTTTGTTTTTGCCAATTTTTGACAAACTATACATTGATTTTTACAAAAATGTTTGAAATAACTATTCTGGTGGTAAGCACTATAACTAGAACTGGAATAGAATTAATCCTTTAAGCCTAAGTAGTACTCTGTTAAGTGAAATGTAATTTTCACTGGTCTCCAAAAATAAGAAGATACATCTAACGTGAAAATTTAGTTTGACGAGTTTCGTAAATATTTTAGTGCGTATAACTGCATGTTGTCTCTGAAAACATATATTATACAATAAAATGCACTTCGATAATTGATTATCCTCAAAACGCAAAAACAAATGAAATTGTCAATATTTATCTTCATAAAAATGAAGTAAAAAACGCGTAGAGATAAAATAGAGACATCTGTATTCTAATACGAAAACTCCCATTTCGCTAAACTGCGTACCACAAGGTGAAATTCACCGGTGAAATTTTCGTTTTCGTTTTCGCTTGCGTCATTTTTATATGAGAAATTTCATTTCATTTCAGCAGCGTACCAGGCTTTACCTGCAAAAGTAGGTATACACAATTATTCAGAATAGAATGAAATCTATAGCATTGTGTAAAATTGTCAATAAAATTGAGCTAATATGGAGAATGGTAACAGATTACAAGTTTCAGTAGACAATTTTAAGGTATTTTAAACTCCTGTAGCTAAATGGACTCTAAGTAATTCAAGGATAGTAGCTTAAAAGAAAAGTTAAAGCTGTAGGAAATCTGCGTACATAAATTGCTTACAAACATTTGCTTGTGGTTTAAAAGTTGTTAATCAACATCAAACCAAATAACTTTTAAATTTTTAGGTACGGACGAGAATTTGTGGTGAAGCATTTTAATTCAAATGTTCTGTTTTAAACGCAACCTTCTTAAAATCCGAAAATTTTACAAGCCAATTAAAAAATGTAAATTCTTAATTCTATTTAAGGAACACACAATTTGTCAAATTTTCAAGTTTTAAGAAATTTTAAATTATTTGAAAGGACTTTAGTTTTGATAATAAAATTTCAACTCGGATTTAATGTTTCCGAATTTTAAAACAAAATCTTATTGTTAGCTAGAAATTTTATATTTTAAACATTCCCAAATTTGAAAATTTTGCATACTCATAAAAACACGAAAATCTACGTTTCTTTGAGCCAAAATATTCAAAATGCACTAGTTTCAATCGAAAATATAGAGTTTTTATCCAAGTTTTAATTTTCAAACTTTGATAATTTGGAGCTTTTCAAAATTTGGCCCAACAATAAGTTACATTTTTCCCTTGAGTGAGAATTATGTCACAATAAGTTATGATAACAACTGATACCAAAAAAATAGATGAGGACACTAGTTTTTAAATGTTTTAATTCTTTAGTTGTTTCATTGCAAAAAATGTCTTTTCTCGTTTTAACATTACACCGCCCTAAAATTAGTAATAACTTTTTTTATAAAAAACTGGTTTTCCTATGTTTCATAAAACTTGCAAAATCCTGGCTCTGCGTACATTTGGATCTAGTGTTATGAATTAAAAAGTCAAAAATTCCATTGAAGTATAATTACTCTGGCTAATATTTTTGCCACCAAACTTCGTTGCCGGCACTGTAGCGCGGATGACAAATTCTGAAAAAAAAACATTCGGTGATAATGTCGTCATCCACATAGACTTTGATACTTGGCGGCGTATCTTTATATACACCTGTTATCTTGTGATTTCTTTTAATCGCTTGAAAATAAGTTGATGACTAAGGAACAGACGTATTTTTTTAAAACAAAGTGTTAATTTCAATACCTTGTATACAATACAAATGTAATCTAAGGAATATAATTTATGTATTTCGAAAGATATCTTCTCTAACAAAAAGCCAAATGGAATTCCTAAACTTAAAATCGCAATCTAAAAGTTTGTTTCGTATCTAACAAACAAAATTATCGATATTAAAAGAAATTAGTGTCTTTGTCAAAATTGTCAAAACATTGGTTTAAATATTCAGTCAAAAATTTGGCTTATGGCAATGGCTTAAACATAAACTTATTTATTATCAATTCATAATTGTAGACGTTGTTTGCTTTCAAAACGACTTATTGTCTAGAATTTGCTTTATATTTTTTTATTGTATAAGAGATCTAGATAAAGGAATAAGGGTTAATAATTTTAATTCTTTTGTTTGTAAAATATGGGCCGTATATTTTGAAAGTGGTGTAAGTCCATTTTTTGTTGAAATGAGATTATGAAAGAATTGAGAATCAATAAATGAAAAAGTATATGGGATGCGACGCAGAATTGGTTATCAATGCTAATGAAATTTAAATCACTGTATAAGGCAAACACTTGAAAAAGTTTTATTAATAAAAAAGCATCTGAGTCAAGCCGAGTTAAAAACTCCACTAGTATAATAAAACGAGCTGCACTAGATACTTAGTTAAAGTTAGTACAGAAAACGTAAAATAATCGAATACCATCCTCTTGTTGCTTTACAAATGCAGAGTTGGACCGACTACCATCGAAAGATCAATATTTAATGAATTATGTATGATTTGAAAGTGTACAGGGAGGTTACCTATTTACAAAAAAAAAAAAACAAAGTGCGGCTCGAATCCACGACTCTGAGGCTAAGAGTCTCATGCTCTACCGACTGAGCTATTCGAGCAACCTATAAAATTAGGTTCTTGATTATGAACAATAAATATAAAGCAAATGAAATACGAATACTATCGAGATTGGATTATTTTAAGGATTTCCTTTAAATTATACCCATCAGAGAATGATAAAAAACGTTTCACAAAAACTGTCCGTTAGTTTGAGTAGCGGACGTAGTTACCTAAATTTGGACACGCAGCAACAGTTTCAATATCAGCCCGAATGACCTAAATTTAATTTGCTTTTTCTCAGATCTGACCATCCAAATAAATTTTGCTTTTAAAGATGTAAATAATTTAATGAGATCGGATTTTTGAAATTCGAATTTCTTTATTTTTGTTTTAGGTTAGCACGCCTATAATTTCAAAACTTTGAAACTCAACTTTGCCGTTAAAATCGAAGACAGACTCCAAATAAATGATCAACAAAAGTATGTGGAGTTGAGGTATAAATTACAAATTATCATCTGTTATCATCGGCTGGTCCGTGAACACTGTATTTTGCTAAACCGACAGCTTTAAATATATATAGGGAGGAAATAAATCCTACACCAATTGTTTGTTGTTTAACGAGAGATAATACTAGGGTCTTCCTAAAATATATTTTCCAAACGCAATCAAATATTAATACGTTTTGAGGAAATAAATATTAAAAAATATCATAACGAACTTCCGACGTAATTGTTTTGACATGATATACATTTATGTACACTGTTAAACCTATTAAGTTTATTTAAGAAGTATGGATTTCTTTATAGTTCGTCGTACATATCTAGTTGACCAAAAACGAGCTGCAACTAAAACGAAATTCTTTCTAACTTGTTCATCCACTCGAAATATACAAATTAAGTAAATTTGCAACATGACTAATTGTTGCACAAATATTTGTACAAGTACGTATATTATTTGTTCTATCGTAATAAAAGTGGAAGGAACTTAATTTTAGTTTTTGTTTTTATATTTGCGTTTCTCAATTATAAATTGATTTATTTCTTTTAAACTTGTGCCAAATTTAGATAGCTGCAAAAAAAAAAGGTCAAGAACTAAAATTTAATTTACTTAGTTTTATTGTTCCCTCAAAATAGATTCAACATTTATTTTTTGTCTAAAAGAAAACTTTACAGATTTGATTTGTTCCTAATTTGGTTTAAATTGGGTTCGAAAATGACGTGTATCCGAATTGTATCGAATCCGTATGATGATTCATTTCAATTTAACCAGATTTTGTCAGATCGGAACCTAAAAAAAAAATCGTTTGAACGCAGTCACGTAATACAAATTATAATTAAATTAAAGTTTCCTTAGTTTTTGTCTGTTTGTTGTATTATCTATTTTCCATTCTGTATGTAAAAAAAATCTTTTATCAACGAATATTTTTAAGAATTCTTAAAGATTATATTTAAAGCATTAAACAATGGATGGAAAATACGAAAACAATGAACTTTGGAAGATTAAAAATTTTGTGCCTTTTTTAGCATTTTATAAGAATTTAACATAAGATTGTACTGTAAGTAGATTGCATTTAGAAGAAAAAAAAAAAAATTTAAAGAAAATGAAAAATGAAAATTTCTGCCACAAAACGACTTTGATATTAGGGTGAACATTTCATTTTCAATATATTAATATAATGCATTCACAAGATAGATGAAAATCACAAGACTGCTCATCGTATACATTATAATCGCATAAAGGAGCTTTAAACCAATAAAACTATAAAATTACACCCGCACCAAACTATAATCCTTTTCTCTACTTTATGTCCAAGCAATTTTGCCTAAGGGGCAGTTTAATTGGATTACCAGCAGAATACACAACTACGACAAAAGAAATATCCGTTCCAATTTTATATTTTCACTTTCTTTAATTTTCCCAAGTACAAATGTATCTTTAAAAAAAAAATTTGTAACAAGATTACGGCAAAAAAAAAAAATCAATTATTCATTATGAAATGTTAAGAATTGACCATTGAAAACATATGTGACTACGAATTTTGATGTTGTTTACCAGAAGACGTGCATGCAAGTTCCCTTTTTTGTAGGAAAAACTAATTTTTTGTTGTTGTTGTTGTTGCTGCTGCTGTAGAAAAATTTATTACTTTAACGTTTTGCTTTTGATTTTAGATTAGTTTTTCTTTATAACATTTTATGTTCTTGCCTTTATATATTATGTACACATTGTTGTTTTTGTTATTAGACATAGTTGATTTCTTAGATGATAAATCAAACTGAACGACGAAAGTGGAGTAACGTATACATGCTACACATTAGTAGTAAAGTAAAAAAAGGATTTTAGACCTTTTTGAAGAACAAGGTCAAATTTGTTTCTCAATTTGAAAACGTTGAATTATATATGGGGTCCACCAATAAATAATCAATTTTAGTACACGCAGTCAATATAAATCTAAATATTTACTCCAATATAATAAATAATGTTCTTAAGACTACATACCATTTGTCTGATAAAATAAATTGGCGAACAATTCAAAACCACAAATTAATAAATTAAACGTAAAAAGTAGAGGAATTTTGTTTACACGTAATATTGTAAGCAATTTTAATCAAATAATTCTTGTTTAATTTAATTTAATCAATTTTTTACGCTTTTTCCTTTTCACACAATGAAAAAAATGCAGTATGAATAATATTAAACATATGGCCGAGGTAAAGTGTTAATGATCTGGGTCAGCAGCCAGTCAGTATCCTCCTATACTGAAACATGACAACTCAGATACAAAGCACTACTTTTTTTGAGTATCATGCACTTAATAACACACTCACACACACATATACAACACAACACTCATCCGTGACATTTTTTTTGTCACGACCGGGAATCGAATCCGAGACCCTCGGATGATAAAACAAGCATCCTACTCCCTCTAACACCGAGAGCGATGATATACTAACGAATACTAACGATAGTTTTGAATATTTAACTCCATCGATTGTTTTCTCTAAACTATTGGTAGTTTTCTAACTAGTAGAAACATTACATCATTCCACTAGTTTTATAATTACACGTCCAAAAATTTTCTATTTTTGCAGTTTTATGTGCGTGAGAATTTTGTAATATAATGCATGTTGGTTCATATATCAACACGTATAGTGGATGGCGGCAATAACCTCGCTTGATTGGGCGCTTCGATGATGCACATCGAGTACAGAGCCAGATGACTCAAAATATACAATAAGGCGGCGAATACAACGTTCGTCTCAATGATTATGGTAGCCAAACCTTCACTTAACGAGTGATAACTGAGAATTTAAAAAAACGCCAATTTCCGTAATAGCGCCGAGTAATTTCTACATCAGTTGAACGCAAATAATTTTAATAGCCCTAAAAAGACAGATGTGATCATTGTGAAGAATATAAAATTATGAAGACTACTCGTTCTGAATCTCTAGAAATGGGGAAAAATACGAACTCCACGATAATGAACAACTATACGCCAGTCGTCTGCTTTCGATCTGCAAAATGTTGTCACGTGCCCGAAAAAAGCAGAAATTGGTTGTTTTTATTATTTGAGCAAATTAAATATATATAATTTAACGACACATCTGTCCACGCGCAGGTCAATCTATTGCAGTATATGGAACGAGAGCCAAACAGGCAGAGCAATTTTAAGAATTAATCTAGCATTCCATGAAATAATTTTATGGTCCGATTCCTGCGAACCTCAGAATCGTTATTAATTGTTTGAAAAACCACTCGTCAATTAGAAAAGTAACGATGGAATTTTCAACTCCGGACCATTCTTGCATTTAAGCAATTGACAACGTTCACAACCGCTTTTACCGAATATTTAGCATTCGTGAATTCTTTTCACATGCTTTCTTTATGCGGATAATGACTAAAGGAAAATTGTGCAACATTTTGCAGATGCTTCCTGAGGTTTTAAAAAATTTTAAAGATTCATCATCTTATTTCAATTTCAATCAGGTGCTGTTCGCAAAAGTCGTGAAGACGGTGTTTACTCAAAACCTAACCCCAATGAAATACAAAACATCACATAATCTAACAACATGCAGCTTCCAAAGCGGATTAAAAAAATTGGACTTCAAATATTTCATGAGTTGCCCGAACCAAAATTATCTAAATTTATATAGGTCAGAATTTCTAATCTTCTCTCGAAATCGAACCAAGATGAATAATTATTTCTGATATAAACCTTTGGTATTTCGAAACTATCCTGATGTTAGAAATTAAGAAATTACCGAAAAAAAGTACGTATCCCCATATAAAGATTACAAAATAACAGCCGAAAAATTGGAATAAACTAAAGAAAATTTAAAATATTATTTTCTTCCGTATCATGCCCATCAGGAGTTTTGCAATTCGCTATTACTTCGTTTACATGGTTCCTTTTTTTATAGGTATGTATAAAGTAATCGAGGGTATAGACAACAATTCAGTCGATATCTAGATACAGGGTATTGAATGACGAACTGTGCATACGCAAGGGGTAGGTAGAGGATGCAATTCTGAGCTGAATAAAAAAAGATTATTACGACTTTTTAAAATTCATTACTATTACGTGACTACCCCAATCTAATATTAAATGATCTCATCTTACCTAATCTAAAAGTGGTTTCAAATCGTTTTTGATTTTATTCGATTACACGATTACAAATATTTGTTGCTTTAAATACATGAATAACCAATATTTCATTGATCGAAAAAAATGAAAAAAAAGCAAGAAATGCTATCAAATTGAAAATAACGCAAAACATATCAAAAATTAAATGCTTCATTTTTTATAAGGAAGTCGTTAAGTTGGGAATTTTATCTGCAAAACAGTAGAAACCCATAGTTTCACATATGTTTTGTGAATTCCAAGATATTGTGAATCATATCGGTAAAAATTTTTCCAATAACCCTAAAAAAATTATTTTACGGCGATACAATTCACAATATCTCGGAATTCACAAGGCATGTAAAACTATGGGTTTTTACTGTTTTGCAGATAAAGCCATCAACTACAGTCCTGGTAAAAAAAATAATCAGCTCATGGTGTGTTTTTCGGAATAAACAATGATAAAGTTTTGATATTTTTTTTTGTTACGGCAAAACTGTAACGTATACTCGTGGTAAAAAAAAACGCATACATTTGTTTTTATCAATTATACACAAGGACCTGCACTAATTGTTAATAATAAAATAAAATTTAGCAAAAAATACATTTTTTCTTCAAAAAATTCAATATAACTGGTCATAGTTGGGATATCATAATAAATGATCCATATTCTCCTAAACCTTTTTACAACATTTCCATAACATTAAATAAATATTAATACCGAGTGGGACCACCTCTTGCATTAATAACCGATTTCATTCTGGTAGGCATAGGTTTGATCAGATTTTTGACAGTCTCTTGGGGTACTCCGGACCAAGCGTTCGTAACCGCCCTAGTGAGTCCCTGGCTGTAGAAAACGCTACGTTTTGGTCATAGATACATCTACCAATGATGTCCCACATATGCTCGATTGCTATATCCACTGACTCAAGATAGTCTTTGACGATATTCGCTAGATGAGGACGAGCGTTATCTTGCATTAATATAAAATTATCACAAACTGATGAGACATACATATACCATTAAATGCGGTTCTACGCACTCCTCGATACAACGAACTGCATTCATAGTGCCTGGTTATATCGGTACTAGGTCCGTTCGTGAATTGAATGATATGCCTCCCCAAACCATAATTGAGCCCCACCAAACTGACGATTGGAAACAATGCACCCCTATTGGAGACGCTCTCCAGTTCTTCAATATACTCGAATTCGTCGATCTAATGAGGAAAGATAGAATCTAGACTCTATGATGGGCTTGTTTGGAGAGATGACAAGAACAAAACGCGGACTGACCTTATTAATGCTAATCTTAGCGGTAGAAGTGTGTGTTTTACTACAAAATGTCCACTTTCTAATTTAATGTAATTTTGCTAAATATCTTGAAAAATGAACGCTGAACAAAAATATTTCAAATTAAAGATGTTCAATTGTTGACATTCAATACATTGCTCATTAAAAAAAATAGGTTCCTATTCAAAAAATTAGTTTGACCTTGAAAAAACCTTCAAGATAACCCCAAAATATAAAATAACATTCTTTATCTCAAAACCATACAATTTTTGTATTGAATAAATTTTTCAGTATTCCATACCACTGTGCCAAACTTTATCGAATGCTTGCGTGACGCCCAGGAATATGATCTTACTTTTTTATGTTCTAACGTTCTTTCAATTATGTTTGTGATTCTAAGGACCTGTCCAATTGCAGAATGCTTTTTTCTGAATCCAAATTGATGTGGAGGAATTATTTATCGGTCCTCAATTATTGGTTTAAGTTTCTTTAGTAATAATTTTTTAAAGAGTTTTGACATAATTGGCAGCAAAGAAATTGGCCTGTATGATTTTTTATCGTTAGGTGGTTTATCATGTTTTGGTATCAACTTCTGATACTTTGTATTGAAGCGGAACATGTTTTAACCGAAGGGTCGCATTGATTATATGTAATAGCTTACGAATTCCTTTGTCAGGTAGAACCTTGATAATTTGGCAAATAATCAAGTCATACCCCCGGGTTTTTTTTAACACTCATGTTAAATTAAAATAATTCGGTTATTTTCAGAGCCCATATATTTGGTTGAACCCGAGCCTTTCATTACTTGAGCAAATATTTTTCTTTGACCTGCGTTGCTTGGTTGTGGATTTTGATCCATCTGATTTGATATTTGAATCCTTCGAGTTTCATGATTTTGCCGTTGATTTCGTGTTTTATCTCTTAATTTTTGTAGTTGTTTAGCAACCTCACAGCCTCGATAATTAGCCGGATGTTGAACCTTACAATTTTTACATTTAGCTGGCACCTCTCTCCCTATTGTACATGCCTGGGTAATATATTTACCTGATCATTTTACATATCACGGATCCGGGCTGCAATATCTTTGGGTGTGATTAAATCTCTAACATTGCATTGGGGTATGTGTGAATTGGTTCTCCTCATTTTTTCAATTTTTACTTTCATGTGAAGAATTCCTTTTATACCATAAATTTTTTGAACATTCTCTTTGTTATCAAATACCAGCATAAAAAGAGGGAGTCCTCTTTTACTGAAAGTTTGGTTTCCTTCCTGGGTTTCTGTTCTCTCTTTTTCAGCAATATTCACAGCATCTAGTATTTTAAGATTCATTTTGTAAGTCTTCCATTATTTCTTTGCTTGAGCAAGTGTGATGCAAACCTCTTGCCATAACTTTTATAGAGATACTTTTTAGCATTCAACTTCATAGATAAATGAAGTCTTTGAGTCCAGAGTATTAATTTTCCAAACGTCATTGTTTAGCGCCGTTACCTTATACTCTTTGTCAATAACCGATTTCATGAGTGACTGAATTTCTGGGCAACTGGTTACGCCTACAATATTTATTGGTGGGGGTAGTTTTTATTTCGGTTGCACCAGTTTTCGTGCAATGTTCTTGGTAGACTTACTACCTTTTCTTTGATTGACCTTGGGTTGGACAACTTTCGGTTCGGTACTTGTAATTCCACTACCATTTAATTGTTCAGCCTCAGGTGACGATTCAGCTTTTCTTTTCTTACTCTTCCTGGATTGTTTTTTCTTCTTTAGAATCCAGTACGTCTCCCTATCTAATTCATCCGCACCAGTGAAATAGTTGAATTTATCTAGTTCAATACCCTCTAATTCGCTATGTCCTTTTGAATCCCGATTCATTTTTAGAAGTTCATTTTCTCGCTTTAGATACTCGATTTTTTCGCTTAGCTTGGCAAATGATCTTCGTAAATTGACCAAAAACTTCTGTCATTAAAGCTAAATTCAAACAAGACAATGATTGCAAGGCGGGCCGCTTTCCTTTTGTTAGGTAGGAACCGAAAGCAAGTTAGACTGGTTCTGGTAGGCAATCAACAAACAGTTTAAAATAAACTTATTCAAGAATTTCCAAATAGTGATTAACCTATTTTGTGTTAAGTGTTCAACCTTAGTGAAAAAACCATAAAAAACTAGGGAGTGCTAATTTTAATAATTTTAATCTAACCAATTGGTGTAAAATTGTAATTAATTTACAATTCAAATAGCTTCACCCACCTCACACGCGCTTACACACATCGCTCTTTAACCACCAAATTACGTATAAATAGACGTTCGCGCGATTTTTTTTTTTTTTTTAGTCAAAAAATGTGACAACAACATAAACAAGTTGTTTATACATATATGTATATATATAAAACAACCAAATTATCACGTATTTGAAACATGGAAAATGTTTTTATGTTTTTATTTTAAATAATTTAATTAGACTTGTAATATATTTTAATAAAACAAAAAAAAAACTGTTATAACATTTTTAGGGGTTGAGAATTAATTTAACATGAACCATTGAAAGCACTGAAGATGAAAATTGTAACGGAAAATTGAAAAACTGTCACATAAATGTAATAAAAACAAAACAAAAAACATTTGTAGAATAATTTTTTATAATTTATAAAGCTTTTCGTTTTTTTATTTTTTTTTATTCAACATTATATGACTTTTATTATTAACACTTAAAGGCGGATATACACATATATAGAGATTGAAATTAAACGGGAGTGTTTTATAGTAAAATACATAAAATACAAAGAGCCCGAATTGATTTCCATAGAGTGTTAATTTCTCTCATGCTTCTTTATATTCTTAAATATTCATTTTTTTTTTGTTTACAATTTGGGGTTGAGTAGAGCAGCACATCAACGGAAAATAAAAAGAAAACGGGAAAAATGAAAATTTTCAAATTAACTTGTTTCAAAAGAAATATTTTGTTCAGAAGGAATATTTGAAAAGAATCCAGACATTAAAAGAAATGGAAAATTTTTATATCCATGCATATAGCACAAATAAGGTGAAAAGGTTTTCCCTATCTGTTTTGTATTCTTTAATTTTTATTTTTTGCTTTCCCTTTATGTATTTTACATACTTGTAAGAGATACTACATAGATATGGTATATTAAAACAAAATCAAAGCAAAATAAAATTTAATTTAATTTTTTAATTTTTTTTTATGTAATTTTAATTTAGTTGTTTAGTTTTATAATATATTTACAGGAATGTGTGTGAGAATAAATGAAACGGTAGGAGGTGACTTTGATCTAAATCTAAAACAAAGCTATATGTTCTCACCTAAATAATGCTACCTAATTAAACATCTGAAACAGACTCAATGAAGGGTGCGTCCGAAATGGAAAATGTGCATTTAGCGAAGACACATTTAAAAAACTACACGCGATGTAGTTTTTATGTGAATTTTTAATACATCTGTTTAATGACAATTTATATTTTAATTAATCATATTTATCGATTTATTAATTTGGTTTTGTCCAATTTTAATTAATTTAACGCTTTTAATGAAATTTTATTTAATCAAAAAATGCGCATTTTAAAAAATGTGCATTTTAATTCGCATTTCGGACGCACCCGAAGCCTGGTATCAGTAGGTGATTTAATGAAGGAATCTTATTATTTATTATAGGATAGGTAAGAGCTTTTATATCGTTTAATATATCTCGTGGTCACTAATCTTAATGTCGTGCGTTGTGTATAGTAATCAATAATGATAGATTTCTAAAAACCTTCTTTTAAAAAAGTCATTACTTATTTTTAGAATTAATCCTTTTCAACTTCTGCGTGACTTATCTTTTCTGCATTTTAATTTAATTTGGAAACACAAATTCCATTTATATTTTATTTTTAAATCCTAGGCAGCATAACATCATTTCCTCAAAAAAAAAAGAAAACAGCATTACTGTTACTGGTAATGAAATCATAACCAGTTAAAGCTAACTGATTAATCAGAACTTTTCGGTTAATTGATCGGACACTAACAGAATTTTACCGTGTATAAAATTTATGCTGAATTAAGGCTGCTATAAAGTTATCTCTGCGTGTCAATTAAGGAAAAAATGCTGAAAACTCACATAATGCTTCCATAACCGACCCTCAGCAAGCATCTTGTGACGAATACGAGTATAATCTATTGCTAATTTACCTTTAGAATTAGGCCCTACTTATTTGAGATTTGTTTGGGGTTGATTTTTCGACATTTTTGAAAGTTTTCGATATTATTCGAGATTAAGTTAGGAAATCCGCGATTTTAAGATTTTCGGGTTTGATTAAAGATAATTACTTGGCAACGCGGCTATTCAAAATTGTTCATTATTTTCGAGATTATTCGACGTCTTCCAGTTATTTGAGAAAGGTTTTCGAAGTTATTCAAGGATTTTAAAATTATTCGAGCTTTTCGAAATAAATCGAGTCTATTCAAGTTTTTCGGTAATATTTAAAATTTACAAAACTTTAGAGCCGCTTGATGTTACAGAAAGTGTTACATACCGAGATTTGTTTTGATTTTTCGATATTATTCGAGTATTGTTTAGAATAGAATTCATAACGGATTCTTGAAATTCGAATTTTTTAGAGTTATCTTTATTCAATATTTTCGAGGTTATTTTAGGTTTTGATTATATGAATTTCAATTAAGAAGGCTTCTTATTTTGTGATAGTTTATTCAATTTGGGCAAGGTTCATTAAGAGGCTGATTATTGGTGTATTATCAGGTTTATTAAGAGCCGGATATTGGCTAAATGGCCACATGGCCCTTCAATTATAATAATAATAATACTCTTCAGCACTTGCTTTTTTGGGCAGCATTCCACTTCGATATATTCTACTTCGATATTTTTACGAATTGGACTCGGTTTACTCACAATACAGCTTCACAATAATTGGGGCTCAAATTCATCAATAGCGGCTGTATTAATGTGTTTCCTCTACTACTAAGTTATGTAACTCATTCGGCAAATTAAGCGTCCATTCGTTACATTTTTCGTTCAATAAAGTGAATGTTCCGTTCGATAAATGCCGTATGGCGCCGTTTCATATGTGGCCTAGTTTAATATGGAGTTACGGCTAACACAAATTAGTTAGTATCAGTCCACTCCTCAAAATTTATACTAAATTTTTTTTTAGGTGGTACCAGATTTATCATTTCAGTGCTTCTTGCAAATGCATAAATCGCTTAAATTAGTTCATTTTAATTTTTAATAAACGAAACAATAAGTGCTTGAAAATATTTCTTAAAATTTAGACTTGCCAAGACGTTCACTTACCGTGGCAAAATGATTAAAGATGGCGGTAGGTTGAGATTTGTCTAAAGGCTCTTTTGTAATGATTAAATATTTTTGTTAATGGATTTTAATTTTTAATTAATTGCAATCAACTTTACTGTGCTGGTAATATTTTTAAGATTCTCAGGCAGCTTTCAAAATTTTACCAGAGTAATTGGTGAACATACAGTGAATAACGAGTGAATTATGAGTGTATAATGAATGAGTAATATGTGAATACTGGGTGAAAACGAATGAAAGATCATTGCTTATTCAAATTCATTCAGTATTTACTCATAATTCACTCATAATTCTCTCATTATTCACTGAAAGATGAATGATGTATTAGCTCATTTAGTGAATAATGCGTGAATAATCGGTAAAAATAAAAACGGAAATAAATACATGCAAATATGGTAAAACGGAATTATCGTCAGCATCTCAATTTCTTTTCTACAAGGCTGTACTAGGCATAACATTAAAAAAAGTTTTGCGAAGAAACGAAATGCAATTTTACGTTTCGTTTACCTTTGGCTTTAGGACTTTATTTCATCAATAGTGGCTATGATAGTGTATTGTAGGATAATCAGATCAAAAATGACTAAACCTGGACGAGTCTGATAAAATTTGGAAAACCAAAACATTTCGACTTTAAAAAACCAAGACATTAAGTTTAGAAATGTTTTACGTTTTAAATTGCTTTAGTGGTGAGGTTCATCCACTGGTTAAAAAAAAGATATCTAGTGAAAAATCTGTTCTAGAAAAGTTTTAAACCCGCTATCTTGATTCATCATTTGGACGTGCTACAACAAATAAATTGATTAAGTCAGTTACCAAATTTCAATGGAACTGGTGCATCATTTCAGAAGTTCCATTTGGGGCAAGGATGGAGTTTCTTAAATAAAACCTGGCCAGAATTCATCTCATGCTTTGAATTTCATTAACGAGGCAACTATAAAGATTATTTTAATTTCGCTATTGAAACCAGTTGAATATGTTCTTCTGGTCGTCTTGAGATATTGTATCACGAGTATTGCTCTGCAAATTCAACGAGTTCAAAAAAGATATTTATTTAAAATTAACGTCCTAGGAATACTTGAACCCGGTCCGCTTCTTTTTTGTTCTTTAAAATACGGAGGGAAAAATCACATAAATATTCCTAAACAACTTTAGCAAATGGTTTATATCAAATTGATAATAGTGCTGATACGACCCCACACACAAAAGCTCCTATTATTATATTTGAGGAAACATCAATGATATCAGTTTTTAATTTATTTGAAGTTACTATTTCCGAAAAATTGTAAGCGAACCTACTTAATCCAGTTTCGAACTGATGAGCTTATGATTGTGAAAAAATCAATCCTTCTCAATGATATCAGAATATATCGTTTATACTTAGTGTTATTAAGGAGAAGTAACACATTTGAAAGGGAATTTTGGACAGGTTTTAGATAAGTCAGAATGTTCATCTTTTTAACTAAACTTCATTTGATTCAAAATATGCGTGCACTAATGCCAGTGAACTTGAATTTTTCTCGTGTGTGTTCAATCGGAAAAGTGAACATTGCATTAGGGTTTCAGAATTTTATTTCACGACCTTTGCATATAAAATTGTAAAATATAAATCTGCAGAGCAAAGTAGCCTTGTGACCGATCTGGTGACTTTATTAACTATAGCAACTTATGCTTGCTCTATATCGAATCGGCCACAAGGCTACTTTGCGCTGCAGATGTTGGAGACAGTTAAAAGCCATTGCTGGAAGTTCATTCTATTCTATTTCTATGGTCTAAGATACAACATCATTTTGCACATTTTGCAGTCTGTTAACAGTGTAACGCTACCACAAACTACTTCACGTGTGTTAAAAAATAAAAAAAATAAAATTCATTTTCTTTATTGTTCATCGTCTGAAAATTTTGACAGTTGCTATTTCACACCTCTTCTTTCAGTACGTATACGTAATATGATTTTTTGTTTTTACGTGAGTGCGCGAAATATACAAAATAATTGCAGTGATAAAAATTTAGAATTTTATATTTTACTAGTATGAGTTTAGAGTTTATCGGGAAAATATTGAATAAGTATTGGTAAAATCACAGAATTTAAAATAGTAAATGCATACAAAATACTCCTGCTCATGAATTTCATCTAAAAATCATTATAGAAGTCGATTTCTCGCGCACATGCTGAATTCCACCTCATTTGTTAAGAAATAGCCAAGTCCAATCGGCCAAATTTTAGAAATTAGTCTATAAATCATTTAAGAATTAATTGGCCATATTCAGAGTAATATGGCCAAGAAATAGCTAACTTCAATTCTAATTGGCCATATTCCAGAATTTTATCAAAAAATCGTTCTAGCATCGCGTTTCCATCGTAAATAGCAAATTTCGTCGTGAGCGATTATAAAAAGCTAAATTCCATTCTAATTGGCCTCCAAAACTTCAGCTAAGAATCCACATTTTGCCAACACATTTTGTAGTTCTTCAAAATCTTGATTTTAAATTTCTCCAAATATCCCAGAACTGCATCTAAAAATCATTGTAGAAACCTGTTCTCCTCGAACATGCTGAATTTAATCATAACCGAAGTTCCATCCTAATTGACCACATTCCAGAACTTGATCTAAAATCATTTTAGAATACCATTTTCATTACACTTGGTGAATTTCATCAAAATCAGTAAAGTAAAAGCAAGTTCCATCCTAATTGGCCATATATTTTAGGACTTTATCAAAAAGTTATTTAGGACGTCGGTCACAACCGGTTTAGAAATATCCTGGTTCCGTGCTAAGCCATATTCCAGAACATCGTCTAAAAATCATTTTAGAATCCCATTTCTATCAGTTTGAATTTCATCTAAATTGGTTAAGAAATAGCAATTCCTCCCTAATTGGTTATGTTTGAATCCCATTCCCATCATACATATCGAATTCATATGCATATCCACATTTACCATATTCTGATTATTTAATCATGTCAAGAGTAATCTCGAAAATCTTCAACATTCGTGAAATAATCTCTAACAATCACGAATAATCTTCAACAAACTCGAAAATAATTGGAAACATATCGAATAATCTCTTGTAAACATGTGGCAGGTAACTCAAAAACAGCTCTCGAAAGTCTCGAAAATGTCGAATAATATGTAATATATCATGAAAGGATATCACCTGGAAACTCGAATTATCTGAAAAATTTCGAACAATCTGGAAGCCAGACACTTCGATGCCAAGTAAATCTTGAAAAATTCTAAAACCCGGAATTATTTTAATTTCTTCGTACTGCAAAATATTAAATATAAAAATTTCGACCCTTCAAATTTTGTCGATTACTTTGAAATCTGATCAACAACAAATTTGATCAGGAATCGATCGATCAGGATTTTTATCTCCACTTATGTTTTTTTAAATCCAAAGAATCAAACCTGTATTAAAATTATCTCCTCGGATTTATATTTCGATATCGATAGCTAAAACTAAAACAGTGGATAGAGCTATTTTCGCAAATTCGAAAAATAAAACGTCACGATCTGTCAAATAACATTTAAGTTAAAAATTGAAAATATATTTAATAAATCTTTGTCTTCGCCACCACAGTCTGGTGAATCAGATTACGATATAATATTATCGATATGATCCAAAAGTCCTAAAGTGCTTCACGTTAGGATAGAGTTTTACAATAAGGAAGAGTTTTGGCGCCGATTCCAGTTTTCTAGAGAAAGGGTTCATTATTTGACCAACATCCTCCAATAAGATTTGGAACCCTTGGGTGCGTATTATCGCTTAGTTATAATATCGCATATTAAGTGCATACTAATACCCCGATAGATACAAACCATTATTATATAGCTAGTTATGTTTTTCAGTCTATCACAACACGATTTTAATGCTTTTAGGATTAACGTGTCTCATAACTAGTTTACAAACTCGCCGTACACTCAAACTGGATTTTCTTACTTTATCTGTTATACAACAATGCCAAAAAACAAGTAACAATATATTTTGAATCATCGGTTAACACACTGCAATCCACAAAGCATTTAGTTTCAGGTAATCACTATTATTTAAAGTTAAAACTGATAAAAATTGATTTCGGTAATGATCTGAGGATGATATTTATGAATTCGATTCGAACGTATTCTAGTCTTCGAAGTATCAGATATAATCAGATAAGCAACAGAGTGCGCGTTGAATGGTTTATGTTTTTCTGCTTGAAAAATTATTTCCCATATTATTGAATTTAATTAAATTAATGCAAAAAATCCATTAATTTATAATATAACTTTGATCATTTTCATAGTTAATAATTTTCGTTGATTGTGTTTCGTTTTTTTTGTGTGCGTGTGTTAATAACTGATTCAGATATCGAATTATCAGAATCAACATTATTTGTTGTCATTATGACTTCGAAAAATTGTATGGCATGTGATAATTATGCCAACGAGACCATTGTAGTTTGTAGTGGTTTATGCCGAAATGTTGCAAACTATAAATGTGTGGGATCAAAAAATCGGGCTTTGACTTAATAAACAATTCTCAAAATATTCATTGGTTTTGTGATAAGTGTAGTGATGTGTTCCAAATGCAAGTAAATACAATTTTTGAATTGACTGAAAGTGTGCGTAAAATTGAATCAGCTGTGCAAATTAGCGTTAATGAATGGAAACCTGATCCAAATATACATAATGTTTCTATCACGGAACCCACCGTTCAATCGGTGACAGATCGTGTAAATGTGTGTGAGGAATCATCCAATATATCTGGTATTAACAACACACTAAATCAAGAAAATATGGGTCAACAGCAGCCAGTACCAATAGTGAAAAATGTGGTTCCAAATATCGCATCAGGTCAAAATAAGTGTGTCGAAAAAACTAACATAAAACAGAAATATACAAGGATCGTTAGTGACGAAGTTGCTGCAAGTGGTATGGAGTGTGCTGATGTCCACATACCCTCCTTAAGTCGAAAACCAAACGAAGTAGTATTTGGAACAGGTAGTGATAACGATGTTTTGCGAACTGTTGAGAGACGGAGGCATGTATTTGTATCCAGACTGCATTCTGATGTAAATGAGAATGATCTAATGCAATATTTAAATGCCAAATTTGCGCATATAAAAGAAAAAAAAGTTTTTAAATGTAATACGAAAATTAAGGATGCAGTTGTACCGGATTACTCATCATTTAAAATAACTATCTTGGAATCAAATTTTGAAGCCTTGATGAATCCAAGTGCTTGGCCGGCAGGAACTCTGGTCAAAGAATTTCAAAATAGAGCTCGTGGTCGTCCTTTTTTAGGAGCCCCAACAGTTTCGCGAGTAAAAAATTGGACTCCGGCTGCTCCAGTCAACCCATCTGGAGCAATATAAATGGTTCATCTTTGTTTATGGTACATCAAAATATTAGAAGTATTCGTAGTAATTTTAATTTATTTCTAGCCAATATTGCTGCACTTGATAAACCTCCACAAATCATTTTACTGTCAGAGGTTTGGATTGAAAATTTTGAACTGGATAGCTACAATATTCCAGGGTTTAGTATTTTTGGTAAGTGTAATTCTACTTATAGAGCGGGTGGCGTTGTTGTATATTTTGATGATGGCATTCAAAACACTAGTGTCTCTCATTTTGATATTAGTAGTGCTGACGTTTTACTGCTTAATTTTAAGTTTGATTCTGTTTGTTTTTCGGTTGTTTGTACTTATAGATTTCATGCTTTCAACTCTTCTGTTTTTGTTGGTGAATTTAGTAATGTTCTTTCAGCTGTCAAATCGAAAAATCTTATTGTTTTTGGTGATATGAATATAAATATTCTTGATGATCGGGTATCTGAGGACTATTTATTTATGATGGCTTCACATGGATTAAAATCATTAATTAATACACCAACTAGAGTTACAAACAATTCCTCTACATGTCTAGATCATTTATTTTTTAGATGCTCGTTAAACTTTAAGTTCATTTATTTTGCGAATGTTCATAATCTTAACATAACTGATCATTGCATGACATCGGTTGTGTTTTTGCCGAGTCAGTCATCTTTTCCTAAACCTTCAAAAATTAAATCGTTGGCAAAAACTGTTATTAATTATTCAAAATTAACAAATGATCTGTCTAGTGAAAATTGGTCGGTCGTCTATTCACAAGCAAATGTGTCTGAAGCTTTTGAATGTTTTTTGACTAGGTTAAAATTTTATATAATTAAAAATACTTCGGTGATTGAAGTTAAATCAAAGGACAGAATTATTAAGCCTTGGATAACACCTTCACTACTTAATAAAATTAGGTTGAAGAATAAGTTATCTAGGAAGTTAGCTCGAAGTATGAATGATGTTAATTTGAAACGGCGATTTGAAGTGATAAATAATGCTGTTAAACATGACGTGGTTATGTCAAAGATCAACTTTTACAAAAATAAATTTGAATCTGTGAATGGCAACATTTCAGAATGCTGGAAACTAGTTGATGCCATTCTAAATAAAGATCACAGAAATGCTCATATTGAAAAAATTGAGATTGATGATAGTTACTGTGTAACTGACAGAAGTGAATTGGCTGAATTATTCAACAACTATTTTGTAAATGCGGTCCTAGACCTAAAATCTACTGTAAGTAACAATGGAGATGATTTTTCGGACCTAATCTATAAAAATTCCGCTGAACAGTCATGTGTTTTCTTTGAAACATGCCCAGATGAAATGTTAAATGTCATTTCATGTCTGAAACCTAGTTATTCTACTGGAATTGACAACTGCAGCAATATACTTGTCAAAAAAATTTCGCATTATATTGTTAATGTGTTTTCATACATTGTAAATTTTAGTTTTGATACTGGTATTTTTCCAACTAAACTGAAAGAGAGTCTAGTTATCCCTATTTTTAAGAAAGGAGATAAATCTAATATTGCAAACTATAGGCCGATTTCTTTATTATCGGTGTTTTCTAAAATTATTGAAAAGATAGCACATCGAAGAGTAGATAGTTTTTTGAATAAAACAAATTTTTTGCATAGCATGCAGTTTGGGTTTAGAAAAGGTAAAAGTACGGAAGGGGCTTTGTTAGAATTCACTAATTTCCTGTATGTAGGTCTTGATAAGAAAAAATCAGTTGCATCTATTTTTGTGGATTTAACTAAAGCTTTTGATATGGTTAACCATGAAGTATTATTTCAAAAACTGAATCATGCTGGTTTTCGGGGTGTTACTTTACAATGGTTTCGTTCTTATCTATCTGATAGATCTCAAGTAGTTAAGATAGGTGATGTTTTTAGTGAGCGTAAAATTATCAATGATGGTGTTCCTCAAGGTTCCGTGTTAGGCCCCAAGCTTTTTTTGATCTACCTAAACTCTATTTTTTATTTAAATTTTTCGTCGAGGTTGATAGCTTTTGCCGATGATCTAGTGTTTATGTACAATGAACAGTTACAAAGTAATAACATTCACTCTATGAACTCTGATCTAAGATGTCTGAGAAAATGGTGTATTGCTCATTCAATGTTTCTTAGCATAAAAACTAAAGGTATGTTTTTTAAACTTAATAATGATGTGGGTATGGACCCAGACGTCACTTACCATGATTTAAGTTGTGATCACATAACCTGTTGTGCTGATTGTTTTAAAATTGAATTCGTTTCAAAGTTTAAATACCTGGGACTGTTTGTGGATACTTCCATGCGCTGGTTACCACATATCGAAACTTTACGGAATTTCTTGTGTGCTCTGATACGAAAATTTTATATTTTAAGTTCAATGTGTCCGATAACAGTCTTAAGAAATATTTATTATGCGCTGGTTGAATCGAGGCTATCGTATGGAATAGTATGCTGGGGAGGGACTTATAATTCTAGAACTCATACACTTGCTGTTGCTCAGAAACATATTATACGAATTATGCTTAACACGCAGAGGCTATCGGCTTCGTGGCCTTTGTTTAAGTTCTTGGAGATTTTCCCTATTAGTCATTTGTTTGTGTACAAGGTAATGAAAGCATTTTTTTCTGTTAAGGCTACTCAGTCTAATGTTATTGTCAATTACAACTTGAGAAATAAGCAGTATATACGGCTTGAAAAGTTTACAACAACGAACTACCAAAATTCATTTCCAATATTGGCGCCAAAAATTTTCAATAACCTACCGGAAAATTTAAAAAATATTTGTAAATTCAATGTATTTAAAACAAGTCTTAAATCATTTTTATTCGAAGCTTCTACTGTGAATGATTTGTTGTATTTTCAAGTGTAGTAGATATGTAAATATGTACATATCTTGTAATTATTTTATTTTTTTTTTTTTGATTGTAATATTATTAAGTTTTCTAATTGTTAATTTGTATATTTCTTGTAAATAATTGTAAATATTGTTGATTATCAATCGACACTGGATTTATGATCCACAGATTGTATTATAATAATAATAAATAAATAAATAAATAAATAAATAAATAAATCAGAATTTTTCGTTTCTTATTTAAATCAATTATAAATCTTATACTTAGAAGAGTCAAAAATACATTCGATTCGAATTTACAAATAGTTTCCCTTAATTATAATAATCGAGGTGGAATTTTTAAGTTACCAAACAGGGGGGTTATTCGCGAATTCGATTCGAACGTATTCAACTCGTCGAAGTATACGATTTGTAATTGATTTAAATAAGAAACCAAATAATCTGATTCATTTCAAACAAGCATCCAATACTTCGAAGGCTTGAATATGCTAGAACGCTTAACACATAGCAAAACTGCTCATCAAATATGAAATACAAAAAAGAGACAGAAAGCTTTCTGTCTCTTTTATTTTGTGTTCATTGATGAAATTGAAATCGCGATCTGAGATTATTGCGATCTTTGTGTCTGTCAATGGTATAAAACAAAAAATATTGAGGGGGAAAGCAAACAACAAAAAAAAAACAAATGTCCCAGCAAGCAGTTATTAATTCGAAAATCGCCGATCTTTTAGCTTCATTCAAAATTACGACACCAAAAATTCACTAATTTATCCACGTTTAAAGTTACCAAAAATAACCTCGGTTAAATCTGTGAATTTTCGAAAACTGTGGATTAATCCAAAGGAAATGAAAGATATCTCTGATCACAACGGTACAAAAGCCTGAGGCTCAAGTCTTCAAAGAATTGGATTCTTATTTGAATTGAATCAGATTCGTTCGTTTCTTATTTAAATCAAATACTTCGAATTGTCGAATACGTTCGAATCGAATTCACAAATAGTCTAATGGAGAAAAAGAATCATAAATTTCATCATAATGTCTAATAAGCATGCTGCCCATATTCTCAAAACTATTCAATAAAATGTTATTAATAAAATTGAAGACCAATAATTTGGGTCGAAACAAATGGTACCAAAGAGCAAGTACATAGAATTGTAAATGTATTCAAAAGCACATTCAAGGAAAATCAATATTATTCTGCATATAGGCCTTGTAGGGCCAATATTACACTTGTTGTACACATCCGATTTACCTGCAACTGCCTTAAAGGTATTTCAGAATCATTTGAACAAAATCGACGACTGGCTGAAAACACGGCATATAAAAGTGAATGAAAACAAATCAGCTCATGCCACATTCACGAATTAAACTATAAATATTTCTCAACAAATCAAAGTCAAATACTTCAGTTTGCATCTGGAAAGAAGGCTGGATAAATCACATTTTCCAAAATGTATTGTCGGATGGGAATACAATTTTTGCTGTCATTAGATAAAAAATTTTACAAAACGGTAATGGTATCCAGTTATGACGATCCAACTGCGCGTCGAACAGAGATCTCCTGCATTAAACTCAAACAAAATAAAACCATTAAGAGAATAATTAAAGAATTATTTTCGAAATATTGCTCAACACAATTGAATACATCTTATTAAAATAAAATCAAGAATTTCTCGTACCGATTTCCAAATTTGGAAGTAATTTAGGAAGTGTGGTTCCGCATAGCGACAACTAATTAATTATCATTAAATTCCTTATAGGTTCCAATCTTGTGGTCGAAAACGACAGATAAGAAAGTTTCTATTAATTAGTTAGAATACAAATAATTAGAAAAATACTTCGTAGCTGGTAATTAATCCGTCCCATAAAGATAACTTAAACTACATTCTTCAAATAGTTTGCAACGTTTAAATTCAATATACTAAGTAAATCACCGTTTCCTTGCGAAATCGTGACATCGAAATTTCTTTAAACTAATATTCTTATCTACTTTCAACTATTTACTTAGTAATATTATTTATGACATATTGTGTGACACTTAAACAAAAAATGCAGTTTTTTTTTGTTGTGATAAACGTTTCACAAAGTCAAAAATTAAAACTCAAGATTATATCGATGGCCATACCATTTTGTCCATTCACAAAAAAAAAACTTGACAACACCGCATTATCTATCGATCAAAAATTGGTAACTTTCTTTTTTGGTCGCGGCTTGATAAAAACACAAAATTTTAATATTGTGCCATATTTACTCACCATCGATCGGATCAGATTCATCGACTAGTATCATTTTGGCTATAACTATAATGTATTGCGCACACTTTCGAAATGTTAATTTTTTTTTGCAAGTAGCTGCGTTAAATTTTTCACAAATTTTCCACTTTAATTTTTTCACCAACAAATTTCACTTCAAATTTTTTTTTTTTTGTATTTTTTACACTTTAATTTCAAATAACTATGTATATGCAAACAATTAATTCATCACTAATTTTCCAGCTTTGTTTAGCACCGAGCATTTTTTAATTTTTATTATAGATTTTTGTTTGTGAAAAATAAAATATTTAACTCTTTTTGATGGAAGTAAGTAAAATAAAATATTCGCGTAATATTTTTTATTTTTAGCCGTTGTTGTTGGTTGTGCGATGAAATATTTGATAAGATAAAATAGTAATTTGATTGATAAGGGATAATATTTTTTTTTTGTTTATATATAAAATTCAAAAACACATTTTTATCGATTAATAAAAAATTTATTGGAAATATTTGTGTATAACAAATAAATTTATTAAGTGAACACAGAAAACAAATTTGTACGCGCGCGTTCGTAGATCTTTTCTTGATATTTGAAAATGTTCGATTAAGAAAAAATAAAAAAAAAGACAGATTTATCCGACGAAATTGTACATAGTATATATTTAAAAATAAGAAAATTCTTTTTTCTTCTTAAATCAGAAAGAAACGAAATTCTATTTTGAATCGCATTAGCGGCGTAAAATTACCCGAATGTTTGGGGTATTCGATATTTTTTGCGGATTTTACTTTTTTTTAAATTTAAGACATATGTATAGAACAATTTTCATTTATGGGGTAGACAGAATATTTTTCCACAGTAAAACATTTTTTTTTTTTTGTGATTTTGGTTAGAATTGGGGGAAGATGTACGAGTACAATTCAATTTTAATACGACCACAAAAACATATATTTTCATAAATAAAATAGAAGAGGAATTTTCTATCCGCCAAAAACAGACCAAAATGCGATCGAATTGAAAATTCTATTTTTGTCCAAAAATATTTTCATTTCGTTACCAGACCATAGAATAATGTTTCTCATTCCTCTCGTCGCTACTCTCTCAGCGGTGGTGTTACTTAATAAGAATTTGATCGGGATTATCATTTCTCGGTATTTTGTATATATTTTGTACGTAAAATTTCTTTCATTTTATTTTATGATTCAAAATTGGAAACTTATCTGCGTTTGGTGTATGTTTGTATTATTGTGTAGTTTATATATTGATAGTAGTATTACGTTATTTTTTTTTTAAATTTATTAGTGCTACGTATCTTATGTTTTATACGTATCAATGCTATTTTTAATTTTTGAACACGCAGAACGATCACTGAATAGAGTCATTAGCGTACAAAATGTAAACAAAAGAAGAAGAATTCGCGGTGCTTATGGAATTTGTATGTACTCACTAAAACTAATATCTACATGTATTTAAGTGAATATTTAGTGTCTGTTTCTCAGGCTTATACATAAAGCAGTTGCATCTTCACTACTTGAGATTATGCAATTATTATAGAAATCTAGTACATACTACTAATTAACTCATATTTCATTCAACTTGTTTTCTTCTTTGTAAACCATACTCGAAATTCATTTTAGGCGAGTATAGAAGGCGAGATTTGTTGACGGATTTGTTTTTGATAAAATTTCAAAATCGAGTTTCGATAAATATTTTGAATAAAAAACACAATATGCTTTCCAAAATAAATTTGACAATTCGGTTTCTAATAATAAATTACATAGCAAACCAGATTTACTATAGATATTTACCACCATTCCAAATTTATTGTTCAAGATAATCTATTCACTTCAAAATTGTTTACCCGGTCTCCAAAACTTTTTATCTTCAAATTTCAAATTCTGTTTTATAACCGGATAAATGATTAATCGTAAATTAAATACCTGTTTTAAACACCAAATTCGAAGCCTTATTCTAATTAATCTAATCTTTAAAATATTAAATTTTTGATAGCGTATTATAAATAACCATACTTATACACCCAATCTCTATATATCCGTAAATTTTTGAAGATAATTTAATTTTTAATTTATTTGAAGTTACTATTTCCGAAAAATTGTAAGAGAACTTAATCCAGTTTCGAACTGGAAAAGAGTTTGGCTGTATTAGAACACAGTACATTCTGTATATATATAATGTAAATCGTGGTACAATCAGTCCAGTCGCCGCGGCCTGATGAAAAGATTGATTTTTTCATGATCATAAGCTTATCAGTTCGAAACTGGATTAAGTTCTCTTATAATATTTCGGAAATAGTAACTTCAAATAAATTAAAAATAATTAATATTGAAAATCTGTCTATATATGGGGTGAATACTAATATACTTCTACTTGTTATCTGTCTTAGGAACGGTTGCATGTTAGAAATTACACGAATTAATTAATTAATTCAAATTAGAGTAAAAAATTTTTAATTGATAATTCAATTTGTTTGAAAAGTCTTGATTCAGTTTTAGATTTTTCCAATTTTCAAAATATTTTTACATTTTAAAAAATGTATGGATTTGTATTTTGAAGGGTTAGCTTACAATTAGAATAAACCAATCTCGATATATGTATTAAAATGACACAAATCGGTTTTCGTTACCAAAATTTCCCACCAAATTTGATTTAGATCAGATCGCAAATCGGTCTTTAACACTTTTTTACATTTAAATGCATCAGTGATAAGCTTATTAGTTATTACTTCTACATAGAATTAATTAATACATGAAATAAATTGCCGAACACTAATTAGTTTCTTGTTTATTTATCTTTTCAAATTGTCCACAGTAGCTAATTTTTTTAACATCAATTATTATGATTCGGGAAATCGTAATGTTTTTTACCTATGATTACGAAATCTGAAATGTGCCAGTAGTTGGTATATTAGATACAGAGGCGCGGTATAATTTATAATACGATGGTGCAGTAGGCAACTTAGGCCCTAAAGATGCCTAAAGAGGCATACTTCATTAAAAATGATAAATTGTTGAACAAACAAATAGTTTTCACAATTCTCCACCAAATCATAGATAAATCATTTGAGGCGAAATTTGTGGTGAGGCAAAATTTAACATTTTGATGGATTGCTTTGAAACCTCAAAAAATAAAATTAATCGCAAATTTGATATTCGGGGCATTTAATTTGCTGCGAATTATATTGCATTGGATAAATCCAAAAAAGATTTAATTAAATTCTGACTTTTAGTTATTGTACCTACCACTAGAAATAAATTCAAAAGAAAATACCAAATAACACATTATTTACCTTTTATTGACTCATTATCCACTCTATAATCACTGATTGTTCACGCTTGTTTTACTGAATGTGCTAAATCATTCATCGTACCGTATTCACCAATTATTCATGTTAAATAATACAATATACTCATTATTTTCATTCGTTTTATTCTTACAGTAGTCTCTAATTCCCTGATTATGCCCTTTCAATTCCTGGATTACTCACAGATTAATCATATATTATTAATGATGAGTAGGGCTGTGAATTTTAGGTGCTAAAAAATGCATTTTAGGTACCTAAAATATGCTCTATAAAATTAAAAAAAGGTGGTAAAAAGGTTCCAAAAATTAAAATTATTTGAGTAAAAAAGCTGCTTTTAATTAATTTATTAACTTAAATTTGTTGTTTATTTCATCACAGTAAAATTCATAAATAAAATGTATGACTATTTGCTTTGGTGGAACCTCCAAACCCGGTTTAAATTCACTAAAAATTTGAACTCTCGAGGCTCTTTTAAAAATATTTTTGACGTAAGCAATCATCTCTCTACATCGGGATTTATTGATCTTATAGTTTCGGCCACTCGATGTAATCCCGTGTGCCAAACAAGTAACGTGTAAAATTTTCGGGTAGACAATTTTAATTGCAGCAGCCGTCTACACCATAAAGACTCAGCATCTGATAAAAACATTAAAATTTTGTCTAGGTTAAAATCTTCGCCTAAAATGTTTACGAAATCGTCGAAAAGTCTAGCTACTGTAAAACTATTGGCTTTGTCTAATATAGAAGTATTCAATAAAAACTTTTTCCGGCTTTCATCTTCATCCCTATTTAAAACACCTTCCACAACAATAGCCACATATCTTCCGGTTGTGTCGGTTGTTTTGTCTATAGTCACCCATATATATTCGTATTTTATCGCACTTTTTACTTGTAAAATAGTTTCATCGTTTATAGGCTTATTGTTTAACCAAAAACGCCGGGTGCGTAACGTTTCCATTCCTCACCTCAGATATAAACGTCTGATTTGTAGTACTGTGGTTTTTTGTGGCCCTTTTTTGTGTTTTTGGGAACTTATATGTTGATCTTTCTGTGATTTTTTGACTGCAACGATTGTCACATTACAAATTTGACAAAATAACACTTGTCCATCGATGAAACCGACTGAAAAAACCTATTTATGCGCAATTTTTCCTCATGAATGCTAACAAAAGAAAACAAAAAATATATTTAAAGTAGTTTTGGAACTAATGTAAAAACTTCACTTTTTAGAAATAAAAATACTGAACAAATGTGTTTTCGTATTCTTATTTTTTAACTGAGAAAATTTTTTATGTCGCGTTCATTTGTCCCTTGTCTTAAAATTTATTTCCGTAGACCAAAAATATACGATATCAATTTGATGTAAAATCCGCACATTTCATGATTATTTTGGAAATGATTTTGAATATTATACAATTTAGGCGACAAAAAGGTTCAAAAATATCTATTCAGGTGAAAAAGGCTCCCAACCACCGAAAAGGTGAAAAAAGGTGCTAACAAACCGATGCCATATGAAAGGAAATTTTATGAATCAAGTTTCTATGTAACCAAAACACGTAAACCTGGCTCCAGCACGAAAAGGTTTTTACCTAAAAATCACAGCCCTAATGATGAGTAATGAGTGAAGAATGAATAATTAGTAAATATTAAATGAATAATCTGGAAACAATTAGTGTTTAATACGGGAATGACAAGGAAAAATGAGTGAGTTCAACTTTCATCATTCATTAGCACAAATCACTTATAATAGATTACGCCTTAGTGGGTTTTGGCAGGCCCCTTCATTTAGTTGATCAACCCAAGTATAAAAAAAATGGCGGTTCGCCGAATGGAATGTGGAATCTACTCGAATATTGGGAACTTCTTTATGAAATTTATGACATATACGTCTATCAAGATTTTCAAGTCTGTCATATTCCATCAATGAAAAATAATTATCTTCCTGGAAATCTTTGGGATTTTCGTTTAACTCAGAAACATTTCTAAAAAATTGTCCTAAAAATTATTGAACGAAAAGTTTAATAATTTATCAAGATGGAAGCTAAATTTGTTACCTGTTAGCATTCTTCTGATGAACTCTGACGTTCTTCACATCAAACCGTTAGTCAATCGTTAGTCTAAAAAAATAATGATTAAAATATTTTCAATTGTACAAGCTTAAATAAATTGTAACATTCTTCCCAATTTTCGTCTTCTATCAATCGTAGGTCGATGGCTATCGAGAGAGCTTGTGCTATATGGGAAAAAGTTTTTGTTTTTCTACTTGAGCAACAATCAAATGGTTACTGGACATTTTATGAGTAATGGTTGTGAGTTCTGTTGATATACACATAGAAGCTTCGAAATTATTTGTTTCTTTTCGCATTTTGCGATGATCAAAAAACCATTATCAATAAAATGATTCCTTATAAGCTTAATAAGGTGAAGTACGTCAAATACGTATATTTTACTGTTTTCAAAGATAACCTAATAAAAAGAAATTAATAAATTTTGCATGAGAAATATAATTTAATAATCATACGATGGTTTATGTGCTTCTATGTTAAATTCCTTGTATATCCCTCAATTACCTCCTCCGAGATCACTAGTTATGGCCACCACGGTGTAACTACTATCTTCCGCTTTTTGTAATATTTCGAACAAAATTTGGAGATTAACTTTGAAATTGATAACAATTCATTTTATTAAAATGTAATAATTCACGTATACCTCTCAACATTCCAACTTGACAATATTTTGCCGGTTCATACGTGGAATCCGATGACCGGTCGTAGCAATAAGTTTCCCTAATCTTCCTTTCGTCCAAACTCAAGATACAAACTTTCTGGGATTCACTTAGTTCAGTTGCTGCTTTCATAATTTTCATAATCGGTTCAAGAATCCTTAGAGAAATATCAAATTTTTGTGCCCATTTCTGGAGAGTGCGGACAGCAGGAAGAGGAAATTGATTTTGTTTTAATAATTTATTAGCTCTAGGGCTGGCCGAATACAGCGTAATAGATCTGGCGATGTCAGTTTCTGTCCATTGCATACGTTTATTAATGCCGTGTTTTAATTTTTGTATCTGGCCTGGTGTAAATATTTCTCTCAATTTACTTTCTAAATTCTGTAGTTCAAAATTTCTTCTCTCTAAATTCATTTTAAGCAAGCCTGCTTGGTCTTTTAAATTTTGAGTTTGGGTAAAGGTTTTCTATTTAAAATTGTCCGTAAAATTATGATAACATTATAGCGGTTAATTCTCATGTTATATATAGAACAAACTAAATATGTTCATTGTTCATACATTTCGTCCTTTAGGGTATCAAATTCCGTTTTATTTATTTATTTTTCCGGCTCTTCCCGATCATTGTTATTATCACATACCATTTCTTCTAAATCATTTGATCCGCAATACACAAGCTCAGGTAAACTGAAATTTGATGCACCAAGTAATGAGTTAATAATCTTTGAATTCGTGACAATCGATTTTGATTCCTTAACAAAACTCTTTCGTTCACTTCAGAAACTGGTCGCAAAGTTGACATCGCACCAGATTTTAATTTTAGAATTTTTGAAAATCCTTGATATAATATTAGAATGACAACTCAACTAACAATATTTGTTATAATAAAGGTTGATTTACATATCCGCCGATTTTTCTGCGCCGAACATCATGTGACACATTCAACCAATTAGAATCAACTTCTTCGCCGAATTTTCAGCAAGGCGAAGACATGAACAAAATTTATCTTTTCGGCGCGACGGCACAGACACACATACAATATTTTTTAGCATCCTCCGTTTTTTTTTTCGTTTTTCGATTTGTAACTATTCCTACAAGTAGCTTGTGTTTTATTTATAAATTATGTGTCAAAATATTGTTTATGTGTGAAAAAACTGCGCCGAAAATTCGTCGCATATGTAAATCATCGATAATACAGTGCTCGCCGAATTTCCTGCGGCAGGCATCCGCGCCGAAAAATCGGCGGATATGTAAATCCGCCTTAATTCTTGCCCATTTTATGCTCTAACTTGTTTGCAAAGTCATTGTCAGCAAAATAGGCGGTACAAATTCTGGATGTACGAGTATTATGGTTGAATATTACTTTCCTCTTCCAAAATTGGATCCATGCTTTCAACAATCTCTTATTTGTTGGAAAATAATGTAAACTATATGGACAATTATTTATATTGTTATTACAACAATTAACATTATTTATTTAATTTTTGGATTAAATATTACAAAAAACAATATTGTGAAGCAAAACTAACTATTCACCTCTTTTGATGTCATTTAACAGCCGTTTATTTTATGATCTAAATAGGCAAAGTGCGCAAGGCGTAATCTATTATAAGTAGGCTTGCCACCCGTCCTCATTTGTGGAGGACAGTCCTCCCTTTGCAAGAAGTTTCCTCCATCCTCCCCGGAGACAAAAATGTCCTCCACATTAAAATATAATTTTAGATTCCTTGTAGAAACAATTTTGCAAGGGGTTAAAAAATTCAATTGTTTTCGGGAGTTATACTAAATATTTGTGCATAGGGAATGCAATCCCGGTATTATACAGGATATTGGGCACATGGACCGACACAAATTTTTGAGGGATTGGATGGGTCATTAGCTAGTTTTCACCCAAATCTCACTCCCTGTTTGCGCACATTACAGAACTAAAATTGCCTCTAGATTTTTATAAAAGAACTAGGAAGTATGGTGTTTCCGAAACTTCAAGTAAATATGCTGATTGTTCGTAGAGTTGGCGTACTCATATTATAAAAATTTATCCTGAAATACTTACCTATTCTATTTGAAATGTCCCTTCTCGCTCAAGAATAACATAAATTGAGAAGTTTCCTGTTTAAATTATATTTCCACCTGACCCATTACAAAATAATAATCATTACATCAATTCCAGCGATACGAAATTCTAAAATTTTTTAGAACATTCTGTAATTCTAGAAAAGCTGCAGATGATTGAAATTTTGTAAATCAGAATTAAACTTTTAAAATTTAGAATTTACGCAGTAAAATTTTGATAGTATGAATACTTCTTGATTCCGACTCCGCATTTTATATTTTTCTTTCTCTCCTAAAGTATACCTTACCTTAGTTACCAAAAGACTCTAATCAGTATATTTGACCCCAGGCCAATTTAATAAAGAATGGCGATGCGTAATGTTTCACTTATAGGAAAAGACTCAAATATCTTCGCAACAGAAATATGTAAAATCATCGTTAGCACATAGAAAAATGTTTCTGCTTGATAACGAGATGTTATTGGCTAGGAATTATGTCGACTCCAAGGTTAGGGTATTATTAAGTGACGATCAACAATATAGAGGCAAACATTCGCTACGTAATTTGGCAAGGGTTTAAAATGATTTTTAGATATTACCGAAGAGCTCACAGTCATAGTGAAAAGCCGTAATCTTCATCTTTCAGCCAATAAGAAAATCCTGTTGAAGAACTAGAAGAAAACATGAATTCGAAAATTCCTAGATGACCACAAGGGATCGAAACGACTTGAAATTACAAAAATTATGGATTACATTTTTTGATGGCTTAGAGAAAGTGGTAAAAATCAACCGAAATTATTTTTATGTTTCAATTACATATTTTCTAATGAAAGAATTTAAATACAAGCAGTATTATGAATTTCATAATACCTTGATTACATGTAGAAGTTGGAGTCGGAGTCGCATGGTCAATTTTTAATACATTGGAGTCGGGGTCGAAGAATTATTTTACCGACTCTGCAGCCCTGCTGGAAACATTAATTCGCTATATTTTAATTTCGTTGCAATAAATTTATGAAAATGTAAAATTTTTAGTTTACTTCTTTATAAATAATTTGGTTGGCCATAGTATTGTTCCGTATCAGAATTTGCATTTTAGCGAATGAAAATCTCGTTATAGTAAAAATTTCATCACACTGTGTTCATTACAAAGACTTCTCTGAATTTCAATTTCTAATAATTTGTAACATACAATGAATTTAAAATTAAACAAAATAATTTTTGTTGGATGTCCTCCACTGAACTTTTTAAATGGTGGCAAGCCTAATTATAAGTGATTTGTGCTCATTAACTACTAAAGATAGTGATACGAAATTCGACACAGTTGTCTATTAGGATGCCATCAACCTTTGAAAAAAGCTACTCGCTTGCATAAGCTCGCTCGAATAAAATTTAACTACTTTTTAAGTATTTAAACATCTTGCGATGTAAAACGAAACTTTTTCACACAATTTAAAAATAAATTTCAATTATTAAAAAACTAAGTTTTAAATTTATACTTTACAAGTACACTTTACAGTTTTAAATTTATACTTTAAATTTATACTTTAAAATACCTTCGACAGCAAAACTGGCCAGTTTCGACATCGTTAATATGTATTCTAATATTCCAGTTGATGATGCCATTAGAGTCACAGCACAAACACTAATTAACAGTAACGTTGACAAAGAAGAGGTTGATGAAATCATCAAAATCATCACAATTATAACTAACCAAAATTACTTTAAATATGATGAGAAAATATACCATCAAAAGTATGGTTTAGCTATGGGGAATCCCCTATCAGGAACACTTGCCGATATATTTATCAATTACAATGAACGTAAATATATTTTCAATAACTGCAACAAATACCGAGACAAGATAATATATTGGCATAGATACGTAGATGATATATTAATACTGTTTAATGGCACACAGAGGCAATTGGCACAGATACATAATTACATCAACACAATCAACCCACAGTTAAAATTCACATTGGAAATAGAAAACAATAAATGCATTAATTTTCTGGATCTGACTATAACCAACGTCGGAAACAACCACGATTTCAACATATATCGAAAACCTACACATACAGACCACACAATTAACTTTGATTCCAACCATCCAATAAACCACAAATACGCAGCATATTCACATATGATTCGTCGATTAAACAACATCCCTATGAATAAAGAGAATTACAATAAAGAGCTAAACATAATCAAATTTATAGCACAAAAAAATGGCTTTAACATAAAAATAATCAAAAACATGAATGTGAAACTGAAACAAAAAATGGAACGATCAATGATGACAACACTAACTACAAATTCCAGTGAAATTATAAAATACATATCTACAAATTACAATCAAACACAGAGCAAAATAATACAAACAATTTTTTCACAATTTAATTATAAAATAGCTTTTAAAACAAATAATAACATCCAACATAAAATCCAAGAGAAGATTGCGCACACGAACAACACAGGAATATACAGACTGAACTGCAATGATTGCACAAAATTTTACATAGGCCAGACTGGAAGAGACTTCCAAAAAAGATTCAACGAACATATACAAGAAATAAAAAAACCAACACAGGCCATTAAATCAAAATACGCATTACACATAAAAAATGAGAGCCACACATTCACAAATTATGACAACAATCTCCAAATTATACATAAAATTCCCAAAAGTAAAACCATGGATAGATTGGAAGAAATAGAAATTTATAGACACAGAGATAACACAAACATATTGAATGATCGGATAAGGAGAAATTGCATATACGAATATATAATTAATATATAAAATATATGTACGTACATCTCGCCACGCTCTCAACGACGAGATTTTAATAATTTTTTAATTTTTTAATTGTATTGTAGTACATACAGCTTATCGATTTATTTAACAAATTTATGTATTCTGAAATCTCAACCATTGTTGTATTTGTAAATTGTAGAACAGAAGAAAAATATCTGGCTGATTTGTAAAATTTTGATTTTAATTTTTTAGTTTTAAATAACCTGATGATGAGCATAGACGCTCGAAACTAGTCGTTATTGGTAATTTTTATAATTAATAAAAAATATTTCACATTTTAAGAAAGTATAAATTTAAAACTTAGTTTTTTAATAATTGAAATTTATTTTTTACTTTTTAAGTCTTAACACTTTTTAATACATTGGAATTTATATCAAAAGTACTATTGTACTTTATTGTAATAAAATAATTATTACTTCGTGCACCTCCCTGCTCTGAAAATGTCTGCTTAACCACAAATAATTTTGGATGAAATTAATCTCGTACGTAATTCGCTTTCTGTTGGATGATCGGCGCTACAATTTCCGGATGATTGTGATTGTTGGCTTTTCTCGAACTATCACTTTGGTTGAGCGGTCTTTATTACAATTACACTTGGTGTTTTATGTTTGGTAACTATTATTATGTAAAATACTTTAATCACTTTATTTTTGTTTTTATTTTTAGGTTAGGTAATGTTTCCTGATTAGTGATTACTGATTACAGAACGAATATATTTTTAATAATAAAAATGTAGACAGCAAAATTATCGAACAGTTTCGAAAATTATGTTCGAATCTTGATTTCTTATAATTATTTAACTAATTAAAATATACTTAAAAATAAATTTAGTGTTGGTTAAATTGTTTTTACCACTCTTTTCAAGATAATACCGTCAGCAATGGGTAATTGGGTACCGTATGTCCCATGAATGAAAAAATGTCTTCATTAAGATTTTTTTCGAGATAGTTAGCTACAACAGAACCATCTTGAAGTGAATAGAGCCGGCATGTGAAAAATGAACTTAAAATAAGGGATATAGAAACAGTAAAAATTCATTTATTTTCATAGTGTTTATATGAAAAACACGATTTCGATTGACGATAAAATATGAATTAAAAGTTAAACCCAGTTAAATATTTTTTTAAGAAATCGCTAACAAACAACTCAATGTCTTACTCATTTAAAACACAGATTCTCAAATTTCCATATTTTCCAGCAATAATCAAAAGAAAATAAGGGAAATTAAATTAAAAAACATTCTACAACAACAACAATGTGTATTAAAAAGAGAAAATTCAGTTTAATGACGACATCATATCTCCACATCTAAAACCAATGGTAAGAAAAAAGATAACACGTCTCCGTTCAACAATCAAAATAAAAATAAATCACAAAGAGAAACAGCAAAAAAAAAATAAATAAATAAATCGATACAATGAGTGCGAAGAAAACAAAAAATCAAAACAATCTAGCATGCTTTGCAAATTCAAAATAACTATAGAAACATATTAGAATTCAAATTTGAATGGAGGCAATGAAAGAGATGATTATTGAATATTTTATAAACGAGTTATGTTGATGACGTAGTATATTACAAAAACAACAATATTTAAAATTTCAAAAGTACCTTATTTTTCATGACGATTTTCACTTAGAAATAAACATTTTCAAGACTCGATTTTTCAATCAAATAATATTTCATGATTCATGAACATTTTCATATAAAAACAAAACAAAAGCTCACATTTCTAATAAACTAAAACTGTAAATGAAAATAACCGTTTCCCCATATAGTTTCATAGTAAAGGAAAAATTGTTTGTACCTTATTTTAAGCTTAGTAAAAAATACAGTCGATACTGGAGGCTCTTATTTATACAGTAGGCTCTGGCTACAATCATATTTCCAATGAATTACAAAAGCAACGACAAAAATAGGCCAAGCTATGTCAGGAACATTTAGTGAAATTCCAATTTGTTTTTAATTTTCTAATAGGAATGTTTGAAATAAAATATGACTACCTACTAGATTAACTCTACCAAACAAAAGTAAATCAAATTTTTTCTTTATCGACATTTTATTTATTTACCCGAATAAAACCTAGTAAGCCACGATAAATAAGGAAAAGGCAACCATACCTATAAAATATGCAAGTGTATTCAACGGCAAAACGAAGGCTTTAAAGGCGTACAAACTTCACAATTCGTCTGTCGATTATGCTAATCCTATATTTCATTCAATCATGGTATGTAAATACGGGATCCGCTCGAAACGCGATATTTCAAAACGCGATATAGTACAAAACGCAATATGGAACAAAATGCAATATGGAACAAAACGCGATATTTCAAAACATTTTTGATAACATTTTGGAATGTGGACATGGGGAAAGTGATTAGTCTATTTTTGGTGAACTAAAAATGGTGGAAGTTTTTAAAATATATTTGAATTAAAATTTTTGATATTATTTTCTTAACGAAATACAACTGATAGATATTATAGATTTATTTAACAATTTTGCTTCAACAATAGAAAGTTGTTTAAGAATAATTCCCATTTCGGCCAGATGTGTTTTATTTTTTTTTGTGGGGCAAGGTATATTTTTGTTCGTACCGTATATATTATACCTGAAACTAGCAGGCTGTAAAGTGAAACAGAAACCCCAAATTTCAAGTAAAAAATAAACTTAATTCATAAAATGGGGTCAAAAAGGATATTACAAAAATTCTGAAGGCGTAATTTTTTTTAAATTATTGTTTTGTTTGTTGATTTTTCTTTAAACCTTCACCTAACAGAATTTTCCTCCAATTAGTAGAATTATCTTTAGTTTACTTAAATTTTCCTCCACTTATTAGAATTTTTCTTCAGTTCGCAGAATTTTCTTTCGGGAGCGTATCGAAATCTTAATTCTCAAAATCTTACTTTTACCAAAATCTTATTTTTTGCCGAATCTTACTTTCTTCAAATCTAAGATTTCGATACGCTCCCATTTCCCGTATCCCAGTTTTAAATTTTATTTTACTTTAAATTAAAATTCTCCTTCACCAAAAGGGGCGGCTCTACGTTTTTCCGATGAAAATCCCTATTTTTGAAGAAAGTAAGATTTGTCACAAAATAAGATTTAGTACCCAACCCTTTTCTTTTGCTTAACACAATTTCCCGTCACTTAAAAAAATTAAATTTATTTTTCTAATGGAAATCAATTTCTATGTAAATCTAATTTTAATTAAATCTATCTTTTATTAAATAATTATTTGCTAATCGATGGAACAACTTTTTTACGAACATCAACGGTTAGCAACGTACATAATTAACTAATTCGCTTAATAATTAGCCGATTTTTTATTTTATGTTTGTAATGATTGCTTTTATTCATTTCTTTACGGATTATTTTGTTTACGAAAATATGTTGGGAAATCCAGATTTTAATTTTAATTTTTGTTGTTTTTTTTTTTACCGAACTACAGTATAGCAGATGTTTTATTGCACTAATTAATTTCTTATAATGTTGGGCTTTTCCATCTTCGTTGTAATAAATAATTTAATCAAATATAAACGAAAATTGTTGCAAATCTTATAAACTAAAAAAGAATAAAGTTTGATTCTGAACTTTATTCAATTTTGAATGAAAGGTGTAAAATAACTCAATCATTAAATAGAGGAATTTGGAGCCATAATAATTTAGTAAAGGTAAAAAATCAATAGATATGAAATAAAATTCTTCTCTAAAAATCACTTTTATTTTTTGTAAGTTTACAACTTGTCGGATTTCATCTTAATCGGTTAACAAATGGACAATTTTTTACTATATCTGGCTATATTCCAGAACATAGTCAAAAATCATTTTAAAATTTCATTCAAACCGCACATGACCAATTTCTTCATAATCGGTTAAGAAATAAACGTTTCATCCCAATCGGCCAAATTCCAGAAATTTGTCAAACAAAATTTAAAAATTACCGCGTTTTGAAATATCGCTTTTTGTACCATATCGCGTTTTAAAAAATCGCCCTTTGAAATATCGCGTTTTAAATTATCGTGTTTTGTATTATATCGCGTTTTGTACCATATCGTGTTTTGAACTATCGCGTTTTGAAATATCGCATTTTGCACCATAACGCGTTTTGTACCGTATCACCTTTTGAAATATCGCGTTTTAAAATATCGCGTTTCAAATGGGACCCTGTAAATACACAGGATAAGTAAAAAATTAAACAATCAACTTACTAAGAGGCACTCGCCCCTCACAATTTTCTGATTTGCGGCGTTATTTTTAGTGTTTTTAAAGGAATTCAACGTTTGATTAGAATTTGAACTTGGACGAGGACGCTATTTTTTATAATAAAACGTATTTATTACTGAGCTGAAATATATTTGGCAGATTATTCAATTCACTGAAATATTTATTATATTATATTTTGGCCAGAAATATTTTTAACTGATAACTCCTGCTGATGGAATTACGAGTAATATTTTAGCGTTAATTGGAATATTCTCTATCACTGTAAAAGAAAAGGGCATCAAACCAAAGTAAAATTTTATTAAAATATTTAATGAGTTTGGCATTTTGCTAAATATTTCATTCAACATTCAGCACACTTTTTGTTGTTGCATAACGTAGACAATCTAGTCCAAATATGGAAAATATTTGTACTCGATTTTTTATTTTTTTTTATTTTTTGGTCAGTCTACATCGTTTAGAATAGTCAGAAAAAACATATACGAGATAGGATCGTCAAATATAGTGTCGTATAAAATTCATTTTTAATTTATATTTTTTTATATTTACTCATCATATCTTGAAAAATTCTTTAAATTTTCTTTTTTCACTTTTTGAGTATTTGCCAATATATTAAAACATTTTTGTGTATGTTGATGATGAATTAAGGAATACGCAAACAAGAAAAACATACTGATATTTATTTACTTTAACTTAATTTATTATACAGACGATTCTGTTTTTGCGTAAATCTTCTTATCTCTGAAAGTCAAAAGCATGTTTTTGAATTTACCAAATAAGAATACGCACGGCAACATTTTAAAAATAAGCTTGCTATGGGTAGTCCGCGTATTTAAATAATTTGTATGTACGTTACTAAGCTATTTGCAAACATACATACATGTACCATATATAAATTTTCAGAAAATCTTAGAGTGACGATGACTGTCTTAAAATGATCAATAATCGAACTTAATAAAATTTGTATGATTCATCCTACTTCTTGTAATGACATAAGCATTAAACACTACAAGCACACTTCAAGCTGAAAATAAAATTGGCTCCATTTTGTCGACATTCTTGTAACACAAAAAACTTCTTTCTAATTTTAATTAAAATTATTTTTTTAAGAAAATTCAATTTTTTTTGAAGAAAAGTATTTTTTGTTTTGAGTCGATTTTGTGATGTTATATTCGAGTAAACGTAAAATTTATTATGTTTAAATATACAAATTATGTATGTGTGTCTGTCTATATGTGTACAAAAAAAAAATTATACAATAATTATATTTTAAAACGCTTTTTACTTGGTTAGTGACATCGTTTTAGGTAATTAGTTTTTTTTCTAAACACGCGACACACATATTTCACGTGTCTATAAATTTTAATCGATATTGTTTGTGTTTGTAATGTCAACAATATAGAGAAAACATTCAGATTTTAGAGCAATGTCTTACGACATAGAGAAAATGTTAATATCGTTTGCACACTGGAACCAAATATCACAACATTTCACCGTACTGGCAGACATTCATATGCACAGTAGAGATACATAAGTACATTCTTGGGCTACGAAACCAAAAGTAAAATATCTAGACATATTCTAAATTTAGAATTTTTCGTGACAACGCAGTGTTGCCGAACGAAAATAACAAATAGGAGTATGTTTTATTATCGCATATATGCTATAAAATGATTTTTAATCTTTTACCTTGATGTTATAATTGATTTTCTATCAGTTTTTTTTGTGTGATCTTGACTTTAAGTATATAGGTAAGTAGCTATATACAAATTGTTTACTTGGTAGAGGAAGTAAATGTAGTTGTTATAGTCATTACAATTTTTCGGATATTCATGTTTACACATTCTAAATTTATTTTTGAGTTTGCGTTTTTCATTAATGATTTTACATTCAAGGGTACGTACATTAATATTAAGAATGTACATATAGGCGCACGCTGGCGTTTCACAGCCGATATGCTAATATATCGGAGTAAAGTACGAAACTTTATAATTTATTTTTGTTCGAAACTCGTAACATTGATACAATTTGTGAATGGAAGCGATCAATTTTGTTTCTGTAAAATTCTTCACTTTATATTGATTCGTTTCTCACGATCTTAACTAAAAATGTAAATACCTGAATAACAGAACAATTTGAAAGTCTATAGGGACCAGCATAATTTGAAAAGCCAAATTACGAATAATTATCGATTAATTACTACAGATTGCAGTAATTAAATTTATAAATTCGTTAATTTAATTAAAGGTTGAATTTCAATGGTGAACATGACTTTTATTTTTTCCACCGTGTACACCGTGAGTTGAGCTTATTATTGAATGTACCTAATCCTCCTGCTTGACGAATTTACCAATATTAATATAATAAAGTATATCATCGAATGTACAGAGGTGCGATTAAGAAAGTTGCTTATCACGAGACATAGTAAAGTTCACATACAAAACAGTTTTGTGGCCGGATCTGACTGACATATACGCATAATCGCAATTTCTACTGGCAGCTTTTAGAAAAGATTCGACATTTTACAAAATATTCCGAATCCCACATTTATTTTTTCTATAGGCAAGGACATAATATGAAATGGTAGTCGCACTGTTAACAGGCTCAGATTATCCAAATTCATTCAGTGTTTTCCGACAGATCCTATAATACCTATATGCATTAAATTTCTTTTCGATATGACAGTGGGCGTTTTCAGTTCCGCCAACATGTTGTTGCTACTAATCGGTATCACAATATTATGATATATGCTACCATCATGATACGGACATGAATCCAACTGATAGGACACTTGTCAAAAATATAATAAATGTCAATTAGTGTGCACGCAAAAGAACAAAATGAGCTTAAATCGCGATTTATTATTTACTTTTTAAAATATGTAGGAGTGAATCGGACAGTATTAGTAAGAATTCGGTTTTGTAAATATTACAGGTAAATATAAAAGGCTTTAACATTTATAAGGTTCTAAATCACAACAAATGTTAATTCATTTCAATTGCATGTTAAATGATTTTGAGTACTACAATTCAAAATGGTAAGAAATATTATAAATTAAATTTACATAAATTATTGAATTAATTATTTTAAGTTGCAATTATTTAACATAAAGATAAGTATAGAAAGTAGAAAGTGTTTTAATAAATTTTCTTATATGATTTCGGGTAAATCGGTCAAATACAAAATTATCAAGTTCATTAATTACGTCCCAATTATTAATAATAATATCAGTAATAATAAAAATAATAATAACAATGATAATATTAAATAATGTTGATGATAAAAATTGTGACAAAGAAGAGGGAAATTATACGACTAAAGTCAATTATTGGTTTATTATGTACATTCATCCAAAAAATTAAAGGAACACAAATTTTTTTCAATTTTTTTAGTGTTTTTTGAAGAGTATCTTTGTAAAATATTTGTGAAAAGAAAAGCATTTTAAAGCTTCAAATCTCTAGTTTTGAGATTTTTGAGCGGAACATTTTTGTAAGATACCGTTATCACGCAAACATAAGAAAGAGCGCGAAGAAAAAAATTTGGATTTTTTATTTTTTGTAAGGATCCATGGGATCGGGAAATTTTTTTAAGTAAAACCAATGTATAGATCGGTTAGCCTGTTAATTAGGCGTAAATTTAATTTCTTTCTGGTTTCTCTATGTCAACTTTTTGCTGAGATATCTGACTTTGAATCAAAAAATATCCTTTTGCCTTTGATCATCTATATCTCAGCAACCAATGATTGCACAGTAAATTTTAAGGCAGTCTTAAAAACTAAAGTAAATTTCCTACAAGACTCTTTAATGATTAGTTGAGAACAAATTTTTATTCACCCTCAATACTGATTTGAAAGAAGTACCAAAAAACGACTTTTTAGGTTGAAAAGGTCATCAAACATAGTATTTTTCAAAAGAAACAGTTTTTCTTCAGCAAGATTTAGATAAAGAGTCTATTCTCTTTCTTATGAGTCATCAATCATTAAAATCCTGTAAGTGGTTTTGAGAACGGGCACTTTGAAAATTTGAGTCTTTAAGAAAATTGAAAAAAAAAAAAAAAAATTCAGAAAACAACAAAACAGAAAGAAACTAAAAAACAATGAGTTGAGTTATGTCATTTATAGGGTGTCAGGATAAACGTTGATCTCTGCTTTTTTACGTTCTGTAAGGATGATTTGCGGGTTATGTGATTCTCAAAATATTCTTCATCCTTGTTCTAACCGTTTTCGGTAGTTGTAGTGAAGTTTTTTTGCGTGATTGCGGCATTTGCTAATTAACCTAATTTGCCACATTGTTATTTCTGCAAACGAAACAACTCAGGTTCGCCGCCTATTAAAATTTCACGCAACGTCAAAAAATTTAAATACGAGAGTCAGCCTACTTTATTTTATCAGCAAGAAAAGTAATTGTTGTCATCGGCCTGTAAATAAAACACCCTTCAATTTTATCAAGGCGCCAACTAGTTTTTTAGCCCATAGTGCTCAAATTTGTTAACACGGCTCTGGATTCAACGTTTTTGCGAGCTTTTTTCTTAGGTTAAGGGATTATATCAATCAGGCGTATTAAAAAGAAGGCTGGTTTTTGGATTTTTTTCCGCTACAAATAAAATAATTAGAAAATCTTTTTAAGGGTTTATTGTACATATTATCAGGTAAACAAAATAAATGTTATTTTAATTTAAAATACAAAATGGCGACGTAGCGGCAGGTCGAACGGCGGAACTATCAGTAGAAGCGATACGAGCGATATAATTCGTTAATTACAACCTTAAAACCTAGCCCTTCAGACCTAGAGATGAAAATTATTCTAAAGCATGAACGACCAATATATCAGCAGAATGGTTATCAGTTATCACCATTGTAAATCGAGATTGTGCAGAAACAGATGAATGGATCGCGGAAGGTATTATAAGGCGAAGTAAATCGGAATTTGTTACTCCATATAGTACTACATAATAAAAATGATGGATCGAAACGATTATGTGTTGATTTTATGAAACTAACTGAGGCTTTTGTTAAATATAGGTATCCGTTAACACTGATTGAAGATCAGATCGACTTACTTCAAGTAGCAAATATTTTCTCAACTTTAGATCTGCGTAATGGTTTCTTTAGGGTATTTGGGGTAATTATTGCAAAAGGGTGAAGGAGATGATTGGTATCCCGTAATCTACTATAGCAAAAAAACATCGCCCTATGAAGAGAAATACAATAGCTACGAATTGGAGTATACTAAGTATATTTGTATCTACTAAGGTTAAATTTTAACCGATTGCGCGGCATTTAAAAGAACTATGGAGGAAAAAGGGCTGATGTGTCAAATTAAGTTAAATCAGCTCAAAGGGACGGCAATAGGTTAAAGCCTATTTTCAAGCTACTGGAATCAGGTCAGTATACGAAGAATACGTTTCTAATAATGGTGTCCCTTTTATATCAATTAATGATGTTTTGATGTTAGTGGTACCAGAGGTGATCAATCAAATGTAATAAGGACTTACCATAAGCAGGGTCATTTTGCTATTACAAAGGCTCAAGAACTGTTTGAAAGGCAACATTATATTCCCAAGTTTTTTTTTTTTTTTTTTTTCTCGCTGGCGCTACATCCCATAGAGGGATTTGGCCGCTTCATTTTGAAGTTTCGTAATCATTTTGTTAATGGATAATGAGTGATTAATTCATTGATCCTACCCTTAACCAGCCGTGATTTTTTCATCACCCGCCGGGAATCGAACCCGGGACGTCCGGAGCGTAAAGCAAGTATGCTAACCACTGTGCCACCGGGGCATTCCCAAGTTGCCAGATAAAAAAATGTCTAAGAAAAAAAAAAGAAACAGAATGGTCTCTTGAACCCAATTCCGAAGGGCGATATACCACTGGTTACATACCATGTTGGCATTTGGATCATTTGACGGCAACGAAAAAGCAGTATAAGTACATACTTTGTGTAGTAATGAATTTTCTACGACATCAAAAGAGGAATGTAGCAAATCTACGACATCAAAAGAAGAAATAAGGAAGCTTGATGCCCAAAAGGCAGTATTTGGCAACCCGTTGCATATAATAGATGATAAAGGGACAGTATTCATTTTTCAGAATTTCAAAACTATTGCCAGTCCGAAGGCATAGAGCATTCCACAATTACTACTGAAATGCCATCGGGAAATGATCAAGTGGAACGCATAAACCGTATTATCAGATAAACGAGAATAGTGGTACAAACTTACAGACAAGTTGCTGAGATTTCTTAACAATACTTACCGTAGCATCGCAATGTCACCATTTGAGCTATTGGTTAGAATTCAAACGCGTTGTCCGGAAGACATCAGGCTAAAAGAAATAATTGAGCAGGGAACAGCTCTAATTCATAATGAAGATCGGCAGAATTTAAGAGAAGCGGTAAAGACAGAAGACAATAGAAGTCCGGGAATAAAATAAGAGAAACTACAACAAAATAAGAAAAATAGCACGGATGTTTTGGGTAGGCGGTCTGGTGCTAATCAAAAGAAAGTTCTTTGGTTCATATCAAATTGTTCAGGTGAAGGAACGGCCGAATAAAAGACCAGCATCCTGTAGGCAATGTCGAGGGTCTTAGATTGTCCGAGACGAATGATTAGAAGGCTGGCCGAGTGAGTATTTAGGATTATCCTATGACAACACTAGCACCAATCACAGAATAAAACTTAGTGAGCGGTTGTTAGTTATCGTAATTATTAAATGTATGTAGGAGTTCAATAACTAAACTGAATCAGGGCAGAGAATTCGAGTTTTGTTTTATTTTGCGAATTGTGGAAAATAAATTACCAATTTTATTTTTCTACTTATATGTGGCATGCTAGTTTTCAATAAAACTGGTTAACATATTTGTTATGGTTATTTTCGATACAATCAAGTATTTTTACTGGGTGCCCGATCGTATAGTTCTTATATGTGGCATTAAATTTTAACAATTGAGTTAATTACGGTTAAAAAATACCAAAGTTATTGAAATCCTGTTAAAAATGACCACCAGTCCCTGAGTCCGAAAAAGCAAAAAAAAAAAAATGTTCATCTACCTTTCTGAATATCTGAATATCTGTCTGTACTCATGCTATCTCGGGAACGGCTTGTCCAATTTGAAATTAAGGATTGAGTTGTGGGCGGTTGAGTTGAAGGTCGAGTTGGGTTTGAATTGCGGATTGAATTTGGGTTGACTTGGGGATGGATTAGTTTTTAATGATCAATTGAGGTGTAGATTTATTTGTATAGGCATGTAGTTTTTATGACCATGTTGATTTGAGTTTGCGGCTGATTTGATTGCTGGTTTTCAGGACCAGTAAGGTTAAGTTGCGGTAGTTCAGCAGTTAAGTTGGAAATTTATTTGTTGATATGTTGAGGGTAGAGTTGGAAGTTAGCTTGAGTTGTTACTTGATGTTGTTTTTCGAGTCGCGTTGATTTGAGGATTGTGTTGTCCATTGAGTTTGGGGTTAAGTGAACGGTTGAGCTGATTGTTGCGTTGGAGGTTGTGTTGAGTTTGGGTTGAGTTGGGAATTGAGTTGGGGTTAAGTTGAGGTTTATTGAGGAGAGTTGTGAGTTGATTTAAAAGTTAACTTGAGTTGAGTTCATGTACGCCGGGATCATTCAGCCGTTTCGGTTGAATTGAGATTTGAATTAGAAGTTTGCTTGACTTGTTCTAAGTTGAGTTCAAATATGCATGTAGTTTTTCGTACATTGTTGATTTAAGGTTTCAGTTGAGGTTTCAGTTGATGTCAAGTATTGTGTTGATTGACTTGAGGTTGAGCGATGGGGTTCAGTTGGGCATTTATTGAGTCGGGCGTTGAGTTGCAGATTATATTAAGTTGAGTTCATATACGCGTGTGGTTTTTGAACCGTGCTAATTTAGAGTTTTATAGTTGAACGTTAAGTTTGCGTTTGAATTGAGGGTTGAGTTGGGAGCTAAGTTGATTGTTTAGTTTAGAGTAGCGTTGGGGGTCGCGTTGAGGCGAGTTAGGATTGAAAAGGGTTTGAGTTAAATTGAGTTGGATTTGAGTAAAGGGTTCGGCCTGGGATTAATTTGAGGTTGTTGTGGCAGGAAAGATTGAGTTAGTTTGAATTGAGTTCGGAGTTTTGTAGAGGAATAACATTTGGTTTGAGCTAAGTTGAGTTGGGGTTGAGTTAGCTTTGGTTGGGGAATTATATGAGTATTGATTCATTTATTGAGTTTGGGGTTTTATCAAGCCTTGCATGGGAGATTGCGTTGCAATTGAGTTGGAGGTTGAATTGTAAATTGAATTGGAGGTTGAGCTGAACATCGAGTTAAGATGTTTTGTTAGGGATTGATTTGGGGGTTGGTTTAATTTTCAGGACCGAAGTTCTGAGCAACTCGTGAGGTTTTAGCCCTTTAAATATTTTTCTTGTATACCAAAAAACGGTTGAGTTACGAACGTGTTAAGTCTTTCCATGAATTGCGTACGAGTAAGTAATAGTAATTATCTTCATAGTTTGTTTAACTAAGTTATCTCTAGGTCTTCTTCTGAAATTTATGCTCTCAGTACCGACCCTTTGTCTGCTTTGATAGACTTCCCAATTCCGTTCACCTTTAGTCACCATAGTAATATCAACCGTCTTAACATTCTATCTTATTACAACAATGAAGGTAGATGTTTCCATTTATGAGCTTCCCTATAGTATATTGTGGGCTGCTACATTACATGCAAAGATGAGGTGTTTTGCGTTGTCTGTACCATAATTGTTGAGATCCTTTAATTTGTCGATATAGGAACAACTCCGTATCGCACTAGCGAAGTAAGCTGAGGTCATCAATTCCTGCTTTCTTCGTTCCCGGTAATCCTAGTCTCTAAGAGCTGTGATATAAAAAATAATTAAAAATATTTTTCTGGTGTTGATTTCGCATTACATACTCCATTTACCTAGTACTCTTGAGGGCTAAGAAAGTTTGCCTGGACCCGCCCCAATTGAAGGCTTATTATTAAATTGGGGTGACCAAGGCAATCTTTCTGCATATTGCAGAAGCATGTTACTTCGCTGTTGTGTGTTCGTTTGGTTTTGTTCGACGTTTGTGTTCGCCTAGCGAATGACGGGTAAGCTGATTATTATCTTCGAAATATTTTGTAACGAACATAATTACATTCTTGATGTCTTAACTATTGAATTGAGAGTTTTAAAACTTGATTTTTCGCAAAAGAGCGTTACCGTTTATACAACAGCAAAAATCAGTCAAATACTGATACCGATATTAATTCTGCACTCGTGATACTCTAACAAAATCACAATGTTAGTCATTTCATGTTCATCAAATTTTAAAGCATAATCCTTTAAAGCACCTTTTTCATCGATCCGCCATTTTTTTAATTTTCGACTTTTTATTAATATTGTTGGTACAACCTCCAAGGAATTTTATTTATTTTATAAACATTTTTGGTTTTTTGATTTCAGATAATTTTTACAAGTGCTACACCGATAAGTCACCATTCTTTGAGATGCAGTCAAGTGCAAACACGCATAAACAATTCCCATGACGTTATATTCTTAAAAAAAATTAAATTTGTTTGTACTTTAAAACTCAATAAATAAGTTTCCAAAAAACTTGTGTTGTTTATTTACTTCCTTCTATGAAAAAAAAATCAAGAAAAGCACCTCCCCTTAAACATACTACGCCAATAAATTGTTGATATGAGCACGCCGTGGCTTTTTACACTCAGGCGATCGAGAATAGTAGCTTGAAGATGTGGACTAACTTAACAAGTGCAACCTCATTCAAGCCCTCGCCCAAGATCAAAAAACGAAACGTGTAAGTGTCAGTACTATCAATTACAGTCAACTAATGCCATTTTAATAAACATTGAGTTTTATGTGGTCAAATCACAGTAAGTATTTTACTGTATGCAACCTTTAAGGTAGGCCAATGTATTATAACTGTTTAAAGTTTCTTTGTGTCTAGCTTATTAGACAATACAATATTCAATAAGATTTTGTACTGATTCTATTTATGTATTGTTCCATAACTAATAATCTTATTGTGCTTTCATAAAATATTCTAATTAAATTAGAGAAGAATACTTATCGTCCCTTAATAATAAAGAAAAAAAAAAAATTTAAATCGTGTAAATATATAAACCGATGGTCATACTTATTTTGGTTTTTGACGGTTTCGAATAGTTTCCCCATAAAGACCATCGTATGGAAAACATTATTAATAATTTTTATTTTTTTTTTGTTTCAATTAATATTTTTTCAAAGTGGAGTTTAGTTTAAATAAAAAAATAAAAAAAAGGTGAATTTATGTAATTCTTAAAAATAATTTTTTTGTTTTTTAACAATTTTCAAACGATACCGAACAAAAAAAAAACGTATTATTTATTTGTTTAAGAATTGGGAAAAGTTATAAATGAAATAATAATTTTTTTTATTTTTACAAAGTACAGTGCACATAAAGCATATTTTACTCAGTTGTAGTTTTTTTTTTTGGAGTAAAATAATTTATAAGTTCAGTGAAAATGATAGTGGTGTATATAGACTAATTAGTTCTAAATTCTAATATACAACCCGAAGCCATTTAATCGATTCAAAATAATTAAAAAACAAAATGCTAATAATCGTATAATTGGATTTTGGTATTGGCTTTTAAATCGATATCCATATAGTAAAAAATAAAAAATAATTTTAATTTAATTAACTAAATTGAATTTGAATTGATATTATATCGTGTTTACTGTATTTGTACAGTAGTTTAGGCAAATTTGTATATTTTATTCACATAACGATCAATATATTATCCACTGTCAATATTCATTATAATACGAGTACATAATTTGATTCCCAAACGTATAACGTAAACAAGCAAATTGTTAATAAAAAGAAAATCATGTCAATTCTTGGAGGAAATTCAAATTAAATATTTTGATTTTCTCAGCCAATCCACAAAAGGAGCATTTTTACCAGAAACCTGGAATATTTATATATTTTGTATTTCGCGATTTTTTTATATAAAAAATTAATATTTATAGTGAAATTAGATAGTGTGGATTAATTAGTTAATATTGGTATTAAATTTACAAAAATTTATAATTTTTATTTAAATTTATGCCAAGGTCTATATAGTGTAGCAGAGACATTTCTCTCGTGCACATGGTTAAGTGAATTTAAAATTTGGTGATTCATAGTATATAGGATAGACGATTAAATAAGGGATAAATAAATATGACGAACGATAAAAAAGATCCTGGAGGGGTAAGAACTTACCGGTTAAGAATTTTAAATATTTGGTGACGTATTTTTTTATTTTTGCGCCTAGGTAAATCTTCAAATAGAAGATCCCCCATTCATGGACAAATTGGCAGTGCACCTACCAAATTTACCTAAACCATTAACATTAGAAGAGAAAAAATATCTTTTAGCTGTGGAACGAGGAGATTTGGCAAACGTTCGAAGGTGTGTACAGAGTGCAATGAACTTATAACTATAAATTACCTGCTTAATAACTGTTTCAGGATTATTCAAAAAGCGCATCGAAGAAAACATTTAAGTATTAATTGTGTTGATTCTCTCGGACGGGGTGCCCTAACCTTAGCGATTGATGGCGAAAATTTGGAAATGGTCGAGCTACTTGTTATTATGGGTGTAGAAACAAAAGATGCTCTACTACAAGCGATTAATGCTGAATTTGTTGAAGCCGTTGAATTACTTCTAGAACACGAAGAACTAATTCACAAGGAAAATGAGCCATATGTACGCATATATACAAAACACACATAAATGTTTTATTAATCTGATATTCGCATTTAAACTTTCAGAGTTGGCAAAAAACTGATGTAAACACGGCCATGTTTACACCCGATGTAACACCATTAATTTTGGCCGCCCATCGAAATAATTATGAAATTCTAAAAATTTTATTAGATCGTGGCGCAACTCTACCAATGCCACACGACATTAAATGTGGTTGTGATGATTGTATTCAACAGTCGTCGGAAGATTCATTGCGTCACTCATTGTCGCGTGTTAATGAGTATCGTGCATTGTCTAGCCCATCGCTAATCGCCCTTAGTTCTAATGATCCACTTTTGACCGCTTTTCAATTATCATGGGAGTTGAGAAATTTAGCGTTTGCCGAACAGGAATGCAAATCAGAATATTTAGAATTACGAAGACAATGTCAACAATTTGCGGTCGATTTATTGGATCAGTCGAGAAGTTCACAGGAGCTTGCAATTATTTTGAATTATGATCCGGAATCACCACCGTATGAGGATGGTGATCATATGAAATTGGCGCGATTAGAGCTAGCAATTAATTATAAGCAGAAAAAATTTGTGGCACATCCAAATATTCAACAGTTGCTTGCATCACTTTGGTATGAAGGTGTGCCCGGATTTCGCCGCAAATCGGCTATGCAAAAATTAATGATAATCGTTAAGGTGGCGGTCCTATTTCCACTTTACTGTATGTTATATATGGTGGCACCGAATTGTACAACCGGAAAATTAATGCGGAAACCTTTTATGAAATTTTTAATTCATGCATCATCATATTTATTTTTTCTATGTATGTTTGATATGTCAGATTGCGTCCGCGATTTAAACAATTTTCTAAATAATTCTATTTTTATTTTCCGTAGTTGTTTTGATATTGGTATCACAAAGAGCCGAAATACATTTAATTCAACTTTTAGGCACCGAAAGTATGAGACGAGTGTTACAAGAAGAATTGTTGAAACAACGTGGTGCCGGACCGACACCATTAGAATTGTTGGTTGTTGTTTATGTGCTCGGTTTTATATGGGAGGAAACACAAGAAATTTATTCGGAAGGTATTCAAAGTTATTTGCGGAATATGTGGAATTTTATTGATTTCACGCGTAACTTCCTGTATTGTTTGGTGGCCCTATTAAGGATTGTGGCATATATTCAGCAGAAAAATGAAATCGATCGTGATCCATCGACGGCGTATATAGCACGTGAACATTGGGATGATTTTGATCCACAGCTAATTGCTGAAGGATTGTTTGCTGCTGCAAATATATTTTCAGCACTAAAATTGGTTCATATGTTTTCAATTAATCCACATCTAGGACCGTTGCAAATTTCATTAGGTCGAATGGTTATTGATATTGTCAAATTCTTCTTTATCTATTCATTGGTATTGTTTGCGTTTGCCTGCGGTTTAAACCAGCTTTTATGGTATTTTGCCGACTTGGAGAAGAAAAAATGTTATGTTTTGCCTGGGGATATGCCGGATTGGGATAATGCAGGTGACGCATGTATGAAATGGCGACGATTTGGAAAGTATGGATATCAAAATATAAATTTAGAAGCAAACACTAAATTTTTATTTTTTTTTCTTAAAGTCTATTTGAATCATCACAATCACTGTTTTGGGCCAGCTTTGGCATGGTTGGACTTGAAACGTTCGAATTGGCCGGTATAAAATCGTATACCCGTTTCTGGGGTTTACTTATGTTCGGTTCGTATAGTGTTATCAATGTGATCGTACTATTGAACCTCCTTATCGCTATGATGTCGAATTCATATGCAATGATTGATGAACACTCTGACACTGAATGGAAATTTGCTCGAACAAAACTGTGGATGAGTTATTTTGAGGAAAGTTCAACATTGCCGCCACCATTTAATATATTTCCAACCATAAAACAGGTAACCAAAATGTGTAGAAGTAAGAAAAATAAGCGAACTCTTGAGAGAGAATCAACGATTAGGCGGAAAGAAGAAAGGGACCGTGATAATCGTTATACTAACATAATGAGATCTCTTGTTTGGCGATACGTGTCTGCGATGCATCGCCGAATGGAAGAAAACGCGGTTACTGAAGATGATATTAATGAGGTAAAGGGAGAGATATCGGCCATGCGTTATGAAATTCTGGAAATATTTGAGCGAAATGGAATGGATGTTTCAAGTGCTGATCGAAAAGAAAAAAGTGAGTTTGATTATGAAGCAGTTAAGTAAAGGTATACTAATCTGTTTCTGATTTGTACAAATAGCTGTACTTGCCAAGAGAATGAAAGTGTGGGAACGACGACTTATGAAAGATTTCCAAGTTGCGCCAATTTCAAACGATGAAATCACCGAAATGGATGAAGTGGAAATTCCTGAAAATGAATCAGCCGTTTCGAAATTCCGTAGAGTGGCACGACAAATTGCACATCAGTCAAGTAGCTATAAATGGGGTCAAGTTATGCAAGATGTGGGTGTTAATATGAATTCTCAAATTGGAAGATGCCGAAATCGGGCTAGTTTCAAAAATCAACAGAATTTGAAAAAGGCTATGGCCGAGGCTAAAAAGTATATCCAGACAAAATATTTCGTTGGGTTTTTACTAGTAAATTGTGTATAATTTTAGATTGGTGGAGAAAAGTCCAATGAGATCAGTTTCACCGATAGAGGTGATTGATCCAACAACATCGACGCTTATGGAACTTTTGAAAAATATTTCAGAGGAGTGTGGCGATGTTTCACCGGGCAACACGTTAGGTGTTAATCCATTACTTCAAGGCCGATCAGTTACTCCAAATTTACAAACATTACAAAAGGAGTTATTATCTGTTATTGAGAAAAGCCCTAATTTGGGCTTAGTACCAAAATCATCCATTCCTAAAACCCCTGAAATTAAACCTCAGTCGCCATCCTCGTCATTAGCTTCAACGTCCATCTCATCAAAGTCATTAGATGATAAAACGTCATCAAAGAAATTATTTGAACCACAATCTAGTACATCAGGCGATCCAAATTTATGTAAGTCTTCCCCAACTTCATGTGATAGCAAGTCCATCAAATCAACACCCAAAATACAAACACCTGTCCAATCTCCTCCTCCCCTAATCCATATAACCCGAACTGAAAGTCAACTAAATAAAACTGAAAATAGATTGTCTGACGACGTTAAAGAAAAATTGGATAGAACTCCAATTCTATCAAAGAACTGTCAAGGTAATCAATAATTTTGTAATTTTGATTGGTATTTTGTAATTTTAGAACAAAACGTAGTTATTATTTGAAATATGGAATATGAGATATTAAATTTACAAATAATAAAACTATAAAGACTCACCGCCACTAAATCAATCACCATCACCACCGCCGCCACTTCAATCAGAAATAACGACACCAATCGCAATAACATCACCACCACCTCAGGTTGTGAAGCGAAAACCTCCCCTTTCACCGGTACGACCATCGTCGGAGATTGCTGTGTCTCGACCGGTTGGAACGAAACCGCAACCCGGGCAAGGAATGATTCCACCTCCGCCAGACAATAAATCTGAGGTTATTATTTGAAATATGTTTAGTTATTAGTGTGCCAATTTTTAATCGACCGTACATTTTTTGTATATAGATGCCCATAATTGAGATTCATCAATCAACGCCCATTAAACCACCAGCAATACTAGACAGGCCTATATCACCTGTCCCACCAAAAACTCCAGAAAAAAAACCAAAAACGCCATCCTCACCATCAGCGATAGATGAACGTACTGGAAGTACCGAAAATCTTGTTGTAAAGTCAGAATCATTAAGTGATGAGAAAAAAGTAGCAGTTTCTCCCGTCCATAAGGTAGACGATAAAAAGCCGGTTAGACGTCAACCCAAAACTGGATGGCTTTAACGTGCGTAATGTTATAAGTTTAAAATATAAATTGATTTGATTGATTACATAGTAATGAACACTTCAATTTTAACCGTTTAATAAAAAATATTTAAAATTATTTTAGGATTTAATTTATTCAATATACTTCGAACGCGGACGATAATTAGTAGTTGGTTTTTAGTTAATTTTTCTACCATAATAATACATAATATTCTAAAATGTTATTTTAAGCTCTCTACACGAATTTTCTGTCAATTAATACATAAAATTATCTAAATGGATAAATCTGATTGGATAGTAAAATCAGAAGTAGTTGTAACTCGAACTTTTTTAAAACTTATCATTATTCTTTAGCTATGTACATTTACAATTATTTAAAATAAAATATTTTTTGGTTTACTCGAACGTTTAAAATATTGATTTTTATTTTTAACACACTTGCAATTTACAGGCGTTTTCGTACGTATGGTGGCCCCGCACAACGGTGGAACCAGATATATAGCGGAATTAGAACACTGGTTTTTATGGAATGTATATTCTGCAAGCCAGAGAGAATGCTGATTTTTTTCTATTTATATGTCAGCAGCAGGCTAAAGTATAATATAAACACCATATATATAATTTTGGTATAATCATCCAAAACTCTATTCCGGTTTGCCAGTTACAAACTACTCTTGACAACCCTTTCTTCTAAATTCTACATTTTAAGGTGCTATTCCATGAGAATATTTTACTAACTAATTTGCTAGATGGGGGAATGAAACAAAAACAGAATCAGTAAAAAAATATTTGTGCCTGTAGTGTGCCTAAAAAGTAAAATTTCGAGAACTTTATATAGGAGTGCCTCTAACACACGTACATAAAAGACGATTTTATGGTAGATTTTTTTAAATTTTTTTTATTCTGTGACGGAAATTGTTCGAAAAAATGAAATTCTGATATGAGTATTAATAATATGTAATTTTTTAGATAATTACGGCGATTAAGTTTTTAGATATTTCGACGAAATCCAATAAATACTAAATTACTGAATACTTAATTTTTTAGCAATTATTATAATTATGTTTTTGCTTAATATCAAATATCCCCTTAAAACTTTTGCTATTAAAAAAAAATAAAAGACACATGACAATCTATTTGAACATATTTATCATCGTCACTACTAAATAAGATGTTCAGTGGGTCCAACATTAACGTTATTTACTGTTTTAAAAATTCACAATTCACTTGTATAACAAGAACACATTTTGTTTTTTGTAGGTTAAGTTACAATTGCTGTCAAAATTCCCCTTACCACTTGGGCTATGAAAAAAAAACAATAAAAAAAACACATTGTCTGCCTATTATACGGTGTTTGATTTTTTTTCTCTTTTTGGCGTATATGTATTACTATTCAGTAAAATATTCCCATGGAATAGCACCTTTATTGTAACTAAAACAAATAAATATTACATTATCTCATTTAATGAATACTTGATTAAAATAAATAAATAACATAAGATGCCGTTCACACCAGTATTTTTAACAACCGTATTCATCTTCGTTTCTTTACCTCTCTGCCAACAAACCTAAATTTGTGGTGGGGATTTGTAATGCACTTTTGCATTATGAAATTTCTGGTATTATCGTGTTGTTGCTACTAAAATTAAACAAATAAAAAAAATTAAATGTGCATTGACACTTGTTTTTCTATTGTTTTGAGTTGTGCTGAAGCGAAAGCGAACTATTTTTGATTTTGTGAAACAAAGCAATCCAAAATTCCAAAAATGCAGTAAATTTACATTATATAAAGGAGAATAACAACAGTGTGAATACAGAATGCTGTTCTTCTTCTTACGGTGTTGTTAAAAATACTCGTGTGGATAGGCCCTAATAATTGTCAAAATATAAAGTGCTGCATATGGCAAACTGACCACATTATGTCTTTAAACAGCAGTACAGCACTAAAACGATAAAAAACTTCTCCTTTCGTTATTAATACATATTTGATTTTCAGAATAATTTTAACATGGTGGTACTTAGATAGAGTAACATACCTGTTAAGTTAACATAATTATACATATTAAATACAATATCTCTGGATGACCTCCAATTAAACATTATAAAATATTTTATTTTATTGGCGGAGATGTATTACGTAAAGAAAATCACGAAATCGCAAAGATCCAGTTTTGTTTTCATGTTTCATACTACATCCAGCGATATATACAAGTCGATTATAGAATCCGCGGTTGCGGATCAATCGCGGATCGAAAACTGCATATAAAAAAATAGGAAACAATTGGTGTAAATCAAAGTATCCTGGAAAACTTCTATTGATTTACATGTGATTTACATTTTTTGATTCCCCGTTCAAACGCAATATTTTTATTGCGGATCTAAAACAATTTTTTTTTGACGAATTGTAAAAATATCCTAAGGAATTTCAATAAAACTATGATATAAAATTATTGTTTCCTATTTTTTTTATATGCAGTTTTCGATCCGCGATTGATCCGCAACCGCGAATTCTATAATCGACTAATATATAAATGGTTAGGGGATAGAACAAAATTTATGGAGAAGCCGAAAAAGTATTTAGTGAGTGACAAAGAAAGAAAAAACCTTTGTCCTTGTCTTTAAATCCGAATTTTCGAATACCAAATTCAAATTTATGTATAGGAGGCGGTAAATCAAAGTAGTGTCACCTAGAGACGGAATAAATAAACGTTGCAAACTAAAAGCATGCCAGATACAATAATATAAAAGTAGTAGTAACCATGGTAACATATTAAAACACATATTTGTTTATGCTAGATTTTTGAAGTTTTACTCGAATGTTTTGTTGTTGTTTATTTTTCAGGGATGATTTTAAATTTAAAGGAATAAATGGTTATTAATTCTTAAATTAGTGTACGAAAACTGGTAGCGTAAAGTTTAACTATTCAAATTTGATATAATTAATTAATTATTTTTAATATAATTAAACATTATCCAATATTTATTCCATTCAATTTAAAAAAAAAAATCTATTTCGAAAAATTTCGAAATGAAATTTATTCAAGTACAGCGCTTACATATTCGGAAATACGTACTTTTTTTTGATAAAGAGGAGGATATAAAAGAATAGTAAGACTATAAAATAAAATTGCTCCATTTTTTGTGACGTAAATCAATGTGAATTTTGATTAATCCCCTATCCATGTATAATATATATCGCTGACTACATCCAATGCCTTCTAGAATATACAAACCATACTACTGCAAGCAAAAATTAATTTTTTTTTATTTCATCGACATAGAATAGATGGCGATGCACGTTCGAAAAATGAAAGAGTAGAGAGAAATAGAGAATAAAATATTTGAAATATAAAAAAATAATTTAGTATTATTTCATGCGTTCGAAATGAATGAATGAATGAAAATTCACAACATATTTCGAGTTCACGAAACTCGTAACTCGTAATACGAGAGATACATAATCGCACCTCTGATCTAGATTAGATCAAACGTCAAGAAATGCGGCTTTTATATTCATCATATTCTTTGATGCTTCTTTCATCTACCAAGAATATGATGAATACAATACTCGTGTGAACAGCCAGAATAAGTTTGATCCTTAATTTTATTGTTCATTTCATTACTACCAATCACTTAATACACAATTATTATTCACCTACTTTTTAATAGCTGAACTTATTTTTAGATTACTTTGTGGTGATCCAAATCAATGTTGGACCAAATGCTGTTGTTGCTTCACATATAAATTTTAATCTGATCCGGGTCAGTATGCGTCTAGAAATACAGCTGCTATTCTCAAGCAACATTATTATTTGTGATGTACGATTGGCCGGCAAAGGAAAGGTCGTTACCGTAAATAAAATAGTTAAAATAAAAACTTCTGTGGTAATGGTACCAATTTGTTTGGTCCTACTTTGGAAAAATAAGTTTAGTTTTAAATGTACGAATGAAGTGTTCTAGAAATTTGCTTCTATGTATCTCGAAAAAGATTCAAACCATGTATTTATTCGTTATTCATAGGAAATAGGTTTTACATGAATTCTTCCTCGCCCGAGCCTGTAGGAAATGATTTAACGACTTTTCTATGGAAGAGCTGAGCAGGAGAACTCAGTAAATTTTATTATAAATCATCAAGTGGTTCAAAATCAGTGTCAAAATGGAAACAAGGAGAAAAGTTGGAAATTATCGCTGAATAGATGAAAATGAAATTATTTTATATCTGACAAACAAATTGAGAACCGGAAAATAAATAAGGAGACTCAGAAAATTAAAACAAACAAAGAATGTTAAATCGCAGGGTGGTTAACTATAGTAAATCTTGATCACTTGGAAAAAATACCGATGGACTAATATCATATGTATAAGAACACATTTGGCAGGATGGTACCTTTATCGGGAATTGGTAGGGTGGACACTTACACTGCTACACTGCACCTATACTGGTTTACTTTTATCGAATTTGATGAATTTTGAAACCGCAACGACAACACACACGTACACACAAATGGTGTACGTTGATATGATTCCATCATTCAACAATAAATCATTTTGCAACGTACTCGTTATCATAAAAAAAACTTAACCACGTTCTGTTGTTTATTATATGATATTAGCTAATCACTAAAATCGGAAAACCACGATTGATTGAAGTTCTTTATTTAAAATCAAAATCTCTGAGATAAACATTTATAAATAACAGATATGTAAATGAAGATAAAATTAGATTGTGTCCTTATCAGCTACAGGGTCACATAAATATTTATAAATCGAAACCCTATGTGAATTTTGTGACTCACAATCAGACCTTGGTTCACCCGAAGTAAATACTGCCGAATACTTAGTCGAATGGCTATAATTACACGTTAACTGATGCCAGTAAACTTTATTTTTCTTTTTTGAGCCAATTTCATATTTGATATATGCACAACCGATTTTTTCAACATTTTCATTAACCATCAACAAATAATGTTCATTTTTATTATTTAGTGCATCTGAAAATTTTTCAAAAATTTTTGAATTTGTTGTGAGCCGTTCATTGTACCACTCTTCGATTATAGATGTCACCACACCAAGAGCATTGTCATTTTTCTTTGATGAATTTTGAGAGCCTATATTTTGTCCGACATTTGAGTATTTCTCGGTAGAACGACATGACTCATGCACCTTCGTACATGTTTCCGCTTGTAATTCGGCCACTAGCTGCAACTGATGATCCCATAAAACTTCTCGCATCCGAGATGCCTTTGGAAATTTTAATGGATGTTGAGCTATTAAATCATATTCGTAGAATCCATTAGCCGCTTCATTTCGAATATCATTGTGCTTCTTCAAAATTGCTCGTTTTAGTAGTTTATCAATGTGAACAAGTTCAATATTACGACAATCCTTGTTTACAGGAAAGTGTTCCGGTTGACATCCAATATGATAACCTTGGCCACCGCACTTTGTTTTTTCAATATCACACCATGGCACACTCGACAATATTGCTAAAGTAATAAACTCTTTAATCAAAAATCCTAGTATTATAAATAGGCCCAACACGGATAAGCCAAACATAATGGCAACTGGTTTATCTTTTTTTATTAACGCAATAAATCTTCTTATTCGCTCGGCCGCCATATTTAAACCACGTACCAAGTTTTAATTTTTCACTTAATCCTAATACTTAAGAGCTTTTGAGAACAATTAACATGTAGCTTGGCTAAATTTAGAACACAGAATGAACTTCTTTAAAGTATAAAACTATACCACTATAATCGATAAGAGAGATAAGGTTATTTTTGATATAAAACCGATATCAAAAATTTCGTGTGATGATCTGCGATTATCCATTTATTTATGTTGCGCATACTTAATGCAACTAATGTCATCGTTTTTATTCATAAATTTTCGCCGTTGTAGTAATATATTGTACTTATTTAATGTTCTGCAATAGCCACAAAATCTTGATCTTGGTGTAACTTCCAATCTACACACAGATTTGTGGTAAAACATTATCGTCTCGTTAAACACAATACATTTCAATTTATCTTTGGAGGTTGGTTTTAATTTCTAACTAGATTAGCATAACCAAAGAAAATATACGACGATTGAGTAGAGTAGTTTTTGGTGGTAAATTTTTTCTTTTTCTCCTGAGGAATATTGATTTTATTGGGATATTTCTGCATTAAAGGAACTAATCCCCTTAGCTGTAGTTGTTCCTTCGTTTCTTGCCATCAATATCGATTTCGAAAAAATTCTTTACTGAAATATTGCACTTACTATATATTTCCGTTCCAATTATCAGCTGCGTAACAAATAATTTACCACGTTAAATGAAACGCGTAACAATTATGCCATAACCGTACGTAACCAATCGAAAACTGTTGCTAATCTAAAATTAATTTAATTAATTTATATAAGACTCAAACCGAAATTCAAATGCAGTTTTACCATTCATTGGGCCAATGATTCTGATTTCATTCATTATTACATTTGCATTTCAATGAAATTATTACTGACAACAATATCTAACAAAAGATGCCGCCACTATTCGATATATTTTGTGTGTCTTAACTAAGTACACTATTAACAACCGACAACACAGACATTTGATAAGTTCTGAATTTCATATTAAATAATTTTATTAAATCGGTTAAATCGGGCACAGTAAATAATTAGATTGTAACACTTTAGAATAGACTTAAATATTTTATTTTCCATTTATCAAATTCCAAATAAGGTCATCCATGACGAATACTTCAGTTAGATTAAGTAGACGTTAGTTCCTTCTGTTACATATAATTTATTAATTATTTTGTAGAATTTATTTAGTGTGGTCTTTGATAATTTTGTTTTACATAATTAACAATATTTTGTCCTATATTTCAATGTTTAAAATTAATACGATTCGATTTTATTTAACATAAAATTATTTAATCTGATTTTCATGAGGCAAATGTCAATTGACAGGCTTTTTTTTAAAAACATTTGTAATGTTTACTAAACTTTAGTACAAAAGGCTTCATGATTTTAGAATTTTTTCAATATCAGAATCGAATAAATTAACGCACACATTAAATCGATTTTTAACGAACGAATTTTTTGTTTTTAAATTTTGAGATAACATCTTAACACAAATATTCGTCGTAACAATTCAATTTACTGAGATTTATGTTGTTTGCCTTAGTATATAAATATTCTACTAAATCGATTCATATAACCCGAAGCAATGGTAAAACAATATTTTACAAGCGCAAATCACATAAAATTCATTGTCTGACATTTTATTAAATAAACAAAAAACACAGTTATGTTTCAATATTAACTTTACTTATCGAAATTCCTTTCCATTTTTAAACTAGAAATTTTAGAAAAATCTAAATTATCGCTATCTTTAATATCAAAACATATTATAATAAATTCAATGCCTAAGTTTGAAATGTTTTCCCACTTTGATTTTTTTTATGTACTCACTCTAGTACATAATATTATACATAAACATACATATATCTAGAAATTTGTAAGATGGGAAAGTTAAAAGTCATAAATAATTTATAAGGATTCGATTTAAGAAAACCAATCGATACGACAAACAAGTTTATGTATTTACTTGTAAAGTAAACAACCGAAAGTAAGTTAAAGGACAATTTAATTCCCTGGAAGATGCGTGTTGTTCTGTTTAAATTTAAAACAGTGGCTTTTACTGGAAATGCTTAGCTAAACTGTTAAAAACTATCCAACGAAAATTACAATAAAAATCAAATCAAAATTTCATTAACGAATTTAATTTGTTGTGCATGCGCTTGCTTTCTTTGATCATTTCTTCGTTGTTGACGAAACAACTCTTATATATGTATGTATGTATGTTCATGGATACAGAAGAAACATTTAATTTTTATGAGATGTGAAAAGTTTTATGTTGTCTATAAGTTCGTTTGGTAATAAATTTTATCTCGATATCCTAACTTTTATTTGCGCCCATAATATAAATTTATATAACGGATAACACCAACAATAACGAAGCTCTGACTCTATAGTTTTTCAATCAATTTCATCGTTGCTGGAAATTATTTACCTTATCACGTAATATTCATTTCCTTTTTATTATTTTTGTCCCCTGTTTACTTCGGGATGATAGTTTTTTTTTTTAAATTCGTTTAGAGTAAGAATTTTATTTTTTTTTCTGTATGTATGTATATATTGAAAGGTATACTTCTAGACGAGTAACAGAGTTTCCACGAAAGTCAATTTATTTTTGGAAATAAATACGAAATAATTAATGATATTGACCTGTAACGTAATAATCTTTTCTATAATGGCATGTAGTGGGTGAGGGGGCCGCTGCGTATAAATATTTTCCTGACACTTCAAAATCAATTATTTAGGTTTGCAACTGGAAGTAGCGAAATTATCATTCTAATTAAATTTGAAAACAAAATCAGTAAAATACATTTTTGCGACAAGTATTCCAAATTTTCGCCAATTGTCCTGACACTTAGTCTTTGGAATAATACTCACGTTTGGTCATTTTTCTTATTTTTGTGACACTTCTTAAATAATTCCCTAACTGAATAACTCATTTGAACCCCAATTCAAGCTAACTAAATCCTTACTCAACTTCAACTCAATTTAGATCGAACCAAATCTCAACCATTCGCTCAACTCCACACTTATTGGCCAACCCAATCCCAAAATTAACTCGACTCAAAACCTACATGCGTATGTGAACTCAACTCAATCTAACCTCCTACTAAACCCTAAACTCGAGCCCAAATTAATCCCTAACCAAACTTCTCAATCAAATCCAACCCAATTTCAACTCAAATCCTATTTATCATAGCAACAAACAATCATACAGTGGAATCAGTCAATCGATTCAGTGATGTTTTTGGGACTTAAAAAATCTTATTCGTTTCTTTAGTTTTACATTTTTATTTAATTGTCAATTACCTGGAACATAAAAAATGTATTTTCGTATGAAACCTTTTTTTTAATTAGCCACCCCTATAAGTTGATCAATTCTTCCGTAACCGCAAGTATCCAACTTTACATTAAGACATGATAATTTACATTTTTGGCCACGCTTAATTTAAAAAAAAGTAACTATGATGTTTTATTTCCAATATGTAAACTAGTTTGCGCACCTTCAAGTACATATTTAAAACTGCGGAGTTTGAAGATAAGTAATAGTTGCTCGGAACTAGTTTATATTATTGAAAAATAAAACATCACAATAAATTGATAAATTTTTAAAGTCGAGTTAAACTAATCCTACTTTTGAAATAATCTACGACTATAATCAGGTTTCAAAGTTAAAAATCGAAAATATCGAATTCAATAATAAATAAATGATTTACTGAATTTCTAACATTAGATTTCGAAATTGAATTAATTTTATATTGACGGTTAATGAATTTCAGTTAAGTTATGCACTAGATAAGTAGCACTTAAACAAACCGTAATCATTTTTCGACGTAATAGTTTTTTGATTTCTTGGACAACAAGAAATCCCCTGTTTCAGAAATTTAAGTTTACTAATTTTAGAAAAGCACAGTAAAAAAATAAACATACTATATTATGCACTCTAAAAGTCTAAAGTCTATTCTACGGTTTGTTATAATGCGATGAATTCACATTAGAAAATTAAAAGTCAATTTAAAGGTAATTAAAATATTTTTTAATTAAAAATCAATTTGCTACGGAATTTATTGGTGATTAGATTATGTTTATGTAAATGCAGTGTACAAATTTGGTAAATTGTGTCAAACCATTTAGTAAATATCGATATTGTATTTTCATAAAAATAATTAAATAATAAAAATTAATCCACATACTATATGTAGTTTATAATTAATGTAAAGGTAAATACAATGTAACAAAACCAACCTGGTTGTTTGGAGGAGGAAAGTTGAAATTAACTAATTAATTTATTGCTTGTGTATTTCGTCATAAAACCTATTGGTTAATTAAATCAGTATTGTATGTTTGTGTATATATTTGCTTAACTGGTTTGTAACCAATTTATAGCATATTAAATTATAAAATAACACGATCTGTATAAAAATTTCTGGCGCACGCCGCGCTAATTTAGAATGCAAAACGTGAAATAACCGAGATCATTGAGACATCAAGAAAACTTTAAAATTATTGAATATCAATTTACCCCGAAAAACAACATTGAATTTTTTTGTAAACATATTTTGTTTTGATTTCATCAAGTCTGTCTGTGTCTCTCTTGTATATAGATATTTACTATTTAGTTTTAGAAGATCAGATTAAGACAAAAAAAAAATTAAACAGAATGAAAGAGTTGAAATGTATAATTTAATCATGTCAAGATCACCTAATTAATGTGTTACCATTATATATCTCAGGAGCATTGAATTATTATAGCGCATGCTGATCGCGTTTTCTACCACAACTCACAATTATGTCAGTCTCTAATTTCTGTATAATAGATCTGCACAAATAGCCAATTAATAGTTTATGTACGCGTCTACTCTACATAAAAAAAAATAATAATAATTTGTTTACGAATTTATAAAATTATCTCGCATGTCAGAATAAATTAAGATCAATTAGAATGCGCGCGGTATTTAGCACATATGAACAACATGTATGTGTTATATACAGTGGCGGATATGATTATGTGTTTATTAAAATTCTTAAGACTATTACAATACAAATTTTAAATATAAACTCATCGTAGGTGGTCTAAAATGATATCAGTTTTTGGTTATTCGATCGATTACAGATAAAAACATATAGCGGGGCGTAATGTTGCCGTTTACAAGCAACACATTACAAATTAGTAACAATTAAAATGTCATACAGTAAATATTGCAAATTGTGGAGATTTATTTTTTTATTAAGTAAAGGATAATTAACAAGGTGCGTTAAAATCTAAATTTCTACCACTTTTTTGGTTATAAGAAATTTTGTTTGTAGTTTCATTGGTTTTTGAATAACCTCATTTTCTTTGGGGTTGTCTTATTTAACACTGCAGATTATTCAATTTTTTGTAACCGCCTCTCATATTCGTTTTAAAATTTCAGACACCTTTATATCAAAAGTTACAATTTAAAAAGTGATTTCTTTGCTTATTTGGTTAAAATATCTCTAATTCGATTTTAATGCTGAAGGCATATTGTCTTGAGGGCACAACCTGAACTCAAGCGAACTCTAAAAATCCACTTCTCACAAATTAAAACATATTTTGCTTTGAACCATATATCATCACCATCAGCAAGCAAATAATTGGTAACTGGAAAACATTAAGACACTTAAAATCTATTTTTTGAAAATATGTTCCAGAACTGGATGTTGTGCTTTATGTAGGCATTTCACACACCTGCATTTTAAAAAGGGTTCCGTTCATATTTTTTGACTTTTACGTCAGTGGACATATTTTTTGAAAATCCATTTCTTTCAATTTTTTCCCCCCTAAATTAAAATTTACCGGCAAATGCTCGAGCCATGCAGATGCCATCCCAAAAACAAATTCCCAGAAAAAGTGATTTCAGAGCGCAACGTTAAAAGTTTATTTTCTGACAATTTTGGTGAAGTTTGCGGCTAAAACGGAAGGACAGAGCAAAACCAATATAAATTGATGATGTATGTTATTGTTGATTCAAGTAAAGATTCAAGTTAGGCTGGGGATTGGCGAAGCATCTGGATGAAAGTGCTGTTTTTTATTGTTAAATTTTATTGTTAAATTATGATGAATGAGCTGATGCTCAAAATAGAGTGTGCCGAAAAGTATGTAAATTAATAAGTGAACAATAAATATTTCATGAGTTGTAATGTCTTTGCTAATAGAATTGAAGATTTTAGTATCGATAAAAAATTTGTTTTGGTGATGAATTTTAACTTATTAGCTAAGTTTTCTCAATATCTCTTCATTTTTAATAAATGTTTAAAGAATGTTTTGTTTTATCTGAAGTATATACAGCAAAATATGTCTTCCGGTCGATCTGTCGCACATTTTACCACTAAGGTGACGAGCTGCGAAATAACGGTCTCTTCAATTCAAGTATTTACTTCTTATTTCAACTCTTACACAAAATTAATATTCATAAGACTATTAAATAAAACTTGACGGTAATAGCGAACACTTTAAATTTTGATTGGTAAGAATATTGTGAATAACGCAAGTATAATAAATAATTTTAATGTTAACTCAAAACTGCATAATAAACTGACGGATAGCGGGAAACAAATTATTGCCTTGATAAAACAAATTAAAATCAACATTGACAGTTTCTAGTACTTTGTAGTTAACTGTAAAACGTCCTATTTATTTTTGAATGTATGAATTTGTCTATAAAGTGAAAGTTTACGAATAAAACGACTTGTTTTCATGAAAATTGGCAACATACATTTTTTTTTGGTAAATTTTCAACAGAAAAACTTGAACAAAAGTGTTGTTACTTTACGTTCATTTTAATGTAGTAAAATATTCTGAACAATATCGTGAAGTTAGAAATTAATAGAGGAATTTCCGATTTTTCCTCATTCTAATTATGTCAAGAAAATATATTTGTCACATTGGAAGACGCGAGACAATCAGCGTCAATCCCATCCATACACCATATTTTATCCATTTTGTCACAAATTTTTCCCACATTTTTCTCACCAATCACCATTTTATGTTTTGTTTTTGTAACGCTTAATATGGTTATACAAGGAAGAAACAGAAAATGTGTAACAACCGCTTGTGGTTGTTATGTTTTATTTAATCTAAAATCTGTAATTGCGGTTGGAAATCCCAACAAGGTTCAATGTTTATCCACTGCGCTGCATAAAATCTCTTCCACTACACGTCATTCTTTCTTTGGCTTAATTTGTAATAGAAAATATATTTTTTTTTTTGGTAGAGTGTACCATTTAGCATTTTATACTTCTCCTTATTTTGGTCGGTTACTCGATTCGTTTTATCATTTTTTGTTTGATGGTATGTAATGACGTGTAGTGGTTGTCGTTTTGCTTCATCTGTTTTGTTTTGGTTAGCGCGTGGATTTTCCATGTAAATGGAATGTTCCAGTGATTAAATTAAATAGTATTGGTGTGTGCGAGTCGATTTTGGGTGATGTCGTATGTGTACGTCACCCGAAATTTATCGGTCGGGTTAATGTTTTCTTTAGTAAATAATTTTTGGGTGGGGGGAAAAATTTATATTTTTTTTTTTTTGGTTACGCGTCGGTATGTTTTTGGTTAGTCTAGTTTTGAATTCAAAAAGATTAAGATCGTGTTTTTATTTACGAATAAAAAAAAAAAAAGGAAAATAAAAGAAAAAAGTTTAAGTTTGGACGTGAAAACGCCAAGTAGTGCGTAGTTGATTGTAATCCATTTTAGAATTAATAATAAAAAAAAAAATAGTTTTGAGATTTTCGGATTGTATAATTTAATTAATTTTTTTTTGTGACGATAAAATAAAAAAAAAAAATATAACCATAATTTTTGATGATATTAAGTTTGTAGTGAAATAAGTTGAAGAGACTTTCTGTTACGTTAATAATAATTTTTTTTGCTGATATAAACGTTTAATATTCTATGTGAGAACAGAAAACAAATTTTGATAACTTATAAAAATTTTGTGTCGATAATTTAACGGAACTATATTCCGAAAAGTCCATTTTTTTTGAGGATATTTTGTTACAAATCAGATGTTACTGTAAATTAGTCATATGAAAAATCTGAGAAATAATAAAAACAAATAAAAAAATAAAAATTACATAAATAATTAAATAAATTCTAATTGCTAAAAAGGCCAGTGTTTTTATTCGTCCTCCGTTGTCTCTCGACCACGTGAATTCTCAATCAAGTGCCAGACTTGAAAACAATATAATATCCTAAAGGTTGAGTTAAAGGAAAAATATTTGCTTTGGGTGCAGTGAAATCTATTGGCACTTATTCAGTAAAAGTTTGAGTACAGAAACGTAAGGTCTGTTAATCTTATTTTATGGTTGAAAGAATTTGGGTTTGTGGCAGCAACTCCGCCTAACGGAGTGGGGTTCGTGGGTCCAGAGGGGGCTGCTGATTGTTCCTGCGTCGGCGCTGGTAGCTGAATTTTTGTGGTCGGACGGACCAAATTTGTGTTCAGGTAAGGTGTGACGGCCAAAATATAGAAAGAACGCCGCCCACACCGTGTGGTTTTTTTTTTTCTTTCTTTTAACTTTTGTGAGCCAAACTTGGTTTTTTCGTGTTTTCTTATTATATATTTTTTTTTTCTTTTTTTTTATATATATAAATTTTTACGGGTTTTTCAGGTTTCGGGTGGTGTACCGTATGACGCCCTCACAAGATCGATTCGCACCACGTTTTTTTTGTAATGTTTGTTAACGGTTGTATTTCAATTTTTTCTTTTCCAAATTTTTTTTTTCTCATTCCATTTTCCGTTTCTTTTCCTCGATTTGGGTTTTTCCGGTACTTACAGATTTTGTTTTTATGATTTTCTGCTCTCTTTTGATTTGAAAGTGATGTGTGAATAAATAATTCTGTGTGATCGCGTGGGGATGGGCGGCCTTATGCTGACCTAGGCCTTGAGCAGGGTCGCCGGAGTGGCACCGGCGTCCCTGTCGAACGCAAATTTTGTTTTTATGATTATCTACCACTGTGGTCGTGGCAAAGTGGAATAATTTTCTTGTCCCCTTCGTTTTATCTCTATGCGGTTTTCAAGCATAGTAATATGTCTGGTAACCCCCACGCCTAGCGGCGAGCTTCAGCCAGTGCAATACCGCAACCAGACCTCTATTGCTATGTTCTGTTAACAAAATCCCTTTTGGGGGATTTTGTTACAGTGGCGCCCAATTCGGCTAATTTTGTTTTGCTTTTCGTCTTTAATTTCACAATTTTTTTTTTCAGCTTGCTTGTTGTGAGTACCACGTGCAAAGTCCAACGCTTGCGTTGTTTGAGCTTGCACGGGTGCTCACATCAACGTTTTCTGCCCGATCAACATTCAAATCTGCATTGCAACCAGCGTAAGCTGTTTGATTGCATGCAGATGAGAATGTTGATCCCTATTCTCAGCTCGTCTGATGAATGGGCTTACCATTTCTGCCATGTGGCATTGATTGTGGTTAAGCTCATTCTTCTTTCGTTCTGAGTTTAGTCTTTTTAAATTTTTAAAGTCTTCGTACCCTACAATTAATTTAATTTTTTTATTTCAGTCCGACTACCTTCATGGGGAGGGATCACAGCATGTTCTAACCTTTGGTTATTTGATCTTGCTGGATCGCTCGTCATGTTGGTTCCATGTGTCATGGGTGTTGGGATCGCGAACTTGTTGTTTCCACCAATGTGGTGTTGATTGGACAGTTCGTGATCGCAGTACTCATTGGCACATCTTTAGTCAATTTCTACTTTCAGGTAAAATTTTATTTTTCAAATTTTTTTGTTCAATTCTAATTAAACTACTGGGACCACAGTGGTAATTTTTATTATTTTTATTATTATAGCGTTCGTGTCTGGCTCAGCATGGGGCCGTGATCATCTCTCGCGTGATCACATTTTGTATTTTTTGTACAAGTAATACGCTTTACTTATTTTTCTTTTGCTTTTTCATTTTTTTGGGAATTTTTTTTGATTATTGGTTGTTTTCAGTTTTGGTTAATGGAGCAGCTAAAATACTATTAATAATTTTGGTCAGTTCATTTTTTTTTATAATTCTATTTCGGTATTTTGATTTTTTTGTTTTTGGTTATATTTTGCGTGCGAATGAATTCAGGCAATAATAATCTACCGTGGGATAGACCGGCAAGTGCGGTTGTTCATACAGTGTTTGAGTCGAGTGAAAGTAGTGCTTTACCGCGGATAAGTCCTTGGGATAACCATAGTAATTTTCCAGCTCCTCAATCCTTCCGACTTGTTGATATCTACGTGATTATTATAGTTATGATTTAAAAAGTTCATTCTAATTTTCATTATTTTGTCAAATTATTTTCATTAATTTTTTTTTCGGTTTTGGGATATTGATATTTAAATTAATTTTTTTCTTTCGGTAATTTTTTTGTGTATATACATATATATATATATATATAAATATAATTCATTTTCTTTATTTTATTTTTTTTGTCTCTCACATTCAGTTCAATAGTAAACTCAGTAAACATAAATTCTTTTTGTCCTTTAAATTATATTGAGGTATTAAGCAACACTTTAGATTCCAACACATTACCTTGGGATAGACTGTCGAGTACGGATGAGAAATAAGGTTTTGAGTTGAGCGCTAGTTCAGTATTGACGCGAGTGGTCCATTGGATAGTAATTTGTTTCTCGCAGCTCCTCAAACAGCCCGGCTTGTGGATATCTACTTGGTCATAGTGAGTCTAATTTGAGATTGGTGCTTCAATGTATGTTTTCAATAAATTTCTTTAAATAATTAATTAATAATTTAAAATTTTTTTTTCTGCTTTAAATTAATTAATTCTATTTTGTTTTTCATATATATATATATATCCAAATATTGTTATATTTAATTTTTTTGGTTGGAAAAATTTTTTTTTTGTAATCTCTTCAATTAAATAATTTGATTTTTTTTTTTGGTTGAAATTGCCAGTATCGCTGGTTTTCATTTATTATTTACGTTAAATTTTAATAACTTTTGATTTAGGTAATTTTAATTATAACTATAATCTATTCAGTAAATATAAGTTGGAATTTTTTTTATTATTAGTTTACATTTATTAAAAATTAATTCTCATTACTTTTAAAATCACGTTTAAATTCAATTTTGATTAAGTCATTTTTTCTTTCTCGTTAAATCCGTTGTTGCGTGTTAAAATGGATATTTCACATCTTAAGGCTGATGAGATTGAAGTAGAATTTTTGCTTCGATCTATCCAACCCAATACTGAGGAAGCGGTGAATGAATTAAGGAAGGCGTTGGCCGCAGAGCGGGATGGTACTCAGGACAAACCGATCGAGATGCACAATCGAGCTAAAAAGAAACCCAATGAGGAAATCCTCACTTGTCAAACCAAAGTGCAGAGTCTACAACAAACTTTTATTGGTATTGAAAATCTAGACGTAGAAGATCAGGTTCGAACAGCTCAGCGTCTGCGGTCGCGGTTACTTCACGTACATGATCGGATGGAGAGAGCTACTCAGTCTCCTACATATGGACAGCAGGCTCAAATTATTTTAGATATTTGTATTAAATTGCACACGGCGTTAGATCAGTATATAACTGACCCTACCTTACTGGATCAATCTGTTGAGTCTGCTAAAGGTGTTGATGGAGGTCAAGCGTTGGTATTTCAGGAGGTATATCCGGTAGAATCAAAACTGACCATCCCAGAAGTAGTGAGTAAATCCCAACCTAGTCCTGCGGGTAAGATTAGCAATTCGGTACAGCATCCTTCAACCTCTAACACCATTACCACGGCAGATAATGCAGTTAACTCTAGTGACCAAGCCGAACTTTTAAAATCAATAATGCAACAAGTGCAATTCCTCACCAATCAGCTTTTAGTGAGACAGACTGCTCCAATTCCTTCGGTTGATAGCATTCATGTAGTATCCGGGGTTAAAAGTTCTGTTGACGAACATCCTGGCAGTCGTTCTTTGCCAATGGATCCGGCTGTCGTAGCAGCGAATCAAAATCTTCAAAAATCAGCTCAAGTTCACTTTCCACCAGCACAGACCTCTCAGGGAGGACTCGAACAGTTAAATGATTTCCTTGGTTTAACGTCTTCGCATTTGGAACCTGTCTCTAAAGAGCGTTCATCTCCGGAGCAGGCCACCCAACGTCCTAATTTTCAGTCAGCACCAGATGTTAGAGATCTTCATAATAGTACTTTGAATCCCGTGCCTTCAGCAATTCATAATCCATCTACTCAATATAATCCTGATTTCAATAGACGTTCTTTATCTCGTTGTGGGATTTCCTACACAGGTTCACCTTCTGGCATAACTGTGGACATGTTCCTTTTTCAGCTGGACTCTGTAGTGAAATCCAACAATCTATCACCTTCCTCTGTACTTCTGGATCTGCATCTTGTCCTGAAAGATGTGGCACTGCAGTGGTACTGGACCTACCGCAGGTATAATCCTTCAGCACCTTGGGATAGCCTCCGATTAGCCTTCCAAGAAAGATTTAAAGATAGGCGTACTCCCTACGAAATTCGTCGTATGGTTGAGTCTCGCAAACAGTTACCTAACGAATCATTCTTGGAGTTTTATCATCACATGTGGAATTTGGCCCTGCAGTGTCACACCCCTTACAGCGACGATGAATTCATACAACTACTGATGAACAATATGAAGCCTGTCCTTCAGTATCAACTTACTGATCGACACTTCTCACATATCAATGAGCTCATCAAAAGTTGTACTTCATGGGAAGATTCGCTAAAACGTTTTCGTTCTCCACCTGATTACTCGATGCACCCTCGTCGTAGTATCAATGAACTCGGTGTTGAGAGAATGTATGATTCAGAACCAGTCGTTTCAATTTCTAATCCATCAGTTCCATCCGCAGATACGTCAGGAACCGCATATCGCGTTCCATCTGGTGTTTTTGTTCCGACGTCCGAATCTGTGCAACATATTTCTGCGATTAGTCCAAGTCATTCTTATCGTGCTCCAATGGGAACGGCTATGACAAACTCTAAGTCTTTTAAACCCTCCTCTATTTCTCCTTCAACTAATGTAACCAATACCTCTAGATCTGGCCGCAATTACATTTGCTATAATTGTTCTGATATAGGGCATGGTTTTCAAGACTGTCCTCGTCCTCACTTGGGTGCCTTTTGCTATCGTTGTGGTCTCAAAGGCACCATTTCAACAAATTGTGTTCGTTGTGCGGGAAACCAGATCAGTGGTTCATGGAGATCGGGGAGCCAGGAACCACAGACCACCTCAACCCCAACAATAATTACCAAAGTAGATGCAGTCAGCAATACCGACCCAGAGTTTCGGAAGAGACTGATGCCAGATGGAAAGAATCAGTCGAACCAGTGAAAGTTCGCGTTGAGTCCTTTGACTCCGCAATCTCTTCTGGATCTGGTTCAGCTGGTTCCGACCTAATGGTATCGGACTCTTGCTTGCCTGTTTCTCCACCTGAATGTCGAGTAAATTCCTTTTCCAAATTGGAACACTCCATTCCTTCAACTTCTTCATTTAACAATAGTTCTAATTTTTCTGATTCCGTTCCGTCTCTCCCCAACACTTTTGGGAAACTCATCTCAGCTCAGTTACTTCGCTCAAAAAAATACTGGGAGCAACGTCGGATTTTGCGATCCTTTGTTGTTTCTTCAGTACTCGGTTCTGAGACAAGCGATAAACGGCCTTATGCTGATATTCTTGTCAATGATGTTCCATACCGAGGTCTATTAGATAGTGGAGCGAGTGTAAGTGTGTTGGGTTGTGGTTCTGAAAAGTTGTTGGCGGACAATAATCTTCATATTCATAATTTTCCTACTTCTATTCAGACTGCGAGTGGTCAATCTCAGAACGTCATTGGTTACATAAATGTTCAGGTTAGCTTTAATTCCCAATCTCATTACATGCGATTCTTTTTAGTACCTTCTCTAAAGCAATCTCTTTATTTAGGGATTGACTTTTGGAATAAATTCGGCATTACTTTGCAATTACCTGCGTTGAGTGAATTATCGGACTCCGCAGAAATATCTTGTTCTCCTAAATTCCATTCTCTCTCTCCAGATGATAACTTAAAGCTCTCTACAATAGTTAAAAAATTTCCGTCAAGTGCTAAAATGGGTCTTGGACGAACTACATTAATCTCTCATGAGATTGATGTTGGTGAATCCAAGCCTGTTAAGCAACGTTTTTACTCTGTTTCTCCTGCTAAGCAAAAACTAATGTACGATGAGCTAGATAGGATGTTATCACTGGATGTGATTGAAGAAAGCCACAGTTCATGGTGTTCTCCTGTCACCATGGTGCATAAGGCTAATGGCCAAGTACGCTTGTGTTTGGATGCCCGGGAGGTGAACAAGGTGACGGTCAGGGATGCGTATCCGCTTCCCCTTATCAACGGATTGTTGGGTCGTTTGGATCAAACTCGCTATATATCAACTATTGATCTAAAAGATGCCTTTTGGCAGATCCCGCTTGACCCGCAATCCCGAGATAAGACGGCGTTTACTGTCCCTGGTCGTCCCTTGTACCACTTCAAGGTCATGCCCTTTGGGTTGTGCAACGCTCCCCAAACACTGTGTCGCCTTATGCATCGGGTGATTCCTTATCAACTGCACGACAAAGTATTCGTCTACCTTGATGATTTATTGGTTACTTCGTCCACTTTTGATGAACACTTGGAACTTTTGGAAGTTGTGGCTTCGTTGCTAGTAAAGGCTGGTTTAACCATAAATTTAGAAAAGAGTCAGTTTGTTTTGAAGGAGGTTAAATACCTGGGTTATTTAGTGGGTGATGGTTGCCTTCGCACCAACCCAGAAAAATGTAAGGCAATTAGAGAATTTCCTCGACCAAAAACAACTAAACAAATACGTAGTTTCTTGGGTTTATGTGGGTGGTATAGGCGTTTTATTAAAAACTTCGCGTCTTTAGCTGCTCCACTAACCGATCTGACAGGGAAAAAATCTAAGTCTAAATGGAATCTTCACGCTGAGGAATCCTTCCAATCTCTTAAAGTATCTTTATCGTCTGCTCCTGTTTTAGCTAATCCTGACTATGGGCGCCCTTTCTTCATCCAATGCGACGCAAGTGCTGTTGGCGTGGGTAGTGTACTTTTTCAGCTTGATCCTGATGGCGCTGAACACCCCATTGAATTCTTTTCGCACAAACTTAATGCCGCTCAGAGGAATTATTCTGTAACTGAGTTGGAGTGCTACGCAGCAGTACTTAGCGTCCAAAAATTTCGGCCCTATATCGAGGGATACCCGTTCACGATTTATACTGATCACGCTAGTCTCCGCTGGTTGATGTCCCAAAAAGATCTATCTGGTAGACTCGCCCGCTGGAGTTTAAAACTGCAAGCGTACAAATTTGATATCGGATATCGTAAAGGAACGGTGAATGTTGTACCTGATGCCCTCTCCAGAGCTTTTTATAGTGAGCCCATAGACGATGTAAGTAATGATCAACCTTTTCCTCCTGTTGAAACTACTTTGAATGATGATTCCTCCTTACCTTGTAATTCTCCTGTGATACAAGAAAATGTGTCCAGTTTAAATTCTTCAAGTGACAATTCGGTCCTACATATTGATCTTAACTCTTCAGCTTTTCAGGACGATGAATATGTACAACAGATCAATCGAGTACGACTATTAAAAGATTGTGATCACAACTTCAAAATCCGTGATAATAAACTCTTGATCTTACCTTCCTACGCTTCTCGTTATACGTCCACTGATTTGTCTGAATGGAAGTTAGTAGTTCCGTTGTCCTTGACTGCAAACTTAATTGAACTGGCTCATTCTTCTCCTACTTCTGCTCATATGGGTATTAAAAAAACTGTAGAACGACTTCAACGGCAATTTTTCTGGTTTGGTATGACTAAACAAATCAGACTTTTCATCTCTAATTGTTTACAATGCAAGATGAATAAGCCTGTAAATTTTAGCACTCAACCTTTGATGGGTTCTCAAACTGAGTCTACCAGACCTTTTGAAAAATTGTTCGTTGATTTCCTTGGACCATATCCTCGCTCCAAACGAGGTAATACCTGTATCGCTATAGTGTTGGATCATTATTCAAAGTTTGTTCTAGTCAAACCATTGCGTGAAGCTTCCGCCTCTTCTCTGTGTAACTTTTTGGAAAATGATGTGTTTTTACTTTTCTCTGTACCTGCAGTGATTACTTCTGATAATGGCAAACAATTCATATCTAACTTATTTAAAGATCTCTTGAAAAAATATAATGTTGATCATATACGTACTCCTATTTACTCTCCTCAAAGCAACGCTTCTGAGAGAGTTAATCGGACGTTACTGTCTAGTATTCGTTCTTATCTTGATGATCATGCACATAATGAATGGGATTGCCATCTTTCTGAAATCACTGCGGCATTGCGAAATGTTAAACACGACGTCACGAATTTTTCTCCTCACTATTTGGTCTTTGGTCAACACATGTCATTAAACGGTTCAGATTATGCTTTACGTAAACTTTTATCTCCTCAGGATGATAACGAAATACATGTGTTGTCCAAGTCTAATAGATTAAATCTTATTCGTGATCAAATAACTCATTACCTGAAAGTTGCACATGAGAAATCCGCTGTTCGTTATAATTTACGAAGTACCAATAGGAATTTCCTGCCTGATCAACCTGTGTTTGTCCGATCCTTCGCACAAAGTAGTGCTCCTGATAGATTTTCTGCAAAGTTAGCTGCTAAGTTTATTCCTGCTTTTATCACTGATAAAATCGGAACAGTCTCTTATAATATCAGAAATCTTGATGGAAAACCTTTGGGAGTTTATCATGCCAAGGATATACGATTGTGACAAATTATTAGTGAAATTTTTTTCTCCTTCCCTCTTACTTTCATGCCTGGCTTTGAGATCTTTTCTCGGGTGTGAGTCGTCCCCACGCTGTAACAACCGCTTGTGGTTGTTATGTTTTATTTAATCTAAAATCTGTAATTGCGGTTGGAAATCCCAACAAGGTTCAATGTTTATCCACTGCGCTGCATAAAATCTCTTCCACTACACGTCATTCTTTCTTTGGCTTAATTTGTAATAGAAAATATATTTTTTTTTTTGGTAGAGTGTACCATTTAGCATTTTATACTTCTCCTTATTTTGGTCGGTTACTCGATTCGTTTTATCATTTTTTGTTTGATGGTATGTAATGACGTGTAGTGGTTGTCGTTTTGCTTCATCTGTTTTGTTTTGGTTAGCGCGTGGATTTTCCATGTAAATGGAATGTTCCAGTGATTAAATTAAATAGTATTGGTGTGTGCGAGTCGATTTTGGGTGATGTCGTATGTGTACGTCACCCGAAATTTATCGGTCGGGTTAATGTTTTCTTTAGTAAATAATTTTTGGGTGGGGGGAAAAATTTATATTTTTTTTTTTTTGGTTACGCGTCGGTATGTTTTTGGTTAGTCTAGTTTTGAATTCAAAAAGATTAAGATCGTGTTTTTATTTACGAATAAAAAAAAAAAAAGGAAAATAAAAGAAAAAAGTTTAAGTTTGGACGTGAAAACGCCAAGTAGTGCGTAGTTGATTGTAATCCATTTTAGAATTAATAATAAAAAAAAAAATAGTTTTGAGATTTTCGGATTGTATAATTTAATTAATTTTTTTTTGTGACGATAAAATAAAAAAAAAAAATATAACCATAATTTTTGATGATATTAAGTTTGTAGTGAAATAAGTTGAAGAGACTTTCTGTTACGTTAATAATAATTTTTTTTGCTGATATAAACGTTTAATATTCTATGTGAGAACAGAAAACAAATTTTGATAACTTATAAAAATTTTGTGTCGATAATTTAACGGAACTATATTCCGAAAAGTCCATTTTTTTTGAGGATATTTTGTTACAAATCAGATGTTACTGTAAATTAGTCATATGAAAAATCTGAGAAATAATAAAAACAAATAAAAAAATAAAAATTACATAAATAATTAAATAAATTCTAATTGCTAAAAAGGCCAGTGTTTTTATTCGTCCTCCGTTGTCTCTCGACCACGTGAATTCTCAATCAAGTGCCAGACTTGAAAACAATATAATATCCTAAAGGTTGAGTTAAAGGAAAAATATTTGCTTTGGGTGCAGTGAAATCTATTGGCACTTATTCAGTAAAAGTTTGAGTACAGAAACGTAAGGTCTGTTAATCTTATTTTATGGTTGAAAGAATTTGGGTTTGTGGCAGCAACTCCGCCTAACGGAGTGGGGTTCGTGGGTCCAGAGGGGGCTGCTGATTGTTCCTGCGTCGGCGCTGGTAGCTGAATTTTTGTGGTCGGACGGACCAAATTTGTGTTCAGGTAAGGTGTGACGGCCAAAATATAGAAAGAACGCCGCCCACACCGTGTGGTTTTTTTTTTTCTTTCTTTTAACTTTTGTGAGCCAAACTTGGTTTTTTCGTGTTTTCTTATTATATATTTTTTTTTTCTTTTTTTTTATATATATAAATTTTTACGGGTTTTTCAGGTTTCGGGTGGTGTACCGTATGACGCCCTCACAAGATCGATTCGCACCACGTTTTTTTTGTAATGTTTGTTAACGGTTGTATTTCAATTTTTTCTTTTCCAAATTTTTTTTTTCTCATTCCATTTTCCGTTTCTTTTCCTCGATTTGGGTTTTTCCGGTACTTACAGATTTTGTTTTTATGATTTTCTGCTCTCTTTTGATTTGAAAGTGATGTGTGAATAAATAATTCTGTGTGATCGCGTGGGGATGGGCGGCCTTATGCTGACCTAGGCCTTGAGCAGGGTCGCCGGAGTGGCACCGGCGTCCCTGTCGAACGCAAATTTTGTTTTTATGATTATCTACCACTGTGGTCGTGGCAAAGTGGAATAATTTTCTTGTCCCCTTCGTTTTATCTCTATGCGGTTTTCAAGCATAGTAATATGTCTGGTAACCCCCACGCCTAGCGGCGAGCTTCAGCCAGTGCAATACCGCAACCAGACCTCTATTGCTATGTTCTGTTAACAAAATCCCTTTTGGGGGATTTTGTTACAAATGTGTGTCGGTTTTATTTACATACCTACACTAGTTTTGTCTTACTGAACAAAGCTGACATTAATCTTATAACTCAAATTTGCATTTGCTTTAAAATGAAAAACAAAATTTTCTTTGACAAGTTTGTTGTTATTTTAATGTTAAGCGCGTGTGTACCGCACACTATCTGAATAATTTAAAGTAAATCAAAACATTGTCGTATAACTTTGATGTAGGTATAATTCACTTATATGCAGTAAAATGGATTTGTTGATTATAATCTTGTTTCTTGTATAAGCTTTTAACAATGTTTGTTGATTTTTTTTCTTTTCTACAAATACTTATTACATTAATGGGATTCCCTGAGTAAATAACCATCTGCTTCGAAATTTCAATTCATTGAATGAATCAGATTTTGTACTCACTTCATCATATCACTTTGTTTAAATACTGTTGTATATTAAGTTTACATTGACCATCAAATCTTTTGTTTTATGTATTTTGACGAATTCATATTACTCACTCAATTGAAGTATTTAAATCGTTCTTCTTTGGCATGGCGATTAAGCACAATTCTAAAGCCAACGTTACAACTTTTTTGCTATATTCATTACAAATGGTATTTCCTCTATTATATATTCATCTCATTTGCATTCAGCAACACTATCATTTGCTGTATTCATATTTATTGATCTACAAAATTTCAACCATATTTAGTATTTACATGACATTTACATACGTTAATCATCAATACAGGTTTCAGCTATATAACATAACATTGGGAAAAACTGTAATTTCATCAAAATACGACACCGTACAAAACAGTTGTAATTCATCACTATTTTCTGCAGCATTAACTCATCAATTTAATCAACAAAAAAAAAAATCAGATTAGATCTTCATCTACTAATAATTTTCTTATATTTTTGTTACGGGAAAGTTAAATTTGATATATTGTACAGTGTACACATTTGAAATCTCACATACCTAACTCATATTATTGTTTCCGTCTCATATACAAATTTCAAATCAATTTAGATTACTTTTAATGAGATCTTTTTTTCAGGAACATGAAACAACTCAAAGGCTAAGTGCGAAAATCGAGAAGAAATCGAGAAATCACAATAGTTAATCCGACCAGAGGTTTTCCACTATAGTTAATCCAACCGAAATTAAAGAACTTTGTCGCAACAATAACAAAAATGAATTAAAGTAGAAAAAATTTGTGATTTATATCTCCATTAAATCAGAATAACCTTCTCAATTTTCTGAAAACAATTTATAAATTTCAAAGAAGCAATTTCGAAGGCCAAGAAGAAAAAGCAACATTTAATTACAAAATTACATTCGTGGTTTTTCCGAGACTTTCCGTACGACGAAATCAAATTATCCACCATCTTGCCAATTATGCAAAAAAATGTGCATGTAGCTGAAACCTGTTTTCGCGAAAAGACAACTGATCGTTGAATTTTTTGAAACAGTTATAGAGCTCATTTCAACTTGTCTTATCTTGTTTCAAATCAAAATCAATCCAGATCTTTTCAAAATGTAACTATAATTTGCGATTGTAAAAAAATTTCAAACCATATTAACGAGTACCCCAGGTCTTACACCTCAGGTGGTCAGGTAAATCCACCCTCTTCAGGGAGAGCAAAGGGCATCTGTTCTACTCCTAACCAGAATACTACTCAACAGGGGTACCATACGGATAAAGACGAACTAGCCCGAGCAACTAAGCGGATAAGAGTTAAAAGTCAGAGAAAATAAAGGAAACGGATTAACGTCTCTTTACCTCAATTGAAAGGTGATGTTCCAAATACTATCCAGAAACAGCCAAAAAATATCTCCAACACCACCAATAGTAATAGATGAAGTCAAAGACTATGAAAGTTAATAAGGGTTCAGCTAAAAGCTTACACTATATACCTGTAAACCGGGTGTTGGGGCGTCTCAATAGCGTAGGGGTTGACCGTCTATAGCCATGTATCTCGTGGTCTATATTCCAACGCTGCAACTATGTGGAAACCACCAAATGTGTCTAGTATACCTCCAAGTGGTAACACCCGGGCAACGATGTGAATACGTCGGCTAAATACTAGATGCAAGTGCAGTACACTATAAATGAGCAATGAGCGCAACGAATATGAAAAATGATACCCCAGGTGGTACACCTGTTAATCAGGTAAATCCACCCTCTTCGGAGGTCGGTCTCGTGGATTCTGGGGGAGACCAGCCATTGCTATACCACAATTATTTTAACCAATCCCAAGATAAGTTGGTGAATAAACAAGCGCAACTGAGCGAATCAGAAAATAATACTATACATCCCTTCCAGAGGAGTAAGAAAGTATCGTATTCTCCGATAAGAGGCCGTAGTCCCTCTATTGGGGCTAGCAACAAGAACATTGGTTCTACAAACGAAGAAAAGCTTCATTATGAATTGTGTAAAGCTAATAATGCACTAGTTGAAGCCAACAATATTAACAAGCAACTGAATGATACAATTTCATGGTTGCAGGAGCGTATGAAAACGCTTGAAAACGAAGTTAAAGCTCTTAAGCCAAAGGAGGCAATCTATCCTACTCCTAACCAGACTACAACTGAACAAGAGTACCATACGGATGAAGACGAACTAGCTCGAGAAACTGAGTGGATAAGAGTTAAAGGGGTTAGAAATAAAAAGAAAATTGAATAATACACCCTCCCCACCTCAATTAAAGTATGATGTTCCTAATATTATCCAGAAACCATCAAAAAAAAATACCTCCACCACCACCAATAGTAATAGATGAAGTCAAAGACTATGATCTACTGTATGAGAAATTAAAAAACATTACTAAGGTGATGAATGGAAACACCATCAAAATAAACTTGGAAGATGGTGAAACTTACAGAAAAATGACAAGTATGTTAAATGAAGAAAAACGTGCTTGGCACACGTTTGAAGACAAACAAACCAGACCAATAAGGGTTATGGCTAAAAATCTACACTCTACGTGTAAACCAGAAAAAAAATTTGATGATCTGAAAGCAAAAGGATTTAAGGCTACTGAAGCATCAATTAAGCTAAAACGGAGAGGCAAAGTACCTCTCAACATGTTTATGTTGACCTTCGATAATGATGAAGATATCGAAAAAATTTATCAAATTAAGTACATCTTAGGGTGCAAAGTAGTTATTCAGCCTCTAAGACGGTCTAAACTTATACCACAATATAAACAATGTCAAGCCTATGGACATACACAAAAATATTGCAGCAGGGAACCCAGGTGTGTCAAATGTTTAGGTAAACATCATACCAAAGATTGTGTAAAAGATAGAAATGTTCAGCCTAAATGCGTTCACTGTGGAGAAAACCATCCGGCTAACTACAGAGGATGCAGCGTTGCCATTGAACTGCAAAACATCAAAAATAGGAATGTGATTGCTAAAAATCCAAGATTATTCAGGCGGCAGGCAGTTAAGATGAGCCAACCCGAAGTAAATCGTAGAGCGTTGGGAACTACTCATGGACAATTGGGTAAAATGACTTATGCTCAAGTAACGATGAGTAACGGAAATCCAGGGAAAACTGGACAAAATGACGATATAAGTCAAACACTTAAATTAATTTTAAGCAGGCTCAATACATTTGATGAGCGATTACAGAAATTAGAATACAGCTAAGGGAGCCATCCTTAAACAGAAAAATGACCGGTGATCTCAGAATCTTATGTTGGAATGCCAATGGACTTATGCAACATCAACAAGAATTGCAAGTGGTCCTGGACACAGAAAAAATCGATGTATGTCTCATCACGGAAACACATTTCACTAGATAAACAATCATTAAATTTAAAAATTATCATATATATCAAACCATTCATCCGGAAAACACTGCTAAAGGAGGTAGTGCTGTTATAATCAGAAATAGTATCCATCACTATGAAGAGTTAAAATATGAAACAGAAGAAATACAAGCAACTGCTGTCAACGTCAAAACCAAAAATGGTTCTATTTGCATTGCTGGTGTTTACTGCCCACCGAAGCACTCGTTGAAAGAAAAGGATTATCTCGAGTTCCTCAGTAAATTAGGAAAACGGTTTATACTTGGAGGAGACTTTAATGCAAAAAATGTCCACTGGGGCTCCAGATTAACAACAACTAAGGGTAAAGAACTCATAAAAGCCATTAGGAAATGCAGTTGTGAAGCTCTCTCAACTGGAAAACCAACTTACTGGCCTACTGATCCAAATAAAGTACCAGATCTGATTGATTTCTTTATAATAAAGAAGATATCTGTAAATTATATACAAGTAGATGAAAGCCACAACCTAAACTCTGATCATTCACCGATACATTTAACGTTAAGTGAAAAAATTATTCAGAAAAAAAGGAACCCTTTTCTAGTAAATAATCACACCAATTGGGAATGCTTTAGACTATCGCTAGAAGAAAAAATTAACTTAATGGTTCCAATAAAGACCGAGGAGCAATTAGACAAAGAAGTTCACAAATTTGTAAACGATATACAGCAATCAGCTTGGGAAAATGCCCCTGAGGTTAAAAAGAAAATCAAGGGAAACAACTACCCTTTGGAAATTAGGGAACTCCTAGCAGAAAAAAGAAGAGCGAGAAGAGTATGGCAACAAACAAGGGCCCCCCAAAATTAATTTGAACAATCTCACTCAACAATTAAGAAGAGAGATCAAAGAATTAAAAAATGAATCAATTAGCAACTATTTAAGAAAATTAACTAATGATAGCATTACTGATTATTCTCTTTGGAAAGCAACCAAAAGAATTAAAAGACCAATAATACAGAACCCTCCAATAAGAGTAGCAGGTGATAAATGGGCTAGGAATAATGAAGACAAAGCTCAAGAATTTGCTGAACACCTTGAAAAAATATTCCAGCCAAATCAAGATGAAACATTAGAAGCCGAGATAGTATCTGAACAAGCTGTGCAAGAAAGTAAAGAAATCCAACCGACAACACCAATAGAAGTCGCGTGTGAGATAAAAGCTAATATGAATATGAAAAAAGCTCCTGGCTACGATCTTATTACTACAGAAATCTTAAAAGAACTGCCAAGGAAAGCTCTGGTGAAGCTCACCAATCTTATAAATGCAGCATTTAGAATCAAATATGTACCAAGCTTGTGGAAAATTGCAGAAGTAATCATGATCCCAAAACCTGGGAAACCACCACACATAACGTCATCTTATAGGCCAATTTCGCTATTGCTAGTCATGTCCAAACTCTTTGAGAAGGTTCTGGTAAAAAGGTTAAATCCGATAATCAAGAGTAAAAACTTAATCCCAAATCATCAGTTCGGTTTTCGTAACTAACACTCAACAATTGATCAAGTCCATCGAATAACCAGTATAATAATTGAGAAAGCACTAGAGGAGAAAAAAATCTGTTCAACAATATTTCTAGACGTTGCCCAAGCATTTGATAGAGTGTGGCATGAAGGACTTAACCATAAATTAAGAAATCTTCTACCAATCCAATTTGCTAATATACTGTAATCTTACTTGAAAGATAGATTCTTCAGGATTAAGTTAGAAGATACTTTCTCTGAATTGAAAGAAATCAACGCAGGAGTTCCACAGGGCAGTGTATTAGGGCCGGTTTTATACCTACTGTACACTTATGATCTTCCTGCATTAGAAAACAATACAGTGGCGACTTTTGCAGATGACACGGCGATCTTAGCTATTGGCACAAGCAGCGAAGAGTCAACACAAAAGTTACAATCAGCAATAACTAAAATTTATAAATGGACAAAAAGATGGCGAATAAAACTAAATGAAACTAAATCCGTTCACATCAACTTTACAAACAGGCGATTCGAACATATCCCGATTACTATAAATCAAGAAATAGTACCGTATGCGAACACAGCGAAGTATCTCGGCATGACCCTGGATGCTAAACTAAGATGGAAAGCACATGTCAAGAAGAAAAGTGAAGAGCTAAGAATTAAATACAGAAAGATGTATTGGCTGATGGGAAGGAACTCTTTTTTATCAACATACAACAAGCTGCTACTTTATAAGCAAATATTGAAACCGGTTTGGACGTATGGTATTCAACTTTGGGGTTGTACCAAACAGAGCAACGTAAATATCATCCAAAGATTTCAGAATATGGTATTAAGGAACATCGTTGATGTTCATTTATTCATTTATTTATTTACAACAATTTTGGCACATTTTATTTTGAGCGTAAGCTCATTCACAATAGAATGTGCAGTAATTTGCCAACATATAACATTGATTGCATCACACACTGCCGTGTATTTCTTCGCTGAGACAGCTTTAGCTCCGTTAGCCTTCTTTTGGAAAATATATCACCCGGTTTAAGTACACTGTCGGTACTATTCCAGTCTTCAAAATTTTGGGTCTGAAACATTATGGAAAAAGCTGCACTTAGCTCCAGGATCATATATCAGTTGTTCAATTTCATTCACAGTTTTCATGGTACGTCAGGAACAATGATCTCCATAGGGACCTTGAAGTGAACCTCATCGTAAATGAAATACAGGAGAAAGCGCGGAGACATGAAGAGAGGCTCCGGCATCATGTGAACATTGAGGCAACTCAGCTTCTAAGCAACACGAATTTAATACGCAGACTTAAAAGAACCAAACCTTTTGAGTTGGTGTAATTGTTAGCTTAAACAGCATTGTGCTGTGTAAAGCCCACTACAAAGATGTGGTTTAATTCAATTTACCAGACTCTATGGAACGCCAATGGGAAGAAGCCATAGTTTAATATTAAGTTCGTAAATTAAGTCAGAAACAAATTGCTCATTAGTCCATGAGACTAGATTGTAATAACATTAAATAAATAAATAAAATTTATTTAAAAAAAAAAAAAAAAATACCTGTAAACCAGAAAAAATAATTAATGACTTGAAACCAAAAGGATTTAAGGCAACTGTAGTACCAATTACTTCTCAACATGTTTAAATTAAGTACATCTTGGGGTGCAAACTAGTTATTCAGCTTATACCACAATGTCAACCCTATATAGACACACACAAAAATATTGCAACAAGAAACGCAGGTGTATCAAATGTTAGGTAAACAATATAAAAATGCGTTCACTGTGGATAATTCAGCTAGCCACAGAAGATGCAGCGTTGCTATTGAACTGCAAAACTTCAAAAATAAGAATGTGATTGCTAAAAATCTAAGTTCAATCAGGAAACAAGCAGTTAGGATGAACCAACCCGAAATGAATCGTAGAGTGAAATCAGCCTCTAGAAGTGGTTTTCTGGAGATGGATTACATTAATATGTGACTTGCCAATAGCTATCACAGGAACAAAATTTAGTTTAGTCTTGTCGGAAATCTTGAAATCTGACGAATGTAATCCATTTCCAGACATAACACTCTAGAGGTTGATTTTATAAATTCATTTCTTACTTTCGACTGGAACCTTTTCTAAATTTCCGCGATTTCCCACAGGAAACTTGAACTGAATTTTTTTCCTGCGATAGCTATTGATAAATCCAATTAAAACGATTCAACTTCAGATATACACTCTAGAAAGTTGATTTTATTCCAATTTTGTGTGAATTCCCCTTATTTTTCGATATTTTCCCCGATTAGGTTAAACAAAATTTTCCATGTAAGACTATTTACAAAATTTTTTATTACAATCCAATATCCATGTATCCTATTTACGTTCGGCTGATAACCATACAATTTTTTATTTTCGGCTGGAATGTAAATAACGTAATCTGCATTATCGACTTTTTACTTTCGGCAAACTTTAACAGGGTATGTCACGGCACGACCCTCTATATACATATGTATGTTCAAGTTTGGTTACTTTAAAATATCGCGCAGATATTTAAGATAATGCGGGAAATACCATTGGAACGGCTTTAAAAAGTCTAGTGTCTATGTTCATCACACCAATTCACTAAAGTTAAAAACCAAATTTTTTTTTAACAAAGTATTTAGTGCTTTAGTTTTGTCTGACACGTAAATGACAGTCAAGTTTAACAAACAAAATATCTGAAATATTTCACAAATAAAATCACTTGGCAGTCTAGTCGACCGGAAACCGGAAGTGCTTAGGTCAGGTAGCTCTACATCTTAGGTCAGATTTTCAGCTTAGATTTTTCAGTTCTGGATTTTTGAGGAATTCCTGAAAAAAGCAAAATGAATACATCAAATGAGTGTCAGTAGAACTCGATTTTCATTACTGCAAATCATTTTATATTTCTATCAGGAAAACAAGTACGGTATGCATGGTTAATATCAGTTTAATCTACACTTGAACATTTCCGGAAATTCATGTAAGTCTGCTAGAATAGTATAATCGTTGCAGTTTGATTGAAACCAACGTAGTTATTTTCATATTCTGTTGTGTTGAACTAGTTGTTATACATAAACGTCATAGTGATTTTGTTTTTAATCTCAACGTATCAATTAATTTACACTTGTTTTGCTGTGATTATCTTTAGTATTGTTACAGAACATTCACAATGAAAAACCGTTTTACTTTTTATTTTCAGATTTATATGAATTTCCAACATAATAAACAAAAATGTTTGCTCATTATATTGGAAATTCATACGAATGATGATTACGAATGACAAAATGGATATTGATATGCCTTTCATTAAGATGATTGCTGGATCGTCAGGTTGCGGTCAAATAACCTTGCGTGAATCGCTCGTGTAAAAATTTAAAAGCGCATGTTTATCCATCACTTGCTAGATAGTCGATCATGATATTAAGAATGCTCTGGATAATCGAAAGCAGAATTTGAATTACCAGATCTTATAAGAAAAAACATGTGACTGAGTCTTAGGATTAAATTAGTCGGAGAAATAGTCCCAAATCTCTATGATTCACAGGTTTGAAGGAATGGAGCAACCCTATAAATTTATGTGATAAAACCAAAACATTTTAAGCAATCTGGATTTGTTGCAGTATCCAGAAAATAATTGTAACATCTTTGCCTCATTTTTCTCAAAACTGGACTACAAGTAATACTAGATGTTAAATAATGCAAAGATCGCATAGGTATCGAATTCAAAACACCTTTCCGACAGCAGTTTTCTATTTTTTCTATAATGAAGTCGCTATTAGGCCTCTTAAAAAATTATTAGAGAGTTTATCGAACACAATAAATTAAACCATTTTTCTTTAGTCGCATCTATACGGAGTACAGACATCCAATGGTGCAATTGTCGATCCGTACTTGGTTATGTTCTTTTACCTATGATCTACAATGAGAAGTTCATAATAACTTACACCAAAATTTATAACAACAATGTTATTGAGATCAGAATTATACGGACATATTTGATCTTAAATCTATGCTATTTGAATAGCTGAAACAAGCCACAGCACTGAAAGAAAGATTTTTAGTAAGAAGGACACATCCACCAAAACCTAACGCCTGCATGATCTGCTTATTATTACTTCATTATTCGATGAGAATGGTTTTGTTTGACCGATATAGCATCTTGATTGACCATTAAAATCAAATAAAGTGATATTCTACAAAATGAAATTGATTTTTCTAGCCAATTCGTTACGTGGAGCGAAGAGGTGCTTTCGTTTGGTCTGAGCCAATCACAAAAAGCTTTCGAAAATTTCAATATATAGCTCTCAGTACGGCACTTGTTAAAATGGTGAGTACTGTCCTTAACGGAATGGTGAAACAAGGTAAAGCTTTACTTAATGACTATGTTTAGCGGCGAAATCGGTCAATCTCCCGTCTCCTATCAATCCTTTAAGGATCATATTGATTTTCTTTGTTTTTACTGCATTCAAAATGCAGTTGTTTAAAGTTATATCTCTTTTTAAAAAATTTCGAAATTATTTATACCTACTTTTAAAGAGGCCAACAATCTCCTCTGAAATGTGTACGTAAGCCGTCTCTCCCTTCCGGATATCTGCTAATTTTATCTGGTTTATCTGGTATGGATGGTTGTGCTTTACTTCTTACGTCTTTAGAAACAAAGATTTCGGGGTTTCTCGCTTCTTAACACTCCCCTTGAATATATCCATAAATTGTTCCGTCTACAGCATTGTAGCAGAAAATTACTTACCCATATACACTCCCGAGCAACTGAATCGACTAGACCATCAAAACACATATTTTTTTAAAATGGCTGAATCGATTTTCAAAAAACAACCTTCTTTTGACAGCCTAGTATTTTATCTTTTCAAGGATACCTTTATCATTAAAATCCATACAGTACTTTTCAAATTAAGGCAGTCTTAGCAAAATGCGATGTTTCGGTGAAAACAATTGGCGTAATGTAATCTCCTGTATAATGCCACGTTGACCGATATTTGTCGTCACTTATGAGTCAGACGTTGACCTGAACAAATCTCTACCAGTTTAATTCATTGTTTCCTTAAAATCATGGATACCACTTGTAACAACCGCTTGTGGTTGTTATGATCTGTTTAATTTAAATCTGTAATTACGGTTGAAGGTCCCAACAGGGTTGCATGTTTATCCACTGCGCTGCATAAAATCTCTTCCACTACACGTCATTCTTTCTTTGGCTTAATTTGTAATAGAAAATATATTTTTTTTTTTTTTGGTAGAGTGTACCATTTAGCATTTTATACTTCTCCTTATTTTGGTCGGTTACTCGATTCATTTTATCATTTTTTGTTTGATGGTATGTAATGACGTGTAGTGGTTGTCGTTTTGCTTCATCTGTTTTGTTTTGGTTAGCGCGTGGATTTTCCATGTAAATGGAATGTTCCAGTGATTAAATTAAATAGTATTGGTGTGTGCGAGTCGATTTTGGGTGATGTCGTATGTGTACGTCATCCGAAATTTATCGGTCGGGTTAATGTTTTCTTTAGTAAATAATTTTGGGTGGGGGAATAAATTTTTATTTTTTGGGACGCGTCGTACGTTTTTGGAGTTAGTCTATTTTTGATTTTTGAATTAATAAGTCTCATTTTGATTTCGGTGAAAAAAAAAAAAAAAAGTCAGTTTGGAGATTATAACTAAAATCTCAATGTATTTTCATTTTTGTTTTTTTAAATAAATAAAAAAAAAAAATCATATTTAATATTAGTGATTGGTTGAAAATAGATATTTAGTGGCGATTGACTATCAGTTTTTATATATAAAAATTACATATATTTAGTGCCGGCCATTAATAAATTTTTTGTTGTATAATAACACTTATAAGGCTGGGATTTTTTTTTTTTTTCCGTTTTTGTCAAAACAATTTTTATAAAAATATGTGGTATTTCAACCCAATAAAGTACAATATTGAGTACCAATTGATAAATTATAAATAAAACAAAGTTGATGTAATTTAATTTAATATTTGTAGTGAATAAATAGTTTTCACAATGGTTTTTAAATTAATTTTTTTTATTGTAAACCTGTGTTTTGCGGTTATAATCTAACTCCGTGAATTCGAAAAAGGAAAACATTCAAATTTCACTTATACACCCATAGCTATTTAAATTTGTGATCTTGGGGTCGAGTTGCCGTTTTTCAAGCGGTATTTCAAGTTGCCTACCATTAATGAAAGTGGAATTCAGTAAAATCATGAATACTTCGGATTTGCGAACATGTTAAATAAGCAAACCTTTTAAAGAAAAAGAAAAGAAATAATCAACTCCCGTAATTGTGTATAACGGTTTGTTCCTGAATTGATATTGTGGCAGCAACTCGGCCAAGCAGAGTGGTGGTCGAGCGAGAGTGGTGTTCCTGCGTCGGCGCTGTTGGTAGCAGAGAGGTCGGACGGGCCTAAAGAAAAATTTTGTATCAGGTATGGTGGTATGGAGAAAAAATAAATAAAGAATTCCGTAACACCGCGTGTTTGTTTTTTGTACTAAATTTATTTTGTAATCCAAATCTGATTTTGTTTTTTTGGATTATGTTTTATTACTATATTTTTTTTATATATATATATTTAAATTTTTTTTACGGGTTTTCAGGTTCCGGGTGGCGTCACATGCGACACACCCCAAATTCGATTCGCACCACGTTTTTTTTTCTGGTTTTATTTTCATTAACGGTTCATTTTTTCTTTCAAATTTTTGTTTTTTCACATTTCATTATTCTCATTTCATTTTTTTTTCTTGATTTGGGTTTTTCCTGCGTAATTACAGTTTTTTCCCTCTTTTATCATTTTCAAGTTTTTAGTGATGTGTAATTAATTAGTTCTTTGTGATCGCGTGAGGATGGGCGGCCTTATGCTGACCTAGGCCTTGAGCAAGGTCGCCGGAGTGGCACCGGCGTCCTTGTCGAACGCAAATTTTGTTTTTATGATTTTCTACCACTGTGGTCGTGGCACAGTAGAATAATTTTCTTGTCCCCTTCGTTTTATCTCTATGCGGTTTTCAAGCATAGTAATATGTCTGGTAACCCCCACGCCTAGCGGCGAGCTTCAGCCAGTGCAATACCGCAACCAGACCTCTGTTGCTATGTTCTGTTCAACAAAATCCCTTTTGGGGGATTTTGTTACAGTGGCGCCCAATTTATTCGGCTAATTTTTTTTTTTGATTTTCGTCTTTAATGTCACAATTTTTTTTTTTCAGCTTACTTGTTGTGAGTACCACGTGCAAAGTCCAACGCTTGCGTTGTTTGAGCTTGCACGGGTGCTCACATCAACGTTTTCTGCCCGATCAACATTCAAATCTGCATTGCAACCAGCGTAAGCTGTTTGATTGCATGCAGATGAGAATGTTGATCCCTATTCTCAGCTCGTCTGATGAATGGGCTTACCATTTCTGCCATGTGGCATTGATTGTGGTTAAGCTCATTCTTCTTTCGTTCTGAGTTTAGTCTTATTAAATTTTTAAAGTCTTCGTACCCTATAATTAAATTAATTTTTTCTATTTCAGTCCGACTACCTTCATGGGGAGGGATCACAGCATGTTCTAACCTTTGGTTATTTGATCTTGCTGGATCGCTCGTCATGTTGGTTCCATGTGTCATGGGTGTTGGGATCGCGAACTTGTTGTTTCCACCAATGTGGTGTTGATTGGACAGTTCGTGGTCGCAGTACTCATTGGCACATCTTTAGTCAATTTCTACTTTCAGGTAAAATTTTATTTTTCAAATTTTTTTGTTCAATTCTAATTAAACTACTGGGACCACAGTGGTAATTTTTATTTTTTTTATTATTATAGCGTTCACGCCTAGCTCAGCATGGGGTCGTGATCATCTCTCACGTGATCACATTTTTTGTTATTTTTTGATACAAGTAATACATTTTACTTATTTTTCCTTTTGCTTTTTCATTTTTGTGAAATTTTGTTTTTTGATTATTGGTTGTTTTCAGTTTTGGTTAATGGAGCAGCTAAAATACTATTAATAATTTTGGTTAGTTCATTTTTTATATTGTAGTAATTCTATTTCGGTATTTTGATTTTTTTTTGTTTTTGTTTTGGGTTTATATTTGCTTGCGAATGAATTCCGGCAATAATAATCTACCGTGGGATAGACCGGCAAGTGCGGTTGTTCATACAGTGTTTGAGTCGAGTGAAAGTAGTGCTTTACCGCGGATAAGTTCTTGGGATAACCATAGTAATTTTCCAGCTCCTCAATCCTTCCGACTTGTTGATATCTACGTGATTATTATAGTTATAATTTAAAAAGTTCATTCTAATTTTCATTATTTTGTCAAATTATTTTCATTAATTTTTTTTTCGGTTTTGGGATATTGATATTTAAATTAATTTTTTTCTTTCGGTAATTTTTTTGTGTATATACATATATATATATATATATATAAATATAATTCATTTTCTTTATTTTATTTTTTTTGTCTCTCACATTCAGTTCAATAGTAAACTCAGTAAACATAAATTCTTTTTGTCCTTTAAATTATATTGAGGTATTAAGCAACACTTTAGATTCCAACACATTACCTTGGGATAGACTGGCGAGTACGGATGAGAAAATGTTTTGAGTTGAGCGCTAGTTCAGTATTGACGCGAGTGGTCCAGTGGATAGTAATTTGTGCTCGCAGCTCCTCAAACAGCCCGGCTTGTGGATATCTACTTGGTCATAGTGAGTCTAATTTGAGATTGGTGCTTCAATATATGTTTTCAATAAATTTCTTTAAATAATTAATTAATAATTTAAAAATTTTTTTTTCTGCTTTAAATTAAGTAATTCTATCTTGTTTTTCATATATATATATATATATATTCAAATATTTTTATATTTAATTTTTTTGGTGGGTAAAAATTTTTTTTTTGTAATCTCTTCAATTAAATAATTTGATTTTTTTTTGTGGTTGAAAGTGCCAGTATCGCTGGTTTTCATTTATTATTTACGTTAAATTTTAATAACTTTTGGTTTAGGTAATTTTAATTATAACTATAATCTATTCAGTAAATATAAGTTGGAATTTTTTTTTATTATTTAAATATTGTTAGTTTACATTTATTAAAAATTAATTCTCATTACTTTTAAAATCACGTTTAAATTCCATTTTTGATTAAGTCCTTTTTCTTTCTCGTTAAATTCGTTGTTGCGTGTTAAAATGGATATTTCACATCTTAAGGCTGATGAGATTGAAGTAGAATTTTTGCTTCGATCTATCCAACCCAATACTGAGGAAGCGGTGAATGAATTAAGGAAGGCGTTGGCCGCAGAGCGGGATGGTACTCAGGACAAACCGATCGAGATGCACAATCGAGCTAAAAAGAAACCCAATGAAGAAATTCTCACTTGTCAAAGCAAGGTGCAGAGTCTCCAACAAACCTTTATTGGTATTGAAAATCTAGACGTAGAAGATCAGGTTCGAACAGCTCAGCGTCTGCGGTCGCGGTTACTTCATGTACATGATCGTTTGGAAAGAGCTACTCAGTCTCCTACATATGGACAGCAGGCTCAAATTATTTTAGATATTTGTATTAAATTGCACACGGCGTTAGATCAGTATTTAACTGACCCTACTTTACTGGATCAATCTGTTGAGTCCGCTAAAGGTATTGATGGAGGTCAAGTGTTGGTATTTCAGGAGGTATATCCGGTAGAATCAAAACTGACCATCCCAGAAGTAGTGAGTAAATCCCAACCTAGTCCTGCGGGTAAGATTAGCAATTCGGTACTGCATCCTTCAACCTCTAACACCATTACCACGGCGGATAAGGCAGTTAACTCTAGTGACCAAGCAGAACTTTTAAAATCATTAATGCAACAAGTGCAATTTCTCACCAATCAGCTTTTAGTAAGACAGACTGCTCCAATTCCTTCGGGGGATAGCATTCCTGTAGTATCCGGGGTTAAAAGTTCTGCTGACGAATATCCTGGCGGTCGTTCTTTGCCAATGGACCCGGCTGTCGTAGCGGCGAATCAAAATATTCAAAAATCAGCCCAAGTTCATTTTCCACCAGCACATACCTCTCAGGGAGGACTCGAACAGTTAAATGATTTCCTTGGTTTAACGTCTTCGCATTTGGAACCTGTCTCTAAAGAGCGTTCATCTCCGGAGCAGGCCACCCAACGTTCCAATTTTCAGTCAGCACCAGATGCTAGAGATCTTCATAATAGTACTTTGAATCCCGTGCCTTCAGCAATTCATAATCCATCTACTCAATATAATCCTGATTTCAATAGACGTTCTTTATCTCGATGTGGGATTTCCTACACAGGTTCACCTTCTGGCATAACTGTGGACATGTTCCTTTTTCAGCTGGACTCTGTAGTGAAATCCAACAATCTATCACCCTCTTCTGTACTTCTGGATCTGCATCTTGTCCTGAAAGATGTGGCACTGCAGTGGTACTGGACCTACCGCAGGTATAATCCTTCAGCACCTTGGGATAGCCTCCGATTAGCCTTCCAAGAAAGATTTAAAGATAGGCGTACTCCCTACGAAATTCGTCGTATGGTTGAGTCTCGCAAACAGTTACCTAACGAATCATTCTTGGAGTTTTATCATCACATGTGGAATTTGGCCCTGCAGTGTCACACTCCTTACAGCGACGATGAATTCATACAACTACTGATGAACAATATGAAGCCTGTCCTTCAGTATCATCTTACTGATCGACACTTCTCACGTATCAATGAGCTCATCAAAAGTTGTACTTCATGGGAAGATTCGCTAAAACGTTTTCGTTCTCCACCTGATTACTCGATGCACCCTCGTCGTAGTATCAATGAACTCGGTGTTGAGAGTATGTATGATTCAGAACCAGTCGTTCCAACTTCTAATCCGTCAGTTTTATCCGCAGATACGTCAGGAACCGCATATCGCGTTCCATCTGGTGTTTTTGTTCCGACGTCCGAATCTGTGCAACATATTTCTGCGATTAGTCCAAGTCATTCTTATCGTGCTCCAATGGGAACGACTATGACAAACTCTAAGTCTTTTAAACCCTCCTCTATTTCTCCTTCAACTAATGTAACCAATACCTCTAGATCTGGCCGTAATTACATTTGCTATAATTGTTCTGATATAGGGCATGGTTTTCAAGACTGTCCTCGTCCTCACTTGGGTGCCTTTTGCTATCGTTGTGGTCTCAAAGGCACCATCTCAACAAATTGTGTTCGTTGTGCGGGAAACCAGACCAGTGGTTCATGGAGATCGGGGAACCAGGAACCACAGACCATCTCAACCCCAACCATAATTACCAAAGTAGATGCAGTCAGCAATACCGACCCAGAGTTTCGGAAGAGACTGAGGCCAGATGGAAAGAATCAGTCGAACCAGTGAAAGTTCGCGTTGAGTCCTTTGACTCCGCAATCTCTTCTGGATCTGGTTCGGCTGGTTCCGACCTAATGGTATCGGACTCTTGCTTGCCTGTTTCTCCACCTGAATGTCGAGTAAATTCCTTTTCCAAATTGGAACACTCCATTCCCTCAACTTCTTCATTTAACAATAGTTCTAATTTTTCTGATTCCGTTCCGTCTCTCCCCAACACTTTTGGGAAACTCATCTCAGCTCAGTTACTTCGCTCAAAAAAATACTGGGAGCAACGTCGGATTTTGCGATCCTTTGTTGTTTCTTCAGTACTCGGTTCTGAGACAAGCGATAAACGGCCTTACGCCGATATTCTTGTCAATGATGTTCCATACCGAGGTCTATTAGATAGTGGAGCGAATGTAAGTGTGTTGGGTTGTGGTTCTGAAAAGTTGTTGGCGGACAACAACCTTCATATTCATAATTTTCCTACTTCTATTCAGACTGCGAGTGGTCAACCTCAGAACGTCATTGGTTATATAAATGTTCAGATTAGCTTTAACTCTCAATCTCATTACATGCGCTTCTTTTTAGTACCTTCTTTAAAGCAATCTCTCTATTTAGGGATTGACTTTTGGAATAAATTCGGCATTACTTTGCAAATACCTGCGTTGAGTGAATTACCGGACTCCGCAGAACTATCTAAGTCTCCTGTTGAAACTACTTTGAATGATGATTCCTCCTTACCTTGTAATTCTCCTGTGATACAAGAAAATGTGTCCAGTTTAAATTCTTCAAGTGACAATTCGGTTCTACATATTGATCTTAACTCTTCAGCTTTTCAGGACGATGAATATGTACAACAGATCAATCGAGTACAACAATTAAAAGATTGCGATCACAACTTCAAAATTCGTGATAATAAACTCTTGATCTTACCTTCCTACGCTTCTCGTTATACGTCCACTGATTTGTCTGAATGGAAGTTAGTAGTTCCGTTGTCCTTGACTGCAAACTTAATTGAACTGGCTCATTCTTCTCCTACTTCTGCTCATATGGGTATTAAAAAAACTGTAGAACGACTTCAACGGCAATTTTTCTGGTTTGGTATGACTAAACAAATCAAACTTTTCATCTCTAATTGTTTACAATGCAAGATGAATAAGCCTGTAAATTTTAGCACTCAACCTTTGATGGGTTCTCAAACTGAGTCTACCAGACCTTTTGAAAAATTGTTCGTTGATTTCCTTGGACCTTATCCTCGCTCCAAACGAGGTAATACCTGTATCGCTATAGTGTTGGATCATTATTCAAAGTTTGTTCTAGTCAAACCATTGCGTGAAGCTTCCGCCTCTTCTCTGTGTAGCTTTTTGGAAAATGAGGTGTTTTTACTTTTCTCTGTGCCTGCAGTGATTACTTCTGATAATGGTAAGCAATTCATATCTAACTTATTTAAAGAGCTCTTGAAAAAATATAATGTTGATCATATACGTACTCCTATTTACTCTCCTCAAAGCAACGCTTCTGAGAGAGTTAATCGGACGTTACTGTCTAGTATTCGGTCTTATCTTGATGATCATGCACATAATGAATGGGATTGCCATCTTTCTGAAATCACTGCAGCATTGCGAAATGTTAAACACGACGTCACGAATTTTTCTCCTCACTATTTGGTCTTTGGTCAACACATGTCACTAAACGGTTCAGATTATGCTTTACGTAAACTTTTATCTCCTCAGGATGATAACGAAATACATGTGTTGTCCAAGTCTAATAGATTAAATCTTATTCGTGATCAAATAACTCATTACCTGAAAGTTGCACATGAGAAATCAGCTGTTCGATATAATTTGCGTAGTAAAACTAGGAATTTCCTGCCTAATCAACCTGTGTTTGTCCGATCCTTCGCACAAAGTAGTGCTCCTGATAGATTTTCTGCAAAGTTAGCTGCTAAGTTTATTCCTGCTTTTATCACTGATAAAATCGGAACAGTCTCGTATAATATCAGAAATCTTGATGGAAAACCTTTGGGAGTTTATCATGCCAAGGATATACGATTGTGACAAATTATTAGTGAAATTTTTTTTCTCCTTCCCTCTTACTTTCATGCCTGGCTTTGAGATCTTTTCTCGGGTGTGAGTCGTCCCCACGCTGTAACAACCGCTTGTGGTTGTTATGATCTGTTTAATTTAAATCTGTAATTACGGTTGAAGGTCCCAACAGGGTTGCATGTTTATCCACTGCGCTGCATAAAATCTCTTCCACTACACGTCATTCTTTCTTTGGCTTAATTTGTAATAGAAAATATATTTTTTTTTTTTTTGGTAGAGTGTACCATTTAGCATTTTATACTTCTCCTTATTTTGGTCGGTTACTCGATTCATTTTATCATTTTTTGTTTGATGGTATGTAATGACGTGTAGTGGTTGTCGTTTTGCTTCATCTGTTTTGTTTTGGTTAGCGCGTGGATTTTCCATGTAAATGGAATGTTCCAGTGATTAAATTAAATAGTATTGGTGTGTGCGAGTCGATTTTGGGTGATGTCGTATGTGTACGTCATCCGAAATTTATCGGTCGGGTTAATGTTTTCTTTAGTAAATAATTTTGGGTGGGGGAATAAATTTTTATTTTTTGGGACGCGTCGTACGTTTTTGGAGTTAGTCTATTTTTGATTTTTGAATTAATAAGTCTCATTTTGATTTCGGTGAAAAAAAAAAAAAAAAGTCAGTTTGGAGATTATAACTAAAATCTCAATGTATTTTCATTTTTGTTTTTTTAAATAAATAAAAAAAAAAAATCATATTTAATATTAGTGATTGGTTGAAAATAGATATTTAGTGGCGATTGACTATCAGTTTTTATATATAAAAATTACATATATTTAGTGCCGGCCATTAATAAATTTTTTGTTGTATAATAACACTTATAAGGCTGGGATTTTTTTTTTTTTTCCGTTTTTGTCAAAACAATTTTTATAAAAATATGTGGTATTTCAACCCAATAAAGTACAATATTGAGTACCAATTGATAAATTATAAATAAAACAAAGTTGATGTAATTTAATTTAATATTTGTAGTGAATAAATAGTTTTCACAATGGTTTTTAAATTAATTTTTTTTATTGTAAACCTGTGTTTTGCGGTTATAATCTAACTCCGTGAATTCGAAAAAGGAAAACATTCAAATTTCACTTATACACCCATAGCTATTTAAATTTGTGATCTTGGGGTCGAGTTGCCGTTTTTCAAGCGGTATTTCAAGTTGCCTACCATTAATGAAAGTGGAATTCAGTAAAATCATGAATACTTCGGATTTGCGAACATGTTAAATAAGCAAACCTTTTAAAGAAAAAGAAAAGAAATAATCAACTCCCGTAATTGTGTATAACGGTTTGTTCCTGAATTGATATTGTGGCAGCAACTCGGCCAAGCAGAGTGGTGGTCGAGCGAGAGTGGTGTTCCTGCGTCGGCGCTGTTGGTAGCAGAGAGGTCGGACGGGCCTAAAGAAAAATTTTGTATCAGGTATGGTGGTATGGAGAAAAAATAAATAAAGAATTCCGTAACACCGCGTGTTTGTTTTTTGTACTAAATTTATTTTGTAATCCAAATCTGATTTTGTTTTTTTGGATTATGTTTTATTACTATATTTTTTTTATATATATATATTTAAATTTTTTTTACGGGTTTTCAGGTTCCGGGTGGCGTCACATGCGACACACCCCAAATTCGATTCGCACCACGTTTTTTTTTCTGGTTTTATTTTCATTAACGGTTCATTTTTTCTTTCAAATTTTTGTTTTTTCACATTTCATTATTCTCATTTCATTTTTTTTTCTTGATTTGGGTTTTTCCTGCGTAATTACAGTTTTTTCCCTCTTTTATCATTTTCAAGTTTTTAGTGATGTGTAATTAATTAGTTCTTTGTGATCGCGTGAGGATGGGCGGCCTTATGCTGACCTAGGCCTTGAGCAGGGTCGCCGGAGTGGCACCGGCGTCCTTGTCGAACGCAAATTTTGTTTTTATGATTTTCTACCACTGTGGTCGTGGCACAGTAGAATAATTTTCTTGTCCCCTTCGTTTTATCTCTATGCGGTTTTCAAGCATAGTAATATGTCTGGTAACCCCCACGCCTAGCGGCGAGCTTCAGCCAGTGCAATACCGCAACCAGACCTCTGTTGCTATGTTCTGTTCAACAAAATCCCTTTTGGGGGATTTTGTTACACACTCCAGAAAAATCCGCACAAGTTGTTGCTTTATTGCAAGAAGGACGCAATCAACAAGAAGTCGCTCGTCAGCTTAACATGAGCCAATCTGCTGTCTCAAGAGTATTCAGAAGGTTTCAGGAAACTGGTACCTTCAATCGAATACCAAATACCAGCCGGTTTCGGTGTACATCAGAGAGGGACGATCGATTTATCGTCCTAACTTCACTGCGAAATCGCCATCTCACGGGCGTCGATGTGCAGCAGGAGCTAAGATAAGTTCGAGATGTAGCTGTTAGTCAATGGACAGTAAGAAGACGCTTAACAGCGACTTGAATTTGCTCGCGAACACATCAATTGGAACATCGAGCAATGGACGTCCGTTCTATTTACTGTCGAGTGCAGAATATGTCTCCATGGTAGTGATATGAGAGATCGGGTCTACCGGCGTCCAGGAGAGCGATTTTCGCAGTGCTGTTTTGCTGAAACAGTCTCATACGGCGGCGGTTCGTGTATGGTGTGGGCTGGCATATCGTTTGAGGGAAAAACAGATCTTGTTTTCGTACCTGGTGGAGGCCGTGAAGGAGGTCTGACCGCTCAACGATATATCGAGGGCATTCTCTTGGATCATGTAGTGCCCTATGCAGGATATATAGGGGAAGATTTCATATTGCTGCATGACAATGCCCGGTGTCACACAGCTCGAACCACTCGACAGTTCTTGGATGAGGTCGGACTCGAGACGATGAGGTGGCCAGCACTCAGTCCAGACATGAATCCAATTGAGCATTTATGGGACGAACTAAAACGGAGGGTCCGAGCTAGAAATCCGGTACCATCTAACATCAGTGACCTGAAGATTGCGTTAGAGGAGGAGTGGGGTGCGATCCCCCAAGTATTTGTCAAAACCTTAATAAGGTCAATGGGGAACCGCATGCGAACCGTTGTAGATGCAAGGGGGGCCATACTTATTATTAACCAATAAAATTATTTTTGTTTTGCTTGAGTTTTTTGTTGTAATTTAATTTTAAACACCCCCAATATTTTTTGCTTAATCATCAATTTTGGTTGCGTTTTCATTCAAAATTCATTACAAAAAAAAGTACTAAACCAATTTTCATAAAAATTGTGTTATTTTAAAGCAAAAATATCAGGCTTTCAAAAAAATAATGTCTGATGAAAATCGGTTTGACTGTTCTAAAAAAAATCGCCCTTATGTGACCGCTTAAGGTTTTAGTCGATTCAGTTGCTCGGGAGTGTAGTTATGTTGAAAGATAAACTTCTTTTACTGTTATATTTGTGGTAATTTACTACTATGTACTATGAGTCAGTAAAATAGTAGGCTCCCGTTTTGTATGACAAGGAATTGATGATGCTCGGCACGAGAGGACAAAAATAAAGTCTAGAAGAAAAACCACAGAAGCAGGACTCAAGTAAAAACATAGTAGCCGTGTGATAAAATTTTGTTGAACTCAGAGTCAGGTTTTTAATTTAATCTAAGCAACAAAGTTGCTGGTGCGTATGACCAATTATGTGAAGAATTAATTATTCACATATTAGGAACAAATTTAGAATTGATTTACATTTTTAATTTTCTCCTACTATATATGAACATTTTCATAATTTTATTTTCATTAATTACTTTTGATATTTCTTATGTAAGGAGAAACAACTATAATTGTAATTCATTTCAATATCAATTTATAATTCCAACTAAAGCTGTTAATTAATTTAATTTAATTAAAACTAAAATTACAATGTAATTAATTGAAGTTATTTAGCGATAAATAACATCCGATCGCTTAATTAAACCAACAGGTGATTCTAATTACTTGTTGTTTTGTTAGAAAAATCAAGAACTAGACATTGCCTTTCCTTAAAAAAAAAAATAAATGAAAAGTTACTACTGCGTAAACTAAGCCCTAATTTGAATTCATTTTTTTTTTGGTTTGTGCCTACTTTCAAACTTCAGTATATATATATATATATATATATATATATATATATATATATATATATATATATATATATATATATATATATATATATATATATATATATATATATATATATATGTATGTATAGTTTAATACTAGAAACTTCCACAGTGCGAATTGATGCCACAACATAGTCAAAATGAAAATAAAACGAAAATTAAAATTCAAGACGGCCGCAATGGTCATAAAATTTAGGTTCAATAAAAGTTACTATGTATGAAAGTTAAAAAACAGCATTTATCTTAATCAACATTTTGAGAATATTCAGGAATCAGATCTAAACTAGGTGAGTTTGTTTTCTATTGCCATAATGTCTTCACCCCAAAACTGAATATATAACTAGTGCGATTCATACAACAAGTCAAGTTACTAGAAAAATCAAACATATTCTAACAGTAGATCAACGTACATTATTACACTTTATATACTCCAGTGTTTGACAGTTTTTCGCTCAGAATTTTTATGGACAAAACCGAGTGACGTGAAATTTGGGCAGTAAGTATAAGGAAAGGCTCAAGTAACAAACGTTATATGTATAGTGCCGATGTGTTTTTAACCTGTTAGCTTTTATTGAAAATGTCAAATTTTCATCTAAAAAATGCATGTTTTAGAGCAATCCGAAAATTTAACCGAAAAACGCGTTTGGTTGCTACAAGGCTTGTAACGTGATTACTATACAAGGCCTGTAAAGCTGAACTTCCTTGAACCGTTTGGTATTGAGATTTTTCAGTTTAAAAGGATCCGGGAGGGTGATCCTCGCACTCAAGCAAGAGGTAATAACCTATTTTTACCGCCAATCACTGGTATAATAAAAAAGGATCACGCAATAAAATACATCAGTTGGCGCTGTGGTAGTCGAACCACGGCGAACTAGTTTTAATTCAAGTACGTATTGTAAATCTTGCTAACAACAAGATTTACAATACGATCACAACGCATACTACCAAAATTCACAAGAAAATCAAACATACCACAATCAAATTTCATAAAAAGATCTAAACACTCAGAGCGTACCATGTCACACAGCGCCAATTTTTACAATGGTAGAAATATTTTCAACTAGAAAATAGCTCCATATTTAATAAAGTGCTAATTTTTAAAACTAAAATATGTAATATTTTGAAATGTAGCAATAATATAAACTAAATAAAAATGCGACTTTTCCAAAAAAATGATTGTGTTTATTTTGTAAACTGCAGGTAATGCATTACTTTTATAAATATGTAATGCATTATTTTTCGTATATTTTGGTACGATGGAAAATGATTTTCTGATGATATTAACGGAATTTTGTAATTTTGAATACGATTATGATGAAATTCGATAGGTACAATAGAAATGGGATTCTTTAAGATTTTCAGATGAAATTAATGAAATTTTTAAAAAAATTTTCTCAATTTTTTACTAGAAAGAGCAGTAAATTCCTCTTTTCCAAAATAATTTTATAGAATTTTTTCCGTTTTTTTACAGAAAATGATCCGGCTAAAGTAACTACCTTTTTGTAAATTTAAAAATGATTTATTCGTTTTTGTATTTACCAAAATAATAAAGGCAAGTAATAACCGTCAACGTATTTTATAAAAATTAAATTACTCAATGGGAACAATGGGAAATAAAACGAATTTTATCTTATTAGTTTTATTTACATTTGTATGTCTCGGAAAAGATCGTTCTCACAGTCCATTATTCATTCGTCCAAACATATCGTAAAAAAAATAATTAAAAAATTTGCCTATACGAATAAACTAGAACGTTAAATTTCGACCAAATATAGATATCCAAGAACAGCAGAAATAGGCCGTGACGATGGGCCTCAACCACCATTTGCTTTAATTTATCTGGAGTACCAACAATTATAAATAAACATTAACAATAAATAATTATTAAAGTTGTCATTTGCTTATAAATCAAATTTCCACGCGAATGTCAAAATATAGTTCATTTTTATGAAAACAGATGGTTTTTATCTATCTAAAAACAACACGCATTTCAAAATTTATTTTAGTAAATACACATAGAAAAACAAGTGTTTTAAACCCAAGACTCGAACCATAATAAGTGTTTGCTGTCAAATAGTAAGGCCTGAATTTATAGTCGTAACTATAAGGCCCGAATTTATAGTCGTTGCTACAACTACAACTACTGTTATAGTAACAGTTTTCGTATTTATAAACCTCACTATAATATTTATATGTAAAGTAACAATATGGCTATTGACGATTGTAAAAGTACGTAATGCGCATCTAGCGGAGAAAAGCATAATTGGCCCAACGCCGAAATGTGACGTTCGAATTTATGACAATTTGTCAGTTTATTATTTTTGTTTTGTACGAATAATGAAGCACAATATTCATCCAAAATCAGGTAATATTTTTAATTAACAATAAATTTTAAAAATGGAAATGTTCCAAAATTATATAAAGTTGAGAAAGACATTTTATAAAGAACGCAAAAACCGTAAAAAATAACAGTCACAATTTAATAACAAATCACGACTTATTTCTCAATGCCTGCTTGATTATTATTTATTTACTATATTATGAATTAGAAATGCCAAAAAACTGCGTTTGCCCAGTTAAAACAAAATCTACTAGATGGAATCCGTGATGCTCCAATCGTCAATTGACGATTGTAAAATTAGGCTGAACGCCTCTCATGGAAAAATTATTTATTTAAAAGAACCATCCATTCGAAGTTTGTATTACATATAAACAAAATATAGGAAAAATTGAAAGAAGGAATTGCGTTTGTTTGAGCACCGAAATAAAATTTTAAACGTCAATGGATAGATAGTTTTAATACAGAAAAATTCCGCTATGTGGAATCCGTGATGCTCCAGTCGTCAATAGTGATCAAAATCCATCACTATAAACGTTGCTACAATATATCCAAGACAAGCAAGTAAATTCGAAATTCGTATCGAATTTTATACATGATTTTGAAATGATTTTCGAAAATATTTGCTATAACAATAGCAATAGTTGCCGCCCCGGCAAAAAATTTAGCAAAAATTTATGAAATTGGCTATTTTATTAACCTTCGCCTTGTCGGTGTAATAATAGATTCTGTTATTTAAATTTTTTTTTTATTTCAGTCATTATACGAATACTCAAAATATTGAAGAAATATTGTGCACATTGTGCACCTTTGTGTGTATGGCGATCAGACGCATTTCTATACATTAAATAATTCGGAACGAATGGAACATTCTGCGGCACTCGAAATTTCATAATAGAAACAACTAGAATACCTTGTAATTCTTTATAATTGAAATAAATATTAAAAAAAAATTGTTATTCAACTAATTTTATTTTACAAATCTACCATTACGTACGCTCGGAAATATTGGCCAATCCAATCGGGATACTACAACTGATACTCACAGAACACAACACCAATCCCAATTATAACACAACCGAATTTTTACCCGCAAAACTCGCAATACACATCAAACAGGTATAATCGCACCACAGAATACAAAACACAAATCCACAAACCATTTAATCATTTAATCAAATTTTTATGTTTATGTGTAAACCGTCATGAAAAAGATAAAATTGGTTCATGTCTCGGCGTGTAGTGTGTGCCGTGTGATGAATGTCAAAATATTCGTTTTTAATTGGCTATAAGCTCGTCACAGACACCAATATTAAAATAATTCACCAAATATACCGTTGCAATAAGTAACCAAATATGCCAGCACAAAAAAAATTTAACTACATATACAGACAACAATCCCAGCCATGCGACACAATTCAACTAGAAGAGGAACACTGCAATAAAAAAAAAAATACATACAACACAACAGGCGATGACTCACAAAACAAACAGCAATATCCGAAATTTAACGGATCCGACCAGCTTGTAAAATGAACAGGAAAATGATTATCCTCTCGAAATTGGTAACGTTCCATAAATGCAAATGCAAACACACCTAAAACATCGCAATATCTACGCAGAAAAATTAAAACGAAACCAAATATCAAAATATAAAGACGTTCAAATTTCCTTTTTGAATGCTATTGAGGCAACAAAACCACAATGGTAAGTTAATTTTAATTAATTTTATCAACATTATTCTTGTTTATTAACGTTCAATTTTATTTTTGTGTATTAGTTATGAGTAGGTAATCAATTTTCGTTATATGTAGTGTATTACAAAACCGTGGTTTGCCAATTTAAATTGTTTAGTGTGCTAAAATTTGAAAAAGATTTTTTCAGATTTCAAATTATCAAATATTTCAGATATATTATCTCTATCTAGAGTGTAAGATAACGCGATAAATCGCTAGAATAACTGTCAACAATTTCTCATACGAGTGAAATCGCGGTGTATATGAATATATGTATCAGGGGTACAAATTGAAAATGCGGGATTGATAACAGATGGCGTTACTAACGCTATACGCATCAGGCAGTACTGTGACTATGTTCATGTCAAAGCTACGTCTTATAGCTTTAATTTTCAGTATGTGTCAATTTGTCGCAGTGTCAAATTCATAGTTTTTTTGAGCTCTCAATATGTCGAGTTTCGTGCCAACAAAACAGCATTTGCGGGAAGTTTTAATTTACTTCTTTAATTTGAAGAAAAGTGCTGCTGAAGCACATCGATTGGTCTCCGAGACTTATCCGAGTCATGTTCCATCGGTTTCAACGTGCGAGAGATGGTTTGTGCGGTTTAGAAGTGGTGATTTTGACGTTGAGGACAAAGAGCGGCCGGGCCAAGTGAAAAAGTTTGAGAATGCTGAATTGGAGGCAATACTCAATGAAGACTCGTGTCAAACTCAACAAGAGCTCGCAGATTCATTGGGAGTGACACAACAAGCCATTTCCCATCGTATAAAAGCCCTCGGAATGATCCAAAAGCAAGGACATTGGGTGCCGTATGAGCTGAAGCCGAGAGACGTCGAGCGCCGTTTTTTTGCATGCGAACTGCTGCTCGAACGGCAAAAACGGAAGGGTTTTTTGCATCGCATTGTCACTGGTGATGAAAAGTGGATCCGTTACGATAACCCGAAGCGCAAAAAATCATATGGTTACCCCGGCCATGCATCATCATCGACGGCCAAACCAAATATTCACGGCGCCAAGCTCATGCTCTGTATTTGGTGGGACCAGCTGGGTGTGGTGTATTATGAGCTATTGAAATCGAACGAAACCATCACAGGAGCACTATACCGAACTCAATTGATGCGTTTGAGCCGCGCACTCAAAGAAAAACGGCCACAATACGAGCAAAGACACGACAAAGTAATTTTGCAACATGACAACGCTCGGCCACATGTTGCAGCGCCGGTCAAAACATACCTACAAACGCTGAAATGGGAAGTCTTACCCCACCCGCCGTATAGCCCAGACATTGCTCCTTCCGATTACCACCTTTTCCGATCGATGACACATGGCCTAGCTGACCAGCGCTTCCATTCTTACGAAGAAGCCCAAAAATGGGTCGATGACTGGATAGCAGCCAAGCCGGCCGAATTTTTTCGCGACGGTATCCGTAAATTGCCAGAAAGATGGGAAAAAGTTGTGGCTAGCGATGGACAATACTTTGAATAATTCATTTGTTACCATTTTTTCAGAATAAACGTTCAAAAATAGAAAAAAATCCCGCATTTTCAATTTGTACTCCTGATACCTTTTTACAAGTTTGTATCGGCGTACGCAATTGACGATTGGAAACGTGATTTTGACAAAATATTTATTGTAGTTTTGCTCCAAACAATTTCCGCTACGTCAATTTGCATACATTTTGATCCGAATACATCAATAGCTTATACATATTCGGTTGACTGCAATTCGCCATATTATTTCAAATTTGGGATCGAGTTATCTAAGCACAAACAAACTGTTTGTTACATTTTACTTGTTTAATATTTAGAGTTGGGGATCATCTTTCCGTTTTATCCAATTTTGTATAATACAAATTACATACATTCATTTTAGATTAACAGTAATTACTAATAATTGTGCTCAGTTCCTCGATTTTTGGTATGTGCGTTTAGGTAGATTAATTTAAATTAAGTAATTTGAATTTTAAGGCCGTGTCCGGTGTGTAAATGTATTAAAAATAATTTTAATACATATAGTGAAATAATGTTGTGTACATATTTGCAATGTTCATATTTTGATTTGGACTATTCTAATTTGTAATTAATTATCGAAAACTTTTGAAAAATCTGTGTAAATATCAACCTGGCCACAGTTTCCAACAGTCTCGAAAACATCGCCCGAAAAAACCATCAAATAAGTAATTGTTGAACTACCGCAAATGAAGCCGTGTTGCCACGAACTTATACGTTTATTAATATGAATCTCAATTATTATTTTACTAACGATTCAAAAAGTTTAGGTCATGAGGACCTGAGAATGAAACATTATTGCATGATATTAATCCTCGGATAGCCATGTGATTTTCTCTTTTGATTTATAAATGCAAAAAAACCGTTTAGGATTAATCAAAATTTAACTTTCAATCTGTAAAATATACATTTGATAAAGAAAATCCTTAAGGTACTTAAACTCTTTGCACAAATCACGATATTTAGATTTGTCGTTAATATCCCCACAATGCTTATAATTCTTAAATGCTCTACAAACTTAAGGTTTGCGATGTTTTTTAAGCGCGGTGATTTAACCATGGCAATCTATACGTCAAACCCACAAAAACCTTCGTAACAAATATTTCAAACCCACTCTTCATAATACATACTATACAATTTTGAAACAGCAAAATCAACAATATCAAAAAAATGGATTAGGGACACAGCGATACTACAACAGCATTCCTAAATTCAAATATAAAATTGTTCTCAATAAAATTTAATTAAAAGTGGCGTGTGATATATACTAAAATGTCCCGCTAAATCTGCACAAGATTCTTTGTCGATGAATTCGCATGATGAAAAAACTAAGTCCAAAATACATCCAAACTCGTTTTAAGGCCGGTATTCACGTACAATTAAATTGCGCAATGTACTTGTGTGACGTCAGTACATTGTACAATTTATCCAATTTTTGTTCCGAATTTTTGAATTTAATTGTAACGTCAATAGTCAAACAGTTATATTGCGCAATTTAATTGTACGTGATTACCGGCCTTTAAACAAAGTATTGAATTGACGCGTACTGAAATTCGCAAACTTTCTAACACATAGATTTGGTATACATCCCGCTATTGTTGTGGTAATATACGTGTAGACTATTGTTGCTGGGATTATTTGATCAAATGGTGGGCATAATATTATGGAGTTTAGGTCGATAGAAAACGTTACTATGGATGACGGTATTATTCAACAACCGCCTGTTTGAAGTTTTTTGAACGAGGCACAAACTCTTTGACCAATGGTTCGGCAGGCCATATTTGTGGTTGAAGGAGTTTACTGAAATAGACTGGATCAACGCCTATTTTGAACGAAATGAAGTTACGTCACGACTAGCTGACACATGTAAGCGACACTCAATCTCATGTGGCTCATTGCGGCGGTTGATTTCGAACACTCACATTGGAGTGATTTATTAACAGCAACAATTTGGTCTGTAGATGTTGTTAACCCAACTGCATGCAGGATTATCTCTTAGACATCTCCGAAATGTATAATTTGATAAAAGCTCCTTGCAGGAATTGCAAACCCAGATGACATTCGGATTCTTTCTCGTAGCGTTGAAAATAGTTTTATTAATTAAGCAGTATTCAATATGGTAGGATTGACCACAAAATCCACCACAAATATTGATGTAAATATTGATGAACGCGGATGAATAAGTCCACCATTAATGTTTATTATGTACTATATATAAGATGTGTATACAATAGCAAAACCAAAGCTAAGTACAAATTATTTTGTTGTTGTTATTGAACTTTACTTGCCGAGTACGAATTAGTTTGTTGTTGTTGAAATATACTTGTAAATATATTTCAGAATTTTATAACAGCATTGAAATCACAGTAAAAACCAAAAACCGACGAGCTTATATCCAAGACACGACCTATTAACGTAAGACGTGCTCTTTGAGTAAAAACCACCCCTTAATTTGCAAAAAAGGTAATTTCATCCCCTGAAAAAATAGAGATGAAACCCTTATAATATAATTTACTATGGATTAGTTGTACTTTTTATGAGGAATAATTACCAATTTGTTTTATCAAAAAAAGTTGAGTAGAAATCAAGATATACGGACTAAACGGCGCAGTGGTTAAAGCTGCGGCGGTTGGATCGGCAGGTAATGGGTTTGAATCCCTATAGGGGCGGGATTTTTCATCATCTGATTACGATCGATGTTGACGATGGAACACATCCATGACCTCTGTTGAGAGTGCGGAATCCAAGGGCCGACCCACCTTTCATGTCAGTACTGTAGACTAGCATGTACCAATGTAATGTGAGGATGGTCTACGCCAAAACAGGTCTATAGCCGTACGTCCTCGATTTCGCTAAATACTGCGTAAGATAGAACGTTATAAGCGAACTGCGAAAGAGTTGCGAGTGCCTTGAGCCCCAGGAAGATTCCATAGATAAAAACACAAAAAAAAAGTGGAGATATATCGAAAAAAAAGGGTTTTGAGGTTAAATTCACAAATAATTTATCGATCAATGTATCGTTGATATTTCAATCATTAAAATATCACGAAAAATCAAAAAAACGTCACAGAAATGGGAATATTAACGATTCAAATGACGTATTAAATCAAATTGGTTTCCGGTCACTTGGAAACTATGAAGTCCTATAACTCGCAAACCTAAACAGTTTCCGGCCTGATCTTTGCGACTACACATTTTTCTAGGATTGGTTTGATTTTTACATTTATCAAAAAAGGAGACATTGCTTTAAATCAAAAGGAGACATTGCTTTAATCAAATAAATTTCGTAAATACGTCAAATCTGTGACGCGCGTCATCACATTAAAATTTTGGTTTACCTCCCATATATTATAATGCAAACAAAGACGTAATACTACGTCAAAAAATAAACAGTACATTAATCACTTAAAATATAGGCCATAAAAGAAATCGACCAAACTCGTTATGATGAAATAGCTTATATTTGAGCGGGACCAAAACGATAATATTGGTATTTAACTGTTACACTAGTTAAATTAGTTAATATTAGAATATATCGGCTTCAAATCGACAAAATAGGCACTAACTGTAGTATATAAGACAGTTTATAATAGTTTGGCACCGAATCGTAATCATAGTAAATAAAAATGGTCAATCCATTAATCACTGTTACACTAATATTTATATAAGATAGTTTATGTCAGTTTGGCAACAAGCCGATAGCAAAATTGCAACATAATATGACAACGGCACTTTGATCAACAAAAAATAAATACAGTAAAATTAAAATAATAAAAACCTAAACAATTAAATTAAGATTACATCAAGTAAAACGTTAACATTTCAACATTGTGCTCTTATTTTCAAAATAACGCTTGTATTTGCGGTTAGTTATGCATAAAACAATATTTGCATCAGTTCTGAAACCATTTACAAATATTTGTGTTTAATATTTTACTACTACCAAACTGAACGGCGCGGCGTGGAGTAACAAAAGTAGGTATTTTTGAAGAATTAATGAAACCAATTTCAAAAAACTTGAAAAATGCATTTGAGACAGCTTTATACACATTTCTGTAATTTAAGTTTAATGGTGACAAGATCATTAAACTATATTAAGCGACCTGCACATCAGAATTCTGACCCAGAAGAGTATTTTGTAATAATTATAGATTACCTTAAACTTTGAGTTATTCTATCTAAGCCCAACATTTTAAATTGATAATTATGTTGATGTAGGTACTCCAAAATGGATAGTGATCTACTAAGTGAACAGTATTGAATTGTAATAAACATATCTTATACATATCATATACGTGGTCGGTAAATTATTCATTATTTCGGGTTTACCATACGATCTCCAGAAAAACGGGATAGTGCTACGAGTAAAACCTCGCAACATCAAAATATTGAATAACATTTTTGATTCACTTTCACAATATCGAATTTTAAAATATCGCTGACAAATTTCTCGAATTTTTTATCTCGAAATACAAAAAATTGAAATTAAAAAATTTTTGAATTTAAGTAGAAAAATAAAGATTATTAGGTAAACAAATTTTGTTGGGCTCTACATTTGCTCGAAAAAAATCCAAAAATTCCCAGAATAAAAATCCAGAAAAATATTTTGTTTAATATTATGTACTTAACTAAAAAAAATTCAATTTTAAGCATTTTGAAACATCTATGGTACATATCAGTAGAAGCGATAAGCGATACGAATGTACAATTCCTTTGATCTGTGTATGCAAGATTGACGAAGTAATTACCAATTTAACTCATATCATTGATTAAGTATAATAAGATAATATTACTAAGATTTCTGCCGCTACGTTTGGTTAACGTCTCCACTAGTTACTTAAATAGAATAGAAATTGGTTGAGAGTGGAATTCCTTTTATAGCAACATACAAACACAAGGGACAAGATGAAAAAAGGGACATGATGGATTTACTCAAGTACATAGCCCCATATCACAGCTTTTATAAACATTTGGTAGCGCCAAATTCAGTATTGGCTAGACCAGTGCTTCTAAAACTCTTTCATACTGCGGGCCCTGAAATTGGAAACATAAAATCCAGGGCTGCCAAAAATTTTATTCAATAATAAAAAATTTACAGCTAAGCATTTTGGGCATTCCTGTTCTAGGATCTCAGATATTTCGTGTAGCTTATCAATTGTAATCCATCGTAGTTCCGCAATTTAAAAAACTGTTCTACCAACCCAAAATATTCCTTCAGCTTCATCCGATTTGAAGGATTAAAAAAAATGTATAAACGCAAAAATTCTATATTTTCAGGAAATTATTAAACGTTTAAAAAAACATAAAATGATTCGACAAAAGGAACTTTTAAAAATTGGATGTAACTGTAAACACTCAGAAACTAAATATTTTAACTAGATAACAAAATGACTATCTAAGGTTGAATCTAAACATTTTTGAGCTCACTATTCTGGATCTGTCAAAATTTAATTGTTGCACTTTCTCTAATTCGCCCGCAACCCGATCCAAATTCGTTACGTTTTTAATTTTAGTGTCAAATGGTTTTTACTTAGATATTTAAGACCACATTTGTATTTAATATATTCTTTTGAATTATCGAAATATAAAAATTCTGGAAATACTTGAAACATTAAAAAAAAATTGAGTTTTCTGTACAAAATCCAGAGTTACCCCAAGTTTTTTAAGATTTTTTCAACTACCAATTTTCAATGTAATCGACCAATTTGAAAGTTTTAGCCCGCTTAGTAATTTTATATCGAACATTTGAAAGTTTATTTATGAAAAGTTTTTCAAAAAAAAAAAACAGAACTCGCCGTAGTATATATAGAAAATGATACCTCAGTAGATGATAGTAGCTCAGTTTTTTTAATTAGATCACTTTTTGGCCCCAAATAACTAGGGAACCGAAAACTACTGAACTTTTGGATTACCGGTTTTTGGTAATTTTTTAATTGTAATCTCCATATTTTTCGAAAAATTGACTTTGCTAGAAAAGCAGAAAGAATATTCCTCCTTCCCTTATAAATTCAGAATTGAAAACTCATTTTTTCATTGTTTCTATTAGTAATTAGACGCACAAATTTTGGTTCTTAATTTTTTAGAAAATTGACCAGCCTCATTATTTTATTAATTCGCTAGAAATAAAAATAAACATTTAGTTTAAATTTTAAACCTTAAACAAAGCTTATCAATAGTTAGTACAGTTTTGTTCAAAACTATCCCAAGGCCGAAAAAACACTTTCGATTCCATGGAAGTTAGTTAAAAAGTGTTTACATGCAAGCTTGTTGCGTTGAATAGTAAAGGATTTTATTCTGTTGATAGACTGTTCGAATTAATTAAATTTTCTTTAGATTTGTTAGGTTTGGGTAAATTTGCAAATCAATCAAAAGACTTTTGATAATAACGAATATGAAATGTTTTTGTGTAAAACTAAGGTAAAGGCCGGTATTCACGTACAATTAAATTGCGCAATATAATTGTGTGATGTCAATATTGCACAATAAAATTCCAAAATCTTGAATACAATTTGAGAATATTGTGCAATGTTCTGACGTCACACAATTATATTGCGCAATTTAATTGTACGTGAATACCGGCCTTAAAGGTTTCGACACATTTATAAAACTTGATGCAATACTTTGATGCCATGCTTAACCATCATCGTTATTTCGTCGATGAGACAGTTTCTCTGAGATTTTGGCACGCAGCTGATGCTAGGTTTCGAGCGAAGTTCGATTGCAAAGATCTTTGCTTTCAGGTTCTGTTGCTGAAACGCATCGATTATGTGTCGATATCCAGGCCCAATGAGCACGAATGTTCGCTGATATTGTTTCTTCTGCTTCGATGCTATCATTGCGATCTTCATTCGGTTTAATCCGTGTTGTTGTGCCGAATTCAAAATGATGTCTTGCAGTGGTTGAGTTGCCTGGTCCAATTGTGTTGTCAGGATTGGTGCTGTTTCTGTAGGCGTCGGCAGATCGAAATTTCGGTTGCTCTTTCCTGAAGTTGCAAAGCGCTGGTTGAGTGCATGCAATGCCAAGTTGTGGAGCTCTGTAAGGATGTTGTTTGCAAATTGTGGCATTCTTCGGAAATCTTCGATCATTTCGTCTTTGTATCGATTCCAGAAGTCGAGTCCGGCGCTGATGGTGTACGTGAGAAGCATGTTTGCAAATGCCTCACGGAGTTATTGTGGCATTCTCATTGTCACCAAGTTATTAAACGTCTGGAGGAAAACGTCATCGTTGCGGACCAAATTCAATGCTTGAGCTGCTGCATGGAAAGTGTCGTGCTGTTGATGAAATTTCGACAAAGCTTCTTGCTCCTCGGACGTTCAGAAGCAGCATTCGAAGTGCGAATTGCTCTTGACTGTTAATGCTGACGTAAAGACGTAATGCTGTGGAATTTCGGCGTAAAGATGGGCTCAAGCATTCTCATTTGTCATGTTGAGTTCGAAGTATGCTTCGAGCTTGGTGATCGCTGTTCTCTCTTCGCGTTCTGGTGCTGATACTACTTACTTATACTTGATTGCTGATCTCATTCCTGTGATTACTTCTACGTTGATGTGAGCTTTGTATTTCATCGTCAAGTATGGATTGTACGGAACCACAAATTTGTTGCTGACTATTTCCTCTTTGTTTCCGTGAGTCACTGTTTCAGTTGGCATGTTTCGACGTCGATAGACTGGACAGTCGTTTTCCTTGACAACAGTTTCGTTGGCATAAGGCTTTGGAAAATGATTGCTACATTTTCCCTCAACTTTCGAGGGAACGTTGAGGGTGCTCATGTTGTGATAAGTCATGCCATTGGCTCGGAAGCAGTAAGGACCTCAACCTGGTGGCATTGCGATGTTGGCTCCCAGTGACACGAAAGATAATCCGTTGTTGTAGTTTCGGATTTTTGATCGATATCTGACAAAGCATTTCTTAGCCACATCGGATATGCACGAATCGGATCTGGCAATTCACGAATCGGATCTGGTACTTTGCGGAAACAGCTGGTGAATTGTCCATCGCGTGGTCGCTCAGCCACGAAGTGTAAAGCATCACAATGTTTACAAATGACGTTTAAATCACCAGTCGGGTGTCCTTGCACCAAAGCCTCGTTGAATGTTGGTGGCTCGACGAAGTTGATGTTGGCGTTCAGTGCGATGACATTTGCATAATATCTCAGCATTGTTGATGGCTTGCTGCTGTCGGTTTTATCGAATTTTTTCGGCATTTTGCTGTCTGATCTCAACAGCACGTTCAGATGGTTGTTGCGAACGTTGAGTATGATGATGTCGGCATTTTGCAATCTGATCTCAGCAGCACGTTCAGGTGGTTGTTGTGAACGTTTTTTTCGCATTTGTTCGGCATGCTGCAGTCTGATCTCCTCTGCTCGCATTGCTGTTTGTCGTGCGCGATAATTTCTCATTCTGCAGACGTCAAAGATGTTGACGGTAACGGCCATGGTGGTGAGTTGCCCATTCTTAATGCTCCTGCTGATTGAGGTGGACGTGAAGCAGTGGGACGTTCCGGTGAATCGTCGAAATCTGAGTAGCAAATATTTTGTCGACCTCGCGTTTCTTATTGATGTTGGTGGGACATTTTCCGGTGAGCTGTCGGAAATCACAATTCAGTTGCTTGTCGTTGTCGGTGCAACTGCTCGTTTTGATGGTCTGTCCTCGACTTGAAGGTGGTTCTCGAAAAAAAAAATCGATTTCACGTGCGCCATTCGTAACCTTTGTCCCAAAAACAGATTTTTGTAAAATAACTAAGTTTAAATTCTTATGGAAATTAAGAAACCAGCCCAACAAAGAACACAAAACAGAACACTACAATAATTACAATAGAAATAATTTTAATAGACTGTTAAAAAAGCAGTTAGGTTATTGGCGGCTTTTTAAGGAAATTTACCACTAACTTCTTTGCGTTAAAAAAATCTAGAAAAAAAGTAAAAATTCTCAAACAAATATCTCAACTTGAAAATATCGAAATAAACAATAATCCGCGATTTTCAGAATGCGTTTTATTTTTTATCACTTTCTGCGAACACTGAATTTCATAAGAGAGTTTAATTCTCATTCTTATGATTTTCGAGATTTTATTCAATCCAAATTTTATTCGTTTTAGAAAATGTGGTGAACCCCATTATTGCTTGCAAAGAAGTTTTTCTCGGTATAGCTTTAGATTTATTCAATAAACTCGTAATAAGGTAATTATTATCTTTTTATCTTCTCAACAAGTTTTCTTCCTAAATCAATACATGAATCATTATTTAATGGTTTTTTATTCTGCAAAAGCAAATACGTCAAAAATACCTAGATGATCGTCATCAAGGTGATCAAAAACGACATCGTTTTTACTTAAAACATTTCTAAGTACAACGGAAAAATCTGAGAAGTGTAACAGAAATATTGTTTTAATCTTGCGCTGTGCCACGCGTAACCAACTAATAATGTATAGGGGTCAATCAACCAATGTCGCTTACATCGCTTGTAAAGACATTTCTGGTTTTTGCGAACATTTTTCTTATTGGGTTTTACCTATAGAACAGTAAACAAAAATAAACGCTTTTTTGATTTTTGTCTGTACACATTTACACTAACTTTCATCATATACAGCAATTATATTTAAGTTGAATTTGAGTGACGTACAAAAAAAAAACAAAATAAACTCAGACTTTTTTTAAATTTAACCTTCCTTATTTTTACTTTAGTTGGTTAAAATGACCAATCAGAGATAGTATATTTCTTCTCAGATTATGATTGTGTCTCTATACTAAAAGGCGATGCACAAGGGCGCAGCTACAGAAAGCGTTTTAAACACATGTCATTACTAAAATGTCCTCTTTGAAAAGTCACATTCCTATCGAGGCACTCCCCATATAAAGCATTCTAAGCCAATCCCTTACTCTAAAGTTTTTAGAAATACCACGCCCACGATTCTGGTTAAAGCTGATAAATCTTCATAAAGGTAAAGTGAACTTTGTAATTTGAACCTAAGTTTACTAATTAGCGATGTGGAGAACTATAGGGGTATTTGCATTACTTCAGTGTCAAGTGTTAAGACATTCATTTCTCCCAGATAATATGGGTTATTCCCTGGTAGGTTAACTGTTACTAACTTAGTTTTGTCTGCAAATAATATTTCAGGTGCTATGTAAGGACTTTGACAAGATCGAGCTCGAATTATTGTTGCGGAAATTTGACTCCTTGTATTGTAACTTGTTACCGCAGCTGATTTTATTAGGTCTTATCTGGAATTTTGAACTCAAATTGTGAAAATTTGAAATTTTATTTCAAGAGTGATTGCTGTTTCTTTAGGAGTCGGTCAAGGTATTCATTTGGGCCTCATGCTCTTTATCCTTTTCATAAATCATGTGGTAAACTGTATTAGTTACTCGGACATTCTCATTTATGCGGACGACGTTAAAATTTTCAAAACTATTTCTTGCGGCAATGATGTAAGCTCCGGAGGTCTCGGGTTCGATTCCCGGCGGGTGATGAAAAAATTACGGCTAGTTAATGTAGGATCAATGAATCATTCATTATCCGTTAAAAATAATGATTACGAAACTTCATAATGAAGCGGCCAAATCTCTCTGTGGGATGTATGTAGCGCTAGTGAAAAAAAAATAATAATGTGATTAACTTTCAATCTGATCTGATAAACTTCATAGCTTGGTGTACTATATATCGCACAATTTGATGCTAAACATCTCCAAATGCAAAACAAAATGTTTCACCCGATTACACTCACCCACTAGTTAAGATTATATTTTTGATGGTTGTTTAATCAGTTATGGAATCAGTTTTATATTAATTACTCAAATCGCCTAGAGAGAGTGTGAACGCGATTTTTATCTAGAGATGCAAATGCAAGCGTGCCTCGTTTCATACTTTCAGCATATTGAGGTAAATGCAAATTAATAAATATTAAGCCACTCTTTATTCGTAGGATTGAATTGAGCGCAATCTTTGTTCGAAGCATACTAGTATCTGAAATCGATTGTCCGGAGATTTTGTGTTTGCTCGATATATACATACTATATACTTCATTACGTGTGATGTGAGAAAAGGTTTCCAAATTAAACTGCCGCTTCTTAGGCAAAACTACGGTAAATGTGAGCCGATTTATCATTCATCAGTTTCTTTTAATAAAGTATGGTTAGTTGTTCAATTTAATCTATCTAGAAATGAATTTAAGGAATTGATGTCGAAGCATGTTTTAGATTAGTATCCAGTTGTATAAAGTTGGTGATAACTAGATAAATAAATAAATTTAAACGAACATATCAATAGTTTTTAGCCTATGAAAACTAAGGTGCCTAAATCAGCTTTTGAATGACGTATAACTGCGGTTTTCCAGATAACATACTTTGTATCCACAATAACAGAAATTGTTAAAATATCACCACAATTGGTATGGGATCCCGTTTACGTTCTAAATACGGGTAGATTAAGGTTAACCAATTTTCTTTTTAATTTAACGTAACTTTCTTATTGTCCCATAATCCCATATGAGTATTTCTGAGGTGTCAATAATAAAAATTCGATTTGAGTTGTGATTGTGATTGTGATTATCTCAACATAATAATAAATTTGGTTATTACGTAATGCTAATTTAGTATAAAAAATAAATATGCAGTACCCGGAAAAACAAATCCCAATCCAGCTTTCCAAATGTTAAATTTAAATTATTGTTATTATTTTTGTTGAAAAGAGTGCCATTTTGGAAATTCCAATTTTGGCTATAAAGAATTTTAAACAATCTAACCGACTTCAAATAATAATTATGACTGATTTTAAATGTAAGATTAACACTTTGTCGACCACTGATAAATATTTCTCATTGCGTACGTATCAAACATATTTTCATATCTTCTTCTTTTTCTTCTTCTTCCGCTGGCGCTACATCCCATATGAAAGGATTTGGCCACCTCAACGATGCTCCTCCAAATAATTCGATCCGCCGCAAGAGAACGCCAGACACGGTGACCGAGTGTGTATAGGTCCCTTTCAACGTCGTCCACGAAGTCCTACTTTCGTTGGTGCCGACTCCAAGGCCTGTTTGGTGGTCTAAACGAAGTACGTGTCCAAGCCATCTTAGCCTTGACGATTTTATGAATCCGATGATGTCGACTTTATCGAATTCTTCTTATGGTCTTACGATCAGTTATAGCGATTTTCTGGACGTTTTGCGCTGTTAGTGTCCAAGACTCGCAACCAAAGGTGATAACTGGTCTTATCAGCGCTTTGTAGATGTTCAATTTTATTTTGCGGGATATACATATGAGGAGACTTGAAAATTTTGATATTGGCGTAAAATGCTCGGTAGCCTGCTGCGAACCTCGATGAAATGTTCACAGAAACGTAGTTTTGCTCAGAGATCAGTGATCCTAGGTATTTGAACTCATTCACTTTTTCATATTGAGTATCTCCTGAAATGAAGTCACCACGAGTCTGCCTTCTCGCGGTCACCATGTATTTGGTCTTCGTTTCATTGATCTGAAGGCCTATTTGTTGGGCTGTTAATTCCAATGGAAGGAGGACATCTTTTAGAGATATGATGTTGCGATCTAGAATACAAATATCGTCAGCGTATGCTAATAGCTCGGTTGATTTATAATACAGGCAGCTATGCTGCGCCATATTGAGCTAACGAATGACATACTCCAATGATAGGTTGAAAAGAGTTTGAGTTATTGGGTCTCCTTGCCGCACTCCAGAAGTTATCTCAAAGGCATTCGAAATTTTGCCTTCTATTAGCACCTTACATATTGAGCCATCCATTAAAAGCTGGCACATTGAAACCAATTTTGACGGTATGCCCAGGTAGGACAATACGTTTCATAACGTATTCCTCTTAATGCCGTCGTACGCCTGTTGAAAGTCTATGAATAGACTGTGTACAGGGATTCCTTTTCATAGCATTTCTCCAGCACAATCCTCAATGTAAAAGTTTGATCGTTCGTTGATCTATTTGGTCGAAAACCACGTTGATAATCACCCAAGATCTTCTAGCGATTATGTTGGCCAAAACCTTGTAGCCTGTGTTCAGCAAAGCTACACCGCGATAGTTGTTGCAGTTCAATCGATCCTTTCTATGAAGTGGACATATAAGAGCCGTCTTTCACTATACTGGGATTTCTTCTCTAAACCAAATTGTTAATAATAGCTCAAACATGCGGCAGAACAGATAATCACCATATTTGAGCATTTCGTTGCAGATACCATCCTCACCGGGTGTCTTGTAATTTTTCATCTGCGATATCATGTTCCGCACTTCATTATATGATGGAGGAGGTGGTGGTGTCATCTCGACGTTAACATCGCGTTGAAGCAAGAGGGGTTGTTGCTCGAAAGGTGGTGCCCGTTTATTTAAAAGTGAGGAGAAATAATTTCGCCACACTTCGAGGACGGTTTTAGTGTCCATTTCCAACTCACCGGAACTGTTGCGAATATCGCTTTCTATGTGGATGAAAGTCCCTAGCTAATTCTCTTATGCAACGATATCTATCTCTCACGCCAGAATTTTGGATGTTGCGTGCCTGTTGTTCATGCCATTCCCGCGTCTTCCGTCTACATAGCCGATTAGCTATTAGAGATTTTTAGGCCTTGATGGATTTTGGCCTATGGTGGACTTTGAAGCATCAGATACCGCCTCTTTGATAATGTCCCACTGTTCTTGAACGGAGTCAGGAAGTGGTTTATTTTCCAAGATTTCTGATACTGTCTGATACAGTAGGTGGTACTTGGTTCTGCGCTATGATGCGCTGGAAGCGATGATTATATGTGGTTGATAGACGAAATTTTAATTCAGAAACTACCAGGAAATGGTCTGAATCAATGTGTGTGTGCTCCACGTTTAGTTTTGATGTCTTTTAGGCTAGAAAAATGTGTCTTGGACAAGAGGATGTAGTCGATTTGGTTGACCGTTGTCCCGTCGTTTGATTTCCATGTGGCTTTATGAATACGCTTATGTGGGAAGTATGTGCTGGCAACCAATAAGTTCTACAGTAAAGCTAGCTCGATGGTGTGTGTCCCGTTGTTGTTTGATGTATGGTGCATGGAATTTGGGCCGATATTGCTTCGATATGTACTGCCAGCACTGCCAATTTGAGCATTAAAGTCGCCCAAAACAATTTTAATATCATGTTGCGGAATTTTGCTCAGGACAGTTTCAAGCTGGTAGTAGAAAGCGTCTTTGATTCGATCAGGCTTCTCAAATTATGTTTTCGATTTTGTTTCAGGTTTTTCCGTCTTTAAACATTTTCTAGGTTTTGAGTACATAGCTATTTAATTATTATTAATATACACTGATTTTTTCCAATAGCCAAAATGGTGGCGACGACGACAAACAAAATTGTTTGCTAAAAATGTTTGATTTTTGATTTCTTGTTGTTGAGTACATTTCTTCTCAAAATGCCGTAGACAGACACAGAGTTAATCGCGATTTTTATTTATCCCACGACAGACGACTGTCTTTACACAATTTTCACATAAAAGCGGATTATTTCGTTTCCACAACGCGATTTTTGACAATCGGGATAAATGAAAATCGCGATAACCTTTGTGTCTGAAAATAATTTTACACATATATAGATAAATTGCAATTGGTGCCGAGAGTTTGAGATTTTACGTGTAAACGCGAAATGTGTGTAATTATGTCATGTAGAAAATATACGTCTGAACACACGGATTGGTTATGTTTTTGTTTAATGTCAAATTTCCCCTTTTGCTATAAAACAATCAAAATAAAAAACACATGACGTTTGTTTATTACATACAATTTATTTGTACGTGGGGAACGTGATAATTTTGAATCATCAATAAATGCAATTTAAATCAACAAATCGAGATAAATTAAAAATATGAGTGAATAGAACTCTGTGGTTAAAAAGAATTCTGTGAATTTATCGTACTTTTTGTATTTCTAGCGATTGCAAAGAGTATAATGTAATTGGATTTGATTGTGAATGGTTTACCGTTGGTAGTTCACGTCGTCCAGTAGCACTAATTCAATTGGCCTTTATGTGTGGCCACATTAAGGAAATTAAGAGATATCCTTGAAGACAATAATATTATTAAGATGGGCGTACCACCTCATGATAATGCAGCTTACTTGGCCAATTACGGAGTATGTGTAGCCAGCACGCTAGATTTGCCTTTTGTTGCACAGCTCACTACGGATAAACACGGTGGACTAGCCATTTTATGTTCGACTCTATTAAATGTTGAGCTGGATAAAGATTGGCGTATTCGATGCTCAGATTGGGAGGCACTCGCAGTAAATGGCCAGCAAATCGTTTATGCCGCGAAAGATGCTGATGAACTTTTAAAAAAATGGAGACGTCTTATTCTAGTGTAAGTCGTACTTGGCTCAAGAGAAAATCAGATCTTCCTAAAATTCTACTGTTGTGTATCCAGTGCCATCAGACCAGTAATATGAGCGAGAGATACCAATTATGAAGAAAATTCATTCAGCGGCACTTACCTTTTTACTTCATATAATGTACATACATAACTTCTTGAGTAGTAGTATATTACAAATTATGTACATACTTTACAATTTCGGTTCGATTGGTAATTATATAATTCAATTGGTCCGAAGAGTATGCAAAGTGTACATTAACAATTGTTATTTGTATATATGTACAAGATCATAACAAATATTTGGTGGGCTTATTTTTAGAATTATCGGAGGGAAAATTCTTACTTATACTGTGTTATTTGAATTGAATTGATTGAAGTACCAGCCAAAATAAAATTTATTAAGAATATTTTATTTTTTTTTAATATACATAACCACTGGTAAAATACAATTTCTGTTGTTTGTTATCGTATTTTTCGGTTGTTTGTTTGTTTGGAAGCTTACACCATGCAACGATAGTACGTGTAAGCAAAATATATCACCCAACTACATATTTGAATTAAGACTGATATATTATATTATTGTATGATGGTATGATAGTATGATGGTGTTGTGGTATAATAGTATGCTGTTATTATGGTATGGTTGTATGATAGTACGGTAGTATGATGCTATAATTATATGATTATTATTGATATCGGTATCATTCGTAAAATCCACTTTTGGAGGCTTCTGAAAGAAATTACAAAACGCCAATTTCTTCGATTATATAAAGCAAGAATAAAACACAATGAATAACTTTAGGGAAACATTTTTATAAACATAGAACACAATTACCTGAATCATGAGGGTCTTATGGTATGGAGATTCTGTCTCACATGCGCTCACTCAATATTTACTTCTTGGGGAGATACCTTGCTACAAATCAATTTACAATTAATACTGACAACAAGGCACCTTAGGCAGATCTCTGGGGGTGGTTGTGTGTAAATGTGGTTTACTAGCAACAATTGCGGTAAACCCAACAAAGTATTTTTCAATTCACTTGAGAAATTGTATTCAAATGAACATTGATGTATTTGTATTTTTATTTAAAATAATAACACCTATTGAAGTACACCAATTGAATTTTAACCCTGCTTTTAATTTACTGAAATTAAACATCTCGCACTACTTATATGAAAAAGTTCTTCTATCTTAAGGGTACCGGTGCCAATGCACGACTAGTTGTGACTTTAAAATCACCACAAATTTTAAGCGCTCCATTTTGCTTCGTCGCTATTATGATTGGTGCAGCAAACTGAGTGGCGTGCATTTTTCAATTCTGACTTTTACGGCAATGTATTTGTGAAAAATTAATGGTTCGAGGCATAAAGTTTTTGTTTGGACTTCTGTTCTTAAATGAAAATATATCAAATGACAATTACGAAAATTGATCAAAATTCAAATTTTTAACCGTTAATTGAAAAATTTTAATTTTTTCATTTTTACAGTTTACGCCAATGTAATTCATAGGATTAGGTTTTTAACCGCGTTATACTATAGGGCACGCGAGCTGTGCGTCTTTATATCAAATCATGGTAAAGCAAATTTTGGAAATAGCACATATTGGTTGAAAAGTATTGAAAGCAAAAATGAAAGAATTTGAATTTTTTAATGAAATTAGTTTTGATATTCAATATAATCTCCCTCAACTTCAATACACTGATTCCAATGATCCTCCAATTATTGTATACCATCTCTGAAAAGACTTTTCGGAAGCTCTGGCAAAATACTGTTCCACGGCTGCAATATTCTTCATTCGTCGTGGATCTTCACAAACAATATTATACACTTGCTCAATGATTTCTGGTGTTGTTGCACTTTTTTGACGTCCACTACGTGGCTCATCTTCAACACTTGAGCGACCACGTTTAAACTCTAAAACCCATCGATGCACAGTTGGAAATGAAGAAGCAGATTTCTTAAACACTTTTACCATTTTTGTATTAATTTCTGTTGCTGATATACCTTCCAAAACAAAGAATTTTATCACTGCACGATATTCGATTTTTTCCATTGTATACGAATACATTGGCACGTCAACTTCTAATGGCTTGTAAACAAAGAATTAATTGCCAGATCGAAATAAAGATTTATTAATAGGTATCGCTTTAAATAATTTTCAACCAAACTGTACATTATTGCAATAGGGGAGGGATATACAAATTATTTTTCTGTCTATACCACAGGGATAAAATTAACATAAATTCCAAAGTACTAAAATGTTGAGCTCAGGCAACTAAATTGAGCTTCAAAGGGCTTTTTTTAATTTATTGATGAACTTACTACTTACTTATTTCACCGATAGATATCACTAAAGGTAAGATATTTTTTTCTTTTTTTCGTTTTCTTAGGAGGGTAAAGGGTTCATTTAAAAGGTTGAATGCTGGTTTTGTGAATTAAGACTGATTTTTACATTCAAAGATTTTCGCAGATGCAGATGTCAAATCAAAAATTTCGTGTTATCAAAATATGCACCCATATTCGGTGGTCTCATCTTTTAAAATTTTGTCGAAATTCGAAGAGTTGCCTCTTTTGGTATTTTTAAACATCAATAAATTCACAGATCAAAGTGTAGTTTGAAATTGTAGTCGTGAATATCGGCGACTACAATCAGTGAATACAATTGACGTTTAAAATCGAATTTATCATTTCTAATTTCGATGTAAATTTATTTATTTTAGGTAATAATAAACAAAATATTTATATGTAGCCATAAATAATTAAGATTATTTATATAATTAGAGTTTATTTAAAAAAAAATTATTCTTTGAAAATTGTACTAGATTCCTTAATAAATTTGCTGTTTTATTCTGGTTGAAAAATACGGTATTCAATAACAACGGTAACATCAATTTCGAAAAGAGAATGACGGCAACTAAAAGTTGAAGTTGTGCCTATCGATTCGGGCCTACATATTTTTCGAAAGGACTGAAATATTGATGAAAAGTATCGAAGGACTTTTAAGTTCTATAGGCGACAAACTTTTTCATTCCTGGTCTATACTAATAAAAATGAAAATCTGTATGTCTGTGAGTATGCTCTTTATATTGTACGTTTCCACACCATTCATCCATCCAGATTTAAAGTTTGTGTAGTGGTTTCATATGAAAATTAGAAGGTTTTTGTAGAATTTTCGAACGGGTCTAGCCTCTTGGTCTAGGTGCCTCCAACAATTGTTTCTAAAATTACGATTAGAAAAAAATACAGAACTGAGTTAAAATAAATGGTTTAATGAAATTAATCGGATACTAGGTACACTGGAAAAACGATTGTAAGTTAATTTAAAATAAATGAGATTTTGGTGCCATCTTTGCTATAATAAAAATAAAAATATTTTATTTACCCCGAGCAACGCCGAGTACTTCCAGCTAGTGTAATATAATATTTCAATATTATGATTTTAAAGTAAAATTAAATCTAAACTTGTTTATTTTCTAATGCTAATTTACTATAAAAGTAGATGAATAAATATGCAGCACCGCAAAAAAATCCACATTCCCAAAATTAAATTTTAAATATGGTTATTGCTTCTGTTGAAAAGTGTGCCGTTTTGGAAATTCCAATACAGAATTAAACGACCCCAAACGGCTTCAAATAACAATTAAGTAATTTTTACTGATTTCGTTTTAAATTTTAACTGATAAATATTTCTCATTGTGTCAAAAATATTTAGTGCGTGTGTAAACCTTTGTATTGTATTGTACATATTAAACCATAGGTGAATTGAAAAATCGTTTATTGTGCATTTGAATGCAATTTACGCAATTAGTATTTCAATTAAAATTTTATTAAAGTTTTGATTCAACTATTCGATTACAATGAATCATGCTTCAAGGAAATAATTAGAAACTTAGAAATATTCATATACAAATTTCAGAATTTGATTTTTATCTGCTTTTAAATTATAGTTAAATACTTGAGTGATTTCTTTATTTATGTATACATATAGACATAGGGGCATTCTGCTATTATACCCATGTGCACAAATTTCTATTTCACTGTTAAAATTGTGAAACTGGGATATTGCAAAATTAATCATTGTCGCTTTGACCGTCAAAAAAATATTCTTATCAAGAACTTTTGGTAAATTTAATAGGCCAAACAAAATGTGTACAAAAAATTAATTAATTATTACAAACACAAAAATAATTAAGTTACCGATCCAATAATCCGCACAACCTTCGATCATACAACTCAATCGAATAGAAAAGAGAATATTTTATATTAATGCAGTTTGACCAAAACAAATTTGTTAACCTTCATCACAAATTAATAAATTTAACCATACTATTTTGTAATTAATTCGTCGTTCGCGTACATACAAAATATTTCCCATTCACCCAATAGTAAATATTTCATCGTATGTGCACATATACTATAAATACAAAAAGACAAAAAAACAAAAGATTTACTAAACTACGTTAAGTATGTACATGGAAAGGGAATCTTGACACGAAGTTTTCTTAATCAAAACTAACTACCTATATCGTTCGTTCTCTCTACGTAAGTAGCGTTCTCTCAATTTCGTGCACACATCGAGTATATAAAAAAAATTTCTATATATCATTTTAAATTTATTTTAATAATAAATAATAATAAACTTCAATTGAAATATTAAAATTATAACTATTACAAAAGTTTGTTGTTTTGTTTATTTTTTCCACAAGTAAGAAAATTTTATATAAAGAAAACCGTTTCATGGATTTGATTTTAGTCTAGATCGATTTATTTGTTTAAACGCAGTCTCACTATAAAGTAAAATATAAAGAAAAATCGGCGATCAGAAGCTTTTAAGTTTAATTTTGATTAATAATAAAAAAATTAATTTAATTTATGTAGTTTATATTTGTGGTGAGGAGCTGGAGAAAATCAGTTGATTATAATAAATAAAGAAAATACCACTTGCGCAAAATAAAATTTAAAAATATATTTTTAACGGTTTTAAGTGATTCAATTTGAGTTAAGTGAACTTAAATTATTTGCGTTTAAAGTGTACATTTAATATAAATATATTATTTAGAAGTGATTTTTGAAAGCGAATATTTTATTTTTTAACAATTTTATATAAGGATACAAATTAAACATTTTAAGTAAGTTGATATTTATTAATTTAATTTAAAGTGTAAAATTTATTTATCCGAATGGGTGTTACAAAAACAATAAAATAAATAATTATTATAATTTATGTTTACAATTTTTATGACGCTTTATTTATAGTAATTATACATTTGCTTACATAATTTCTGTGTTTTAATAGTTAGTTTTACATTATATTTATTCTAATTGCATATGTTGTTTTTTATTTTTTTTTTATTATTGATTGTTTATTATGTTGGCGCACAATTAACCTATTGAACTGGATAAATTGCGCGCCTTCCAGAGGTTGTTTCGACACCTTGTTTTTATGTTAATGAAAAGTGAAAAATGAAGCTGTATTGAAGCTATCAATAAATTAGTGTTTACTTAAATCGAGCTTATTAGGACGTGAAACGAGTTAGTTAGACCGAAGGATATAGATTATTTTCAGGTCTGGTGAATATTAGAATAAATCTTGCTATTAAAATTAAATTAATTATTTAGAACCGAAACATTGATCGGTTGATTGATTTTTTGGCCCAGAAGGACGATTGTAAATAATTAAATAAACAACATTTAAATGTTTTTCTAATTACTATTTGATTTTTTGGCCTTCACGGTAAATTAAAAATTAATAAATTTTTTTTCATTACATGTAGGAATAAATGTATACTAAATTAAAATTGTGTAATCTTAATGTATAATTTTTCAATCAAATAATTGATTGATTTAATGTATATAGAATATAGAGAGCTATTGTATTGTTTTGTTATTGGGTTCAAATCTGGGTTATGCAATTTATTTGAGGTTATTGATTTTGAGGTTGTAATCAGGAATTAGAATCAAAATTATTACGAACACGTTTATATGGTAAATTAATTTACGTTTGCACAATGCTTGGAAAATTAACTTTGAAAACGCGTAAATTTTCCACTTGATTAAATTTACATATAAATTCATTTCACGCGACATTTCAAATTCAAACAAATTAATTAAGGCGGTATTAACATTTTTAATCTATTTGTATTTTATTTACATTAAATCTAAATTACAGTTATAGTTTACATCTATCGAGGTGACTACTAGTAGTATAACTATTAATCTCTTTATTTTAACAATAGAATTACTATAAACCTGTATATATTATAAAATCTGCTGCACGCCGCAACGATCAAAGATCAGATAAACCATAATTTATTCACCTTGGCTGTTTAGTGTATATGATGACGATCAAATATTTGTGATTTTGTGCATTTTTAATATTATGCGTAAAATGTAGGTAAATTAAGCAATCGAAATTTTAATCTTGACGATTTACATAATTTTTATATTAACGTGATTTACAAGAAAAATAAAATTTACAACGAAAATTTTTTTTTAGAAACATACTTTACAAGAGAATGTTGGCATAATTGGGGTGACACTTTTGGGTTTTTAATAAACGTGTTATAGATAAATACTATTCGGTGTTTGATACAAAAAAAAAAACTGGAATGAAAATTACGAGTTTTATGAATTAATAATTGAATTATTGCATAAGCCTGATTTTGTGGTTCTTGATAAGGAAGTTATGTACTTAAAACCAGACATATATTAGTAAATTAGTAATTTAAATTAATTTTCCAAACAAATATGTACATACGTACATGAGAATTGTAATTGAAATGTTTTTTTATGATTTTTCATCATCATCCGTTCCCATGCATATAACTTTATAATTATTTAATAAAATAATTCATGATAAACAATTAATTTTTGTATTATAAATAAAGTATTAGATGATTATTTCAATGATAAAATAATTTATTTTGTATGCTAAATTGGAGAAGGGCTTATGTTAGATATCTCATTTTTATCTTCGCTGGCCCTCGCATATTTTCAAGTTAAATAATTATGTTATTCACAATGACGCATTTTATTTCTTACAAATTTTAAATTACAAAATAGTTAATGATATACATACATTATACAAATGGGGAAATACATTACACGGTTTAGAAGTGCGCAATCCATATTAAATTACTGTGTGCAAACATGTATCAACAAAAACAAATTCGTAGAGAGATAAGTTGACGACAAAATTAAGAGTTTTGCTTATGCACCATTTCTGCTAAGTAGGTAATGCAAAAATTTTATGACGCCTAAACATTTTGTGGTAAATTGATCATATATTGTACTTGTCGGTAAATAAATATTTTTGTACTTTTTATTTAAGTTTGTTTTTTTATGATTTACGACAAAATGTACGTAAAAATTGCAAATTCTCGCAATACACGTGTGTGTCATTGCGCCCCAAATACCTAATCGTGACAATTTGACTAGGTGTGCATTGGCCAAAATATTTCCGCCTACCAAATATATTTTTATGATAAAGTTATCCAGGGTTCCCATTTCTGAATACGAATACATAATAATTAATAATTATGTAAACGACAAATTTGTATATATTATTCGTACATATAATATGCCGACTCCGATTCAACGGAAAAATAAAATCAAAATTTTACGAAATTTATATTTTTAAATGCAAAGATTTTTTTTTTAAGTATTAGATGCACGTATTTAAATTAAATCGACGTTAAAAATTTGACATACTTTCGTATATTTTTCAAGTTTACACTGTCATTTTTAAGGCAGCTTCGCGTAAAACCTACTATACAAAAATTAAAATACGTTGCAAGGTTCGTATTCAGAAATAGCAATTGTTGCTTTCCAGTTGCGACCAACCACTAGGTCCCGCTAGTAGCAAGGTTTTTGAAAACATAAACTAAAATTATTTTAGAAAATAAATACTTATGTACTACCTATATACCTAAATGTATATAAACAATATTTTGCAAAATAATAAAATCTGAATGATAGTAACAGGACAATCAGAACGTATTGTATTCTATTGTAAACTTATATGTACGTAAATCATAAATAAAACAATTATCACAGGAAAATTCATATTTTTAAAATCAAACGAAATACAGCAATATACATTCTTAAATTTTGAAACAAGAATTTTTCAAATTATTGGATCTAATTCGCATTTCCAGGATCTCCAAAAGTAGCTTTATTTATTTATTTGATTTGTAAAATATTCAAACCCGTAATTCTTGATATGTTAATATTTAATTTATTTTTAATTATTTCATTATTTGTTCCACTTAACTTTTATTTGAAGACTCTAGGCTTTCTATTGTCTTGGTTAGATAGCTATAATTGCCAGTTATGTAAGCCAAATCATTTTTCAAAGTTAATTTACTTAATATTGTCTTAGTAGTTTGAATATAAGTAGAACCAAGCTGTCGTTTAGTTCCAAAATAATTTCTGTAATTTTTCGAAATTTTCGTTGTCACTGTATTTAGCCAGGTCCTCCAGCGAGTAACAATTAGTCGAGGCGGCAACAAAAGATTAGGAAATTTATTATTTTAAAAAGTGCAATCCAAGATGGTGCTTTTAAAAAACACTTTTAATCGTCGAAACTAGTCGATTTACATTGCTGAAATTTGATCGAATTGTTTCGCAAACACTGTGTAATCCATAGGTCACAAGTAAAATTTTAGAGTAATACCTGTATAGATTGAGCTGATTGGTTTTTGTTTGGCTACCGTTTCATAGACATCCAATAACCCTACTATCACATTGGCTAAAGTCCCCAGTACTGCTCATAGTTTCATCGATTGAAACCCACAAATATTTATTTTGTGTTTTAGTTTTACTAGTGCGGTTTTTTGTTCCCTATCCGGAGCTGCCTTCGAGAGTCGACATAAAAAAATAGCTCCTGATAGTTGCTCCATATATAAATAGGTAGAGCTAAATATTTTGTATATGCATTTTTTAATGAGGAATAGAAATAAAAATTATAGTTTGACGTTAATTAATTTAATTTACCAATAAATAGATTATTAAATTTAGGTATAGAAAATTATGACTGTTCCGCATATTATCTATCGAATGAGTAAATAAAACATGTTCTAAATATATCGTTTGCTTAACGTTGATTCGTCCGGTAGGTTAGGTTAGGTTAGGGTGGCTGTCCATTATTTTTTTATGCTGTATGCCTCATACCCATTTTTTCGACTAAATTATTGGGCGCTTACAATTCCCACAACATGTTGGGATTGAAAATTTACTGATGTAAAAATTGACATTCGATCTATCAAATTGCCATGAAATTTTCAAAAAATCGTTTGCATTCAGAAAACAACATGTAGACATTGTTCAACATGCCAACAGCTGGCGGACCTGAAAGCTCCCATTGACTTTTCTAAATTGTTGACTAGGTTGTCATTCATAGGTATTCTAAATAGTAACTTTTGGAACGTCAACTCAATGTTATTATTATTTGACGGAAATAACCAGACATACTGTTTAACATTTCGTGTGAATACATTTCGTTTTGGCTTGCATGCAGGGTAATTTACCATATAAATTTGTGTCTTTTTGATAAAATTAGTTGCTTTCCTAGAATGATAAAACATAACCTCAAAATCATAATTGTGTGCTATTTCACTAAAGTTGTTATTTTTTTTTTAACGCGCTAAACAAAATCAATTAAAATTTCTAATTTTAACATAAATATTAAATGGTTCTAGATTAAACCACCTGGCGTCGAAATTGTGCGAAACTGCTTTTAATTGCTCGTAATAAAATAGCAAGAGCAGATACGAGTAGATAATTTAGCGAAGACAAAAACCATTCTACTAGCGGTTTGCTAGCGGGTGATTGATGATTCTTGTATAATCATTGTAGCATCATCATAGGCATTAGCATTTCGCTTTAAATTTGTGACGCAAATTAAAATTTTTCGTAATAAACCTTAAAATCCAAGCACTCTCAATAAAACTGATAACTAAAATGAAAAGCATCCTCGCGAACAGACTTTTCCTTAGCCGTCTGGTGAAATTTAATGAAAATAATCGACGTTAGGCACACAGCATTAGTTTCAGATCTCGCCTTAATTCCTTAATTTTTTGTTCAAATTTTTAAAATCACTAAAGTCTTGTGAAACATTTTCAATTCCACAAAATTTTAAATATTTAAACCCCATTTCCATTTCATCGCATTATCTTTCCACCGAACCGTACAATAAATGATAACCTTGCAGAATATTGTTAAAATTTGTAATGTTAAGGTAACAATTTTCGATCATGTTGTTACTCAATTTGAGTTTAGGAAAATAACAAAAATACTCTAATAGGTATTCTTCAAATAACTGTATAATAGAATGTTGTTTTTCTTGGAGGCATAATTTAAGGTCATTAAAATGGTTTATAATGTTTGTGGCGTCGTCCGTGAACCAAGTTATTTTTTTTAATTTTTGTTATTTTTATAAAATGCCCACGCCCTTTGTCATACCTATCGTAAGTAGTCAGGTTCATGAAGCTTCTCATGATTTATTATAGAAAGTTATCGACATGGTAAAACTCGATAAATTTTACCAGTTAATGTAAATTCGAAAAAAAATCTGGTTTAGAATAATTTAGACTAAAACTACGTTATTACGTATTACAATATACATATTGAGCACTTGAATTTTGGCTCATATCGTATCACGAATACTGGGCTACAAGTTAAATTCTCATGCAGTTTTGTATGGTTTGCAGTCCGTAAATATTAAATCTAAAAAGTTACGTAAACGAAAACAATTTAAAGGCCTTGACGTAAGAAGAACGAGTCAATTTGGATACAATACCAGGGGCTCCAAGTATTGCAGGCAAACCCCGGCGATGTGCTACATCTTAAAGTGAAAAAATATTAACATTTGTATGGGTGGTCGGGGCAAGACGTATATTAACAATATACAATGTGCGAGCTTGGTATCCTGTTTCATGGGAATCTCGAATGTATATACACATCTCAATCGTATTAGACTAAATTTAGTGTTACCGTTATATTCGACTGAAAAACTTGGTTGTTTTTGTTATCTCATCGAATTTTGGTTACCTTATGCCGTATTACCGAATCCGGTACGAAAATGTAAACTTGTGTGCTTCTACGATTTTCGTACCGTAAATATAGTAAACATAATAAATATGCAAATTATGGGAAAAATAAATCATTCATAAAAACACAAAACTTTCAAAGGCCAAAATAATGTACTTTACGATAAGTAAAAAAACAAAACAAAAAACAATTAAGTTGAAAAATTTTCGTTGAATTGCGATATTGAATGCTCTAAAATATTCATCGACTTGTCACACATTTTTTAGTTATTGCTCAGTAGTCTCTATAAAAGCTAAACAGTAATGAAAGTTTTATCGAAATCGGTCCACCGGTTCTTGAGTTTAGCACGTAATTACATACATATACATTCAATTATTACAATGTACGGAAAAATATTAGATACACAAGCGTAATAGAATAGATTGATAAAAATGTGTAACAAAATTGATTGATATTAAATATTTATACAACCTTGTGTGCATAATTGTGCGTGTAAATTATTACTTGCTTATAAAAAATTGTGCAAATCTTTTGAATTATACATTTAATATAGTGATTTTTGTCACCTAATTTGTGATAATGTATGTCTTTGTATTGCAATTGTACTGTTATTATGGCTGGAATGCATACAAATAAGTAATTACTTTCCCTAAACCACTAGTTTTCCTTGGAATTATGCTAGTAAAAGCAGTTGCTTATTTTATGCATTACGCAGCCTATATCTGACAACTTTTTACTTGTTTTGGAATCATTATGATTTGCGAAATTTTCCAGGTTTCAGGAAAGTAGCCTATTCTCATTATAGCGTTGAAAATGTCTTCCAATTTGTTCGTTGGGTATAAATACCTTACTAAGATGTTCAGCAAATATGTTTGCTTTATCTGTATCACTTCTTGCCCAGTTTCCGTCAGGGAGACGAATCCCTGTTGCTTCGGTCGCTCTGAGTTTACTGAGATAATGTTGAACCTCTTCATCAAGTTCTTTTAATAAGGCCATTTTCAGGTTTTTGATCGTTTTATTTAAATTTGATTTAAGTGTGGGCGATCAGTGCTGTTGCCATTGCCTGCTTATTGAGCGTCCAAGTAGGTATACCAGTAGATATGTGTTTTCCTTTCGAATATTTTATTCTGGAGCCCACTGGATATGCTTAGCATTGTAGTCACCTCCCGCAAGGAACTTATCCCAGAGGTTTGAAGTAGTTGCAAACTAATGTCTCTTCGCTTAATGTTTCGGTGGACAATAAACTGCAGATATGGTCTTCACTATATTTTTGGAGTTCATAATGTCTGCCAATTTTGCGTTTTTCTTATCGAACGAAAGAAGAGAAAATTGTGATTCGAAGGCCGTTTCTAAAATATCATAAAGAGTAATGTTTACTGGAAAAAGGTGGAAAGTAAATTAGTGTTTGCCTGTAACAATAAGTAGTAGAGAGATAGTTTTCATTGCCTCCTAAAAAAAATTGTTTTTTGACTTACGAATTCTGCGAGTTTCACCGACGAAAAATTTATTCATTGATTCATTGAGAATATTAATCACTTTATAAATTCCCTGGCTATCGTTTGAGGTTGGATTAGGAGAATTATCTCTGACAGCTTTCGCGTACGATATTTTTGGATTGATTGTAGCCGACGTTTGACCAGCATTGTTTTGACTTTTTAAAATATGGTTTAGTACTTGCTTTTCCGCTCTTTGACATGAAATCATATTTTTTCTTAACTTCTTATACACCATGCATCCCTTATAGTTTGCGGTATGATTTTCACCACAGCTACTGCATTTTCTAGCCTTCGGTTTGCTTTTATCTAGTTCACACTTGCTGGAGTTTGCAGTAGTTTGGGGAATGTTCATATTCCTGACAGTTGGTACATCGTAAAACCGATTTACGTTTGTGTGTATCCTTTACTGTGATTTTCTGTACAATAAATACCTAATATCATATAGATCACTGGTTTACCCTTAATTTTTGTTACTTCGGGTTACAACTCAACTTTAAACATTGGTTGAGGTTTTCGGCCTCGATTTATAATGTTTATTACATTTTTCACCTTGAAGTTCATTTTTGTTAGCTCTTGGCTTATTTCCTCTGGCTGCACAGTCAACTCAATACCTTTTATCACGACTGTGATTCCTTTTGCGCTCTTTAAACAGTAGTACTTTCCATTTTTTTTAAAGAGTGGCTATAATTTTTCTGTATCCGTCGATATTTTTGGCTTGCATACTAGTTTCACGGTTGTTACCACGTTTATTGTGGGCAATAAAAAAGTTCTCACTGAGATTTTGGGTTTCTTTTTCTTTTTGATGTCAACGTAATACATATAACGTTCAATCCCCGTTTGCACTAATGTTTGTGTTAGAGATACATTTTTGTTATCTTCATTCGCAATGTTTGCACAATTTTATTATTTGTGTCACTCGTATTACTTTCGTTTTCATTCATTGCGACGCTTGATGAGCTATACAGCACTTTTTGAATGTAATTTTTGAATTTCAATCAAATTTGTTGACACTGCATTGTTTTTGTGACCATAGGTCGTTGTTCTTGGGCTATGCACATTAGCGTTAACTCTATGTTCATTTAACTTTCATATTGACTATAATTGATGACCAGCTGGAATCTTTTTGCTGGAGAAAATAGACCCATCGTCACGTTTTACACATTGTATAATAAACAAACTATTTGAAAAGTTAACACACCTAGACACAACTAAATAAAAATAACTAACACTGCACTTTTTATTATTTGATTTTTTAAATTTTATTTCTGCGCGCATTAATTTACGTTTAAACTGCACGTCGATTTAAATGAATCACTTATTTGAGAAACCAGATAAGTCCCATAAACATGGTTCTGAGAAAATAAAAAAAAAAACTGTCAGTCTATTGAAAATTGTAAGTTTTTTTAGTTTAGCTATAATTGATAAATGTTAATGATTTGTAGGGTTTATAACTCAAACGATGCGCCTTGCTATTAAAAACGGATATTTCATAAAATGTCAAAAAACTCATAATGTATATATCGGGTTTCTCAATTAAGTGATTCAAATGCTATACAACCTTTATAAATGTGTAGACCAAAACTGGAAACACGTTTTATTGCACAACTCGTATATCAACAAAGTATAGATTTTAAGTATTCTATTTAGATTGCTGCACGCTGATAGTGACGAGTGGCCTTTATACAATTTTGTAATTTAACAGAAATTTTTCAGAAATAGACTAGTGTAGTTCACAGAAACTAAAAAATTAATATAATTCTGTTAAAATAAAACAGCGTTTGTCTAAAAAAAAAATATAGAACTGTATGTAGAAATGGGAGTTCGCGACAACATTCTGCTCAAAAATGTTCCGCAGAGTATCGTGAAGTTAGCAACGTTATGGAAGGTTTTTGTAATTATTATGTTGGTATACAAAGTTTTTGCTCAATTTTATGATTAAAAAAAAAACAAATAAAAGAAATTCATTAAATTTAATTTTCCGTGCGACCATAATAAAGAAGTGAAAATTTGATTTTTTTTTTGTGATTGTGAGTATAAAATAAATCATGATAATTTAATTCCAATTAATTTTTCTTTAACTTATTGAATCGTTTTGTGCATCAAATACGTTTAATTCATCAATTGTTACTTAATTACTTAATTTTTACATTTTTAAATTACATTTTTTTTCGTTAATTTTGTTGTTGTTCTTGTTATTTACATATGTACATATTTTCTTGTGTTAACGATTTTTATTTACACGAAAATGAAGTTAAATTTGAAAATTATTTCCTTAATTCCGAATGAAATTGGAAAAGGTGATGGTCATGGAAAGAGACAGCAGCGTACTTGGATAAAAATAATTGATTTTAAATTGAGATATAGGGAAATCGTTGTAAGCATCATCTAAATTGCTGAACAATTTAACGCCTTTATAAAATATGCAATTTTGAGTTAAGTTTAGTTTGTAATTTGGAGGGCGGAATTTGTTAGAGCTGCGGATAGCTCTATCTGAGATTTGATAATATTTAACAAGATTTACATTGCATTTTAAAATGCCATATGGTCATTATTATATGTATTCATATTTTATGAGTTTATATATCGGCAATATTCTATCAATAAATAAAGTTTCTAAGGAAGTAAGCCGTGGTCAGTTTTTTCTGCCTTTAAAGCTTTGTTTTGCAATACTTGCAGGTCACATATTTGATATTGAGAGGCAGATCCTCATGTTTGTATTAAGTATAGTAAATGCGAATGGATTTAGGATTCATATGGTATTGCTTAATTCAGATGGAATTTATCGATTTACGCTTTTAAGAACTTCAATAAAAGGTGATATTTTTAACTTAATGCTATTAATATGGTCTGTCCAAGATAATTGAAAGGTAAGCTTTAGACCTAGGTCTACTCGTTTAATTCGTATGTTAAAGAAATTAATATATTCGAGCTTGCCTGGAGCTTGTTTTACCCAATGAAAAATGATAAAATTCGATTTAGTACACCCATGTTTTCGTTAAAACTGAAACTATGATGTCTTTCAGATATTTGATGTATTTAATAGATACCTTAACATAACCGGTTGTCCAGTTTCTGTATTGGCGTCTAGGCTGCCAATTATGTTTCCTACTTCAACCTTGCTTATGAACGATATTATATCAATTTTACTACTTATCTCGATTATTGGCTGATTGTATTTAAAGTCAAGAGGATGGTCGCTAGAAATTTTAGATCCAACATTTGTAAAAAACTCAACAAAGATCTCAGCTCATTTCATAAATAGTCACGATGTTCATCGCAAATCGGGCGTAGGGACAAACTGAACATCATGCTCTTTTTTTTAACTGCGCTCGATCATCTTCTGGTATAGCTGGTTTATGATCCAGAATAAGTTGAATGCCTTTGCATATTTCAGAATGCAGCGTGGCATTTTTTAATTTTTCTTGCAAGTATGGAGTAAGTAGGTGAAAGACAAGTTGCTTTATAGCAACTGTATCAGACAAATGTTCTTCCGTTTCTTAATTGCAAGTAAACAAAATTCTTCCGTTTATTCTTTTCACTACTTTGCAACTAAAATTTCTGAACGAAACAGAAATTATTTGCCCATTTAAATTACTTCAGTCGGTGGAATGAGATATTTTATTCTCGTTAAAGATGACGGTTTCGGTTATCGTGTCGTTTTCTTCATTAAACACAAATTATGATAAAGAATCCGGGAAAATTAAGGTTTCTCGCAATGTTATTTTCAACGAAAATGCTGTTGTTTGCCTTTCAAGAAAAAATACGGTTGAGATTAAAATACCAGAAGACAACACTGATGATGATTGTACTCAATCAAATAAACACAAAAACCAATTAGAAGCTCATGAATCCGAAAATAATAAAACTAAAGGAATTCGAGATGTAGAAGACGATTTAGTGGAACATGAAGCAACAACACAGCAGTCAATAAATAGTCAAGACAATCAGACAGATACGAAAATTTCGACGAAGTCAATACAAGATGAATTAGATGCACTCAAAAAGAACAACACTTGAGAGGTTTGTTAAGTTGCCACCAGGTAAAACACTATTGAGGTGTTGTTCGATGCAAGTTAAGACTTTGTGTAAAAGAGTACCACCCAAAAACAGGGTATTGATTTCAATAAAACGTTTACACTGATACCACGTTTTGGCTCAATTAGGATTCTTCTCTCTGTGGCAACACGAAATGATTTCGAAATTATGCAGTTCGATGTAAAAACAGCATTCCAATAAAGTGAGTTACAGGAAGACATTTATTTGACGCCTACAGATGGGACAAACAGCAACTCAAAAATTGTATGTAAATTGAAAAGTCTTTGTATGGTTTGAAACAAGCTCCGCAATGTTGGAATACAACATTTGCTGACCATTGTGTTTATCGAGGATAGTTCAATAATGCGAGAGTACTATTAATACTTTATATTGATGATGTACTGGTCATGGCCGAAAATAAAGAAGTACTGAATATTGTACTTAATCATCTTCAAGCGACTTTCGTGGTAAAAATAAACGAACCGGATCATTTTATTGGATTGCAAATTGAACACAATCGTGAGAAACGTTCAAATTTTATTCACCAGATGAACTATATAAACCACATTATAAAATAAATAAGCATTCCGGCTGATCCACAAATATACCTCAATTCAACTGACAATAATCCAAATAAAATATCCATACCGTATCGAGAGGCAGTTGGTTCTTTGATATTTGCTGCAATATAGTCAGTTGATCAGACATCTACTTTGCAGTGGGAGTTGTCAATAGATTTCTTTCAAATCACACCATGAATGGTCACTAATGCGGTTAAAAGAATAATTTAAATATTTAATTGGCACAAAACATCTAGGGATTGAATACCAATATTCAATCAATGCTGAACAACTAGTAGGATAAAAGCTAACTTTCGTTTTGTTCATCCTCCAAGTTGGATGCATTTTTATTGCGAAGATATTTCAGCAAACTATATTCGAACTATTCCTTTCATAAAATTTGATTTTTCGAAATCTTCCTTAGTCCTTAAGGTAGCTTAAGAGATTTCTAATTTAGCGGTCGGTATTTTCTAACCACGTGCGATAGTAAAATGATTCACAAACTAAACATATACCATACAAATAATTGAAACTTCTTTATAAATGAGAAGACCAAAACTGGAAACACGTTTTTTTTGCACAACTCGTATATCAACAAAATAGATTTTAAGTATTCCATTTAGTTTGCTGACAGCTGATAGTGACGAGTGGCCTTCATACAATTTTGTAATTTAACAGAAATTTTCCATTCTATGTTCCAGATTTTATGCTGGAAACTGATGTACAAAATTTTGCATGTATTGAAATTAGAATAGACTAGTGTAGTTCACAGAAACTGAAAAATTAATTAAATTCTGATAAAATAAAACAGCATTTTTTTCCAAAACAAAAAAAATACTATAGAACTGTACGCAGCAGGCAACATTCACGTGAGCATCTGTTTCTTAAATTAAGCAGACAATTAAAAGTAAATTTAAATATTAAAACACATTTGAAACTATTCAATAAAGCTTTAATTAACCCATTAACGGTATCCTGTACATGTTACTGAAATTTTGATAAGAATTTTAACATTCTTGATGAAACAATCAAGAGCAGAATGTACATAAAGCTAGAATTTTATATGTACATAAAGCTAATTTTATCTAGACAAATAGATGCAATTAGGCACCTTAAAAAGGCTAACTCGGCTTTAGTAAAAATATCTGCCGCTATGTTTATGGCAGCACTTTCCTTCCCAATTTGCGTTTTATTATTATTTATTGTCACCTATTTTAAACGGAAAAACCATTCGGGTTTTTATTAAATTCTATTTAATATAGAGAAATACGTTTAACCTCAAAAAGTTTTGTTTACTCCGTTTCTATCGCACGACCTATGTATAAATATTTAAAAATTGTTTCATGTTGGGTTTTTGGTTACAAATTAATTGCTTGCTTAGTATTAAATTTCTTTATACATATAGTTTAGTGTTATTCATCATTTAAAATAGATTCAGAATATTTGAGTACATATAGCAGTGAAAATGACAAATATTGTTGAATTAAAAAAAAAATTACATCTCTTAGGAGCGAAAACCATTGGGAATAAAAAAAAATTGTTAAAAAGTTGATTTTTATTCTGATAATACGTAATCATAAATCAAATTATAAACACATACTAGGAACCGATGTCCAATAAAAATTGTACTTGCAGCCTGTCAGCAGCCATCCCTAGTTGATAAGGAGCCGTATCAAGTCCTCTCACTGTTAAACAACAAAGAAGTGGAATGGTTGACTCCGACAGTTATTCAGTTATATTTTAAGGAACGGGGGGCAGTAACAGGTGATCAGTCAGGCAGAAGGCTATTCCATTCACGCTTCTGTAAGAAAATGCGAGGCAACTGTTGTTGGGTCTAATATTATTTTCAAATTTTCTGAGTGGAATATTTCTTGATGGTATCGAACCAAGTTTGAGCACTTTGTTATCGGCTAGAAATAAATCAAATTTTATGGTTTAAAAAATTATCATACCATCTTTCACTCTTGTCTTCATCAAACTTACACTACACTGAGCACTACATATTTGGAACCATTTTGACTGATATTTTCCTAGGGCCTAGGCGCAGTTTTATGATCCACTCTTTTTTTAAATGCGTTGGTTCGGAAAGCTATGCAATTTTATTCCCGAATTTTTTAAAAACTTGTTGTAGCATTTCGGAATACAACAGGTTGTAACCATTTTTTAAGACTGCTTTTCAAATCAAATTAAAATAAAGAACTACTTTTTTATTATTAAATATGAGATTAACTTTAATTTTTTATATTTTTCTCTTGTACTATTATTAAAGTAATCTTTAAATGCAATAAAAATGAAAAAATGAATGAAAGTTATATACTTTTCAGTATAAAATACAAACCTCAAATTAAAAGCTATCCTTTAAACTGACATGCTGCCATCTGGTGACTGGTAAAATTACTATATCCATTTTCCACGCCCCATTCTAAATGTGTTCGCGAACACGTAAGTGCGCCGACCTTAATTCGTTCCGATTTTAGTAAAACTTTATTTTACACCATTCAAGTTAATTCACACTTCTCCATTGGACAATGCATACCACAATCTTAATATCTTAATAATAATAATGTATGTACACTACATATTTAAAAACTAAAATTACAATTTTGACACCAACAAATATTATTAAATATTTTATTTATTCACAAAAGACAAAAAAAACAAAACACGATTTAACTTGTTAAAGACCACGTGCATGTGCATATTATGTATATAAATTACGTAACAAAAAATTCGATGCCTACTGGATATTTTGTTGTAATGAAATATTCAATGAACAATGGAAATTCGAAACTAAGTGTAGCTTTTATCAAATTTGTCAGTTACGTTTTGTGTTACAGTTACCAAAGTTTGGCTTTTTGAGGTGTACATAGTCATAGACATTAAATATCGTGTTATATATCTGTTGTGTAATTAACTAACATAGTGTTTGATATCAAAATCAATATTCTAACAAGAAAAAAACATATTGATGTGTGAGTGTGTGTATGTAAATTAGCAGCTTAGTTTTAATTTAATTAATTCAATTTTAATTAACAAAATATATTTAATTTTCATAAATAAATTATTAATAATTATTAATTAAATATCTATTCTGAAAAATATATTTGAAGGTTATACATTGTTAGATGACAGATAAATCTGCGATGGAAATTATTTCCCTTTCTAATTTCTTTTCTCAATTGCTCAAGGATTAGATAGATTCCATTTATTTTATATATGATGATCGGATAAATAAATGTATTCGCATAATTCTTAACTGAAAAGGTTAAAAAGTGATGAAGGTGTTTTATCGTACATATTTCTTACGGAAAATACATTTTCATTTCGTTTTGTGTAGTTGTTTCCTAATCTTTCATAATTCTTGTAATACACATTTTCTATTAAATTATTTATATTGTAAATTACAAATAATTATATAATACATGTACACAGCAAAAAAAAATAAAAAAATCTCGTTTCTGCGTTTACATACTTGGTAAATATTGGTTAAACGAATTTCACTAAGAAATACATACTTGGTAAATATGGTAACACAATATTACAACTGACATTAGAAACAACTTTAATATACATAAACTCGTATATATATATAGGTGAAATTTACCACTAACCTGGGTGTTAAAAATTTAAATGTAGGTGACGGTTTTCGTGAACGATTGTCATTGGTACGTGTCGAAAAAGATTGATACGACCAGCAAGTGATTTTGCAATTTGGATAATAATCTCTAAACGGTAGTCTTATAAGAAGCTAATATTTGTCCTTGATTCAACTAATTTTAACATTGACCAATATAAATGTCTAAAGTTAATTATAGTAATGGCCCCACAAAAAGATCACTTTTTTTGCAGCGCTAAAATGTTTGTGTTACATAAGTTGGTCATAAACTTGAACACATTATTTCAGTTTTTTTTTTTTTGGTGAAATGAATTCGCATCATGGTAACAATTATTTTCGCGGTTTTTTTTACATTTTGTTTTGCTTCATGAATATTTATAATCGACCTTGAGAGGAATTTTACGTTATTTCATTTCTTTTGCCTCGACTATTTAATTTGAATAATTGACAAGATCGACTATTGATTAATCAAATATTTTTTTTTTTAGAGTTCAATGTAAGTATTTACGTAGGCATATATTTAATGATTTATCCTTCAGTATTATATAATACGGTCATGCTTCCGTAGAAATGTCGCGATTAGATTCGCATTTGAACATACAATTTGATTTGTTTTGATCATAAAATTCAATACTTTTCGCTATAAATAGGATGCAATGTCAATGCTAAATATTAATTTGGTTGATACATATAAAACGAAACTAAATTATTCTGATCAATTGATTTAGTTTAACGACCTGCAATACGCAAGATTGCAACAATTTTCATCATCTCGATCACAATTTTTAGTTTTTCTTTTACACTTTGATTTCCTGAAACGACTTTATGTTCAATTACAAGTTGTTATTTTAGATATACTCAACTTTCAACAAGTTGTCGAGGTCGCATATTATTAAAAAAGAAAAAACACAAAAAAACGCGCTAATGAGGTATTTGTAAAATTACAAAACAATAAATACTATCAATGATCGTGTATGCATGTAGAAATAAATAAAAATGAAAAACCGATTTTTTTTCGAGCGATCATCGAACTTTTGTATTATACTTGTAATATGACAAGCGTGATTACAACATTTTTAATTAAATTTTAAGATTTTGTAATTTTGGTTGCACAAACTATCAAGGTGGATATGTTGGATTAATTTTGTAACTATACGCGGTATGAACTTGACCTAACAGAATTAAAATTTAGTCAAATTTGTATGATCTACATCACTTACACACTTCCTTGTAATTATAAGTATGTGGTTTAATTTACTTTTTTGTTTAAATATTCTTCCTGATTTTATTTTGTTAAATATTACAAAAGTAAAAGTAAGATCATTAAAGTACTATTGCCCTCTCACTACTAAAAGGTAGTCATGGCTGTTTATTTTAAAAAGTTTACTTCATTGAGTAAAATTGAGTACGTTCACAAAACCACATCCTAACTAAATAACTTTTCATCAGGAAAAACAACCAGGGCCAGAAAAAAACAAGATCATGATCATAATTATGGGTATATGCAATGATTTATTCTATATATGTACTATAAAAAAGAAATCACTTTCCAATGTAATGAAGTGAGTTGCATAATTTTTAATTTTTTTTTTTTACAATTTTAATGTTAGTAAAATCGTAAACCTAATTACGAATTTATTTTATGTATGCGCTATGTGCGCTAGAGCAGCACACTATTGATCTTGTGCAATTATTTGTCTTAAACATTTATTATGTATTATTATATTAATAATGTGTTTATAAACACATTTTATTTTTTCATGGTTGATAGTTATGAAATGCATTGATTCATTTTTGTTTAGTTTAGAGTCAAATTGCAATGTTTGTGTTAACATCGCAACTTAACAAAAAAAAAAAAAAAATACAAAATATACATAAATAATAATAACATGATTTGGTACTCCTTGGAATAAAGTATACAGCCTTGCTCAAGCTGTCACATCAAAATACAATAAAAAATAATAAAATAAACCTGAAACTATATATTTTAGATATATCGCCATATAATAACAGTGTTTATGCTAGTAAATTTACATATTATTGTAATAAGCTATTATTAATTAATTTTACAGTATACTGAGATAGTTTCAATTATGTTTTAATATACAAATTATTTATAAATTTTTGTAACCACTAATTTTACAAAATTATAATAATTTTTGAATTACATATTTAAATTAGATATTTTTATATTCAAGAATAAAATAAAAAATTTATTGGAAATTTACTATGTAGATCTACTTGTTGAGAAATAATTTTCCGTAGTTATACATACTACTAATAAAATTAACAAATAATTGAGGCCAATAATTATCGAGACTTTATAAATCAATTTTGTTCGGAAACTGTCATCGGATATGGCTGCAACATAGAGGACAATGTACATAAATGTGATACAGAAAATAATTAGACACACCATTGTGAAATTTCCTTAAACTATATACAAAGTTATTAATTGTACGGATCGTATAATTATAATGTAAGTTTTTACATAAATATTGGAGTTTAATTAATCGTAAAACGCGTTCAATTATTTATAATGAATATGACCATACAAATTTTATTATGAAGTTATACGAGACTAACAAGAGTATTATGTATTGTGATCACGTTCCAATATGTTACATTTTGAGCAGGAAAGATTTATTCGTTTTGATAAAGAAATAACCAACAATCAAGCACCAGAAACCCGAAGAAGATACCAGTCATTCATAGCAATGGCAACAGGTTTATTAAGAAATGGTTTGACTTTCGAATGTTGTTCCTATTTGAATAAAATAATCGCAGGCATACTGCTTAACATTTCGATTGTGCTTCATTTTTGTGTTGCTGCTTTGTCCGCAACCAATTAAACAGCACAGTGCTTAAATCTATGGCGTTAGGATCTGAAAGTATCGGGTTTGAACCTCGATAAGGGCGGAATGATTGATGAACTCTATCTCTAACTAATATTGGTGACGATAATCGATGATTCCGAGACGTAGCTGAATAACACAATATCCACGAGACCAGTCACGTATGATATTTGGTCCTAAATACGACTTTGGTAGGGGGGGGGGGGGGTATATTAGGACATTCGATTCTTCATCTTTCGCTAGGTGCAGAGGTCAATGTGGGCGGGATGGTGGCTCCTCTTCTTAGAGAATGCTTTGCTAATTCTGATTGTTTATAATAATAGTAAAAGCTGGGGCCTAAATATTGAAAGTTCGTTATTAATAATTTATATGTATCTTTATTTAATGCAACCTTCAATCAGCACTTTATGTACAGCCATATTCCATACCCTTGCTGCTTGCTTCAAACCGTAAATACTTTTGTACAAGCGACACACTTAGTTCGGATGCTCTTCGTTGATGAAACCGGCTGGTTGACTTATGTAGATAGTTTCATCCAGGGTACCATTTAAAAATGTTGTTTTTGCATCCAAATGCTGAACATATCATAATAATACTCCGAATGTTGCCTGTCTTACCACTGGAGCGAACACTTCATCATAGTCATCAGCATATATCTTTGTCCAAACCCCTGTGCAACTAACCGTGCTTTGTATTTGCTAATACTTCCACCAACATTGTATTTTATCTTGAATACTCATTTTGATCCAATCGCTTTGCGGTTCTTTGGCATTTCTTCCTGTATCCACACATTGTTCTCCTTCAGTTCTCAACCGCTTCTAAAATCATACAGCGTCCCATCTCAATTAATGTACGATTTTTTCTTTCTGATATTTCGTTTTGCTGCGGACTGTGAGCAACCTTATACTCCATCTCTATTCCATTTTGTTTTAAATAATCTGTAAGAGTCTTTCCTGTATATTCACCACCTCCTGTATATTCACCATCCACCATCTGATCTGAAAGCTTTTGGTTTCCTTCCGAATTTATTATAGCAAACCTCTACATACTCCTTTAATTTAAGTAGCGTTTTAGATGTATGTCTAAGCTCATATATAACTGTATACCTGGAGTGATCGTCAATGAATGTCAACAAATATCTTGGATGGGATCTCTGTCTGCATAGGTGTGCTGCACATTGCACAACCATTAAGGCTGTTAGTGAATTAGTTAAAAACTAGTTAAAAATGTAAATTTTGACAAATGAAATTAAAATTTTTTTTTATTCACCACAAAAAATTTAACGCAGTCGACACCGTCTGTAAATTTTGACAAACGATGTTAAAAAAATGTCATTCAATAACATTCAGTATTGAACGTTGTTCAATAAATGATGTCTATTTACTACGGTTTAACACTGGATGGAGTAAAAGCTTTTATACCATAATTTAAATTTTCATCGTGCTTATTGACTGGGCATTTAATTCTTATATGACATCCGTCAATAGCATCGATAACATTAGCAAAGATTCCAGGTTTTGGCCTTATACAAAATCTAACCCGGATTTCTTCTCGTTCGTCAAAAGCTGGTGGTTTAATAATATTCCGCATGATGTGTAAAATAGTCCAAGATTTTATGTATGATGAATTTAACTGTAAAACTGTACGGGAAAAAAGTATAGGCGTACATGTACCTACATAGTTATAATTTTATTATGAATAAAACGCTAATGATTAAATGCGATGCATTTTGAATGAATTTCAACTGTCAAAATTTTAACTAATTCACACAGCAAATTCTATTTTTGTTGTTAAAAATATTCCACCACGATAATTTGATTTTCACCAAATTTTTAACTAAAATATTTTTAACATATTCACTCATGGCCTAAGAACAAAACAACGAATGGAAAAAACTAAAAGCATAAACGGTGACTACTTGATTTTCGTATTACAGTACAGTGGTGAATTTACGCAAAACTAAGGCCCGTTGTACATTTCAGCTAAGCTAAGCTAAGCGATGGGAGCTAAATTCTTATCCCATGATTGAAAATAAAAAATTTTAATGGGAGGATATAAAATCAGCAATTTATGTTTGTATAAGGCTAGTTATCAGCTGGAAAGTGCAAAGGGGTGAGCTAGGCGAGCTAACAAAACTAACGAAAACTACATTTCTCGCTTAGCTTAGCTGAAATGTGCAACGGGCCTAATATTCAAATTAAATAGTTATTTATTTCATACTATACCGAAAATCAATGTTTACGTGATTGATATCTGTCCGAGAAATGATTTATTACGGTACAAGACAAAAGTGTCCGGAAAACGAGCTATAAAGGCCGGTATTCACGTACAATTAAATTGCGCAATATAATTGTGTGACGTTAATATTGCACAATAAAATTCCAAAATCTTGAATAAAATTGGAGAATAGTGTGCAATGTTCCGACGTCACACAATTATATTGCGCAATTTAATTGTACGTGAATAACGGCCTTTACAGTACAGAAAAATATAAAACCAAACAAAAAAAAAAATAACTAAGGTAACTTGATAATTTGAAAATTATGTGGATTGATTTTCTTTAAATTTCAAACTCATGTTTTTACATTAAAATTTAATTTTAAATGAAATTTTAGGTAAGAGGCTCTAGAAAGGTTGTAAATAAGCCATTTCCAATGTATAAAATTAAACTTTATTTTAGAAAATTATATAAAACCACAAAATCTGAATATCGGGACTGGTGGTCAATTTTGTAAGCAATTTATGATTTTTTAGATTTTTATGAAAATTTAGCAAAAATGCAATTATGTCAGGTATTTCAGTTCTCTCAATGAATTGCGAGTTCTCGAAACTCGTAACTCGAAATGCAAGGGATACGAATTGCTTTCTAAAGGAAACTTTTATATTACTAAATGAGGCTTTTGTTGACGTATAAGATAACCAATGGAGGTTGCTGATTTAAGTTTCACGCATGCGATAAATCGAATTAAGTGTTTAAAAATTGTGTTCATTTAATTGGTTCGGTTTGGGAAAACCAATTCTTCTAGAAAATTTTCAGCCTACTGCACTTCAATTTCACAGCAAGTTATATGCAGTTATCGTAATCCACCCACGATTTCAATTTCATCTGCTAGGTTTACCTCTATATGGGTATGTCGCTCATTTATCTCTCGTATTTTGAATTATGAGTGTCGAGAACACGTAATTAAAAAAAGTCCAAGAGCGGGAAAACGTGATTATTTATACTGCTTACAAAATCGGCCACTAGGCGTCCCGATTTTAGGATTAAGTGCCTATATATTTTTTTAAATGAAGCTTAATTTTGTACATTGGAAATATCTAAATTGGTATTATTCAAATTATTCAAATTTCTCGAACTTTAACACTTAGTTGCGCCAAACGTTACCGAACTGCAGGTAAATCGGGATTTTAGGTTTGCTATAACGTATTTCCGAGAATATTTGAATTTTTTTGAGAATATCGAGATTATTGGAGCTTTTCGAATTCATTCGGGCCAATTCGAGTTGTTCGGTATTGCTCTAAATATGCAAAATGCGGAAGATGTGATATGTTACAGAATTATATAGTAATACATCGAGATTTTCGATATTTTAAGGGACTTTAGAGTGTTGAGTATTATGTGATAGAAATTGTCTGACGTATTATTAGTTTTTGAGATTATCGGAGATTTTCGATATTACTCGAGGTGAATTAAACATAGCACTGAGATACTTGATCTTACACAGATGAGATTCTCGAAGTTCGAAATTTTGCGTTTTTTGTAGGATTCTAAGTTTTTCTTTGAAGTTTTTCGGGTATATTTGAAATTTGTTGTGAATATCGCGTTTTCCAATATTACTCGAAAGGCCATTTAGATATTTTTTCGCTCCCTTTTTAGAAATGCATTCCTTTTATTTACAACCATTTTTATGCATCGAATCTAAAATGTTGGCTTGTTCGTCAACTACCTAACCTGATCGAGCCTATAGATTTCCCAAAAAAACAAACTTAACAAAAACCGGTTGTACTTTTCTACCTGCCCATTGGGTCTCGGCATGACGATATCATTTAAAACATAATGTACTGAGTTGTGAAGGCAGAAGTCTCTAACCGCCATTGATGCAGGTGCGGAGCCTCTGTCGGTGTAATATCTGATGTATTTAATAAAAGCATCTACACTGTCAGAAGAAAATAGTTTCCTCGTTGATTTCTAATAAATGGACCTAGATGATTCAAATGCCATGTTTGAAATGGTACAATTTCGATGCTTTACAATTGATGAGTCTTCTTTCTCTCTTTCTTCTGCTTTATCATAGCAACTACGGTTTTCTCTAAACCAAAGTGTCTCATCCGATCGTGGGAAGAATACAAAATTCTCCCGCGGATCCCTTTTTGGCGCATAGAATAACAGGCCATCTTTAGTTCGGCGGTACAATTGATCCTATTTAATTTCTTAATCCGCAGTAATTTGCTGGTCCGTCGAGTTCAATAATTGATATTTTATTGAGTTGATTGATAACTCTGAGTCATTTATTTAAAGGGCTATTACCCGGTTTTCGTCGATAACCAAATCTTTCTTGATTGTTCATGTTCGGAAAGTGTTACCGTAACTGCCACAAATTTCTTTCCTAACGAATAGGCTGAATCTATCAACTGACTCCACAGCCGCCCGAGCTTCCAACTCAAAAGTGTGATACTTTTTCTCCAGTCTTGAAGTTTTCCGACAGTAATATACCAACGGGTTCCATTATTCGTCATTCTACAACTATATAGCTTACACCTCTTAACCCTACCATACTCGCGTTGGGACATAATTTATAGAAACTATTTGCAATGATGTTTGGCTGTTTTCAATGCGGAACTTGTTGTTATGTATCGTACTTTGAAAAGGGGATTTTCTTGACCCGAACTATTGATTATCTGTCGCCTCACCTATGTAAACAAATCCAAACTTGAAAGTTTGATTACAAAGCCGATGTGAGGCTTACTTTTATCCAAAACTGTTTAAATCTCTCAGCATCTTAAGGTGCATGAGATGTTGTATTTATTTAATTGTTGTAACATATGCACATAATGTTAACCACCACCACCCTGTATATAATTTCATTGTTTATTAACCGTACATTTTCTTCTTCTTTTTCTAGGACCGTGCGTCTAAATATAATCGAGTGAACATGGGATCTCTACCCCAACTTTCAATTTTAAAAGGAACACAAAAACGATATAAACCACTTCTACTCAGTCGTATCGTTGAGCAAAATGTTGACGGATTGCTCGACGCTAATTTACCAGCGCTCATTTATAAGGATCAGAATGGTGATGAATTACGATGCAGCTACAAAAATTTAAATCAAACTTCTAATCGGATTGGTCGTGTTATATTAGAAAAAATTTTGTTTAATCCTCGCACGTCGTGTAACGGCGATGGTGATTGGATTATTGGTGTGTGCATGGCACCATCAGAAAAATTAATTAAAATACTTTTAAGTATATGGAAATCAGGTGGCGCTTATTTACCAATCGATATTAATTTTCCACCAAATCGTATTGAGCATATTATAACGGAATCTAGACCAGTATTAATTATACATGATGATGATATTGATTCGCGCCTCTTTAAGGACACACCAACAATTACGTTTAGTGACATCTTAAATGAATCATTAAATTATAGTGCGGAAAATATTGCGACACACGAAACATTAACAAAAGGAGAAAGTGATCTTGCTATTGTATTGTACACATCGGGCAGCACAGGCATACCAAAGGGTGTACGAATTCCCCATTCAGTAATCTTAAATCGTTTGCAATGGCAATGGGAACGTTTCCCATATGCACAAACAGAAAAAATTGGAGTTTTTAAAACAGCCTTAACATTCGTCGATTCCGTATCAGAATTATGGGGGCCATTACTTAATAACATGGCCATATTAGTTATACCCAAGACGGTGACACAAGATCCTGAACAATTGGTGAAAATACTTAATTTTTATAAAATTGAACGTTTAGTATTGGTACCGACATTGCTGCGATCGATCTTAATGTATCTAGATCTACAGAACGATAAAAATATGTTGGAACATTTAAAGATTTGGGTGTGTTCCGGTGAAGCGCTTTCGGCTAAATTGGCTAAAGAATTTTTTGATTATTTTAACGAAGGCGCACATATTTTATGTAACTTTTATGGTTCAACCGAAGTAATGGGTGATGTCACGTATTTTGTGTGTGAAAATAAATCACAATTGAAAATTTACGATAAAATTCCAATTGGACGGCCGGTCAATAACACAGTTATTTATTTACTAGACCAAGACTATAGACCGGTTAAAACTGGTAATATTGGAGAGTTATTTGTTTCGGGATTAAATTTAGCCGCCGGTTACGTTAATAAAAGGGATCCTGAACGTTTTATTGAAAACCCATTGGGTATCGATCCGGCATACGGGAAATTATATCGAACTGGTGATTTTGCATCGCTAGCCGATGGCGAATTAATTTATGAAGGTCGTACTGATTCTCAAATTAAAATACGTGGGCATCGTGTTGATTTGACGGAAATTGAAAAGAATCTGTTGTCGCTTAGTGCGATCGAAAAAGGTGTGGTATTATGTTATCATGCTGGTGAAATCGATCAAGCCCTATTGGCTTTTGTTACAATTGAACGAGAATACAGGAATCTAGTGCACAATGGTATGCAAATTGAGAATGAATTAAACAGCAAACTTTCTGCGTATATGATACCACAAGTGATAATCATCGATGAAGTGCCACTTTTGGTAAATGGGAAAGTTGATCGGCAAGGATTGCTAGCAATGTATGAATCAACTAATAATAACGGTAAATATTATAATACATATACAATGGGGTGAATTTTGTGCCTAATTCGTTTCTTATTTCAGATGACTCAAAAATAGAATTGGAATGTGACTATACTGGTGTACCGGAATCACAACTAACAATAGCTCGAGATCTTTACGAGACTATCGGCAATGTAATCGGTCGTTCCACTAGGCATATATTAAATTTGGAGAGCAACTTTTACGAACTAGGAGGAAATTCATTAAATTCAATTTTTACTGTAACACAATTACGTAACAAAGGATATTTCATTAGTATTACGGATTTTATTCGGGCAGAAAATTTAAATGATATTTTGGCAAAGATAACCCAGTCAAAAATGAATAAAAATAATTCGGATGAATGTAACAATAACGAAATGACGCTAGACACATTACCTTTACAAATGGATCATAAAAATGATACGATTGAGTAAGTACACACTTACAAAGTGTGTTTCATATACGGTTTAACTAATTTATTTTATTTTATTTAGAATAATTACATCGAGTTTTTATGAAAAAGCTGATCTTGAGCAATGGCTCAAACCAGACATAAATAGAACGGACTATGGCAACATCTTGGAGGCAATTTGGAAAGTTTTAATCGATAAGGAACTATCGTTTATTGTGAAAGACAGTACAGGCCGTTCCGTCGGAGTTGCGCTAAATTTTGACATTCATGACGAACCCGAAGTGATAGTAAATAATAAACTCATAATTGTGTTTGAATTTTTGGAATATTTAGAAGGACCAATTCGCGATCAAGTCCTTCCCAAAGGTACAAACAAAGTGTTGCATTCATTTATGATGGGGACCAACAATGAGTTGAACGCACAAGAGAATATTAGTATTATGAATTATATGGAAAATGAAGTGTTAAAATTAGCGACGCGACGAAATTTCCATGGTATCTTAACAACAAATACAAACCCATTGACACAACAATTGGGTGAAAATGTGTATGGTTATAAAACACTTTTAGATTATCAAGTAAATCAGTATACGACACCGGACGGTAGTCGACCATTTTCAAAGGCGCCTGATTCACAACGGGCTGTAGTACATTGGAAGGAAATTAAATAGTTACTAGGTAGTTCTAAAATTAAAAATTATGCCTTATGGAATTTGTATATAAATTATTAAATATTAGAAAATAAACAAATTTGAAAGTATCATTGCTTCCTGCGTTTATTAAATTTTCATTGAATTTTGTAATGCCGTGAAGAGTGGGTGAGTTTAATAAAGTAATATAATATGAAACAGGAAAGTGTCGATCAGATAAGAATTGAAAACTTAATTATGATATGGTATCGAGGACGCCCTTTATACCTGTCACACCTACGTGCCATCAGATTTGTTGTCAAATTTAAAATGTATGTTAACGTGAACCTTCAAATTATTCTAAATATGCATATAAACAACTGTTATTAAATGTTTTCTTTCATAAGAGACATTCAACTTTATAACACACCATACATGACACACCCTAACGTATGCATACTGAGAACGATAAAAATTGACTTCCGTATGTAAATTTGTAATTGGATATCAGATATCACCAATCAAAATTAAATTATCCAATAAATTTTTAAAACCGTGTGAAATTGCGTTGAATTGATGTATGTACATATGTTGTGTCTTATTGTATTTGCCTAAATGTTGATGTGTTGGATGTTTTAATTTGCCTATAAGTAGGCTAAAAAGAATTACATTGCACATCAGAGGGGAAGAACAGTTTTTAAAGTTGAAAATATTTATAATGGAAACATTTCGAGTAATCTTTTTGACTTTATGGTTCGACAAAGGTAAGATTTTCAGTGTTGTGATAGGGAAAAGATCCCAGGCGTCATAGATTTCTGCGTCACCAAAGTAGTTGCAAATAATTGGATTGAAGTTACGCCATGTTCAGACATGTTATCAGGCCACTCGCCTGTCTTTGAAGATTACGTTAGATTTTTGAGTGAAAAAGTCAATAAGTTATTCTATTTTGGGTTTGGAGGACGTACCTTACTGACATTAATTGAGAATGAGCAAAGTACAGTTCTTAGTTTAGGTGATTTACTTAATAATCACCTAAACCTGCCATGTACGATTTAAAACAGTGATCGCAAATACCTGGCACGCATGCCAAACTTGGCACGTTTAGAAATTTGTCCGGCACACCAAAAAAATTTTGATTTTTCAAAAATCGACGTTTTTTGCAGTTATTCTTACAAAAATATGGAAAATTCGTTTTAGAGTTTTGATAAAGTCCAAATATTGAAATGCTGGGAAATGTAAAACCATGAAATCAATTGCGACATATTATACCTTTACAAATCCCAAATATTTTGGATAAATGCGGAAAGCTCGAAAGAAAACTACTATAGGTGACAAAATACATGCTTGGATAAAAAAATCGAGGGATTTTTGAACTTCGGGGGCTGCATGTCTAGTTGTTACAAATTTTTCTTCTTGTGTTGGTTCACTTGTCCCTGACGTATTATGCCATTTCTAGCTATATTGGGAGCTTAGTTTATTGTTATCTGTCGAAAAAGTTCTCAGCAATTTAGTTTTTGGAACAGGAATAAGTTGCATGCCATGGCGGTGAATAAGGAGGCTGAGATATCATAACGGTATCGTTTTTGGCCAAAAATTTACGAACAAACAGAGAAGTATTTACTGCTTGGTAGGAAGAACTCTTGGTATACTTGGTATTGAAATCGAAACTCACTGTTGAGCAGAACCTTCATATTCTTTCGAACATGACGAGCGTTTTGCGTACTTGCCTCTTCAGAAAGCTTCTATTAGGATAATTATAGGCCTTAGTTTTGACGACATGTTCGTACACTACTGTTTTATCACCAGTTAAGGCCAGCAGTTCTGGATTGCCGTTCACTTCATTCAGTGACTTCTGAGCAATGTCCATTAGGTATTGCTTATGGTCGAAATTCAACCATAACGAATCCCATGCTACCATTCGTTTCATGACCAAAACATTTTAAAAAAATGTGTGGCATGATCCAAATGATATACCAACATCGACAGTAAGCTCTATGATAGTGATTCGGCAATAATTGTCAATAACCATTTTGTCGACTTTTCGACGATGTCGTCGGTTGTTAGTGTGCTCGGGCGTTCAACGCACTCGTCATCTTCAATGTCTATAAGGCTGTCTTTGAAGCCTTTGTACTACTCGTAAATGTTTGTTTTATTTATAGAAGCCAAAACATTCAACATTACCAATACCGTTGTACATTTCATCCAGATTCTTTATTCCGCCAAACCACATATAACTTATCGATACTTAAAAATTCCACGTGTTTCGATCAAACATTCACACCTCTCGCAAAAACCGCTCTAAACCAATTTCAAAACATTTCGACTTAAAAGGCCAAGACAGTTTTTAAATCTCAAAAATTTGTTGTGTTTGTGATAAAAAAATAGCTATATAAAATTGGTTTGGTGTTGACGACTGACGACGATCCGATTTACCGGTTAAAAAACTGATTTGTAGTGAAACCTTTTCTGGAAAAATTTCCAAAAACGTCACCTTAATTTATCATTTGAATATGCCACAACTAATTCATGTACCATCAAATATGTTAGTTAAGTCAGATACCAAATTTCAATGGAATTGGTGCATAATCGGCGAAGTTCCGTTTGGAGCAGGGATGGAGTTTTTTAAATAAAACATGATGAGAATTCAACAAATATTCCAGGACACTGCTAATTATATTTTGGCGCATACATACATTTAATCCATAAATCAAAAAATTAAATTTGCCAAAGAAAAATTTGTTTTTTCAATACATAACCAATCCAGGCCTTTTCTACAGTTCCAGCACCACATGGAACACGCACGTTTGTCAATAGATTTCAGTGAAATTTTATACCTAAGTTATTCAGCTGATTCTGTAAGTGGTTCATAATATAACATTGAATTATTCACGTTCTGAAGAATTTCCTTGGGTCATATCATTAGGGGTCTAATTTTTTAAATAAAATAAAAGCCAAATCCAAGGAATGTTGCGGAACACATTAATGTTACTATGTTTGGTAGCTAAATTTAAAAAAATTCTTCACCAAATGTTTTTTTTACATGAATAACCAATCGAAGCAGATTACTACGTCTCCAGCTCAAAATGGAATTAGGTAGCTCTCTTTTGATTGATTTTAATAAAAATTTACTTCAGAGATTTAAGATGTATAATTGATTCTTTAAGAATTTTTTATCAAGAATTCCTCCGGCTACATCATCTGGGGTCGAATTTCTTATTTAAATTTTTACTGAAATTCAAGAAGTATTACGGAATACTTTCAATGATATCAAATGAAAAATTATAATTGCCAAATTTATTTTTACATACTGAGCCAATTCTGACTTTCTTCTCAGTCTCCAGCATCTAATATGGGACAAGCATATTTGTTGACGGATTTTAATGAAATTTGATATCTGAAATTTGTTATAGAAATTATAAATAGTTCCTAATAAAAACCCTGTTATTTCATGGCTTGAAAATTTTTTTCGGCCCTAAGGTTGAGCTGGGATCAGATATTTTATATTGAAACATGACCTGACGGTATCCGTATGATGTATATTAGAATACTACTCGTGCTAATGATATTATGGTCGATAGCATAAATCAAAAACTAGGTATGCCAATTTTAGTTTTCATACATCAATCAAAACAATTTTTTCCTCCTCCAGCACAATATTTAAATTGCATGGACATTTTTATTTTTCTGGTCCCTCCTCTGAGTTTTTAAAGATCTAATAAAAATAGCAGAGAAATACGATTATCCTACCAAAAAATGTATAATCTAGGAGTGATTATACATTCCACATAAAATATCGGGGATGCGCTGTATCATACCCAGATTGACGGACCAGCAAATGTATAAATATATATGGGCGATTTATACATCCACAAATAATAAGGCAAAAAAACCCGCACTTCAAAACAAATTATTTATTTTAAACAATATTATAACTTAAAGATGGGTTGGTAAACAGATGCCTGGTTGGTAATTGAAATTGGAATATTTATTGGTTGGCGGTTTGAGGTGAACTGATATTTATTAATTGGTGGTTGGACGTGAACACGATTAATTAACAGACTGGATTTCACTGTATTTGGTAATAACGGAACAAATTGTGTACAAATGACGCGATTAAATACTCGACTGGATTTTACTGTACTTGGTAAGAAAGGAACAAAATATTGTGAACACGATAAATATGCGACTTTATTTCACTGTACTTGGTAACAACGAAACAAAATATGCACATGTGTATGCGATTAAATAACTGACTGGATAGATTTCACTGTACCTGGTGCAGAGTAATGTTATGCATGCGATTAATTAATCGACTGGTTTTCACTTCACTTTCGGATAACGGAATAAATAAATTATGACGCAATAATTAACTAACACCAGTTTACCTGACTTAGTACCGGTTTACTAATTATTTAAATCACCGCTGGTTAATGACTTCCCGGCTGCGACTGGATGTGAATACTATGGTTGGTGATTCACTTTGATTGATCCTTTACAAATAAAAAAAATTAATTTACGGAATTAGCTAGCACGCAGAAAAATCCAAAATTCAACTATTTGCGAACACTGATTTAAAATATACAATTTCTCATACACTGCAATCTTCTTCAAAATTTCATATTTAGATTATAGCGATTGGCTACGCCATACTCGCTGAACAAAGCAAAATGGCATCGCTTTGTGACCTATCAGTTTGAAATAAATTAAATAAAACTGTTATAGGATGCTATAAGTTGACCGCGACATCACTAACACTAATGTATACCCAATGGATATTGTTATATCCAATTTATAGGGACAGCCCGGCTGGAATAGACATTTGTGTTGGTTTTGGTCACTTAAACTTATACTACAAATGAATAATTTGTGTTACTTTTACGCGTATATTACATATACGTTTTCAGAAATATTAAAAATACTTGCTACTGCGGCCATGAGATCCGCTCGAAACGCAACCTTTCAAAACGCGATATGACGAAACGAGTTAAAATATAAAACGCGAATGGTACAAAACGCGATATTTCAAAACGGAATATGGTACAAAACGCGATATGGTACAAAACGCGATATTTTAAAATTATAATATGGCGATCGATTATATCGCGTTTTAAAATATCGCGTTTTGTACCATATCGTGTTTTGTATCGTATCGCGTTTTGAAATATTGCGTTTTATCAAATCGGTTTAAAAATATCGTGTTTAAAATGGGACCCTGCGGCCATATACATAAATAGCATGATAAACCAATTAAAGTAGGTATGATCAAGCGCATGTAATTGCTATCTCTTTCACTAAAAAAATTCTGTCATTCGGTGCTTTTTTCTTGCTATACTTTTTTTTATAATCACTAGTTCATAGCAAACAAAAACAAATCGAATTGTTTTGCGGTGATAATTTTTGTGAAAACAACGAAGGCTTGTGATTTCATCGCACCGAATGACGAGATGCGCAAGAAAAGACGAATTTGAAACAGCTGTCAATCATACCTATTGAATTGGTTTATCATGCATAAATAGTAGATATTTTCACAACAAAATAAAATGAAGTAGGCGGTTTTTTTAATTTTTTTCGTATTCGGCTTACGATGATTTTGAATGCCAATTGCCGGATGATAGTTGTATATTGCATGTGTACGCGTAGATTTTGTGTTGATTTTAGGCTTGTATCATGAAGGCAACTACCCCTTTTAGGTCTTATATTTGGTCTTATTCATGTAGTAATTAACTTACCTGTAGAGTAGCTTTAATTGATCAAATCGACGAAAATCGGTGTCACAAAATTTTGTTGTATCGGCAAATATCTCACTACCCCAATATATGATCTTTTAACGGAAAATCATGATTAAAGTACACACGTAGGCCTATCAGAAAACTATAGTGAGTTGTACTTAGACATGAATGAGATGAAATTTGAGATTGGGTTTGTGAAAGTCCAAGTAGTTTAAGTCTTGATTAATTTTGTGTGTTTGGATTTTTTTGTTAGTAATTTCACTTAAAGCTCAAATTTGAATGAATTTTACGTTTAAATTCGCCCGAATGTATGCTTTTTGAAACACTATTAAAACGCAAGTGGTTGTTGTTTAATCTGAAATTTATTTATGATAAACTTCAATGATAATGTAAACGGTAAAACTTATTATTGTTATACCTGTATTTTGCGATTGCACTTGATAAATTTATAACGAATTTGGGGAAAAATTCAATACATTTATCAGATCGCTTTTTGTCTGTGAAAATTGTAAAGAAAGAATTATTATTGAATAATAGAATTTAATACACACATTTTTAAATTTTTTTTTTTTTTAAACACTTGTTAAATATTTCGCAAAATTACAAAAGGTTTAAAAAATCACTCGATCGATTTCGGCTTATTAGGCCATCATCAGGAGTATCTACATATAGTAGATACTCCTGATGATGGCCTAATAAGCCGAAATCGATCGAGTGATTTTTTAAACCTTTTGTAGTTTTGCGAAATATTTAACAAGTGTTTTTAAAAAAAAATTTTTAAAAATGTGTGTATTAAGTGTGTTTCGCCAAGTGCCTACGGCAGAAAGTGTAAAAAGTATAATAGAATTTGGTTAGAAAATATGTTTTCCACACATTAAATCTCTTAGTTATGGTAAGGTTGCTCAAGTCGAGAATATAATACACTGTACTTATGAGTATCATTGGAAACCTTATTAAACCCTGCTTTTATTTATTGCAAAAAAATTAAATAGTCTGCGCACATTTTCTTTTAACTCATAAAATTAAAAAATGGAAATCGGTTCGACTAAGGAAACCAGTACCTTAAGTCGTACTCCCTACTACTTAAGTCATATCAATTCATAAAACTCCACAACTATTTTGGAAATTTTTTTCACAAAACTGCCAGAGGCAAACAAATCAATAACAGATAAAACTTATACTGAAAAACCAAAATGTATTTACCTAGTATTTTCTTACCTTAGGAGCTTCCACACACCAGATAAAAATTACAATCATACGACTATAAACGAATTTGCTTAGTGTTTACCAGAAACATTCTAAATTCATTGAAACGCAGATGATTACAGTATGGCGGGATAAGTACTTTTCAAATCATTGAGGTACGATTTAAGCGACTTTCCCCTACTCTTAAGAATCTGGTGTGTAATTGAGTATTGAGCAACAGCAAATTCAAAATCAACCAAAAATTAACTCTAGAAAAAGTTTTAAAATATTTTTGTTATAATTTGGTCGAAACAAATAAGTAAACAGTGACCCTGAATTACTTGCACCCACTACATAAAGTTAGAGCGGAGTCAAATTGCAAGATTATGCAAAACGGAAATAATGAAACCTCTCACTTGTGCGGTTCATGTACCGGTTAGTTGTTTAAAGTATGTAACAATTCTTCAAGAGAACTAAAGTTTGGTTCATTGGCATTAGTATCATACACAGGAGTGATAAAATATTTCGACTCAATTTTTTCACGTCGGTTTGGCGAAGGTAAGATTTTTTGATTAAAACAACATTTCAAAATATAAAATGAAAAATAAGACCAAAACTAATAGTTTGATTAATTGTTTATGTATTCTGTAGTATCGTGAAATTTAACGTCTGAATGCTTTCTCATACAATACGACATATCCAATAAAAAAAAACGAAATATTTGGATGAGAAATTCCAAAGTAGCGGGTTGTTGAATTTAGATCGAATTCAATGTTCACTACAAATCGATGAACTGAACAACAACACAAGAAAAGGTAGGTTTGTTACAATTAATTGGTTGGTTTACATGGACTGGCTAAATTTACATTCGTGCTCTAAATCAATAAAATAAAATTTTTGTGGTAGCTCGGATGTAAATAATAAGTAAAATACCGTAGTAAATACCAGCCTTCAATAACATTTTCATAAAGTCATCATTCATTTCGTATTAATGTACAAATAATTTTATTAGGCTTTTACCAACATTTTATATACATACTAGTGCTTTATCTGTTTACTAGTGTACCAAATTCTGAATTTTATAGTTTTCAAAAATTTTCCGTCTGAATTCTAACTTACTGATATAAAAAACTATGGCATATCTCTCCCAAATTGCCGAAAGTTGATGAGAACTAATTAAGAAAATTTTGTAACAAATCAAGAAGAAATGTCAAATAATTGTAAGGAGTGAAGATTTGAAAAAATCTACTCAGGTAAAGGTACTGGTAAAGGTCATCATATTGGCAATTTTAATGGTAATAGAAATGTTAATGGATCGTTTTGTAATTAACAAAATATGGTATAATATATATTATCCAAATATAATCCAAATTCAGATCAATTTATGTTTTTCCCTATACGATATATATATCGTATAGGGAAAAACATAAATTGATCTGAATTTGGATTCCATATTAATCCCAACGTTTTAATGACATTGCTCGAGTTTTCAAAATCATCTCTGTCTTCTTCACGGATATTTTCCAAAATCTTTGGGTTACAACCCGTCCATTTACGAAGTTTCATTCCTACCTTTTAACATTTCAATAGCCTTATGTTGAATTTCTAAACCATCCTGTGTTTCATTACTATACCCGACAACATGTCATCTACATACAAATCTTCAGATATTACTCGAGAGAGGCTGGCAACTTGTTTCAGAAACTTTGTGGCCAAATATGGAGTATACGTGGCGGTTTTCAAGTTAAATTCTTCGAAAGGATCTGAAACACTTTCGTGCCTTAATATTTTTAAAATTTTTTTTTTTTTTGCCTTTACGCCTTTCCGATGTCTATGTCTGTAGTATAGAAATAAAGATTTTACAAAATCTTAGGACTATTGCTAAACTTTCCCATTAAACGACAAGACCAGCCAAAAGGAAGTCATTCAAAGATAAATCCGACGATGTTCTGGATGATACTATAGTAGGTTTGAGAACCGCATGTTAGGGAAGGAAATATTGCAAAGATGCCTGACTACTATTACTACTAATTTCCATATGGCCCAAACTTCTATATTCCATCATAAAATCTATATAAGCCATTTTTTATTCAACTATCGGTTTTCTAAATATTCGAATCTTTTTAATGCTTGCTGTTTGCATTCGCTCAATAAATTAGCATTTTTCTTAAATGGTAAGTGCATTGTAAAAGGACCATTAAATCTCTTTATAATTGTCTTCAAACATTTTCTCACATACTTTTTTATCTAGTGATAGTTTGAGTTTCTTGTCAACCAATTCGTATTCACTAAATTCCAATTTTTGATTCGAAAGAAACAAGTTATGTGACGTTTTTTCCAACTTGCCACTCATAATCAATCTGAAAATTATTTGTTGGAGAAGTGGTAAATTTGCTGCTCGGTAATTGATTTGTTATTTGTGGAACCACAAGATCAAGCTGTTCAGTATAGTTGTTTAATGTTGATTTAATAATCATAAAAATCCCTTGTTCTCGAAGATCAAAATTCAAACGTTTACAACTACTTTTGACGAACTAAAACTATAAGCAAAGCATTTGAGCTACTCTCGGTTATTTGTTCCGAATTTGGTTCGCTAGATGAAATTGGCTAGATGAAATTCGAATTTAGTTCGCTGGATTGACTGTTAGATCATTGATATTTATGTGAATTATTTCTGTGTAACAGTGAAGTTTCAACCACCAAATTTTCCAACGGTCTTTACAACTTATAATAAATGTCAAAATAATTCATAATATCAATTTTTGCCATATTGGCAGAAAATAATTGTATAACATTATGGAAAGACGTTGTTATTTCATGTCTCCACTAGTAAACTGTTCGATTTTTAATGGTGTAAAATGTAAATCGATTATAATGGCTGGTGGCAAGTAGGTGTAGTAAAATTTGCCATAACAATTACGGATGTTCACTCCAAAAATTTGTCAGCATCTACAATCAACATTTTTAATCAAATTGAATAATCTAAAAATGTTGAACATTTTTTGAGCGACTCTAATAAAAGTTGGCTCAACAGTTACGGGTTCCGAATCTTATTGTTAGAGGTATCAATCACGACAAATTTGTGAGCTATGGAATGTTGCGAAATTATCCAGTGATACAAGTTCGCACACTAATTTTAGGTACCGAAACCTATTATTAGTGGAGTGGCATCAACCAAGCATTTTTGATGTTTGGCAATAAAAATTGCTAGCGTTGGTTTATTTTGAAACAAACTGAATTTCCTGCTTTTAATTTGTCTCTTATTTCAATTTTAACCCAAGCACAAATTATGTACCCATGTACAATGTACATACACTCATACTAAAATGTGTTAATAAATAATTCAGTGCCAAAAATCAAAATTAAATCATCCAATAAATTGCTAAACTGTGCGAAATTGCGAGTTAATATACGCCTAAATGTTGGTTATTGACATGTATAATTTTGTCTACACGTAAGCTTTGTAAATATAAAATTTATGTAATTAATTCTTAAGATGGTACAAACGAACTTTTTAATTAATAAGAATAACCTTAAATATCAAATAATTTTTTTTTTTTTTTTTGTAAATTAATTTAGATTTATCCCCCAAATAGGGTATAATAAGGGAACATTTTATTTTTTAATTAAAATCACAAGCAGTTCAAATACATATCTCGAGTTAGTTTTGCATTTTATATACACATTTTTCATCTTTGACAATTAAAAATTATTGTATATACATAGGTACTTGGCAAAAATTTAATTAGATACAAATTTTATTAGATGAATAGTGATTAAATTTCGTAAAATTTTGTTTAATCAACTGGAAAACTTAAAAAAATATTAATTGGGTTTAGTGAAAAATAAAAATTTGAATGTGTGCGAATATACTTTATGGAGTGTTTCTTGAAATATTAATTAATTATTTCGTTTTTTTTTATTTTAATATTTTACCGCAATCAGTTTGTAATAAGACGAAAAAATAAACAGTTAACGAAAATCTCAGCATAATTTTTTCGCATAATTCCCATCCCACGTTCGCAAACATCATATACGTTTGTAATGAAAATTTATACAAAAGGAGAAAACATGAAAAGATTCTAAATATTTAATCTTTTAATATTTTAGCTTTTAAGCCTCATAAATTTTAAGAATATTTTTAATTTATTTAAGATGGGAATTGCTGTGTACATACCTGCACTATATACAAAATATGTACGAATTTATAATGTGCTGACGACCAAAACGATAATACTTTTATTTATTGAATAATTTATAGTATACGAATAACTTATGGTAGATTAGTTGTAGTTCAAGCAATTAATTTTCATACAAATTTTAATTATGCAGCTAATTTTGTCAAAAAAAAAAATTAAAATTCTCATATGTGTTAAATTCAAATATTTCGGATTATATTTATTTCACTTTTTGACATCTTCCTATAATATATGCTCACGTTTGAACAAACCATTGAATATTTCAATGAGGTGTTAACTTATTTTTCATTTTGTCGTCGATTGAGTTTATTAGAACAAAGTAATAAAAACGGTGAGCTTTATACGGAATATGATTAACAACGCACTTAAAACTGTATTCTCTAGCGATTATATTAAAGAAAGCGTCTGCCTCCCTAATAATTTCTTTCAAAATACAGACTATATTATACAATACCAATACTCGCACATGTAAGACGGGGATTTGGAGAAAATGAAAATCCTAAAACCCGAGCATAAAACATAAAATTAAAAACAAACGAATATAATGAAAATGGAAAAGTGTTTTTTTTTTGTTTTGTGTTCTTTCCTAATAAAAATGTAAATCGAACTTTTCCGATACGATATACACATATAAGTGATATACATACATATATTTAAATAAGTAGATGTACAGAGATACACTAAAGGGGATTACTTATCAGTAAAATAGAAAAAAAAAATCGTTGATATAAAAATTGAATGAAAATTACAGCGAAATTAATTTAAAAATAGGAAGAAAACTGAAAATAACTTTTAGGAGTGTTAATTCCGTTTTCTTGTGTTCTATTTTCGGTATAATTTGTTTATTATATTAATTTACATTAAATTTTCTACCAAATTAAAATGTTTCAAAAATAAATGTTTCAAACAAATTCTATTGGCTCCCACTCTTTTACTGGATGCTCATTATAAGACAATTTAATTTATATAATTTAAGGATCTGTTTAATTACGCCTAATCCAGCCGTACAAATTAAGAAGTTTAGCTCTATATAATTTTTAATGATTTATGGATTATGCGAAAAATGTTTTCGTAATTTAACTATTGGCTCCAGAATCAGATATAATATTCGTACAGATACCCAAATCATTTTCCTCTTTACTGTCAAATAAGAATAAATTTTATTTTCCGTTTTGATTTACCTTAGAGTGTCTCTCCATTAAGGGAAATTAATACCAATTAAATATCTTTTGCTCATAATCGTTATATGCCGGTTCAAAATCGGTAATATGATTAGAACAGTATAGGATTGAATTCAGTCTGGCTCAATATAGGATTGAATTTCTTGATAACTTTTAGAAAGAGAAGTTTGTCTGTTTGTCTTTTTGTTTTTATAAACAAAATATATGAATAATAATGGCATTCACAACATTTTTCGACTTGTTAATCAGAAAAAATGAAGAGAACAATCAAATTCCCCTCGTACTTTAACCCGATAGTCATGCAAAGTGTATCGACTCCAAAAAACGAAAACTTTCCTTGAGTTTCCTCTGTGGTTGTTTGGTTTCGTACTGACAAGCTCCCACAAACAAAAAGTTCGGTCTACTCATCTGGCAGCTACGACCAAACTACAAAAATTCAATTCTAACTTCATACATTAAGTATGAGGCTAGAACGTAGTGACTTAGCGAATTAGTATATTCACTAAATCAAAACCTAAGGAAAACCCTCATTTCTGTGTGTACGGGGGGATTTTGATATTTCTACTTTTTTGGTAGATATAAATGATTGACCTCTTCATTTTTTCTGATTAACAAATCGAAAAATGTTGTGAATGCCATTATTATTCATATATTTTGTCTATAAAAAGCCGAAAGAATCGATTGATAACTTTTAGATTTGTAACCCTTTCACTATATAACAATGGACCGGTACAGATGTCTAATCTTTTATGGTAAAATAAAAATGAAGTAGCCTGCTTTTAATGTTTTGGATTTTTCAATATAATAAAACGTCTTTCTAACGTGGAATATTCTGATCATCACTATTTTCGATGTTCGATAGTGTGATGGAATAATAATATCTAATAAAAGAGAACGATGTTTATAGCATGAATTTTATTTATTGACTGACTTGAGCGTACAGGCTGGTGTTACTAGATGTCTTTATATGCCATCCCCCTCTTTTTTTTATTTCATTTGAACAAAATAACACATTATTGATATCTGATTGATGCGGGTAATGACTTATTGATCGTCTTTATTTAGACACGTTCGTTGAATTTTTTGATGTATCCTTCCCTCTTCCTTTATAATTTTTCTCAGTTGATTGTTGATTGATGATATATTTAGTGGGTTATCAATTTAACCTGGTACTGGCCATGCTTTAGCTCGTGGTATAATTCTATTTGTATCGTTGTTGTTGTTGCCTGACATTTCAACAATGGCTTCATCCGGAACTGGAATAAGCGCCTAAGATCTTTCTAAATTGATAGTATTGCGCCTATATCTCTTGCCAGACTTATTTTCGATGATGACCGAGCGTGGATATATTATTTTTTCCACTATTTTTGATGATTTCTATTCTCTTTGAGCAACTTGCATACGCACTTGATGGCCAATTTTTAATGGTTTGAATGGACTTCATATTTTATCAGCATACACCTTTTGCTGGAAGGTTTGCAATATTTTAATAAAGAAATGTAAACAAAACTTTAATTTTTGTTGTAATATGCACCTATATTTTCAAATTTATAATTCGGAAATATTTTTTTTTTTTGTACAATTCTAAGAAAATGATATAGCGAATTCTGATATGAGATATCAAATTCTGACATCGTAAGTTCAAATTCGGATATGGTTTTTCTAATGACTTATCGAACATATTATGTCAAAAAAAAAAAATTCTGGAAGACCTATCGAATTCAGACACGATATATCGAATTTTTATATAAATAACTCAAATTCTGATATCACAAAATTAATTTCTGCCACGAATTCTAATATATTTTATCGAATAGTGGTATGATTATCGAATACCGGCATGATATGAATTATTGAATTTTGACATCATAAAGTCAGACACTGAAGAAATTTATCGAAGATTTCAGAATTCGATATATCTTCCCAAAATTTGAGAAGTTATGTCAGAATATTACATGACATATGCAATTCTGATTTGACAAACATGTCGAATTTTGACATAACGAATTCTGATTTGGGTATAAATAACTCAAATTCTCGCCTGGCATATCGAATTCTGTCATCATTTATCTAATTTTGACATAATAACTTAGACAGACACAAAATTGATCCCGATTTTCATTTAACCCGAGTGTCAAAAATCACGTTCTGAAAACGAAATAATCCTGTGTTTTTGAAAATCGTGTAATGACAGACAGGCAAAAATCCTTTAATGATCTAGAATTCGCGATTATTCGTTTTGTGTCTGCCTATACGGTATAAGATATACAATGCTGACATTATAAATTCATATTCTGACATGTCATATCGAATTTTAACGTCGTATGTACACTTTTGATTTATAGAATTCTGACACCAAAAATTCAAATTCTGAATTCAGACATATCGAATTTAGACAGCATTAACACTAATTTTGACAGGGCAAATTGAATTCTGGCTTGATTATATCGAATTCTGACATAACACAAATAAATGTGAATTCTGATATGACATATCGAATTCTAAAATTATTTATTGAGTTTTCCCTTGGTAATTCTGACATGTTATACCGAACTACATACTACATCAGAACATTACATATCGAATACTGAAATGATTTACCAAGTTTTAGAATGGTTTATCCAAATTTGACATCATAAATTCAAATCCCGACTTGATATATTGAACTATGCATGATTGACACATTTAGTACATAAATTCCGACAACCAAAATGTAAATTCTGACATGATGTAGCAAATTCAGACGTGATACCTACATATATCAATTCTGACAATATTCAAATTATGACACGAACAGGTTTCCACCTGTAATGGGTTACGGGGGTGGAAAGGTACTACCAGTTGGAATATTTACGTGCGAATTACAAATAGATGGAGTCGAGGCAAAGTGCGAGGTGAAAGTTGTTCCGGACGAATATTAGTTATTAGTGGGACATCAATTCACAGAACAGCCACACATAAAGATCATTAGTGATAATTGGGGACTTCACATATGTAAAGTCGAAAATGAAACGAAGAAGAAGTTAGCAGGGCCAGAGGAGGAATATGGTAGAAGTGATATTCGGATTTTGGAAGATGGGCTAATTCCTAAAAATACGGTCATGTATGTAAAAGTGCAAGCTGATGCAATCAATACCGAGTGGTTAATTGAGGGCGGTATTAGAAATAATGGCGAGGCGATACCTCGATGCATAGTAAAAAGCGATGACAAAGGGCAAGCAATCGTGCCATATGTAAATTTAACGGAGACGGATGTATAATAACAAAAAAGAATCAGCGGTTAACAAGAGCCGAGAAATGTCATTTGGGTATTATAAACGACATTTTCGCGAAAAATGCGCTCTTGGTGGCTTATTATAAAATGAGATGGCGCATTTTTGCGAAATTGAAATTGACAAATGCGACTAGTCAATAGCAGTCGGATATCGCATTTGCGAAATGATTGTGTTAATAAATAATTTTTTTCTGTTTATGTTTATTATACAATTAAAATGCCTTTTATTAAGAAATATTTAATTTATTTTGTTAAAAATAATAAAAAATAATTTTTATTAGTCAAAAAAAAAAATTTTTTTTATTTTCCAAAATAAAATTTCTTATAAGAAATGCGATATGCGATGTCGCTTTTCATAATACAGACATACGAGGCGAATCGCATCCGCAAAATCGCAAAAAATGCGAAATGCGATTCATTTCATAATAGGGCCCCAATCGAGTGTGAGGGTCAAATTAATGAAGATGAGGAGACCAACCAAACACGGAAGACGATGATCAGAGCAGTAACAACCGAATTATGTAGATGGTAGGAATTTTAATGAATTATCTGAATTGTTGTACAAGTATAGAGATCGAATCACTACCGAATTGGGAAATATTGGACTGACGGGTCAAGCGGAAATGACGGTTAGAATGTCAGATGATATACCAGTTTATTTTCGACCGTATAGGTTATCGTTTAGTGAACGGGAATGGGTTAGTAGTCATGTGGAAGAGTTAAAAAAAGAAAATATAGTGGAAGACTCAACATCCGATTATGCTAGTCCAATCTTGTTAGTAAAAAAAAAAATCAGGAGATTATCGCATGTGTGTGGATTATAGGGCTATAAATAAAAAGACTATACGACAGCAGTTTCCTTTACCGTTGATAGACGACCAGCTGGACCGACTAGGAGGTAACATTTATTTTACCAGTTTGGACTTAGCTAGTGGGTACTATCAGGTGTCAGTGGAGAAAGAATCTAGACGCAAGTTGGCATTCATAACGCCGGATGGACACTATCAGTTCAAAAGGATGCCGTTTGGGCCTACAAACAGCCCAGCTGTTTTCCAGTCACTAATTAATAGAGTTTTGGGTAATCATCGGTATACTATAGCTATGGCATACTTAGATGATATTGTTATACCCAGTAAAACCATTTCGGAAGGACTATCACGAGTAGAAACCATATTACAAGTCCTTAGGGATGCAAATTTAACATTAAATTTGTTCAAGTGTAGATTCTTATGTAGTAGTATCGAATATTTAGGGTTTAGAATATCTAAGGAGGGTATTGAACCCGGTCGCGCTAAAACGGAATCGATAGAGAAGTTTCCGACGCCCAAAAGCATTAGGGATTTGATATCATTCATTGGGTTATCTAGTTATTTTAGGCGTTTTATAGAAGGGTACGCAGTAGTTGCTAGACCATTGACTGACTTAATAAAGAAAAATGAAGTTTTTAAGTGGGACGAGTTGCAAGAGTCAGCTTTTAATAAAATAAAAAGTCGGCTGACGTACAAACCAGTATTAGACTAGAAGTGCATACTGATGCAAGCTCTTTAGGTTTAGGCTGTATACTATACCAAGAACAAACGCCTTTGTTATTCAAACCGATTAGCTACTACAGCCGCAAAACTACACCAGCAGAATCGAAATATTAAGCGGTGAAATTAGAAGTTTTAGCTATAGTAGCATGCCTAGAGAAATGGCGTGTATATTTGCTGGGGGTAGAATTCACGATAAAAACCGATTGCAATAGTATAAAGTTGCTAGCGAAGAAAAGGGATCTCAATTCTAGGGTTGGTAGATGGGTTGTTAGATTGTCCGAATATTCATTTATGATCGAACATGTGAAAGGTGCGAATAATCTAGTGGCGGACGCCTTGAGTCGTTATCCTGTAGGAGATAAAACTGTAGATAAGGTTTACGGTATTACTTTAAACACAGATTGGGTCGCTGCATTACAGCGTACTGATGAACGAATCATGACAGTTAGGGATCTTCTAGAGCTCGGTGATGAAAAGACATTTCAAAAATTCATAATGTACAAGTCGAGGGTATACCGAACCACCAAGAATAGATGGCGGTTATATGTCCATCAGGATTTGGTCTATGATGTGGTTCGAGATGCGCATGAGGCAGTCGCACACCAAGACATTGATAAAACGATGGAATATATGAAAAGATTTTTCTATTTTCCGAATATGCGAGAGATAGTTACCGCGTATTTGAACAGGTGTATCCAATGTCTTTATTATAAACAAACTGCGGGCAAGCAGCCGGGATACCTTCATCCTTTGGAAAAGGGTAAAGCACCCTTTGTCACGATTCATTACGATCATGTGGGTCCATATGTTAAGAGTAAAAACCGAAATCAGTATGTGGGAGTAATAGTTATGCTAGGGGCTTTGACCGATGTAGAGGCAGAGAGTACCATCGCCTTGCTTAAATTAGCTCTGAGTAATTTGCTTATTACTGATCGTGGAACGGGCTTCACCGCTTCAAAGTTCGAAATGTTTTGTGAGGCCATGAAAATTAAACACGTAAAGGTAGCGAGTGGCAGTAGTAGAGTGGTAGAGATAGTAAATAAACAAGTGACAAAGTGTTTGGCAAAAATTAGAACGGGTGTAGAATGTTACGATTGGGACGAAAAATTACTTGAGGTGCAAGTAGCGTTGAATAACACCGTACATAGTGTTACAAAAAAAACTCCCTCTGAGGTTATATTCCGACATCCATTTAGAAATTTTAGTGATAACCCACTAGTACAAGAGTTGAAAGAGTTAAATAAACAGGCATTAGAAGATGGCCGCATCCATGATAACGATAATGTGTCTGAGTTGTTAGAGCAAAATCGTACACGAATAAAGAAATGTTATGATCAGAGACGCAAGAAACCAAAAGAGTTAAGAACGGGCGATTTAGTTGTGTTGCACGCACCGAAAGTTGCAACAGGAGAAAGTCGAAAACTACTGCCTACTAATAAGGGGCCGTACGAGATTGTAAAACCAATCGGTAATGACCGATATCTCATTCAGGACATAGAAGGTGAGCAGCAAAGCAGTAGGATATACAAAGTAATAGTAGCTATCGATAGATTGGAATTGATAGGCAAAGCACCCAATAATGGTGATTCGATGTCTTAAAATACTTAAGACAGATAAATTCCTAAGATTAGTTCTAATTTTGTTGTTGTTAAGAAATTTTACTGAATAAGGTTAGATAATTAGAAATCTTTAATAGAGTTAATTTTTTTGTTGTATAAAATATGTAACGCATGAGAATATTTTATTGAAAATGGAATTAAGCAATAAGGTATTGCCGCGCGATGACGAGGACGTCATCAATACAGGATGGCCGAATTGTCATAACTGAATTTATAATTTATTGTTATTGGTTCGAGTCTTGACTACTAATACACTCTTTATGTAGATGTCACTAGGGACACGAAAAGTAATAAAAAAAGTAGTCAGGAAAAAACAAAAAAAAAGGAATTCAAGAGTTGTATCGTAATAAAGAAAAAAACGAAAATAAATTTTGTCTGCGAGTAATTGTGTTTTTTTTTTGTCGAATAAGTTCGTCCATCCATCTTTAAAAAAAGGGCTGACATAAGAATGGCCTAAAATTCATCAAGACGCATTCGATGATCTAAAAAGCATGGTAGCGTCCGATCAAGTTTTGATACACTATAACGAGAAACTACCTCTCTTGTTATTATGTGATGCCTCGCCACGGGCCTGGGTGTCATACTCTGTCACCGGATGACCGACGGAGCTGGGAAACCGATATCGTTTTATTCAAAAACACTGTCAAAATCTCAGCGAAACTACGCACAGATCGATCGAGAATCTATCGCCATCGTAGAAGGAGTTAAAAAATTCCCCGAATTTTTGAAAATCATCTCAACTACAATGCTACCCCGTATAATATTTCTGAGTGCTTATGAATACTGCTCATTCATCGCTCAGGTGTGAAAATGGGAAATGCTGATTTTCTAAGCCGTCTGCCCTTACCAGCACCTGAATTACAATCCGACGAAAGTGAAGATGTCCTCATGATCGAAACTACAGCGAAACCGGTATGACGTCAAATAACTCTCTTTACCAGAAAGTTCTAAGCTGGGCGTTAAGGAGGTGGCCGGAGAAGCTTCCTGCAGGCGAAGAAAATCTCAAACCATTCTTTAATCGCCGAAATGAAATCTCGTGCAAGCAAGGATGTTTATTTTGGGGGAATCGTACAATTATTCCACCTAATGGCCAAGCGGCAATTCTCAACGCATTACATTCCGGACATCCTGGATTTGTTCGCATGAAAGCTTTGGCCCGAAGCTATGTTTGGTGGCCAAGCATTGACGCCGATTGCAAACAAAAGGTCAGGGCATGTCAACGTTGCCCGGAGAACCAACCGGAGAATCAAAAGGCAGCTGTTCATTATTGAGGAAATATTTTTTTCATCATCGTGGACTCTTTCTCGAAATGGTTAGAAGTGTTCATCGTTAATTCTACATCACGATATAGCATCCAGCACCTTCGATTACTTTCGCCGCCCAAAAATTTTAAAACCACAAGCCCAACTACCAAAATTAAAATTAAAAATAAACAACTTTGAAACCTGAAAATAGATTTCGGTACACGATAATATGAAAATCGAAGAAGAGGCCATCAGACATCTCATATAAGGACAGAACACTGAATGACAAGACAAGATGAAAAACGGTACGCAACAACTATAATAAAGCACCGCATACTCAGACGTACTGATAGCCGCATATTTTCAAAACAGATTTGGAGGAGCAAATCCATGAGACGCTAGACAGCGGTGTAATAAGGTATTCGAACAATCCCTACTCGTCGCCGATTTGAATGGGGATATTTCTTTTCCGGAAGCTATCGGTATGCTATTTGGTGCGTTATCTATAGTCAATAATCATCTTTTCCGGAAGCCGTCAAGATGATTTAATTATTGAGATTGACTCTATAATTATAATTAAGTTGATGACCAACTTAAATAATTATAGGGTCAATCTCGACATGCAAATCAGCTTGATATTATAATTGGGGTTAGATAACGCAATGCCAAATCAAATGGCGTACTAATAGTTTTCAAAAAAAAAAAAAACATTTCGGTCATGCCAGGGTAAATCGCTTCAGAACGTTGTCATTTTTTAAAAATGACCTTGACCTGCAAATAACCTTGAAAATTGACCTGAAAGTCAAGGACATTTTTTTTTAGCTGGTGTATTTTAAGAGATACATATTTGGATCCGTCGATTAAAATGGGTCACCCTATAGTACCGAAATTTCATGCAATCCGAAGCAATTTGACAGGGCCAAATCGCTTCCGTTTGTATGAAATTTCAGTATGTACTATCCTAACTAAAGGATAAATTATTTTCTGGACTAGAGTAAATTACATATTGTTCACCGGGATAACGTTGTAATTTTAGTGTTGCCTGATGATATTTTTCATTTTCCTTTTTACTGGGATGAAAGTCTGGGATAACTTCACATCGGTGAATTTTGTCAACATATATTATACTTGCAACAAACATAAATATAATACAAAACCGTTAACATCAAAATGTCTCTTAGGCCTGTCCCCCAACCAATGATATCTTTATCAGCAAAATTAGCTTTTTGTCTATTATTGATTTCTTTTCCAAACACCTACAGATGATATCGAGATCAATACTAAAATTCTAGCTAGATTACCTAGGATTATTTCAATTTACTTACCATTATCGCATTATTTGTAAATTCTCAGTTATAATTTAAATATTCCTCAATAATTTATTCAAAAATATAGGTTTATTGCAAAAAAAATGTTTTACTTTTTAATAATTTATTATACAAAACCAAATAAATATGTATAAGGAAAAAATAAATCGCGAATAATAATTAGTTGTACAAATTTTTAAAATCAAAATCAGTCCTTCGTTAATTTCAGCCGTACAGCAATTCGCCTACATTTAAATACTAATTGTGTTTCTAATAAGCTAAATGACATAGCAACTAATATTAATCCTATTACTAAATAAGCACAGCATGCATAAAATTGTATTTGGGATGTACCACGAAATGTTTTCTTTGGTATTAAATCACCACCAAAACCAATTGTGGTTAACGTTATAAAGCAAAAATACGCCCCATCGATAATACTCCAATTTTCCCATATTGAAAATATTACGGTACCTAAACCTATATAAATTATTAAAATTACTAAGATTATTGTTATTGGCACTTGATTATAAGTTGAGGACGCATTTTGCATTGATGAATGGCTGCTTCCTAAGGTTTGGTCATTGATAGTGTCGTCGCCGCGATTATTTTGGTCCCCCCGTTCATTTTGGTCATGCTGATAATGCATTTGTGAATGTTTTGTTGCGGATGATATTATCAAAGGTATTCGTGATGGTGTATCATGCGAACTAAAATTTGAAGATATAAATAAGACATAACGTATGTACATATATTAAATTTCAACGATATTCTTTAGTTTGGTTGTCACGTGCGAATTTGATATTAGTTTCAATGTAACATCTAATCAATTTTAATTTTTCTAACATTTCACGTACATATAGTGGTAAAATATAATCAAAGTTTACTCTCTTGTATATATACATATTATATACTTACATATTTTGACAATCTTCATCGTCATCTTCACCATCATCAATTAAGTGGGTTGGATTGTTAAATTTATTTTCATTGGTACCAAAAGACGATAGGGTTCCTAAATCGCTTTCAGCCATTAATTGGGTGATTTCTTGTGGTATTGGTTTTGGAATAAACTTACTTCGTGTTCCGATTCCTGTATAACATGTATACACATTTATTTAATTAAATTACACATGAAAATGACTAACATACCATGAACCGTTGCCGTATGATACATCAGCGAATTACTACAGTAGTTTGCGTTATTTAATTGGAATTGTATATTTTGATATCGCTGTGGTGATCCGGGGGCCGATATTAAATTTCCACTCGAATCCATATGTAAACTGGAAGTCTGATCCGGATTTTCGTATAAATAATGTTTTGGCGAAAATTTTATTAATGATTGTGCCCGACCTGTTGTATGTACATTACACATAGTTGTAACTTCATTCGATTTCATCATACGTGATAATGCTGTACTGACATGCGTTATATTTGGTTCGGGACTGTAATTTGGTTTACATAATGTGTAATTTTGTTCCGTAATATCATTACAACTACCATGACAGATTTCATGATCCGTTTCACTTTCGGTATCCGTTTTGTCCGAGTCATTGGGTTTCTTACGTTTTTTGCGACGATTAGTATGATTGCGGCGTAAACATAACTTACTGTAACCGGATTGCAACGCTTTTCCTAGTATCGCGCCTAAACTAGACAGGCACATTAACATCAAAGGGACACCAATTAGTGCGTATATCATAGTAACGATTTTTCCTCCTGATGTCTGTGGTGTTAAATTTCCATGCCCTATAGAATAAAAAAAGAGAATACAAAACTAAAAAGATGAAATATGTTTTTCTGCTTTTTGTTTTTCTGTTTGGAAAAAGAAACTTTTATGACAAAATGATAAATGATCCTTTTTCATTCTCAATACAAAAAGAAAGTTCTAATCTCTTAGTTTCGATGTTCGTTTGTTTATTTTTATTTTTTTAATTTCTTTTGAAAAAGTATTAAATGTCAAAAAGTAGATGATATAATTTTTTTTTTTTTTTTAATTAAAATCGATGGCAGTTAGTAATCATTATCTCATAATGATGGGTGAATAGAGCATTAAATTTTTGTTGTTTCACAGGTTAGAAGGGATGACGGGGTTAACATCCCAGGCAAAAGTGACATTCAAGTTGAGAACAAGTTAATTTAACAATTAAATTGATTACCAATATATGATTACCGCTGGTGGAGCCTGTAGCTAGTAAAATAAACAATGGAAAGTATTGGAATCATAAAAATTATCGAATTTTTGGATAGGCCTGAACATTTATACTTGTGACACACTATTAAACTTTGGCGGAAATCAGCCAACTGGAAGTGACATTATATTTAACTGGATTAAATATTTCTTACAGACAATGATCCGTGATCCAGAATCAGGTTATTTTTATGGATTTAAAAAAAATTGACTTGTTGAAGTAGCAAACTATTTAACTAACTCATTTATGTAGTTTATTATTAACCCTCCTACCGCAACGTATAAAGATTAGCCCAGATTTTCATCCCGGAAAAATGGAAAATATGCATCAGGTAAAATTAGCGTCTTCAAAAATTAACATTAAAATCTTACAGAATCAAATTGAAAGTAAAATTATCCGAACAACGGAAGATTTAAATAAATTCGGTGCCGTTTTCTATACTACCTACACTTTGTTCATGATAATAATTGTCAATCCCAGAAAATCACCATCATTATAGTATTGTGTGTGTCATCCCAGAAAAAATATATCACAATTTGGAATAAAATAAAAATGTTGAAAATGTCGATATATAGTAAGTAATTAATTTTTTAAATATAATTATTCAAAATTATACTTGTAAACACTACTAAGCGAATTCACACGTACGCATAGGAAGAAAAGAAATGAGGACGCCATGCTTTTTGATTCATTCTATTGTTAGCATTTATGCTGTGTGGAAAAAAAACAAAAAAGGAAGAAAAAGGAAAAAAAACGATGTACGAGGCCTACAAGCGTGAATAAGGTTTATTGCTAATTTAATAAATAATATTCGAAACCAGCCATTGTTTCATTTTATTATTTGCAACATTCTGACGATTTTACAACTTCAGATGTCGGGTAAGAGCAAATATTGAAACTGTGAAGTGAATTGTTTGCGGTGCATTGAGGACACGAACACGAGAACGAAGAAAAGTCAGTGGCAAACCGGTTGGTAAATTTGAAACTATATAAACGACGAATAGCGAAATATTTTGCATCTTGTGGAATATGAAAAAAAAATTAAATCGGCATGGTTTTGGAGAGGTTACCGACACGCCGTGTGCAACGATTAACACGGGATTTGATGATGGAAGTGTTGAACGAAAATCAGGTGGCACATTCCACGCGCGCCGAATTGTTGCAATTATATTATCGAGGTTTATCAGTGGAAATACGACGACAATTTGATGTGCTGAACGACATAGAGGATGAAGAAGAAAATATTATTGATGCAGTGAAACAGGTGGAAACTAAGGCTATCGAATAAAATGTGGTTGAGGTCACTGGGGAAAATGAGGTCAACGAAGGCATGATGAAGTCAAAGTATATAGAGGATTGAAATGAGGACGATGATGAGGACAACGAGGAAGATGGTACAGTAAGTACATTACCAAATTCAATGCAAGAGGCCGACGCAGAAATTACATTATTACGAAAACAAGAGGAAATTTTCAAGGCGACAAGAAGTCGATAAAATTGAGGCACAAAGACGTTCAGAGGCCAGATTGGCAGAAACTATTGAGTCGGCTGAGGCTGCTTTGGGTTGTGCTGATTCACGGGGGAGTGCTATCTCTCGAGACGGAATATTTCATACCATGAACTTGAGGCAAATCCGATATTGCTGCCTGAGGGCCTACGCACCGTGCCATATCTCACTCGTTAAAATCCTGTGTCACTACGCAATAGGGAATCATCAAGTTTTCGGGAGAGGATTCCACGTATGACGTTCGCATGATTTTCCAAAATGTTGAGGACATTATTGGAACAATGGAGCATGATGATCGTGTAAAAATATTGTACTTGAGACAATTGATCACTAGCGCGGCAACAACGTTGTTGACTCACAAAGATGTGGGAACATACGAATCATTGAAGAAGCGGCTACATGAGGAATTTGTCCAAAAAAAACACAAGTGCGGACATTAAAGCGGCCATGCGTAGTCGTAAATGGCGCCGTTCAGGTGAAAAGAAGGAGACATTGCACCATTTTGCATTGGAAATGGAAAGTTTCCATCGTCAAATGGGTCAAGGACAGCTAACAAATATTTCGTTATTGAACCAAAATAGAGGACGCAGCATGCAAGGACGCTGCAGATAAAGAGGCTGACCCGGCGGCACGTCGAAACGCACGGGCAGCCGTTTCAAATGTATCTGCATCGAGAGCAGGTCATGCGACTATACAACGTAATGCGGCACCAGGGGGGGGGGGGGGGCGCAATCACAAGCGTTCACAACACCATACAAACCGGGAGACCCGAACTACAGGTGTTACAACTGCGATCAAATGGGATATCATTCGAAACAGTGCAAAATGGAACTTCGTCCGAACAGCACAATGCGGCAAATTGTACCAACAGACGATACATCCAGAAGGTAAACCCAGAATTCTAACACTTGGTAGCAGCCGTGACACCAGAACTGGATATTGAGGATCTTGATGCGGTGGCACTCGAATTGGCGAACATAAATTTGGTAAGTGTCGTATTTTTGAAGAATTTATATCAGTACATAGGGTACAACGAATACGTTTCTCTTTTCGACACTGGCAGTCCGAGTAGTTTCGTGCGGAGAGCGACGATACCATTTGAGTTCTACAAGGCAACTGAGTCAACAAGAATAAGAGGCGTTGGCGGCGAGGCACAAAAGACCCATGGGCTCATTACTTGTAGAATTAAATTTAACAATAGAGTTAATTTGATTAAGTTGATAATTTTACCCGACGACGGATGTACTGTTTCACCACGCACTACGGCACCGTTTAGCTTATGTGGAAAAGATTAAGGTTCAGAAGAAAATTTGCGATATGATCTAAGAAGGCATAATTACGTCAAGCGATACACCATATGCGTCAGCAATTGTGCTTGTAAGAAAGAAGGATGGAAACACTAGGATGTGCTTAGATTATCGCGCTCTTAACAAATTAACGATAAGGGACAATTATCCGCTGCCTTTTATTGATGACTGCGTCGAATATTTAGGAAAAAAAAATATTTTATGTTGCTGGATTTAAAAAGCGGGTTTCACCGAAAAGTGTGAAAATATTATTTATATGGACGATATATTGTTGGCAACAGAAACTCTGGCCGAACACAACAAATTAATTAGGGAAATACTGCGACGAGTGGCGCGACGAGGGTTACTACTAAACTTGAAGAAATGTCAATTTTGTTGTACGAAAATCATTTACTTGCAGTACTCTGTCACTTCGGAAGGAATAAGACCAAGTGAGGCACGAAGGAAGTACATTCATGTGTAGGGCTATTTTCGTATTTCCGTCGGTTTGTCCCAGAATTCTCGAGAATCGCACGCCCGGTGCAAAATCTGTTGAAGGAAAACGTTCCTTTTATTTTTGACGAAAAATACCGAGAAGCATTCGAAAAATTGAAGAAATTACTGGTGACTGGCCCAATACTAGCGATTTATCATCCGGAGCGGCAAACTCAATTGCATTGCGACGCCATTTCACATGGATTCGGAGGTGTATTGATGCAGAAACAAAATGATGGAAAATTTCATCCGACGGCATTTTATTCGAGGGCTACTACGGCGGCAGAGGCCAAATACCACAATTTTGAATTAGAAACATTTGCCAGTGAATATACTGGAAAGATTCAAAATATATTTAGAGGGCATACAGTTCACAGTGATAACTGATTGCAATTCGCTGCACTTGACGCTGGAAAGAAAGCACATGAATCCGAGGATTGCCAGATGGGCATTGTAATTTTCAAGATTCACATTTGAGATGAGACATAGACCAGGCATAATTATGCCACATGTAGACGCACTAAGCTAATTACACAAAAGTGAGGAGGGAATAGTGGCCCACGTGGACGTGGAAACAAAAAAAGGGGTAGAGGGGGTAAAAGCGGTCACGAAATGTATGGTAGCGGCAGTGGATCCAATCAGCATTGAGATGCAATACAATTGGCCCAAAACTGGGACACTAACGCTTTGGCGTTGCGGCAAAAATTAGAGAATGAGGCAATTGACAACTACGAACTAGCGGATGGTTTTGTGTACAGGAAACCGTTGAAGGACATCGTATGCTGTACGTGCCGGCAGAAATGGAGGATAGCATTGTTCGAATTAATCATGAAAAGCTATCACACTAGAGAGTGAATAAATGTTACGAAAAGATTCGCAAACACTACTGGTTTCCGAAGAAGAAAACCAAATTGCAGTCATTTATCAAATGCATTATGTACACGGCATCTGTGCGTGTGTCTGAACAGAGTTAGTATTGCATCCCAAAGGCACCGATTCCATTCGATACATTGCACGTGGATCACTTTGGCTCATTAACTTCACTCATGAACAAAAGGAGGCATGTATTGGTCATTGTGGATGCTTTTACGAAGTACATTATATTATTTGCGGTAAATTCAACGAGCACGAAAGAGGTTATGTCACATTTTATAGTCGATCACGTAGAATCATTTCGGATCGAGGCACCTGTTTTACGTCCTTGGAATTCGCGGAATTTTTAACGAGAAATAATGTGGAAAATGTGAAGGTGGCGACAAAACAACAAGTAGAAGGAACAAGTTGGCGGCTGGAGTCGGGTAGTATTATGTGTACCGAATGAAATTTGTGATTCCCAAATTTATATTATCTCATAGGTTACTACGCAAAAGAAAAAAACTGGTACCGTTATTTTGTAGAAAAACAATTTAAAAAAACGAATAAACGTCAAATTGGGCATTTGTTTTATTTGTTTCGAAATGGACGCATCATAAGGAGAAAAATGTGATTTAATAATTAGATTGTGCAATGATCATCCCGGGTATACCAATAAAAAAATTGGTAAATTGGCCGTTGTTTCCAATAATACGGTAACAAATGTAAAAAAAAATGTCAAATCAATCTTTCTGTATCACGCAAGCCCGGATCCGGAGAAAAATCAGGTGCTCCAAATAAAATGTTGGATCAGAAAATTGTAAGAGTCATTTCGAAACATCCCTCGATGTCTGTGCGAGATTTTGCCAGAAAAACCAAAACAACCAAATCGATTGTGGAACGAGCTAAAACCAGAAATAATCTACGGAAGTCAAAAATCCAGAAGTCAAAAATCCCCAAAAGAAGTGTTGAACTATTTAATAGAGGGATCGATCGAGCAAAGAAACACAACAAATGGTTGAACGAAAGAAAAGATTCTTGTTTCGTAATGAACGACGAGACCTACGTCAAAATGGATTTCTCGACACTTCCAGGTCCCCAATATTACATCAAAAAGAAAGGTAAAGAACTGGACGGAACAATTACTACCATAGCTGTTGAAAAATTTGGCAAAAAAACATATGGTTTGGCAAGCAGTTTGCCAATGCGGCTTAAGATCACATCCATACATAATAAATGGGATTATGAAAAGGTGAATGTTCGCCGTAAAATGAACAAAAAGTTTGAATGAATACGATTATTTAAAAACTGTACAATATGTTCAATAGAACAAGTACAGAAAAATAATGATTATATATTGCCGTTTAGTTTTAATTCTTCATGTACAAATCACAAATTTCATTCGGTACACATAATATAACTAAAATTAGGATTGAATTAAATAATTCAAACTTTTGGTTTGAATTATTTAATTCGTATCGCGAGCAATTGTTGTTGTGAAATTCTCATGGAAATACGACTAAAATACGCTTATTGGCGAATTAGGGTCATTCCATATGAACTCGTACATGAGTTGGACACGATGTCTCAAAAATTGTTCCAACTATATTTATTCGATTTATAAGTAAAAAAAAAATTGTTTCTCTCTTTCACTCTCGAGTTTACATATACTCTCTCAAAGTTTTCTTATTTTCAAGGAGCTTTGGGTATATGTATTACGTTTTTGATCATATTTTTGGAACAGGTTGACCGAGTTTGAAATATGAAATGATTAGTTTTTAATAATTTTCAATTTTGGAATTTTGGAGATTTTTTGAATCTGTATTCCTTAGTATCTCGATTACAAAAAGTATTTTTTTAAAATTTTTCAAAAGTGGCTTTACTCATTTCGCTGAGTTTTATACATTACAGATCTATAAAGTACAACATTTTCCGGATATACCCACTATACAGCCTGTTACTTTATTAAGAACGGGTTAAATAATAATAAAGGGTCGCAAACAATTTCGATACAAATAAAAAAATACTCACTATGGGAAAGTGGCGCCCGGGGAATCGAATACATCAGAATTTTTTAATCTTGCAAATGCATTTTTTAATATCATATTGTAAATCGCATACATATTCACCTGGAAAACATTTTTAATTCAATAACAGTTTCCATATACGGCACTTATTTGGTTAAGGGCCATGTTTTTATTTTTGTGGTTTTCCAACCCTAAAGTTTGAGAAAAATTCCTCCGTTTTTCCATTATGAAACACATAATAACAAAAAAAACTCAAAATAGGCGCAATAACTTTCTTTTATGGGTAACCCAACAAAAAAAAATTATTATCATTATTATTAATATTATTGCTGATGGTATATACGTAAGAAGTATGTACTACATATTGTTCTTTAGCCTTTCATGAAAAGTTGAGAGATTTTTTATTTTTTGCTTTTTCTAAATATGTATTATACAAACCTAAATTTGTGGTTGGCAGGTATAGGTTGGAGAAAAGTTTTTTGAGTGATCTGGTATAACAAAAAAATATGTTTCTGTTGATTTAATTGTACTCGTTTTGTAAACATAACATAACAATTTTTTGTTGGTTTGTTTTATAAAGCAGCCATCCATTTTTTTTGTATACGTAGTTTATCGTTACCGTTAGTATAGTATTTAAATTTTGGCTAATAAAAAACGGATAATCGTCAGAAAATCCCTTCATTTGAATCGTTTCCTTTTTTATTATTTTTTTTAAATTCAATTTAAATGATCCTATTTTGTATTTCTTCTACCCATTTTCATTTGAAACAAAATTGAGAAAATTTATTTTTATTATCCGCCCATTGTAAATGTAAATTGTACACAGGCTAGATCATAAAATAATTTCCAATTATATGTTGCCTTTAAATAAATTTTGTGTTCCACCATTCAAGAAGCTAAATAAAAATAAAAAAAATAATTTACGCTTCATTATAAAGTGCGGGAGAAGAAAATTAACGAACAATATAATATACACACACCTTACAATGCCTATATTCCATATGAAAGGAACAAAATTTATTGAATTAAATGGAAAGGAAACATTTTTATTTTCTCATTATGAACATTTTTATAACTGAAAACTGTCATAACGGCAAATTTAAACCATATGGTAATGAGCAGAAAACTATAAATCAAAATATTATTCCAAAACAACCGGGTCGTAGAATTTGTGGTAGTATATGCTACAGCAATTGTTGTAAATGTACGTACATACATAATACAAATCTACATTATTGTATACTATATAGGAAACACGCGCAATTCATGAAAATTCAGCCACATTTTGCTGTTTTTTATGCTGTTTATTTATAAATAATTTAAACAATATTATGCCCCTGTGTTCATCGTTAATTTTTTTTTCTTTTTTTGTATCAACGACAAAAATGGGGATTCTTTACGCTATTTTGATTAAATATAACGATGTTACTCGGAGCATACATAATATAGTTTTAGAGGTGTTTAATGACATAAAGTGTGTAAAATACCACAATTTAATTTTTCCCGAGTTTCCCCTGAACGAACGTTTTTATTTAAATGAGATTGTCAGACAAAAGTTTAAAAGAAAAACAAAACGGAATTGAAATGTAATCTATGTATGATTATCTTACAATTGGTACCTACATCTTATAATAATAAAACAGTTATAAGATGATTTTCTTCAAAAAATATTATGATAATGCGATAAGCTAAAATTAGAAAATTCCATTTCCTAACAAGGAAAATATAATAAAACACTGACAGTTTTATGAAACTTTTTTTGTTGTTGTTGCTGTTGTGTTGTTGTTGTTGTATGTTTAACACAGAAAACTTTTTAATTAGTTTTAAACTTCTTAAAGTCATTATATACATTTTGATTGGAATTATGTGTTAGAACTTCATATTAGGTAGAAATGTGTGCTATTACCTGAAATTACAGATTTCGCCAGTAAATTATGATTAATGAGAAGTTGTAAAAATTTAATGATTTGCGATGATAGGCCACCTCCTGATACACATACCGGTATATAGATAATTAAAATTCAATGGATACTTAATAAATAAATGTGTTTGTTATATTTGTTTATATTTTTGTTCGAAATCTTTATGCAATAAAATATTTCCACTTTACAAATATAATTATAGAAACTTTGAAAATTAACTTTTTTAATCCAATTTTTATTAGCGTACGTGTGAGTAAGTAAGTCAAAGGAACATGATTTTGTAGCTTTTCGTTATTTGTATGATGTCATGTGGCCTAAGGGGAAAAATTCTAACGGTTTATATAGTTGATTTCATTTATAATATTTTCACGAGTAGCATCATCTAGGAATGACAAAAATTTAAACAACTCATTTATTTCTAAACGAATTTTTTGTCGTGTTAAAATCGAAAGTAATCGCAAACAATTCGCCACAATCTGTTCGAGAAGGGTGAGTTCCTGGGTGCAATATTGGTAGCGATGCCCGTGATCCTTGCAGTTCCAGCACGTTAAATAGTTTGTAGTCGGGACCTTGGCAAATACAATTTTTTTTTTTTGTATTTTAATTTATTTGTTTGGCTTGAACCTTACCATTCACAACACCAACTATTTTTATATTATTTGATGTTTTACTTATTTATAATTTTAATTATTGTCTGAAAAACGGGTCCCAAACGAAAGCCATCAGATTTCCAGGCAAAAAAAAAATTGTTACTTATTTTTTCGGCTTAAGCCTTTTGTCTCTGAAATCAATAACTGCATCTTTTCTCTATGTAAAAGTGACTTTTATTGACGATTGGAGCATCACGAATTCCACCTAGTGAGAAATAGTGAATCTGAGCTACCTGATAATTTGACGTTCGAAATTATTGTAAACAATTCCAATTTTGACCTACATATAAACACAATTTTTACTTACCGGATTGCTAATACATAATTGTAAATAATTCCAATTTTTGGCTACAAAAACAATTTTCAATATGCTTTCTTAATTTATGTAACTAAAATGGTGACACTAGTAATGTGAATGTGGATTAAATGTCAAAACAAAACTTTTTTCTAAGAAATAGGCGTGTAACATTTTATGGCCAAATTAATTAATGGTTTTCTTATAATTTTATTTCTCAAAAGTTTAATTCACAAGCTTTTTCGGCGAATGATTTTTAATAATTTGAAAGCTTAATCCACATTCACAGCGGTAGTGACATCTACTTTTGCTTATCGCCATAAAGCGTATTGCCGCATAAATTTTCGTTCGTCGCATTTGTGACAAACAAATAAATTATAATACCCTATAAAGGACATTAACGGTCAAAAAACGGCGATAGATAGATTAAATCTTAAGATGGCACTATGAATAGTTTTTTTTTAATTTTTTTTTTGTTGTATCGAAACAAAAATATAAACAAAAGCAAAAAACACGAATAAAACTTGCAACTAGACATGAATTATAAAAAAAATTAATTTTATTTTTGATTTATTAACCAAAAATTAAAAATTGTTAAAGCTGACATCTTTAGAAGTTATCCCGTACTATGCTTTCCCGTATTAAATAATACTGACCGATAATCGGTAAATCTGCCAATATCATTGATCGCAAGTTTACTATGGAAAAGTGTCATTATGTCCTTTATAGGGTATTATAATTTATTTGGTGACAAATGTCATTTTTTCAGGTGCATCATTTTAACTATTTTCCTCGAGAGGCGCTTTTTCTACTCGTACAATCGTTAATTGCCGTGTTTTTTTATAAGTCTCGATAGATCTTAATAGATCGCATCCAGATGTTCTCTATTTTTGTGGTTAAACTGCAATTGATTCAGTTTATTTGAATCAAGAATAACTTTTTATTCAACATTTCACCGTTTTTAATTCATTTCCTTGAATTACACAACTTATTAATTGCATATGAAAATCTTGCTTTTTATCCAGATATGCTATCGAGACTACAGATTTTCCGTTTTATGAGCAAAGACACACATTAAAAATTTGTATTTTAGCATGGAAGCATACCAAGGTCAATTTTTAGTACATCTATCATACAATAGGAACTAAAGCTGATTTACATTTAATCTTTTGCTCTATTTTAAAAGACAGAATTATGTACGATAAAAGTATTAATTTTATTATTATTTCCTTCCATTATGAAGATGCATATTAAAAATGTGTTATTTAATATTACTTACCGCAATCCACAACTTTTTTTAGCGAAAAAGAATTGAAAAATCGAAAAATGAACCTGTTTATCATTTTTCGTAAAAGTTGCTCAACATTTAAAAGATCATAGTAGCATTTTGAAAGAAAAAAAAAAAGTTTTAATGTGTCCGTCTCATTTTTATATATGGATAAAATCTATTCGCACTTTTCCTCATGTATTTATATTTTTGGAATAACAAAATATAATGAAAACAACATGGCGTAGCGTTGTCAAAACAAACACAATTCTTAGTGCTGCGAGTGCCAGTATTTTTAAGTGGATGATAGGAGTAGCTACAATTTCCCATTTTTTATTTTTGCAAATATCTGAATAAATCTATCGAGACTTATAAAAAAACTCAGCTAATAAGGCGGATACTACATTATCACATTTATATAATTATATAAATATAATTATATTTTTTTTCAAAGGAAATACTGTTATATTTAGCTTCAAGAAACTAAATATAACAGTATTTCCTTTGTAAAAAAATATAATTATATTTATATAATTATATAAATGTGATAATGTAATACCCGCCTAAGTCAGATATTTACCAAAGAAAAATGGGAAATTGTAGCTACTTCTATCATCCACTTAAAAATACTGGCACTCGCAGCACTAAGAATTTATTTTATTTTGACAACGCTACGCCATGTTGTTTTCATTATATTTTGTTATTCCAAAAGTATGAATACATGAGGATAAGTGCGAATACATTTTATCCATATATAAAAATGAGACGGACACATTAAAACTTTTTTTTTTTCTTTCAAAATGCTACTATGATTTTATAAATGTTGAGCAACTTTTACAAAAAATGATAAAGAGCTTCATTTTTCGATTTTTCAATTCTTTTTCGCTAAAAAAAGTTGTGGATTGCGGTAAGTAGTATTAAATAACACATTTTTAATATGCATCTTCATAATGGAAGGAAATAATAATAAAATTAATACTTTTATCGTACATAATTCTGTCTTTTAAAATAGAGCAAAAGATTAAATGTAAATTAGCTACTAGTTTCCTATTGTATGATAGATGTACTAAAAATTGACTTTGGTATGCGTCCATGCTAAACTACAAATTTTTAATTTGTGTCTTTAACTCATAAAAGTGAAAATCTGTAGTCTCGATAGCATATCTGGATAAAAAGCAAGATTTTCATGTACAATTAATAAGTTATGTAATTCAAGGAAATTAATTAAAAACGATAAACTGTTGAATAAAATGTTATTCTTGATTAAAATAAACTGAATCAATTGCAGTTTAACCACAAAAATAGAGAATATCTGGATGCGATCTATTGAGATCTATCGAGACTTATAAAAAAACACGGCTAATGGGAAACTAGTAGCTGATTTACATTTAACCTGTTGCTCTATTTTAAAAGACAGAATATGTACGATAAAAGTATTAATTTTATTATTATTTCCTTTCATTATGAAGATGCATATTAAAAATGTGTTACTTACCGCAATCCACAACTTTTTTAGCAAAAAAGAATGAAAAATCGAAAAATGAACCTGTTTATCATTTTTCGTAAAAGTTGCTCAACATTTAAAAGATCATAGTAGCATTTTGAAAGAAAAAAAAAAGTTTTAATGTGAGTCATATAGAATCAAAAACGATATATTCCACTTTTCGTGTTTAGAAGAAAAACGAAGAAAACTTTTTATTTTTGAATTATTTTAAAAAACTGTGTTTTCTTGAAAACATTATCCTCTTAAGACATTTCCAAATTAGTTTTACAATTTAAAAAAACTGTCAGTTATCAGAGTTAGCAAACATTTTATAAATAATTTTGGAATAAGTTAAGTTTGAAAGTTACAGAATGGAATAGAGTCATTTTGAAATTTGTTGTAATGGAATAAACCTGTTATGAAATTTATTTAGTAATTTAATTAGAATTTATGTACTTACTGTAAAATACAAACACTTCTAACAAACGAACCACTTTGTAAGGATTTTCACAAGCAACTGATTTTTTTCCTATGATTATTTTGACATAACGAAGTAATTCGCGCCAAATTTTGGAATAGACCAAATTTTTTGAACATTTTATTGGAATAGTATTATTTTGTCAAATGAAGTTGTAGTGGAATAGATCGAGTTTGAAACATTATTCATATTTCTTACTTGATTTTCTCAGGAATACAGTCATTTTATAACATTTTGGTTTGAAGCGTTAATAGAGTTGAACAAAACATAAGGAAATGTAGTATTAACCAAAAAAATGTTAAAAGTGGAATTGATCGTTTTTGATTCTATATGACTCATGTGTCCGTCTCGTTTTTATATATGGATAAAATGTATTCGCACTTTTCCTCATGTATTTATACTTTTGGAATAACAAAATATAATGAAAACAACATGGCGTAGCGTTGTCAAAACAAACACAATTCATAGTGCTGCGAGTGCCAGTATTTTTAAGTGGATGATAGGAGTAGCTTCAATTTCCCATTTTTTATTTTTTCAAATATCTGAATAGATCTATCGAGACTTATAAAAAAACACAGCTATTGTTGTTTTCATTTTATTTTGTTATTCCAAAAGTATAAATACACGAGGAAAAGTGCGAATATATTTTATCCATATATAAAAATGAGACGGATATACTAAAACTTTTTTTCTTTCAAAATGTTACTATGATCTTTTAAATTTTGAGCAACTTTTAAGAAAATTACAAACAGGTTCCTTTTTAGATTTTCCCATTCTTTTTCGCCAAAAAAAACTTGTGGATTGCGGTAAATAGTATTAAATAATACAGTTTAAATATGCCTCTTCATAATGGAAGGAAATAATAATAAAATGAATACTTTTAACGTACATCTTCTGTCTTTTAACCTTAATCGGTTCCTTGTATGCGCGCACATACAATTTTGATTTTTAAACTGCATATTTCTCAAAAATGGCGATGTTTGGTTTTGCATTTTTTTTTATATTTTTCTGAGTAAATCTCCATAAATAGTATTAATTTTGATAGAGAACATTCCAAAACATTCCAAAAAGTCACAAAACATATACATGGTTTTTTTGGAGGCTCTTTTATACAGGTGAAAAAACAGGTGTGTATGCGCGCGCATACACAGGAACCGATTCGTCGTAGTTTTCGGGGGACCGATGAGGATTAAAATAGAGCAAAAGATTACATGTAAATCAGCTACTAGTTTCCCATTGTATGATAGATGTACTAAAAATTAACTTTGGTATGTTTCCATGCTAAAATGCACATTTTTAAAATGTGTCCGTACTCATGAAAGAGAAAATCTGTATTGTAGTCTCGGTAGAATATCTGGATAAAAAGCAAGATTTTCATGTACAATTAATAAGTTGTGTAATTCCAGGAAATGAATTAAAAACGATGAAATGTAGCGTAAACAGTCGTATTGGATAAAATTAAATTTGCAATTCGACCAGAAAAATAGAGAAAGTCTGGAGGTAATTTAAAGAGATATATATCGATACTTATAAAAAAACACAGCTATAGTGATTAAAAATACATCAAAAATCCAACGGTAATTAAATAATTGGTAAACAAACAGGTACAGTTTTTAAAGTATTGTACACATTTTTTTTTTTTAATTTTGTAACCGTGCACTTGATTTGCATTTTTTATGGCTTTCGAGAGCAATTAGTTTTCATGGAATTCCTTCAATAACGATGTATTATGACTTTCATGAAAATAAATTTTTAAATTCGTGTAGGTACTCATGACAATGTAGCAGGAAATCGTCTGGCACGACAAACAATAAATATTTTTTATGATTTGAAAACAAGAAATTTACAGATTACGCCGCCAAACAGGAATTAAATCTTTTGTTTTTCATTTAAAATATTTCAAAGCAGTTTTTTTTCAAAACAAGAAACATATAAATTAATTAAATATGAAGTTATGAATCTATAAAAAAAAAATGTTTAATAAAGTAGTGTTCCACCTTTTACGTTATTATCAGTATCACGCATAAATGGATTTCAGTTTATAATTAATTTCATAAGATATAAAATCAAGATAAAAATTTGGCAAATGTTGTGCCTGCGTTATGTGATCTAGAATCTAGTAATAATCGTATTATAGAGGAAGAATTTCCCGCATGAATTTTAATTCAAAATTTTTTTTTTTTTTTGGCTTTTTTTAAATATGGGACAAATAATTAACGCATGATCCAAATACAAATTTATTTTGTATGCGAAAATCATTTGTTGTCTGGGTATTATGATATACGTTACGTACACCCATATTTACTTCTAGACAAAATTAAAAATGTATACAATTTTCAGCTTTGAATATTAAAATTTGACTTGTTTAGATTTAAATTTCTTTTGGGAATTACAAAATATAAAAATAAAAAACTAATTTGATTTCTTTACTTGCTTTATACAGCAAAATAAAATGAGGCAAGCAACCAAAACAAAAACAAAAAAAATCGTCTTTTATTCTGCGTGTATTAAATAATATAAAATTTATATATGTATAAGAGGTACAAAAATCAGGTACTAATTTGAATTTAATTTTAAAGTAATAAAATTTTGATTAAGTTTTAGTTAATTAAGAAAAAACAAAATTAATTAGCACGATAGATATTTTTAGTTAACACGATAGATATTACACATTGTTATTATAAAATTGGGGTGCAAAGAAAATCTAATTTTATGTTGAGTAAACGAATTTGTTTAATAATATCACAGTTCAGTTGATTAAAATCAGTTAAAATTAAAATTTGTTATTTGTTATTGTAATTTATAAGTTATCACGTACACGAGTTAAAAAACGGAATAAAGAAAATCCCAAAGTTATTTCTATATACCACATATGTACATATATGTATCTACATAGGACACTGTTTCTACTTGTTCACAAATCAACATAATACCTAAATGTAGCATCCTAATACTTGCTGTTATATGTATGTATGTTTGTAGGTATAACCATTCATCTATTAAATAAACGATTAGGCTCAAAAGCAATAACAACAACAACAACAACAAAATAGAAACAAGAATATATTTTCCAGTTCATAAATTGTTCTGTCATCAAAATACTGTTAAAAATATTTCAACCAGGAAAACATGAGCATAAAAAAAACTTTTCCAATTTGAATTAAATTGGCAGGAAAATTTGTGTATCAATCAACTTTTAAAAAGGGGTCTTCCAGATTTATTTTCCATGCTTTTTGTTGTTATTGTTGTTTAGTTGTTATTCGTTTGTATTTTGAATTAGTCTATGTAAATTTGAAAGTTTAACATCGCATGGATTATGTCTACGCAGTTATTTACTGTTGAAAATTCAACTGGTCACGATTATCTAAATGGGCGCTGCTCGTGGATAACGTTTAAATTCACAAGCGCCTCCATAATGGGCCATCATCTAAACCGATTAAAGCTTATTTTGCAACATAAGTAAAATAAAATGTAAAATAGAGCCACATTCAACATGTGCGGAAGTTATCCCAGGAAAAATAAAAACATGCGTCAGGCAATACTATTTGCATCCCATATCAGTTTCTTTTTTTATAAAGCAACCGCAAAAACTGATATGATCGAATAAAATATTAGTAGGTAAGAATTAGGTTCGAATCATGACAAGTCCTGTGGACTTGTTTACGTTTGCCATCGTCACAATATGTTCACCCAGATGAAGTAGTTAATGTGTGTTGAGCAGGGTGTCGTTCACGGAAATCAAATGGATGGTTGTGGATGATGGTTGTGGATGATGATTCAGTGGGAGGTAGGTTTGTTTTTTTGGCGTTTACATTTGGCGTGCTTCCAGACCGTTGAAAAGAATAAAATCCGCAAACAAGCATTTAGGATGGCTCATAGCTACAACACCGCTTTTTTAGGAAGGTTCTTGTAAATGTTATCGTGACCTGAAAACTTATTATTGCGAAGGTTTTTGAGTATAGCCGAATCGATCTCATCCAAAGCAGGCTGCACTCTATACTCAATCTTTGGTTCTGTTTGATACAGGGAGATTTTGTGGGCTTTTTCATTATTGGTATAGGCAGTTTTATCAAGCATTATTATGGGTGGTAATTGGCTTCCTCGGGATTTTTGTTGTTTGAACAATTTTTTTCCATGCGGTTTTAGTGATTTCGGTTATTTTGGATTTGATCTGTTTGTTAGTTGATCCTGCTTGATGGGATGACAAAGCGCACGATTTTGTGTACGCAAGGCAATAATTCGTAGTCTATTGCGTTTAGACACCTGTGCAAGGATTTTGTTCAAAAAATGAGACTTGAGTATTGCAATTTTTATCAGCTTACTAGATGTACGATAATATTAAAATTAAACCAAACAACAATAATATTTACTGTCGTACTTATATCTAGTACGTACAGGAAAATCGCAACTCTCAAGTCTCATTTTTTGAACAAAATCCTTGCAAAAATTAGAATTAGATCTGTAACTTCTTGGGAGAACGGCTGTTTGCAATTAATGTTGTTGGAAATTAGTGCTGAGGCTGAATTTACTCTTAGCTTGATGCAGTGGATTTTTGTATTTATACACGGACTCAGGGGTGTTTCGAGTATTGAAGTGCCAAGTAATGAGAGTTGAGTAGTGAATCTGATCTGTTTAGGTGAATAGGGCATTGGTGTGATGACAAAATATCATTGATTGATCTCATATTCGTGATTTTGACAGGATTAGGTCAGTGGTGGATGCGGTTGTAATAGATTTGAAGTGAGTTAGCTAGCCTGCGGGTGGTTAAGCAGGAAAAGCAGATTATTGCGGGATGCTTGCGGGAAGATTATTTAACGCGTTGCTCTAGTGCCATTCCAGTTACGGTTTTTTGCATTAAAGTCCCCAGCTATGCCAATGTTGTTATATTTATTAACGATTTTAATCATATCTTGGGATAACTCTGCTATTGGATAATTATTTAGTCATTTTCGTTTAATTCTTGTGTGGTTTTTCAATTTTTGTTAGAGGATGGAGGTGACAGAGGTTAAAATTTAATTGACTCATGAGTTAGTATTGCTCACCCCATTTGTTTTTAGTTTATTGTTAATAACTATGAGAATTCTCTGTCATACTGAGATACTTGCCCTGAATTCCACTCTTTTTGGGGGTGATTCCATAGCATATAACTTACAATTTTGGAAGTTGTATTATTCATCTAGTTGGAACTGTCTCTGAAGACTAAGAGAGCCGATGCTGCTTGCTGAGGTTTTTTGCTGCGACTGAAATAGATTTTAGCGGCATAACTGAATACGATGTCGGCCTTTCTGTAGGTGGTGTGAGTTGTGGCACTTGTTGTAATGAATATAAAGGCAATAAATATTGGACATCTATGAATATAAAGGGAATAAATATTGGATTGTTTGCCACAGAATGTGATAAGTATAATAAATGCATTTTCAGGAATTTCTATAAAACCAAAACAATTAAATTACGAGGTGCAATAAAATCTGGATTTGAATTTTATTTACAAAGAATTTTGACATGGCGGTCAAAATATTTTCGATTTATTGGAATAGGTTACATAAGTTGAATATAAAAAGTGAGGCAAATCCAATTTTCTGGTTAGTGCACAAGCAATCGTTTATCTCAAAACAAAACTGTCGAATTGCCAATAAAAAAGTTTTATAATTCAATTTAATACTTTTGAAGTACATAATTAAATATGTTCAAGTTATATTGCGTTATAGCAATGTTTGCCATAATTATTGTGGCGACATATGCTTGTAGACCAGCTTCAACAATATACATACTCGTTCATACTCGTACATACTCGACCAAGTTGATTAAATTAAACCTGTACCATTTGTGTAGTTAAGTTAGGTATTAGTTTGAATTATTAAAAAGTTTAAAAAATTGAAGAATAAGTATAAGTTGATCTAAATTATAAAACATCAATAAATCCGATTTAACAAAATGTAATTTTTGACGGTCAGAAGATTTTTGAATTGTAAGTTTATTAAATCAAGGCCCAAACTTCAATTTTTTCTGGTAATCCTGCCCAGACAATTGCTTAACAAGGATATTCTAACAAATCCTCACAATACCTTTTCCGCTATTCTACCTCCACATTATAAAAGTAGAAACTGGCTATCAATCAATTTGGTCTGGTAACAATTCATAAATTGGGATTCAATATTTGGAACTTGATATTTTTAAAATTCTGAATTTTAATAGGTGCTGTAGTCATTGCTGGAAGATGACTGTAAATTGGCACAGACCATAGCGGCATACATCTGTCGCACATAGACCCACGTTGACCTGTGAGGAAGCCGATTAGTGGCCTCAATCAAGTTTCTTAAGTAGAAGGAGCTCCTTAACTCTAGTTAGCGAAGGTAATATAAACTTCCTTCACCTGGAGTTTGGCGCCAGTAGTAGGACTTTTACCTATTCTATATTTCTATCTTGCAGCCTCATTCTTCGCGATTCCAGTGTGTACATAAGTGTTACCTTATTTTTGATTGCCAATTGTTGCACTGTAGTTAGACAGTCCCAGTCTTGATTTAACGGTATAGGTTTTAAGAGCTATTAAGGCCGCTGGACTGTATGAAACCAAATGAGCTTTGCGTAGTTTAGGCTTTTAGCTATGTCTAGCTTAGCATGAAGCTCTATAGCGTGCATTTATGTTTGGAAGATAGTAGCATAAGTAACATAACTTCGAAAGGGTAGTTGGAAGGCTTCAAAATCAAAAACTCATCTTTGTTTATTTTCTGTAAGCTATTCCAGATTCAAGTTTATTTTACAATATCTAGATTATAAATAATATACCCTGGATCTAGTGCATTTACGGGTTCCTGGTTTACCAATCGATGATAATGCATATTAACCTAAAAGGAAACAACAAATAATGAGTAATCTGGATTGTACCCATGAAAGTAATTCCTCTTATCTCATTTGGATGACACTACTGGATTCCCTCATTTAATAAGACTTTTAGTGAGTAAAACTTTGGATTTGTGTAGAGTAGATTTGTGTACCAATTGTAAAAATGAATTTTTTTTTTGTATAAATGCAACAACAATGTACATAATTGGTGTCAGTTCTTTTTTGTTTTTAATCTTCAATCGCCACACAGCACTTAATAAATAAAAATACACATAAATTATTATTTTTTAATCAAATTTTGTAACATCAAAATTAACCGTAGCCTTTTTTTGTGTTAATCAATTGGTGCGTGCTTGTGTCTCATATTTTGTTTGGGTTAAACTTGGGGAATTAAAGAACCAAGCGGCCCTCGCGGAATTAACAGTGAACTCCGTCACCAGCAGTTCTCTCCCCATAAATTCCTATCCCTGCTTCGCCTGCTGCAGAGTGCAGACCCGTAATCTGTAAATGATACTTTAGACCCTTCTTCGAAGGACGACCCACCTTTGCCCCAAATGTCTCTATATGGCATAACGACGCAGAAGGTTCCATGGAAGCCTACTTTAGTTGGCATACAGTCGTAAGGCATTTGTATGATGTGGTCTAACTGAAATTCCTTAAGGATGAACCACTATATTACCTGGCTTAGTGTAATGATTGTAAAAATGACTAGTGGATCGTCTTTAGTTGTAATCTCCAAGTTCGTCCATAGAATCTTTGACATGCCCAGAAGGCTTTAATGGCTGTATTATGATCATTAAGTAAATGCTGTTTCCTATTCAGCTTTTGATTGTGTTACGATGACAATCGGAACGACTGTGACATACCCTATGAATCATAATGTTCTTAATTATATAAAAATATATGTATCAGTTACCCCGAATAGCCCCATCTCCAGGATCACAACACTTTGGAGTACTGAATCGTAAGTACCATTTAACGAGGGAGCTCTAAGCGCAAGCTTTGTTCTTCTCGTAAAAGATATAATAATCGTTTTGTTTGGATTGACACTCAGTTCTTCCTGGACACACTAATCCGACTATACTCAACGGAAGAGAAAACGGGCCACCTTCAAAACCAAATTCCAGGTTTTTCAATGAAATCTGACGAAATTCGATTTAGCTAAACTCGTTTTAAATTACGGTTAATACACTTAAACTGTTATTGTTTTCATAATTTCTGTCAAACTAATACACTTCCATCACATCGGTTTAATCATTAAACTCAAAATAAAGCATAAATGCCGTAAATCTAACTACGGCTAATTTAGAAAATTCACTAAATCTGATTTATTAAACCATAGTCAGTCTAGGTATGGCTTAAGACCTACTCTTTATAATCATGTGGTTGAGGTTTTTCGTATTTTCAAACTAAAACCAAACAATGAACCCGAATGATTTTGCGGTTTCTTGAAATGGGGCCCTATTCTCGGATTCCGCATCCATTCTCCACATGTGGACATCTTTAAAAAAAAAACAAATGCAATAATAGCACTTTTTCAGTATACTAATTTTGACAGATGTTCACATTTATCTTAGACTCAAAATACACAAAAATGGGCTTAAGTCCACTTTCATACATAACTTCGGATTTTTATGAAAATTGGCACAATGAAACTAGATTTGTTCGTGATAATTTTGGTATAATTTTTTTTTCAGGAAGTGATTGGTTCACGAGACATTTACATTTTAAAAATCCCAATTTGTGCTATAAATTGGTGCCTTTGCTAAGTTTGTTGATGGTTAACGAACGCAATTAGTTGCTTTCCAATCGACCAACCGCAAGCACCCGCTTGTGTACCGCTAGTAGAATGGTTTTTATCTTCGCTAAATTATCTATAGAAATTTAGCGAAGACTAAAACCATTCTACTAGCGGCTCACTAGCGGGTGCTTGCGGTTGGTCGATTGGAAAGCAACTATTATGTACATATGTGTATTGTTTTTGTGATTCTTTGATATTTACAACATTATTTGCATTAGTGACATCTATTGTTGTACATCAGAAAAACAAAAAAAAATATTAAAACAAATTATATTTAATGGGGCATGCTTATAGTAACAATATTCGCCGCTATTTTAGAATGCAGCACCATCGGTAAAGGTTAGCATGTCAAATGTGTTTTGTATCGAAACTCTATTGTGAATTTAATAACACAAAAAAATTTTTATATTTTAAAATGTTTATAAGTCGTTTAGTGACGCGTTCGAAGTTCGTAGCCATAAAATTAAACATCAAACATTATTGTAACCTTTATCACGATGGTAAAGACATCTGATGTGCGGTAACAAAAACAAACTCTTTTTGCATGCCCCATTGACGACAGCGATGAATAGTTCACTTACACAACACGACACTTATGTTCAATCACTCACACAACTCGACACTTATGGAGGAATGAACATTTTTCCGATCTACTTAATGTTTAACACTGACTGTAAAAGAAGCTGTTCGAACACAGATATAGGTTTGCATTTATAATCCATTATAAGAGGAATTCACCTTTTGATAGGTGCAGATGTTCAGATTGTTGGCATGGTAAACAGGCCAGTAATGGTCTCTAAACCTATTTTACAACATAAATTCTGATTCATTTTTTGTTTGTAGCGTTTAGATCAGTGATAGCAAATTCGTGGCACGCGTGCCAAACTTGGCACGTTTAGAAATTTGTCCGGCACGCCAAAAAAAATTCGAGTTTTCAAAAATCGATCTTTTTTGTAGTTATGCTTACAAAAAAATGGAAAAGATATTTTTAGAGTTTTGATAAAGTCCAAATATGAAATGCTGGGAAATGGAAAGCCATGAAATCAATGAGCTTTAATTTCGTATGAAGACCTAAAATTCAAAATCGTTATACTTCACCTACTGGAACTTACTTAGCCATTAACTCGTATTTTAGGATGTCAATTATCGTATTACCGAATTTAGCGTGCCCAATACCTGAACTAACAGATTTTTCTTCGATAAATCGTTGCGAGTTTCTATTTTACAGACGAATATCATAAAAATAATTAGTCTGAGGTTTAGATATTGGATCTAACTCCGAGGTAATAAAATGCGTCTTAAGTTATTTTATTCGTCTCTTTCTGTAGAAATTTAAGTTGGAAGACAAAAATAAAAATCTGGCGTATTATGGCTCGATTCTGACTGATCCTTAACATTACAAATAAAGAAAATTATTTTACGGAATTAGCTGGCACACAAAAAAAGCAATTATTTAAAGAAATAATTTTATTGGCACATCAATAACCAACTATTTGCGAACACTGGTTTAGATGTTCCGGGTTCGATTAGTAGTGGTAGTAACTAGAAAATATCCCAGTTGAGTATTCAGTGTGCGTATTTGTTGTGAGCGTGTGGCATTGTCCCACCCAGCTATTTAGCCTGGGTAAACACTCGCAACGCACAGAGTACGACTGCAACATATTATTTACATAAAATCTTATTAGCTTTTTAAATTTATACATGAGAAGAGTTTTAATTTTCGTTCTTAATTAAATAATTTATATAATTAAATTTTGTTTTATTTGCTAAAGACTTATTGTATGTCACGAGACACAATATTAATTTGTTAAGAGTGTATTTATTAACACTACAAGAGAATCGCAAAAACTGATGTTATACAATTTTGCAAATTGGGATTGAATTACAAAGAATGATAGGAAGGAATATATATAGTTTAACTAATCACATTACTGGTTAAAATGTCATGAAACGTAAGGTGGGCGCTTTGGAGCGCCTTTAACAAATTTACAAATTCATGAAAAATGTTCAGCTATGGGGGGGTTATAAAACAGTTTTTTCCCCCCACTAAAAGACTGATTTTTATTATCTTGTCTATTAGAACAAATATACGTCTCTCTACATTTGTTTTAATACCTCTATGTGTATCTGAATGTGTGCGCCCTGCATTCTTATAACATTTTTTTGTGTTTCATTTGTTGGCGGCTCTAATAATGTTCGCAGAAAACAATTTTTAGTCTCCTTTCAAATGAAACAAACAAAAAAATGAAAACTTTTATTCTAGAAAATAATAAAGAATTATAATTTCAGAAGCTTTTCTCTTATCGAAAGCAAAACAATAAAACATAAAAATAAAACCTTAAAAAAACTTTCAAACTTTTATGTTCTCTCCCGAAACGATAATCCAGGATAAAATTTCACAAAACATGAATTGAATTTTCTTCAAACTCCGCACCAACTGAATGTTTGCTACATTTATTTATAAATGTGTGTGTGTGTTTGTGTGTATGTTAAAAAAAAATATCGTCTTTTGTTTTCATAATACAATAGTAAAAATTCTTCTTGACAATTACAATAATTTCCGGTAGAATAGTAAACAGTTTTTATCTTTTATCTGATATAATAATACAAAAATATAGAGACGAGTAACAGTTGTGTGAAAAATCGTTAATGCCATATTTCATATTTTATCCGTTATTATTAAAACAACTTACCTATTGTTGTTATCACGGTAACCGAATACAATAAAGCATCACTGAAGCTCCAACCAGATGTGTTACTAAGATTTAGTGCATCGCTTAATCCATCGTATCCATGAACATTTGACATTTCCATTAAACCATTTTTTGTTGCCGCAACGATTGTGCCCTCAAACCGCCGCAATTGTTCATGTACCAGCTGTGTCCAATTACGCTCGTACAAAACATTTAAACGTTCTTGAATGACAAAATGATTAAAAATTAAATAAATTGTATATGTATACGGTGTATTAAGCAGCTTACCAGTAATTGTCCAAAGCTCTTTTAAACATTCGTCACGACTTTTACTGATCGACATAATGTTTTTATTTCTTAACGGCACCTCCAATAGTGGAAATAATAAAGCACCAAAGATTGTATAAAAAATGACTAAAATCACTAGTCCCGGTGTTGAAAAAATGACGTTCAATAAAATTTTTTTGGTCAAACTTTTTGGTTTCGTTGTATTCAAATGCTCATTTAAATTTTCCATCGAATCACTAAACATGATTTGATTTGCATTATTTATTGCGATTAGTCCGATATCGGATGACGTCATGTTTATAAAAAAAAAATTTAAACACAATATACAATCATTTGATGAGATCTAAATATTTGAAAGTATTTTTTTGACTGTTTTAGTTTCTCGCTTGGTTTTCTTTATGGAAAATACGTAAATCGTTTTATTCCTGCAGGTATACAAATAAGCAACACTGTCTAAGGTTCCTTGAATTATCACTACATTTAAAACAAAAAGTCACCTTTACAATTTTAGACTGATTTTAAAATTAAAATTCATCTGAATATGTAACGGAAACACTACTGTTCTATGAATATCAAGCAAGTAAGATTCTATCTAGATAGGAACTTCATATAAACAAATCTGTACGCCATTCTAAATTAATTCGGCTCTCACATCTACAAGTCCTTCAAAGTTATTCATCTCCAAACGGAATCCAAATGATGAAGAATTTGGGCTATTTAAGACTCATGGTTAGCTTAGAAAATTTTCAGAATTTCACTTCCCAAAAGCTTGAAGAACTTCAAATAATATTTCAAATTTTAGTAAACCCCTTAAAATTTAATAAAAATTCAAATCCGCTAAAATTCGGCTTTCGATATAACATCAGAATTTAGTAAAAAGTTTTAATCACATAAATTAATTAAACAAAAATCAAATAAAAATTTAGAATTTATTTCCAGTTGTAGAAGATTGATTCTTGTTAAAAAAAAGAATTATGCCATTGTTCTGTTAAGGGTGATATAACTGCATACGCTATACGTGCACTTTAAAATACCCGTAAGCTGTATAAGAGCCCGACTGGTTAGTCCCTTTTTAAAGAAAAATCAAATTTAATAACCTCCGATTTAGTAATGTAGTAGCTTAATAAGCCATTTCTGCCTTATCAACATGAACTCAACTTAATCTAACCTCCAACTTAATCTTTGACGCAACTCTCCAAATAAACCTCCATACCAACTTATCCCCGAATTCGATTTCAAACTCAGCTCTAAACTGAAACTCAAACTTAACGCCCAATTCAACCCCCAAATAAACATGTTTAGAAAAAATATATGCGTCCATGAGCTCAAGAAAATTTCCAACCCAAACCCTCAGCTTACCCCAAACAAATTCCCTACTAAACTCCGTTCTCAACCCTAACTCAAACCAAATTCAACGCTCAACTCAATTTCTAAACCAACACAGTCGGAAAACTACATGCGTAAATGAACTAAAATCAATCCTAACTCAACCTTCAATTATACCTCCAACACAACCCTCAACTTAACCAAAAACTCAACGTTCAACTAAATCCTCAAGTCCAAATGGTAATGGACTGGTGGTAATGGACAATAGCGTATAAACAAAGCCACAACAAGTCACTAACATATTAAGTCAATCAACAAAACAACAGAATGCCACATTAAGCAACAATAAAATCCAGCTATTTGAACGAATTTGACATGAAGCAAGGAAATGTCCAAAAACAAAAGGAACAATACTCACCCCGAAGTTCTGCAGGTACTGTGGACGTCTAATAACGGACTGCGGGAGGAAGAGAGCAAATCATGCTAGGTATGACTAGATAGAATCAACTAAACTATACACTGTGAACCAACAAACAAATCCAATTACCCGAATCCAAATACTAACTATCCAAGGCAGATACATCAGATAGCCACAAGCGAACCCAATTACTAAGTCCGACAGATGTATCCGAATATTAACGAATCATCACTACAATACTGGGCAACCACGAAGCTTTACAAGAAAAAAGCAAGGTGTCGACCAGAAACGTGAAGGGCTAGCAAACATGCAAATCACCTGTATCGAGAATAAGAGTAAAGAGCAAGACAATACTCAGGGAAACGGTCTGGGATTCGCCGAGCAATAACACCATAAAATACTCGAGCTGGTCCAAAAGATCAATTAGTCGATCAATCAAGCTCTGCCTCAAACATAAAATTAAATCCTCTGAGTTCCACCTCAGACATAAAATAAATAAATCGATTTCCGCATCGAGAAAAAAATAATTAATACACTGAGTACTATCTCAGTTGATCAATCGAGTTCGAAATCAAGTGCTCCGCCCTAATACCTATACGCACTTCTAAAACAGAAAGAACTCCCACCAAACCGAAAGGAGCGGTGGCGGTTTGCAAACCAACGGAACCATTCACTACTGTCGCTCAAATAAATGCGTCTTCCTAACCTAAGATTAACCTGGTATCAAAACACAAATTTACTCACGATGTGGTAAAGTTAAAATTAGCAGCATCCAGAGAAGAGTCAACTCTTCTAATAGACTCTCGTGCTTCAGTGTCAAGATTGGCAAAAAGCCACAACTACTTTTGTAGATATGTAGACATTCCACCGTACCTAATTCTTCGTAGAGATTTCCTGAGTGGAATTCTCCGTAGAGATTTTCTGAGTGCAAATAAAGTTGAAGTATTAATTAATTAATTCAAATTAAATGCGTCAAAGTAAATGAAGTTGATATTCTGTAAAGTACTTCAGAATTGAGTATTCTGGGGAAAAATCTCAAATTCCTAAATAACCCAGCCACGATACAACTTCTCTAATAGAACAAGTAATTCCAATTCTGGATAAAAATCTAAACTTTGAGGAATCCACCTCCATCCTTGAATTGATCAGGGAGTATTCTGACATTTTCTTTGTGAAATGGACACTCAAGGTATAACAATTGTTGGATGATATAGTATTTTCACTATCTGGTGGTGCCGAAGATACCAGACAAAAATGGTAAAGTAATGTGGAGAGCGGTAGTTGAGTTCCGAAGAGTCAATGCGGCGACAATAGGCGACTCTTACACACTGACGCTGATAAATGACATTTTTAATCAGTTGAGGCACTCTCAATATTTCTCCACCTTAGGATGCCCTTTGGAAATGTAAAATTCACAAAGTATGATACATGCCAGAGAATGATAAATAGTGTGTTGCTTGGGCAACAGGGTTTGAAATGTTACAAATTTCATTAACCAATGGTTTATCCTAAATTAGTCAGAGTCGATTATCTTGAAAATATTTCTCTGGATCTTCAAACCTTTTATCTGTCTTCCGGATTCAATTCGAAATTCGCATGCAATGCTTTTCAGAGGATGTCTTGTTCAATCCATTAAGCCGCCCACATACAAGCGATTGCGCAAATATTGACTTAAATTAGGAATTTTATATTTATTTACATTTACGTTCGTTTGGGTGCATTCAAAAATTCAGTCAACTTGTACTCACTACAATAATGACTGTAATAACTGCGCAGTTGCTGAATTTTGAAGGTATCCTTCATACGGTATGATTCATTGCTTTTTATTACTTTGAAGGCACGTACGTGATACATTTTGATGAAAAAATGTACACCGCGAAGTTGGATTAGTCTCAGCTCGAACAACAAAAATAACCAGGACTACCAACATAATGCAACCAAAATGGTTCACCAGAGACCGTACTAACCAATTAACTACGTTAATTACTAATTCAACTCATGTAGGTAATTTCGTGGTGCAATTTTTTTTTCTCCAGATCCATGTATTCACCACCGTCGTGTCGCTGTCTTTATATTCTTCAAAACTCATTAATATTCTCAATTATTTATTTGTCTTCAGTCTGATTTTGGGACTTTATTTAACTTGTCAGTATTTTCTCGATTGAGTATTTTTGGAAGTTTAGTAATTTAATTCATCAGGTCAGTTAATAATTTTAGGTTAAGAATGGATTTTGACAATAGCGGATTGTTCATTTAAAGGATTTAGTCTTTATTGAACCTTGACGAAGACGGATTTTAGAAAGAAATATTTCGACAAAAGCAGTTTTATACCAAAAAGATGAATTTGTGCGTTCTTAATTCCATAAAATCATGGATAGCTGCAAAGCATGCAACGTATGCATTGAAGTGTGGCTAAAGAGTTTCGGATTAATCAAACGACATAATTTAGTATTTTTCTTAAATTTGGATTACTCAGTGAATTTTTCAATCTGAAAAGCTGCTAGCTTCCATGGACCAGAAAATTAAGTTTGAAAATATCTCAAAAAATATTGGCTCCATCCGTAAAAGCAAGTTGTATATTGGCCACAACTTAATTTTTTTGGTTGAAATAAAATGGAATTATGATTGTCTCTCAAAACATTTTTTTTTGATGCACTAAAAAATTCTTGTTTGTTCCGCTCTAACATGTGGTTCCAAAAAAATATTTTTTATGATGCCATTTGTATTTGGTTCTCATTAAATTGTGATGTTTTATTACATTTTTGTAAAATTGTTTTGATGCCGATTTATTGGCAGCAGCCATTCTTAAATACAAGCTTTACGGTTGCAAATATCTTTTAATACGAATTTTTTGCCCTATTCACAATTGGCAAATTTATTGACGTAATGCTACATATATTAATTTTGAAGACGCAAAACTTCGCACCATGGCGATTTTACCTTCAGTTCTTTTCAGATACCTGTATCTCCCAATAGCATCTATATTTTTGCAAGAATTCAAATTGATATTATTCGTAGTTTTCGAGATTTTACTATAAAAATGTTTACGTTTTCTGTATTTTCTTAACGAATTGGTACACATGTTGCTGTTCAATGGAATCGCCTAAATGTTGATGTATTCGTAATATGAATCAATTTCCCGGTAGATGTAAAGATTTACTCTGTAAAGATAATGCGACACGGTCACACCTATTCTTGATTAAAGTAATTCTGATCAATAAAACTGTCCGTTGTCATCTTTGTTATGATATAATTTGTTATTCCTATTTATTAAAGGCTATAATTTTATTTACTGCGCCTAATTCACTATACATTAGCGTCAATTGATTTTGTTGTTCAATTCGAAAATTATTGAACGCTTCATGTGTATTGAATGATTCGGTAGTATCATTTAGGGGTATTGACTGATTTTCGTTTTCTACAATTCTATGCAGAAAATGTTGAAATTTATTTTTTTGGTAAAAAGCACAGCGAAGTAAATCAGCCAAAGGAAGTAAATGCTTTGGGACCAATTAAAAAATTGACAAATTTGGGGTCGGTTAGGAAATCAAAAAGTCAATAGTTATTGTCAAATAATTAATTTTTTTACCTAAAATTTCTAAATAAAACCATTTTCTGTCTCTAACAAAAAATTTGCCATAAAGTGCCACATATTTATTATACAAATATCTGAATTTAATGTTTCTAGCAGGCGCGGTCGGTCATATTGGGCAACGTGGGCAGTGCCCACTCTTAAATTTGACCTAATTACACAGATTTCTTTTTTATAAAAACAAATGTTCACCGACATCATACAGACAATGTTAGTATAAGTTGCACTGTAAATATTCCACATTCATAATTTGTGTATAAGATTCAAATATGAAATACAACAACAAATCCTTTATACAAATTAGTCCATAAAACGAGAGCGAAGCTTTAACATAAAAAATTGTTTTTAAATGTGAAGCTAATAATCTCTATATCTATTTCTCTTTAACGTACGTCTACAATTATATTCTAAAATCTAAATTAACACACATTCAGCCGTGTAACTGTATATTACATCATCTCATTCTCTTCTTCGTTCATAAATTCTCATTGGGCAAATCGTGTAGTGCCGCATGATGGTGCAAATCTACATAACATTGAGATGCGCGCGCATTTTCGCTCTCTACCTCAATTTTTCTATTTTTATTCCTTTATAAAGCTAAATATTCACTCACACAAACAAGCATTGTGGGCAATTCAAGAAAATCACCCGCAAGTAAAATTTTTTTGTTGTCGATTGAATTTTGTTTTTGTTTTTAATTTTCGTTTTGGCTACTGGACTTCCTCCACTTACGCGATGCTACCTAGTAAAATTAGAGTAGTTTTTGATTTGTATATGTACATACATAAATATTCAGAAAATTCATCTAGGACGCAATCAAGACGACCTACATATTTATATGTTTTTAAATAAAATTTACGGTATCAAAATTACACAAGGAAGTGTAGTGTAAATCGTTTTTTTTTCATTATGAAGTATTGTGAATTACAGTCAAGCCTTTGTCATATGTATTTTGAAACTAGTTTGTGTGTTATAAAAAAAATAAATAATTAATTAAAAAGTTTCGGACGTTATTGTTATATGCTACAAGTTCATTTTTAAAAAGTTCGTATATAAGCTTTATATTACAATGTGTGTCGAAAATTTGAATTCTGTTGATTTTATTTGACCAACTTAACCTTTGAAGATAAAATAAAAAAAATGGGCCCAGAAGGTTGATTTACATATGCGACGTGCGAAGTGTGACAAGTGGAAATAAACGTGTCGCTTTTTTGACAACAATTTACATTTGTGACGAGATTCGCCACGCACACTTTATACAATTTTTTATATTTTAATTTTTGTTCTTCAAAAAAGCTTCGTCAAAGCCTACTACATATTTTGTTTTATACAATACATACAAAAAATGTGTATGTGTTTGTGCGACCGTGACGGAAAAGATAAAATTAAACCATCTCTCGACGTGTAGCATGTGCCGTGTGACGAATGTCAAAATATTCGTCTCTGATTGGCTAGAAGCTCCCGTCACACGTCGCACGTCGCATATGTAAATCAAGCTAGATCGTCCGAATGTGGTATTATCAATAACAACTCCAAAGCGTCAAACAGAAAATTCAACAAAGAATGGTTTTCGAAAGAAAAAAATGGTTAACTCCCAGTTTAAAATTTAAAAGTTTGTATTGCTTTCCATGTGTACTATTTGGTGGTGATAATGTGTGGACTCGGCAAGGATATCCTGATATGAAGCATTTATCTACGGCTTTAACGTGCCATTAGTTTCTCTTAGTTCAAAAAACTTTTATTTTTATTGAAATTACAATATAATAATTTATTCTTATAAATTTTGTAGTATTTTGCAATGAACGATTATGACACTAACTAATATATTTAATTTTTCGGTTTTAACCACCAGTTTTAAAATTTTGCCCACCCTGAATTAAGACCCACGGACCGCTACTGGTTTCTAGGGTTACACAAACATATGCATCTTAATTCGTACAATATTCATTGTGGTGTGATTCTTTCTAAGCCATCAAATCCACACTAAAACACAGCTATTTGTGACGCTATTGAATCGTGTGGCATAAATAATTTAAAATGTCGTGGTCATTGATACGATGGAGCCAGAACAATGAGTGAAGATATTCAGCGATTCAAGGGCGTCTGAAAGAACTACAACACAATACGTGATATGTCCGATGTGCGGCGCTCAATGTATGAAATTCCTGAAATATTCAACTATTTTGTCAATGTACAAAGCATATCTGTACTTAAAAGCAAAAGTCGCCTAAGTGACTTTAAGCGATTTTTATGAACTTTGCATAAATAATTAAATTTTCCCACTATTTAAATTGTATCAAATTTTGGTGAAAATCGCTTAAAAAATAAAAAAGTCATGAGGTAATACATAAAATGATCTCAATGTATTCCCATATGATTTTAAAACTTTATCCATCATTTTCTCAAAATTACTAAAATGCATATAAGCGATTTTTGGCTTTTATTTCAGATATATCTATTTTTCGGGTGCAGTATTATATGGTGACTTATTATCCCAAACTACAGGAGAATCCAATATTGTTATAAAAAACTGAATCCAATGCGATGGTCAACTCGTCTTGCATCCGTAATTGCCATAAAGGCGAGGTACTCAAATATCTTAAGAGCTTCAAATAGAATTATTTTGCAACTGGCGAAAGCTGAAAAGCGTTCTGAAGCGGTTTGTATTAGAGGGAATATTTAAAATTTTGAATACGTACTAATTACAGTGATTGCAGAAAATATTCACTCTAGTATTAATGAAACTTCAACCGTTTTACAGAGGCGAACTATGGATATTGAAAATTAAAAAATTTAAGAGAAGAATTTAAAACATCGTTTTTAAACATCAACCAATATTGCACAAAAGGGGCATATAACCTGTCAATTTGCAAATAAAAGGAGACCAATTGCGAAAAAACATTGGCACAGGATCGCCGGTTTTTCTGGGGTGGCTGTTTTTTAATTTGCTTTGTGGCCGATTTTTTTCTAGTTACTCCACTGGAAAAGCACAAATTTTTCAAAGGGTTTACTAACAGAAAATATTAAATTTAATTTTTGAATTTATACTGCATCTTTCAGGTGAAATATGAATAATTATTTTCTCCTTCATTGTTAGCACAAATTCAGTTCTAATGGTACGATAAGTTTATTCTTTACAATTCGAAAGTTTGCCTGCTTCAGTTATGTCGGCTAGCCATCGCATATTGGCAAAACCAAGTTCTGTAGCTAAGTGCTCACCGAAAAAGTGTGGCTATGCCAGAAAAAGAAAACAATGGTTTTAAAAATAATTTTTAGATTGCGCCTGAAAAGACTGTTTCAAAATGAATGTAGGCTTATCACAAAACAAGCCATTTTCATGTAGAAAACGATAGAAAACTAAAATCAATCAATGCTCAGCAACACACACTGTCCGATTTCATCGACCTTTCTGACAGATTTGACGGACGACAAGTCTGCACATTATCCAATTCGAAATTTGGTATATATAAATTTCTCAATCTGGCCCAAAGATCATACCCAAGTGGACATGCATCATTAAGGGTAATGGGAATCCCCCTCTATCTAAAAAAAGATTCATACAACTCATAAAATTCGTGAGACGCACAAGATTCATTAAATTCGTTTAAGTTCATAAATTCAAAATATTCTTGCGATTTCAAAGATTAATGAGATTTAATTGATCCACAAGGTTTATAGGATTCGTAAGATTAATAAGACTCACGAGATCATAAGATTCTTAAGATTCATAAGATACGTAAGATGCACAAGATTCACAAAATTTATAAGATTAGCGAGATCCATCAGATTCATAAGAATCATAAGATTCATAAGATTCGTAAGATTCTTAATTTTCATGGGATTCATTAAATTCTTAAAATTCAAAAGGATCATAAGATTCTTAAGATTCATAAGATTCGTAAGACGTACAAGATTCATTAGACTAGCGAGATCCATAAGATTCATAAGACTCATAACATTCGTATGATTCATAATATTCATGTGATTCATTAAATGCTTAAGATTTATAAGATTCATACGACTCATAACATTCATAAGATTCGTACGACGCATAAGACTCATAAGATTTGTAAGACGCAAAAGTTTCACAAGTTTCGTGTAAGTTCATAAAATTCAAAATATCCTTGCGATTCCAAAGATTTATAAGAATTAGTTGATCCACAAGGTTTATAGGATTCGTAAGACGCACAAGATTGACAAAATTCATAAGATTAGCGAAATCCATAAGATTTATAAATTCATAATATTCGTAAGATTCACATGAATCACATGAACATTCATAAAATTCATAATATTCTGGAATTCATGGAATTCATAAGATTTAAACATAAATATCCAACGGAACCTGAATGAGAAGCGTATCAGTGAAAACCACCAGTACGTGTGAAAAGTTAATTAGCATTTATCGAGTGCCCCACGTTTATGGTGTTTGGGGCAGCATAAGCAGAAACTCTATATCACCCGACCAGGATAAAACAAATCCCCAAGTGGACCAGGATAAAACAAATCCCCAAGTGGTGACCCCAAGATGTGATCTGCAAGAGCAGACAAACGTAGGAGGAAACGTAGCAGTATACCAATTATCAGAACGTGCAGCTCAACTGAAATCCAAAACAGAACGAAGAAGCAGCATTGTGCTAACAAATACACTCAAAATACAGCACTCATAAAGGCAATGGTACGCAGATTAACAGCGTCAAATCGCAACACGATATAAACTGCTGATACAGGAAATAATCTGAGATCAAAGCCCCAACAAGTGACAAGCGCTTAGATAAGTTACCGATCGATTTTGTCACGGCTAAACCAAAGACGGAACATCGGCTAGAAAAATTGACTTTCAAAAATTCACGCTCCATTCACGCTCATTTTAACAATACTGCCTACTAAACAATTCCCAACAAAATTGTTAGGGAAAAATAAACAATAAAATTGCTATGAAATGGAATTATTTTTTCCCAAAATTTGAAAAACTACAAATCGCCAAAGTGTGCTTTGGCAAAACTAATACCAAAATACACTAAAAAAATCACAATAATAAAATTCCAATTCCCAATTCCCCAGGAAAACCAGAATAGTGCCACTCTAATTCTTAATCACCAGCCAACTACAACAGAAATCCACATAAGTATCATCAGTGCTACTATAATTTTAAATTTGGCACTAACGCACAAAAATACGTTACTGGGTGTATATTTTATAACGAACGTAACACCGAAACCAAACCGGATTTCTAAATAGCAATCAATAAACTACGGCTGCCATTGATGGTTATAACCCTAGACGTTTGTTAATCTTCGATGGAAGGTCAAAATTTACATTTTTAATTGACTGCGGAGCAAACGTGTCAGTTATTTCTGCGAAATGTTTGCAAGGTTCACCATCAGCAGTGACATGAAGATTGTTTTCAGAGAAATAGTGCAAGCTTTCGGCACCAACATTTTAAAATTAGATGTCGGACTTTGGCGTGAATTTAGGTGAGTGCCAATCCTTAGGTGCTGATTTTTTGAAGCATAGTGGTCGACTGATAGACATTCAAGGTCAGAGACTTATAGATCCGTTATCCTCCAAGCATGTCAAAGGTACAATTTCGAACGAAGCAGATCTGGCCTTATCATTTCGTGACAAATCTTTACTACACCCCCAAAATCAAAATTTACTAGCAACATTTTCTGAAAGAACAAATAGTGATTTCAGTTCTAAACTGATAAGCCATACCGTCACCCATGATTTAGAAAAAAACCGGGCGCCGATATCATGCAAAACAAATCGTTCAGCACCAAACAAACTTCTAATAGCTCAAGACGAATTTGAACACATGATGGCTCAAAGAATTTCCCGACCAAGTCTAGATTTTTGGAAGTTAAAATATTTTTTGTTCAGAGAAGGTCCTCGACTACGCTTAAATCCACTTAGGTACGATATTTGGGCATAATCGACAAATTGTTTAAAATTAAATTTTAAACTTTCATTAAGGATTGGAAGTCGGAACAAGCCTGTCCTAGGTGACTTATCGTCTAAATTTTTGGAAGCTGTTCTATTTTTCCGATAGAGGCGATCTTTAACTACCCAAAAAAATATGTGGCCACTTGGGTACATCTTTGGGTCAGATTGATACATTTGTAATGTAAAATTTCGTATAAACTTACATAAACGGACAAAACACGCCTGTCTTAAATCACTTATCGTCTAAGTTTTTGAAAGTTGTTAAGCTTTTTCATTAGAGAATATTTCCGACTAATCATCATAATATATTTGTCCATTTGGGTATGATGTTTGGTCCAGATTGTCACATTTTTTAAAATCAAATTCTTTTTTAGAATACATCTGTCCTAAGTTGTTATATTTTTGGTTAGAGAGGATCCCTATCCACCCATAAAAATTTGTGGCTACTTCGGGGTACTATATCTTTGGGCCAGATTGAGAATTTTTTTAAAACCAAATTTCGTGTTAACTTATCTATAGCGACGGACCAAATCTGTCCTATGTCAATTCCGCCTAGATTTTTGAAAGTTGATATATTTTTGGGTTATAAAGGGTACCTAACTACCTATAAAAATTCTTATGGATATGATATTTGGTCCTGATTGGCAAGATTACTGTAAAAAATTACATATATGGGAACACACTATTCTGAGAGGCCGGATTAGATTTAGTATCTTAAATATTTTATCGGTTTATACATAACACATCCATATTTATTTAAGATTAGGACAAACTTACCCTACATTTTATTTTTGTAATTTAAGGACATATTTAGGACAAACTTCACGCGAATATTCCAGATCCATAAAATAATTTGATTTACATAAAATGTTGCCTAAATGTCTTTCTCTCTAAACCGTATAGCTTTAAACCGAAACATTTTTATGAAGTGAGACACAACATCATCTATATTCATTAATTTTATTACAGTTGTCTGATTCAATTCATTTTATTTCATGTATAAAAGAAATTTCAACCTTCAATAACTAAATATAGATCTTCAGCAATTTTTAAACCCAACTGAAGCATATTTCCAATTTGAATGAAAGAAGTTGCCTACCAATAAATACTTAGCAGATTACGGTTCTTAAAAAAGTCAAACAGATTAATTAGACATTTTTTAATTAACTATAATTTTCAGAACAATCACAATTCCTAAAATTGTTTATCAAATAGAATTAGCGTTGGCCTCGTGGGTAGTTATGATTTTGTTAGTGTTCAGTGATTTTTTTTTTTTTATTATTTTGGGATGAGAATTAAGTAAGGTCTGGTTGACAATGCAAAAAAAAAAAATGTTGATATGCCCCTTTTGTATTTATTTATCTGATTAAATTCTCCAAAACTAAAGTCACATCTTTAATTTTGACTGTATCATATGTAGAGTATACATTACGTACCTATAATCAGCTTTAATATTTTCTCGGCAATGTTTATTATTTTTCATTAAAAATTAGAAAGACAAAACACAATGAAAAGTATCGCTTAAATTAAAACAGAGAGATATGAAAAGGGTTTTGTTGTTAAATATTTGAAAAATTTCACTTCTTCGTTTTGCTTAATGGTTTTTTGGTTGAATGAATTTTACATTTTTCGAAATATTTTTCCTCTCCTGTATTAGGAAATTGGAAAATAAAGATAAATATTTGGAATGGTGATATATGTTTGTGTGTGAGTATATGGGTTTGCGGATGTTTACACAACAGTAGATGGAGGATGTATACGATAAGCTTCCTTGCTTATTGTTACAAGAAAGTTTCGCTGAATGAACATTCTATTTGTTTTTGTTGAGGCACATCTGTTACTGTAAATTTTATAAATAATGCGATCAAATTGAGTTTAGATATGACGTGAGCTATTAATTTATGTAAATTTTAAATTTAGGAATCGGTCGTGCTGATACCAATAGGGAATACTATAGAAAACAAAATTGATTTATTGGGCACCAACTAAAAATCTTAATTCGAATAAATGTCTGTCTGGTAAATAAACTTAAGGGGACATTAACTTATATGAAAATTAGTTCTATACATTGAACTGAAAAAAATCTGCAAAGAAACATCAATGACTTTGGGAAATAATACATCGCGTTTACTCGTACGTAAAGGAAAATGTAAACACGTAAAATCTAATAAATGTTTTTTTTAAATTTGTGTAAGGTGGAAAAAGCTATAAAACCAAAATAAAAAACAGAATTTAACGTTTTGCCATCGGAGAATACGAAATCATGTTTATTAAATTGAAATCTTGATTAAATTTTCTGACCGTGTTTAATTTTTAAATTTAATTTAGCAACAGCTACATGAGATTTGTGATGTTTGTGATCCTTATTGAGATCGGTGGAACTAAACAGTTAAACGCAATGTTAATTCAAAATAAATACCAATTAGCTATATACGTAACACATACATCATACACATTAATTTTTTCAATCAAAAGCCATAAAAACGCTTCGTAACTTAATACTTTTAACTCTATTGAATTAATAATACAAATGTACACCGACAAATTATTATATTAAAGTATTTAGTTAGAGCACCAAATTTCCGACTATATTAGAACTGTTTAATATTTCAGAATATAAAATTAGAATTGCAAATTAAATTGTGTCTGCACCTTTCAATTAACTAACCCAATTTTCGTGTAGTTTCAAAAAATATTAATTTTTAAAAATTGTCTTTGCCACTTTACTATAGAAACTAGGTAGGTTTCTAATAACTATTCACAAAAATTTTGTTCAAGAATTATGAAATAACATATGACCCTGAATTAATGCGACAAAACTTATTTATTTGCATTCGGATTACTGTCCCTTAGTAATAGAGACATTTAGCAAAATATTTGTTTAGGTTCAGGAAATGATTAAATAAATTCCATAAACAATATTCCTAATTTAGAACCTAACTCTATTTGTATTTTTCCATAAATCTTAATAAACCAATTTTAAATTTACACCACAAAAAAATTTAAATATAATTAACTGAACATTTAAACACTTTACGTAAAATAATTTAAATTTGTTGTTTAGTAATTTTCACGTTTAAACAAAAAAAAACAATTCGCACATAAAAAATTTTAGCGGAAAATATTTTCAAATAAAACTTGGGATACTCGTAACAACCGAACTCAATGAAAGTAAAATTATAACTGAATGTGGTAACGAACGTTTGTATAAAAAGGAAAATAAGTTTGTAGATTTGGAAACGTGGAAAAACCAATTATCAAGAAAACAAAAAAAAAACAAAAACAAACCAAAACACTTTACATGGTATAGTGGTATACGATGACATATTCGACGCATGTACGCAGGTTCTTTGATTTCTCCTCAAATTTGTCGGATAAATTGCGATAAACATCGCCTTGGATATAATATGTAAGTAACCTGTATTGTGACAAGTCTTAATATCTCATATATTTCCTGTCATCGAAACATTTTTTTTAGCTGGTTAAAAAAAATACCATCAACGTAACATTTTAAATTTTTTGATGATGAGCTGTTATGTGTAGAATGCGTATTCCTTTTTTGGCTGATTTTGCTACTACTCAGATATAACACGTTGTCATGGATGGATTCTGTCATTTTATTGATAGCTTCCCAACTGTTCTAACATATACATAAGTATTGGGTAGTACGAATGGAATTTCTGAACGGTTGGTTAAAATTAAGAGCATCAATATTGAGCAACCGTTGTTATTGGTCTTATCTTAAACTATGTGAGTAAGATATAAGAACACGCGCGAGAAAGGGAATTGCTGGCCGACGTTAAAAAGGCCAGCCGAGCCTTTCGACCTTTCGAAAGACCTTTCGAGCGCGAAAAAGAGCTTTGCAAACGTATTACATCAAAGCTATCTTGATTATACAAGCTATAATGTAAAAATCGAAGCTTTTATAAGTGAATTAGAAACGAGAAAAAAACCAAAATTTCCATAGTAAAACCGTAGACATTCATAATAGATTTGTCATTTGACTAAAAGCACAAAAAAAAAAAAAAAAAATTTCCATTCAAATATTATCGGTGTATTGTATATACGTATTATATTTGCAACGCATTCTAAAATCATTGCCTTATAATATACACAACACAACGAAAACATTGGAATTATCAGTTTTGTTTTTTTTCCTTTAGTTACAATGAAATGAGAAATCTAGTATGAATGTCTATGGTAAAACACATAAATCATCTGGGAAATCATTTTTTCCTACTACAAATTTTTAAATGTAACGTTACAAATTCTCTATTATGATTTCGGAGATATTTTCATAAATGTTTGAAATTCAACATAATATGAATATCGTTTAAGTAAATCGTTTTATTTTCTTGTAATAATTGATTTATTTAAACCAAAATATAAAAAAGTTTCATAACAACAGCATTCTGGTCAAATTGAAATAAAAGCTTGCTACAATGTATTTATTAAGTCAATATACATTACATAGATGGCAATGATGGCAGTAAAAATTTTGTAAAATTGCACCAAAAATTAACACCTGGGCAAATTATAAGATAGAAAATGGTAGGAAAAGGAAAACAAATTCTACAAATATTAAGAACGTGTCATAATTTTGTGATTAAATAATTTTTTTTTCGTATTTATCTGTATAAATTAAATCTTAGACATCTAACGTACTCTAGTAAAACTAAAGATACATTTAGCAAGTATTATTAAATTCGTCAGAGCCAACTTTGATGTATTTTTCAAAATGAAAGTTCAATAAATATATTTTAGAAATAATTTAGTTTTAATATCTCTGCAATTAATATTTACTTAATCCCAATGTAGCATTGTTGTATATTGTTGTTAAAGATATCTAGACAACATTTATATAAATAGTTTACAAAATTTTTGCTTTTTTCATTGAAAAACTTGAAGCAAAAAAACACCATTTTTACTATGGATTCCAATGGAAATCAGTGAAAAGTTATACCACTAAAAAAGCTTCTAAAAAATACGTCATAATGATTATGGCTCTAATACCAGAGCCTTCTAGAGTATAGAGCCATAATCATTATGACGTATTTTTTAGAAGCTTTTTTAGTGGTATAACTTTTCACTGATTTTCATAATAATCCATAGTAAAAACGGTGTTTTTTTAGCTTCAAGTTGTTCAATGAAAACAGCAAAATTGTTACAAAATGTTTATACAAAAGTGTTCTACATATCTTTAGCAGCAATATACAAGAAGGGTATATTGGTATTAAGTAAATATTAATTGCAGAAATTTTAAAATTAAATTATTTCTAAAATATATTTTTCGAACTTTCATTTTGAAAAATACATCAAAGTTGGCTCTGACAAATTAAAATAATACTTGCCAAATTTATTTTTAGTTTTACTAGTGTACGTTAGATGTCTATAATTGTTGGCAGAGAAATACGAAAAAAAATTATTTAATCACACAATTATGACACGTTCTTAATATTTTCTGAATTTGTTTTGCTTTTCCTACAATTTTTCAACTCAAATTTCCCCAGGTCGCAATTTTTGCTACGATTTTTCAAAATATTTACTACCCACTGCCATCTATGTATGTATATTGACTTAATGTACACGACTTGTAGTAAGCTTTTCTTTTTAATTTGACCAGAAAGCTATTGTTATGAACTTTTTTTATATTTTGGTTGAAATAAATCAATTATATTTACATTTGCAAATTTATCTTAGGAAAAAAGTGATTTCCCATATTTTTTATGTGTTTTACTATGGAAATTTTGATTTTTTCGTCGTTTCTAATTCCCTTATAAAAGCTTCGATTTTTAGATTATGGCTTGTATAATCAAGGTTACTTTGCTAATACTCTTGAAGGCTCTGATTACTAACTTTATTTTTTCGTTAAAATTGTTCTGTATTGCCAAATAAACCCTTTATTTTCCACAGTCTACTTTTTTGCAATGGATCAGTCAATGCGTTTTTCTTATTAATTATAGGGAATAACAAAAATGTCTGCACGTTAACCTTCTTTGCTTGACAAATTTGCGACAACAATCGCATTGAATAAACCCGCACAGAAATTAAATAAATCAAAGAAAACATTTGATTCATTTAAATCTTATTTGAATTATGTATTTTTCATAATACCGGCCATACGGTATACAATTTATTTCGAATTGTTGGCTATTTTTCAAAATGAATTAAGTCTAACTTAGCAATTTCTTTGGAAAACAATAAAATTCAAAATAATTCAAATAAAATTTTTCTCGAGAAAATACGCTGATTATTGTTGTATTCTGTCCTAAAAATTATCAAGAAAAATTACTTCGTTGGTTCAACCACAACGCGGCACCGCCAGAAGATTTTTTGCGAATGCAGAACTTACAGCAAAAATAACTAAAGTTGATTATGAGCTGATTAGGAGGTTTAAAATAACCTTAAATGCATTATCTTCCACAAGAGAAATTGATTCCGATAAATTTCATAAATAGGCGAGTGACACCGCATATATACATATATATCAACAATTATGGATTTTCGACATAGATTTTTTATTAGTCGGAATCTTACCATTAGGAGAGTTGTCTGAGGAAGCGCAGGAATCTCGAAATAAGGATTATCGAAAATTTCGGCTTTTAAATACTAGAAAAAATTCAAAGATAAATCAACAAAAAGATTTATTTTCAATACTGCATATTAATATCGTCTGACCCAGTGATATCATCATTACGAATTATGGAAAAAAAGAAATTATGAAGATGAAGATACATGCTTTTTACAGTTATTATTGAATAGAACTGAAAATCTACATAATGATATTAGAATTAGAACTTATTTAATACGTTTTATGTACTAATCTTTATGATACTACTTAAAAAAAATTAAAAATTATTATATAAATCATCAATACAGTATTTTTTCTTTTAATTAGATTTTCAACCCCTTTAAAAAATGTGTTCCACCCCTGGTTTTCTATTTTTTTTTGTTTTTTAAACTGTGTTCCATCTTCTATATATCCTCAAAATTTCAAAAATGTATCTCCACTAATAGCCGAGTTTCATAATTTTGACCACTTTTTCAACAAAATATGACACTGTGCGGTGTTCCCATCATTAATATTTCCAAACTCTTGCTTAGGTCTATCAATAATCATGCCAATTAAATTCTGTCTGAATTCGTGCCTTTTGTTCAGATCGTTTAATATTATTTTCAATATTACCTCTAATATTACCTTTAAATAATAAGTGAAAGGTAATTTTCAAAACATGCTCCATGAGTCTTATTCTTGCATGCAAAGGAGAAATTCCAAACTCCAAATTTTGTTCAATCTCCGCTAATGCTCTTATAGGATCATTTAACTGTGATTGTTTATCTATTTATAAGAAATTCGGCAGCAAATCCTTGATTTCCTCTTTAATAAAATTAAGAGTTGCAATTGTTGCTCATTTTGTTTCCTTCATATATTCAAGCTTCATTGGTCTACAAAATTGTGTTGATGAAGTGTTGATGTTTTTCCAAATATATTCCACTTGAAAACTTCATGAAGATATTGATAGGTCTCCTTCTTTAAACAATTGCTGATAGTGATTTGTAATCGAAGTGGAACCAATGATACCATAAAAAGACTAGTGTCTGATTTATCGTCTGCAATTGTTTGCTTGTACACACATTGCCCTGATGATCCATCGCATCCCCATTTGAAATACAAAATAAGCTCGGTTGATTCAAAATTGTTTGCTTCTAATTTCGTAGACTTAATTATTCGCTCTACTGTGTGATCTAAGATATCCTGAAGTTTCACTGACGCTGACACCTCTGTTATATGCTTTCTTGCTTTGTTTTAGATAATTCTTCATAGGAAGGAAGTACTTTTACGGTTTTCTTTTGAAGGAATTTTCGAAGTAGCGTATATTTATTCACTAGCTGTGTTTTTTTATAAGTCTCGATAGATCTATTCATATATTTGCAAAAATAAAAAATGGGAAATTGTAGCTACTCCTATCATCCACTTAAAAATACTGGCACTCGCAGCACTAAAAATTGTGTTTATTTTGACAACGCTACGCCATGTTGTTTTCATTATATTTTGTTATTCCAAAAGTATAAATACATGAAGAAAAGTGCGAATAGATTTTATCCATATATAAAAATAAGACGGATACACTAAAACTTTTTTTTTCTTTCAAAATGCTACTATGATCTTTTAAATGTTGAGCAACTTTTACGAAAAATGATAAACAGGTTCATTTTTCGATTTTTCAATTCGTTTTCGCTAAAAAAAGTTGTGGATTGTGGTAAGTAGTATTAAATAACACATTTTTAATATGCATCTTCATAATGGAAGGAAATAATAATAAAATTAATACTTTTATCGTACATATTCTGTCTTTTAAAATAGAGCAACAGATTAAATGTAAATCAGCTACTAGTTTCCTATTGTATGGTAGATGTACTAAAAATTGACTTTGGTATGCGTCCATGCTAAACAACAAATTTTTAATTTGTGTCTTTACTCATAAAAGGGAAAATCTGTAGTCTCGATAGCATATCTGGATAAAAAGCAAGATTTTCATGTACAATTAATAAGTTATGTAATTCAAGGAAATTAATTAAAAACAATAAACTGTTGAATAAAATGTTATTCTTGATTAAAATAAACTGAATCAATTGCAGTTTAACCACAAAAATAGAGAACATGTGGATGCGATCTATTGAGATCTATCGAGACTTATAAAAAAACACGGCTACTGTTAGGCTCAAATCAAGAAATAAAGCAAGGGCACCTTCATTTGAAAAATTGTTCACTTCAGTTGGTGTTGGAATATTTTTCACTATACTGTTGATTCTTTTTGGACCGGCTTCAGCATTTTTCTTAACAATCTTTGCATGTTCTTTAATTTTTCTTTTTTATATATACATACACGAGAACTTTCCAAGTTCCCAAAGGTGGCAAGTTTAATTTTAACTAATCAGCACGCTGAATTTAATTGCCTTAAAAGCAATCATTTTGCATGTACCACTGTGTTAACTGGCTTAATTCTAATCGTCTTTTAACGTACAGTGTATTTGACATTTGGTGCACGGTTTTAAGTAATAGCCAATTAGTATAATAAATGGAAGTCGTCTAAATACAAACGACATTTGACAAAGTTACGTTTTATCAAAATATCTTTGGCAAATTTGCATATTTGGGAAATATCATGTGGCAAAACAAATTGAATGGCAAATGTATGTTGAATCAAAAAGTCTAAATGTAATTTTTAAATGATTTTATGTACACTTTTGGAATATAACTTAGCTGTTTCTTAACATAGAATTTTTAGTAATAGAAATTTTAAATGATTTTTGGGTGCATTTTTTGAATATTCCAAATTAGCATGTAATTTGGCCATTTCTTTCGGGATTATGATACATTTTGAGAGGAACGGTGGAAATGGGATGGTTAATGATTTGTAGGTGAAGCTTTTGAATATGCCCAATTAGCTTGTAACTTGGCTATTTTTTTACCGATTATGATGAAATTCGACAGGTATGATGGTAATGGGATGCTTAAATGATTTTTGGATAGACTTTCGGAATATGGCCAATTAGTCTGTAGCTTGGCTATTTCTGAACTGATTGTGATGAAATTTGGCCGGTATGACGCGCGCTTGAATTAATAAAAATATTTTTGCATGAAAACGGAAATTTAGAATTATCTGGAAAATAGAGATTTATTAGTAAAATTGGAATGGAAATTTCCATTTTCCAGAATATTTCACCATGAAATTCTGGAAAAGGAAGATTAAATCTTCATTTTTCAGAATTTAAATTTTTATTTTGAAGCAAAAATATTAATTCAGGCGCGGTGCGGTACGCGAAAATTTTGTTCAAATTTTAGAGTAATTACTTTTTGGAAAATTATTCTTCAGGAATTATGAGGCATTTTGATCGCGCGACCTCATAATTCCTGAAGAATAATTTGCTAAAAAGTAATTTGTCAAAGAAATATTTGACATAAGTGAATTTGCCATTCATACTTCTATGTCAAAGAAATGTTTGCCAAATGTTTTTTTCTGCTAAAAGTAATTTGATCAAACTTTCATTTGCGAAACGTTTTTTTGCTAAAAGACGTATTCCCATAATAAATACATAATTTGACATTTCCTTAGTGAATTTGTTTCAGAATAATCATTCCTTGCAATTAAAAAATTAAATTTATTTAGAAGTTTAACTAATTTATCAATAATGAACACTTTTGGCTTGTAAAAATGGTGGCTTTAAAGGCAAATACTAACAAAAAATATTTAAAACCATTACAATCCATATGAAAGAGGCAAAAACTACTATCTCACTATTCGTGTAAAATACGGTCTCAGGTTAAATTTCATTAAAATCGGTTGAAAAACAGTGAGTTCTGTCCTAATTGGCTTATTGGATACATTAAAGGTAACCGTTTTTGTCTTACATATTTTTGATAAAAATTTCTGATTTTTTTTTATAAATACCAACAGTTCATAATTCTTCATGCCGGTTTTCAAATTTTTCTTTTTTAAAGTTCAAATCACATAAAATTTCAAAAAGCGTTGCATTAAGTTTACCTCCCTCTGTACCTATCTGATTTGCTCAAACAGCAATTTTATTGCAAGCAACAAAATATATGTACATACATATGTACACGATTTTATAATCTAAATCTATTCGACGATTGACTGATTTTTGTACTTTTTGTATAGTTAATGGACTTAAATAAATGGGAGAAGGATAAATGAATATTTACTTGATCCGCATCTAAATCGTTTTATTAACTTGTACCAAAATAAAAAACAATTTCGAATAGAAATGAAAGGACGGTTTTATATCCTTTTCCCTTGTATGCAATAAAAATCTTTTATATTGATTATAAATTTATGATTATTTTCTTGTTAAAAGTAGGATATTTAAATTGAAAAGTGCTGCCGGAATAGAAATGTTTACCATTAGTTTGCTAATTGAAATACAATGTAGTTGAAATATTGGATGATGACAATGTGAACGAGCAAATGCTAAAATAAGTCCTGTAAATTGATTGATTGCAAAAATCTGAATTGAAAACAAATCAGTTGTTTGAGGAAATTTTAATACAAGCTTAAATATCAAATTAGATCAATTTGCACGGTTTACATAAGTTGAGTGATAATAAGTATGTAACGAAATTTTCTACGGAGTTCCCAGTGCTACCATAAAATTGCAGATGAAAACACTGCCAAAATGACTATAGATGGTAGATGGTTCTCCACTACTTATTGTTCCGAAGAAATCGGAAGAAAGCAATAAGAAATGGAGAATGGTGGTCGGCTTCCGGAAGCTCAATTACGTTATAATTGGAGGCACCTACGACCTAGCCATTTTTCAATAATAACGAGATATTGGACCAATTGGGAAATTTCAATTAATTCACTACATTGGATTTAGCAAGCGGGTATCATCAGGTACCAATGAGCGATGGCGACAAAGAAAAGACAGCATTTAGCACCAATTTCGGTCCTTTAAAATACCTTAGTCTCAAGCCACATCGCTTTGGCCTAACTGTTCCGTTAATGCAATAATGCTCATTTTCATGCTTTTCAAGACTTCGCTACGCAGCGAATAAACCTAGTTTCAAAATCTGCATTCAGTTTAAGAGAGATGATAAGCGAGCTGCTGGAAATCATCGACCACTTAACAACAGGTATGTGCCGGTGCGTAATAACACAAGCCTCCTCCCTCCTACCCCCCACCCATAATCCAGCTTCCTAATGAAAATGAGGTACTTTCGGTAATTGTATAATAAAGTTCATAAATTTCGCACTTGCTCCATATTCTGAAACGATTTGAAGAATTCTTCAAGGAGGCAGTCATCTTTTACCGTAAATTATTGGAAGGGATTTCAATATTTATATTGCCGTTCCGGAACCTATTATGATTATTATTAAAAAAATAAAATATCGTTTCTTCCCTCTTCTCTGTTACCTGTACACATGATACACACCATGTTTCACCTTTCTAGTGAAATACGGCATTTCAGTCGAAATTTTAAATAAATTGTATACTAAAATCACCGGCGTTTTTTTTTCGGTGACTTTCAAGAATACGGGCCCTGAGTTCAAAATTAAAATAGATCGAGTGAGTATGGTACTATCCGAATAATTAAATGCAATTATTTTAGATAAGATATCTTTAGCTCAGCCACACACTAACACAAAGAACCGGATAATTTTGCTCTCGTGTAACAAATCATTCCATTTGATTTATTATTGAATACATAGTTGATGCGCGAATGCTACAACCTGTTTAATTAAATTATTTACTATACGCTTAAATAGGCAACTTGATTTTGAGGCGCGTAATCAAATTACGCAATTATTCGATTAATAATATTTACATTTTTTGCCTACAACGTAGTAGCAAAGATCATAGCATTATAGAGATGAGTCATTCTGTACAAAAAATAAAATATAAAATAGGGTACCCCCAGCTCTTTATATAGGGTAATATTTAATATGGAATTAAAAATTGGTAGTAGTTAAAAATTTAATTTAATGTCTGATGGTATTTTAAGGTTTATCGTGTTAAAACTCGTAACTTCTTATAAAATCTCAATTTATTTAGCTTCATCTCTGTTGTTTGAGACGCTTATCTTGGATTCCCATCCCCCAAAAAATTTTTAACAGATATGACAGATTTGCAATATTAGCTGGCAACTATTGTAAAACGTGAGGCGTGGGTCGTTATTGATTAAAATTTATCCGTAATTTCTTTATTTATTTAAACAGTATCGTTGATGTCAGTAAGAGCGCATTCAGATAAGCCAACTATTGAGAACTTGTTGGGTAAAATCAAAGATATATTCAACATTTCTTTATTACATTTCTGTATTACAGTAAAAAAATAAAATTACATTAATTATAAAAATTATAAAATAATGAGGGGAATAATTATTTGGAGCCACACAAATTTAATTTGCCCATTAAAGCAGAAGTATTTGATTTGACCGATTCTTGAGCTTTACTTGCTACATCTTTAACTGTTGCCGTAATATTCTCCCGCTTCTCATTCGCATATTTGCCTGTTGCCGTCACTGTTTCGTCTATTTTTTTACCGGTGGCTGTTAATGCTCCGTCTATTGCCTAATTCAATAAAAACAATATTATTTTTTTTATTTTTTTATTTATTAAATGTTGGACTTACATTTCCAGCATGTATTAACTGTTGGTCAACAGCATCCCCAGTCGCTTTTACGCCAGTTGTTACTTGAGTTTTTGCATTACTTGCTACGTCTTTAACTGTTGCCGTAATATTCTCTCGCTTCTCATTTGCGTAGTTACCTGTTGCCGTCATTGTTTCGCCTATTTTGTTACTAGTGGCTGTATATGCTCCACTTATTGCCTGTGTACGTAATTCAATAAAAACAATATTTGTCGATTTGGTTTAGTGTACTTACATTTCCAGCTTGGTTAGCAGCATTTCCAGTCGCTTTTACGCCAGCATTGAACGTTTCGGTGGTCGCCTTTTTACCTTGTTCTAAAGCTGTACCGGTTGCTTCGGTCGCTCTGCCTGCCGCAGATGATACTTGAGTTTTTGCACTATTTGCTACATCTTTAACTGTGTTGCCTGTTGCCGTCATTGTTTCACCTATTTTGTTACTAGTGGCTGTATATGCTCCACTTATTGCCTGCGTACGTACGTAATTCAATAAAAACAATATTTGTCTATATGGTTTGGTTTACTTACATTTCCAGCTTGGTTAGCAGCGTTTCCAGTCGCTTTTACGCCAGCATTGAACGTTTCGGTGGTCGCTTTTTTACCTTGTTCTAAAGCTGTACCGGTTGCCTCGGTCGCTCTGCCGGCCGCAGATGATACTTGAGTTTTTGCACTATTTGCTACATCTTTAACTGTGTTGCCTGTTGCCGTCATTGTTTCGCCTAGTTTGTTACTAGTAGCTGTATATGCTCCACTTATTGCCTGCGTACGTAATTCAATAAAAACAATATTTGTCGATTTGGTTTAGTGTACTTACATTTCCAGCTTGGTTAGCAGCATTTCCAGTCGCTTTTACGCCAGCATTGAACGTTTCGGTGGTCGCTTTTTTACCTTGTTCTAAAGCTGTACCGGTTGCTTCGGTTGCTCTGCCGGCCGCAGATGATACTTGAGTTTTTGCATTGTTTGCTGCGTCTTTAACTGTTGTCGTAATATTCTCTCGCTTCTCATTCGCGTAGTTGCCTGTTGCCGTCATTGTTTCGCCTATTTTGTTACTAGTGGCTGTATATGCTCCACTTATTGCCTGCGTACGTAATTCAATAAAAACAATATTTGTCTATTTAGTTTAGTGTACTTACATTTCCAGCTTGATTAGCAGCATTTCCAGTCGCTTTTACGCCAGCATTGAACGTTTCGGTGGTCGCTTTTTTACCTTGTTCTAAAGCTGTACCGGTTGCTTCGGTCGCTCTGCCGGCCGCAGATGATACTTGAGTTTTTGCATTATTTGCTGCGTCTTTAACTGTTGTCGTAATATTCTCTCGCTTCTCATTCGCGTAGTTGCCTGTTGCCGTCATTGTTTCGCCTATTTTATTACTAGTGGCTGTATATGCTCCGCTTATTGTCTGCATACGTAATTCAATGAAAACAATATTTGTTTATTTGGTTTGGCATACTTACATTTCCAGCTTGGTTAGCAGCGTTTCCAGTCGCTTTAACGCCAGCATTGAACGTTTCGGTTGTCGCATTTTTACCTTGTACTAAAGCTGTACCAACTGCTTCGGTCGCCCTGCCGGCTGCAGATTGTACTTGATTTTTTGCATTAATTGCTGCATTCCCAACACTATTAGCAGCATTACCTGCTTTGGTCGCTCCACTTGATGCTAAATCTTTGACATTTGTTGCAGCATTACTTGTAGTTTGGGACACGGATTCACCAACTTTTCGGGCCTGTTCTTTAACTGCATTTTTTGCGGCGGAAGCCCTCTCTTCGGCATCCGTTTTCTTATGTTCAGCGAAATTGGTGGTCTTATTACCAAAACTTTTAGCTGAGGCTGAATAGTTTACAAGAGAAATAAAGCGAAAAATTCAAATATATTTAAATTTGACGTCAATAAATTTCTAACTATGTTTAATTTGAAGTAGAAGTTATAAGTGTATAACATTTATAAATATATACAGGATGTCCCGGAAGCGTAGAATCAAATGAAGTAAGGTGATAGGAGGTTATTTCTAACCAAAATAGCCAAACAAAGCTTCATCGAATTGTTGATGGTCCAAAGTTATTCCACTTTAAAATTGAACATGAGTAATTCAGATTTTTAAAGCTCAAATATAGTAGGATTAGGTGTTAACCCAGAAAATTACTTTACTCATACTCACTATACTCTCGAATATAATTATATATTCAATTTTTGAATTTCATTTTACATCCAGATATTGATTAGGCTGTATTGAACACATTTTACCATTTCAAAGCTTCGTCCACCAAACCCGAAATAGCGCAACTGATTGACATTTTGAACCAAAAAATCTAACTAAATTTAAATTCTGACTATTTATTACGCGGTCCTCCACCAACCGTTTGGCACTTTTGACTCGAAATAATGTTACGATGTAATTTGGCTATCTGCAGGGTTTTTCTCAGAATCATCGAACAGGTGTAAAATGATATGATTTCACATAAATATTGTGCGAGTTGAGCGTGAAAGCACTGCTTGTTTTTTAATCACTTTGTTTTATTTTAGCACATGACTAACTTTGTAAAAAAATTGATAAAAGACGTAGCCCTCCATCCACCATCTATGAACAAGGTTTCGCTTTGAAACTGCAGGGATTGGTTTCGAAGTATGGGTATCAAAAGAGGGCATCGCAGCACTGGTCTTCTTATGATAAGTCATTGAAGCTGGGAATCGAGTGCCGAAGAGGCCGAGACTGGCCAAAATGTTCATGAATGATCCAGATGGTTCCAGAATGTTCCCGGAATATTCTAGAATGTTCCAGATAGAATGTTATAGAATATTCTAGAATATTCGAGAATATTCTAGAATGTTAGCAGAATGCTAGAGAATGGTCTACAATATTCTAGAATGTTCCAGAATACCATCCGAAAGAAGCCCTGACTTGATCACAAACAAGTAAATTGGCCAATAAACTCGTAGCTCAAGCACCTGAAATTCCGATTAAGCAGCAAGACGGCATAATGATTTACAACAAACGATATATATATTTATTTACACAGCTTACAAACCATCTCATTCAAATAGTGATTATTATGCAGCATGCGTCGATTCGATTGAAGAAGTGAGTTTCATTGCATTCTTCTAAACAATATAAAGTCAGATGCAGAATCATTATTCGTTGATTCAATGCTTGGTTATAATTTAAACAAAATTAACTCCATTGCTAATAATCTGGAGAGGTTTTTACATCTTATCTTCACCAATGAAGTAGATGCGTTTAAAGTAACTGAGTCACTCAATCCGTTTGTCGAAAATGATATCAACCATAAACAAGAGCGATATTTTTCAAAATACGTTTTTCTGCCGGCGATGTCGCCTTAGTAAACACAACAAGAGGGTCGGCACAGACGACAAAATTAAATAACATAATAAACAACATAACCTTAAAAACCGCCTCGAAGTTACGTTGTTTGTTGTTGACTACCAACATAACGGCAAAAAAATCAGTTGGCATTATTGCAACGCTGGCGACAAAATAAGAAATAGATTCTAAAAAAGTTCGGAGATATTGTCGTCGTCGCCGACAACATTGGTTCTGTTAGCATCGTATACTTTCTGTGTATTTTAATTCGACAGGCGTTGTCGCTCTTTATAGCTTAAATGATTGGTCTCTGCTTATAGCTTAAATGATTGACCTCTTCATTTTTTCTGATTAACAAGTCGAAACATGTTTTAAATGCCGTGAATGCCATTATTGTTAATATTGTGGGCATAAAACACACAGAAATGAGAGTTCACCTTGAGTTTTTGATTTAGTGAATATAATTCGCTAAGTAGGTCAGTACGTTCTTGCATCTTACGTAATGTGTGAAGTGAGAACTGTATTTTGTAGTTTGATCGTAGCTACTTGAAGAGTAGATCGAACTTTTTGTACGTGCGAACTTTTCGGTACAAAACTAAACTACCCAACTCAAGGAGGGTTCTCATTTTTTCTTCAGGGTCGATACACTTTGGCCTCTTCATTTTTTCTGATTAACAAGTCGAAAAATGTTTTGAATGCCGTTATTGTTAATATATTTTGTCTATAAAAAGCCGAAAGAATCTTATAGATACACAGACAAACTTCTCTCTCTGTTATTTTTACAACGCACCTCACACGGATAGTACACATGCACCCAAAAAATGGGTATCGCGAGATAAACTTTGTAAACTACACAAGTATAAAAAGATTCAAAATTACATCTAAAAAGTACTAATGCCTGGATGTTTTTTGATTGATATTTTTACATTAGTACTAAAGTGTAAAATTTCCCCTACGAAATTACTGAACCACTAAGACCGTGTCCGAAACCTGTCACAAATATTTTTTATTACTAATCTTTGACATTTATTTCAAAAATATTCCCCTTTATTCACAATTTTTTATTATGTTGTGCGAATATTGTAATAATTTTTCGGTATATTTCCCTGCCTCACATAAATATTTTTTGCTTAATTTTAATTACAGTAATTTCCGAGAAATGGATAGATGTTTGGACAGAAAACGTCCTGGATGGTACAATTATTAAGACATAATTACGCCAATTAAGTAAAATCGACAGGTTAAATAAATTACAGCTAGTAAATCACAAAATGATTTTATTCTATAGCTGTCACAAATTATCATAGGAATTGACTATAATAATTTGGGTGTATGCAGTTTTTTCAAATGAATGTCAAAAACTAGTACTAAAAATTATTTAACTCAGGTTTCGGTCACAGTCTAAATATATTTTGGTTTATTTTGACATTTAATGTTGTGATCAATATGATATTTCTAATATTATTTGTCTATTATGGTTTGAGGAATTTTGACAAGCTGCGTGCCAAAATTTGTGGTGATTACGCAAATCCATAGATCGAAAATATTACAAAAGGCCAACATGGCGTCTGATGATGCCAAATGCATCTTTTCCAAACTGGCGGCTCAAAGCTATAATATCAAATATTAATTATAGATGTATATATATATATCTTTGTCTTTGACAAAGCCTCTTTTTTCTTGCGATTCTCAAGCAGCAATTCTACTCAGACGTAAACTTATCTTCAGTTACAACTTGTTTCAAAATTGTATTAAACGTCAAAAGGTAGAAATATATATACAAAGGAAATATCCACACAATCATACAAAAAAATATTTCCCTTTGACTGTGACTGAAACCTGTGATAAATAATTTTTAGTACTAGTTTTTGACATTTATTTGAAAAAAGTGCACACACCCAAATTATTATAGTCAATTCCTCTGATAATTTGTGACAGCTATAGAATAAAATCATTTTGTAATTTACTAGCTGTAATTGATTTATAATTTGCATAATTATGCCTTAATAAATGTGCCATCCAGCACGTTTGCTGTCCAAGCATCTATGCATTTTTCGGAAATTACTGTAATTAACTAAGGCAGTGTCCGAAACCTGTGATAAATATTTTTTAGTACTAATTTTTGAGATTTCTTTGAAAAATATTCCAATACATTCACAAATTTTTATTATGCCGTCCGAATAGTGTAATAATTTTTTGGTATATTTCCCCGCTTCACATTTTTGTTGCTTAATTTTAATTACTGTAATTTTCGAGAAATGGATGGTTGTTTGGAAGAAAAATGTCATGAATGGTATTTTTAGACCGTGTTCGAAACCTGTGATAAATATTTTTTAGTACTAATTTTTGACATTTATTTCAAAAATATTCCCCTACATTCACAATTTTTTATTATGTTGTCCGAATATTATAATAATTTTTCGCTATATTACCCCACCTCAAATATTTCTTGCTTAATTTTAATTACAGTAATTTCCGAGAAATGGGTAGATGTTTGGACAGAAAACGTCCTGTATGGTACAATTATTAAGGCATAATTACGCCATTTAAGTAAACTCGACCGGTTAAATAAATTACAGATAATAAATCACAAAATGATTTTATTCTATAAATGTCACAAATTACCATATCAATTGACTATGATAATTTGGGTGTATGCAGTTTTTTCAAATAAATGACAAAACATAGTACTAAAAATTATTTATCACAGTATCAGACACAGTCTTAATAAGGTATAACTACGCTAATTAAGTTTAATAGATACAGTATATCAATCACACTAGTAAATCAAAAAATGAATTTATTCTGTATCTGTCACAAATTATCTTAGGAATTGATAATGATAATTTGGGTGTCTGCAGTATTTTCAAATAAATGTCAAAAATTAGGACTAAACAATATTTATCATAAGTTTCGGACACAGTCTAAGACTGTGTCCGAAACTTATGATAAATATTTTTTAGTACTAATTTTTAACATTTATTTGAAAAAAATGCACACTGCCAAATTATCATAGTCAATTCCTATGATAATTTGTGACAGCTAGAAAATAAATTCATTATTTGATTTACTAGTGTGATTGACGTATACTGTACCGATTCAACTTAATTGGCATAGTTATGCCTTAATAAATATACCATTAATGACATTTTTTGTCCAAAAAACTATCCATTTCTCGAAGATTATTGTAATTAAAATGAAGCAACAAAAATGTGAAGCGGGGAAATATACTAACAATTATTACACTATTCGGACAGCATAATAAAAATTTGTGAATGTAGGGGAATATTTTGCAAAGAAATGTCAAAAATGTGTACTAAAAATATTTATCATAGGTTTTGGACACAGTTCTAAAAATTAATTTTATAATCATAATTTGGAGTTTTCGTCTTGACGGTAAAAGTAAATTACTACTCTCACTCCTTTCGTCGAATGCGCGAACTAATTAGTTTGTTATTGTTATTGGACGTCAAATTTTGAATTAGGCGTCAATGAATGTGATTTACTTTTAGCACTCTACCAAATTTGTAAAGCTTTTTAATTTTTATTTGAAAAGGATTAACAAACCAAAAAATCAATAATAGATGAAGCCAAAGTGTTTTATTTATTATTAACTAGTGAATGTTTGAGCCTGCAAAATAAAACAAACGCGCCCATACACTATAGAAAACAAAAAAAAGACATTCATTTTTTATAATATTTTGACAAACTGATTGAAGCGATCCACCTGTATTTTTCGAGAAGTAGAAGTATGTTCCAATAGATTGAATGCTAGACAAATTCATTTTAATTTTTATATGTTAAGGAAAACAAATAAACGTCAAAATATTGTTCATATCTTTTTGTATGAAATGGCACAGATGCAATTTTATTTCTATAATTACAGACATATATTAAATATTTTTTAATAAAAATTTAATTGAAATGTATTCATTTTATGTCATTTTAAGCTAAGCAAGTAAATTTTTTTGTGAAAAGCGTGTGAAAAATTAAAACATAAAAAGAAGGCTAATTCGTATTCTTTAGGTTTAATCTTGTGCCGTTTGGGTTTTTTCTATGGTTATTTTTATTAAAATTAAGTTATTTTCAAACATTTTAAGTTAGCTTCATATAAACTGCTGTTTGTTTTCCTTAACACTTAAAAAAATCTGACATATTTTAGCTGTCAAATTATCGATCTATTAATTATTGGTATTAAGGATAATTATTTATAGTACTAAACTGCACTAAAAATAGTTAAATTATGTTCGTATTTTACATTTGCTGTGTAATATTACACTGCTAAAGCAAATTATGCTCCAATTAATTATACATACACCGTCAACACAAGGCATAAGACGGAAAATTTAAATCGGTCAAAAAACGGGTTTACAAAATAGGATTTAGAGCTATCAAATTAAGGATTTATGGCCATCAATAAGTTTTAGTTCATGTTGTTTAACATTATTTTAATAGCAAAAACGTGCGCCGAGATTGTCAGCAAATTTTTTATTTTTACTGCTCCATAAAATTTTCTCTTTGAAATTATTGAACCACATTATTATTAGGTTTAAAGAATTTTAGGAGTGAGGCTTGCCATAATGACCATCTGTAATAGTTAAAAAGTGATTCGTGATCATTTAACCAAATTTTGGCAAGCTGCAAACCATAATTTGTAGTGATCACCTAAATCCCTAAATTGTCTGCCAAAATATTACAAAATGACGTATATGCCAACATGGTTGCTCAAAGTTTTTTTTTTTTTGCAACTGTAAAATTACAAAGTGGACTGTACAATTTTTTAATAAATCTTGAATTAATTATTACGGATATGTTAAGAATTCACGTCCCTGAAGGACTTTCTTTCTTCTCGCGATTCTGAAGCATTCTTAAAGGAGCAATGCTATTTTTTCGTAAACTTACTGTAGTAGAAATACATATCCAAACGAAATCCCATACAACCATACTTTCCTTTGTAAAAATTAAGGGACATTAACTTTTCCATATTTACTCTACTCACGGTGAAAGGTATAGGCAGATTTATCGTTAATGCAGTATTATGTATTTGATACGGGAAAACTAAGTACGGCATTAACTTTAGAGATGTCAGGTTTAATAGTTTTTAATTATTCTTATATTTTCTTTTATTTTTATATTATTTTTTCTATAATTCATTTCTAGTTGTCAGTTTTATTCGTGTTGGTTGCTTTTGTGTACATTTTTGTTTCGATACAAAAAAAAAATGTTTAACAAAACTACTACTGCCATCTCTATCAATTTTCCATCTACCACTGTTTTTTGACAGCGATGTCCTTTATTGACGATTGGAAAACTGCAAAATGCGATACCTATCGAAAATAAAACAAATCCTAGTAGCCATGACAGTCTCCATATAAAACATATGGAGAGAAACACATGCTTGGAAAATCATGACAGTTTTATAATTTATTTGTTTAATTATTTCAAATCAACATGCATTAAAATATAAAATGGACACTCACCCTCATATAATTACAAATATAGGACATTTTTGCACCTTTAATTATGAAAATAGTGGAATGACGTAATAAAACTGTAGACTATAGATATAGCTTATCGATGGAGTTCGATAGTTAAAACTATCGATAGTATTCGATAGGACTGTCGTTAGTTCTCCACCGTTACGTTGATATGTTGATACCAAAACATTAGCTCAGCTGACAAACAAATGTATGAGAACGTTACAACCTGTTTTTCAATAAATTATTTACTAGCTATATCCTCAAATAACGAAACTTGATTTTGGATTGCGTAAACAAATTACGTAATTATTCGATTACTAATATTTAATTACATTTTTTGCCTACTTGCTAAAAGATTCTTTTGTTTGAAATTAGTAACTCCTTGTAAAACATCGTTTTAGCTTCATTTCTGAGATAAATAAAGATTTGAAACTACTGCAAAAGGTGACAGCAAAAAGGTGTATAGATCATTTCTTTATTTATTTAAACAGTATCGTTGATGTCATTCAGAGCGCATTCAGATAAGGATAAGCTAACTGTTGGGAATTTGCTGGGTAAAATCAAAGATACATATATTCAACATTTCTTAGTTTAAATGTTATTTTTTTCCATCGGTAGATTTTTAATGCCAACATGATGGGAAACCTGAATGCACCCTTTATCATTGTTCTCAAAATCTCATTTTCCATATTGTTATTTTGTACTCATATTTCAAAGCTCATTTTGAGCATATTAAACAATTAAAAAAATTATTTTTTTTTTTTGCTAATTATGCGGGTGTAATTGAAATTTTGAGCTACTTAACGAAATTTAATTACATAAGTGCGATTCAGGAGCCCAAAATTCCTTTAGCTTTAATACATAATTTTTATTAATTTTTCATTTTTTTTTTTGTTGTATTACAGATTTATATTTATACATACATTTAAAAATTATTAAGTATATAAAAAAATGGTAGTACAGTAAAAAAATAAAATTAATATTTTCCAATAAAAATGTATTTATTTATATTTTTTTCATTGAACTATATGCAGCCAAAAATAGATCATCGATATAAAAAAGATGCCAACCATTTTGACGTTATATAATTAAAGCTTATAATTTGAAAACTTAAAAATAAAATAATGACTTAAGATATAAATTTTGGGCTATAATAATTGATTTTTGAAATCAATATATATATATAGCAATGCGCGCTTTTCGAAACGTATAATAATAATAATATAAAAGATGTGCGACAATTATTTAAATTTTCCTTCATTGAATTTGCGCATACATAAATAAGAATATTTTATAATTTTTTATGATAATGGGAGGGAATAATTATTTGGAACCACCCAAATTTAATTTACCCAATAAAGCAGATGTATTTGATTCAGCCGATTCTTGTGCTTTACCTGCTGCATCTTTAACTGTTGCCGTAAGATTTTCTCGCTTCTCATTTGCATATTTGCCTGTTGCAATCATTGTTTCGTCTATTTTTTTACCGGTGGCTGTTAATGCTCCGTCTATTGTCTAATTCAAATTAAAACAATATTAGTTTATATGTTTTTTATTTTGTAACTGTGATACTTACATTTCCAGCATATGTTAACTGTTGGTCAAGAGCACTCTCAGTCGCTTTTACGCCAGCATTGAATGCTTCGTTGGTCGCTTTTTTACCTTGTTCTAAAGCTGTACCGGCTGCTTCGGTCGCTCTGCCGGCTGCAGTTGTTGCTTGAGTTTTTGCATTATTTGCTGCATCCCCAGCACTATTAGCAGCATTGCTAGCTTTGTTCGCCTGACTATCAGCTAAATCTTTGACATCCTTTGCAGTGTCGCTCGCCAATTTTTCGGCATCACTTTTAGTTTGGGAGAAAGATTCACCAACTTTTCGGGCCTGATCTTCAACTAAATTTTTTGCGGCGCTAGCCTTCTCTTCGGCCAATTTTTCAGCATCCGTTTTCTTACTGCTAAAGAGATTGACTGTCTTATCACCAAAACTCTTAAGTGAGGCTGAATAGTTTACAAGAAAAATAAAGCGAAAAATTCAAATATATTTAAATTTGACGTCAACAAATTTCTAAAAATATATTTTTATGTTTAATTTGAAGTAGAATTTATATACAAAAGTATATAACATTTTATAAATGTATATATAAAACGTACTTCCGTGGCCAATGATGGAATATTGTAAAAACACTTTACTTCGCTTTGATCTTATTACGGAATATTAGGGTAAAGTATATTGGAAGTAAAATCTAATTACAAAATCTCACCATATGTTCTTGATACTTGGATTAAAAAACGAATCAATAATTCTAATTTGCATGTGATTCTTAAAAAATATTTAGGTAAATAGGAAAATGGTTAACTATAATTAAATAAAATAATGTTCTACTTTTTCTATATGGCACACATGCATTACTAAATTATATGGTTATATGCATGCAAACCACCAAATAAAATATGTAACACGAAATTCGTTCTAGACTGAAATTTTCTCGTGGAAAATTTTTTAAATCGATTTTATAAAAAAAAAAAATTATGTGTGCCAGTCATTCTAACACAATAAAATCTAGGTTAAAAATATATTAAAGAGAAGAAATGACTTTAACTGCGAAATACTCGATGAATATCAGGGATATATAATAACAACAAAAAGCCTAACGATATGCAGCTTTATTACAATGAAAACTACAAAGGACTCATACATAAAGTAAATAAACAATGGAAGTGTTCTACATGATTTTGAATGACCTGGCTATTGATTGGACTTGACACTTTTGTCACTATTGCAAAACACCCGCGACAATAGTTTTACGTCACAAGGACGGTAAATGAGTTGTTACAGTTCGAGTTCTATGTATATTTTGAACGAGTTGTGTGACAATCATCGGTGTAACGTACATCTTTTATTTCATACTACATGGGACATTAAATTTTAAAGAAAAAACAAGAATTCGAAATAATCAAGTTACCCTAGTTTATTTTGTTAGTTTGGCTCGTTTTCCGGACTGTGTTTTTCTGTACCGTAATGATTCGTTTTCTGGACTGAAATCAGTCACGTAAACATTGAATTTCTGTATAGTATGAAATAAAAGAGATATTAAATGATATTTAATTATTATTGTTATTATTATTCATCTCGAGAGGAGGGGTAATCGAGTAATTCATTAATTTTCAACAAAAACGCAAAATGTACAGAAACAACAGAAGAATAAAATATGACATCAGATTTATAATAGGCGAGTCAAGGTCACGATATAAACGGACATACAGACAGACTTAAAAAATCGTTAAAATGTTAATTTTAGATTATACATAATAAAAATTAATACCCCACAAATATTTTATTAAATAAAATTTTAAAACATAAATAAATATGCGGTATATCGAATATTATTAAAAATTTATTAACAAAACAAAAAAAAACATTTGTGTTCAATATTAAGAATGTTATTTAGGAACGTGATGAATCATGTTTTATACAGAAATTGTGGTTGTAATGAACAAATTTGCATTTATAATTCGACTTCACCAGTCCATACAAAATTAAAACTAATACGTGATATTTATATTATAAACTAAACTAGTTTAAAATTAAAATAAAAAAAAAAATCAGTAATTTTAAGACGCCATTTTTATGTTATACACATTGTATAAAGTGAAAATAATATTTATAACCATACATAACAAATACAAAATATAAAAAAAAAATAATTAACGATACTGAATTTTGGTTTGAATTTGAACTGCTTATTGTAAATACTTACATTTCGATGCATCTAACGTATCTTTGTTAATTTGGTTGCCAAACAATGCATGGATTAGTAGTAGTTTAGGTATTTTGGTCAAATATTTTTTAATGTAAATATAGAAATTACGAAAATGGAAAAAAAATCAATTAAAGTTATTTAGTTATGAGTCATACAGAATTTTCGAAAAATAGTTTCGCGTTTTTTTTTATTTTATACATCATATGTATACTATATACATATTATTTATCATATATATGGAAAAAAAACATAAAATAAAGAAAAATTTTCTACATTTTGAACGACGTAGAAAGAAGCAACAAAATATTTGTTATTTCAAGGTTAATGGCCAAGATGTTCCATTTGATATTAACTCTCAAATATAGCTTCTATGCTTATGTACATTATGTACAATATTCTTAACTATAAATTATATCTAGATATTCATTTATTTTATGTTTATTATGAATCGCCCCCTCAAACATGCAATTAATTATTTGTATTTCCAAACTAATCGATATAATAAAGATGAAGTCATACACTGCGATTCCATTTATTTTAAGATTTTTCTCCTGACAAAATAAAGCAATTTTGTAAATTTACCTGTTATTCCACTAAACATTTTTGAAAAATTTGTGTTTTTTTGTTTATTAAATTATGATCACAATTATTTACTAAAATTCACAATTTGTTCACTTTAAATAACACAGTTTTACACAAACAATAGTTTTTCCAGTAGGTATAAATTATTATTATTTTGATGTTTTGTTTTTTATTTATTTTTATAATCCAAGTCTTGATGTTGCCAATTGAGTAGTGAATTGAATGTATAAAAATGATTCGGAAAAATTAATACAAAACTAAAAATGTGTTTGTTTGTGGTGGTGGAAATATAAAGACATGGCGTCACCATTATACCAGTAGCATTTTTTTGTTTTGCTTATGTATCTTTTTTTCTGAGTAAAAATGTTGGTAGCTTGGATCTTAATCACAGTGTTTAAACAAAATCTGTTCGACGCGAGATACTAACTTGTCTATTTACTTTAACTGTTACTTTTTTTTCAATCATCGCAAATGTCATATTTCATTAAAATCGGTTCAAAAATAGATAAGTTCCATCTTAATTGATCTTATTTGAGAACTTCATCTAAAAATCATATTAGAATCTCATCTGCAATGCACACATCGAATTGCATCACAATCGGTTAAGGAATAGCAAAATTCCATTATAATTGGCCACATTCCAGAACTTTATCCAAAAACCATTTTAGAAATTCATTTCCATCGCGAATGTCAAATTTCACTAAAGCCAAGTTCCTTAATATTTGGTCATATGCCAGAACTTGCAATGCAAAATTGAGAAAAAAGACGAAAAAGATTGTTTTTTTATTTTGATGATCAATTGTTCCTTTAATTGTTTTGTAAAACTATGGTCAATGTGTCCGCAAAAACGGTTGCATGGATCAATTTGAAAATGGGGTAAAAATAAAACAACATTACTTTTTCCAACACCTGTAATAACTCCTAGTTTTACAGATTTTTCAAAAAATTCAATCACCATTATACGAACATCATTAGATTAAACCTGGGGCCTGGGGGTCAATTCTCGTTCGCTTCCATCACGTCTTTTTCATTTGTATCTATTCACGCGCAACATAAGAAAAACAACAAAGACAAAAAGAGAAAAATAATCATCTGCTTAAAAAAGTCAATTGAAACCCGAGAAACAAACCGAAAAATCGTCGTCTACTTTTATTTTGCATATGTCGGGTTTCATGTTTTTTCTGTAAAATCGTCGATGCGTGAATAAATAACTAAAATAATATTACAAAAACAAGAAAACCAATCATTTGTATTGGTTTATGACATTTTTTTGTTTAAATTTATTTTTTTATGTGTAAAGAAAACGAATTTTTGATTTGACATCTGCATCTGCGAAAATCTTTCAATGTAAATCAATCTTAAGTTGTTTTGATAGTAAGCCACACTACAATACAAATTTTATCAAGTTTCATATATATTTCCACTAGATGATACAGCAAATGGTGTAAATATTAGCTAAATAAATGATAAAGTAGATTACAAGCGATTGTTTTCGTCATCGTCTGTCAAAATATGACCAAATTATTTTTAAAACTTAACTAAATTAATCATTTGGAGGCTTTTCTTAAATAAACGGAATAGATTTTAACATATTTACTTATAAACTAATTTTAAAGTGAATCATAATGTAGTTTGAATGTACGTTTATTGCTAAAAATACAAATTTATTTTTATTTTTTATAAAAAATTTTTATGATGTTCTCACGGCCAAAATGATCGGTGAGCAAGTTTTATTCATATGAAAAGATTTTGACGTCATTTTTTCCTTCTCAAGGAAAATGAATCGGAAATGTGTCTTTCTCACTGAAAATACTTTTCATTATACTTTTCACGGAACGAGAATTGACCCCCTGATCAGGTACGCTTTTCACTATAAAGTCGTGAAAAGCAAAAGCGTACTGTCGTTTCATATATATGATTCATTGGCCATGTGGTGTTCGTAATCAGAATGCTCTATGCATGAATAATGAAAAATGAACAAAAAATTCCCGAAGAGGTTTTTGAAGAAACGGTTGAAAATAATACCGGATATCCAAAGTAACGCAGGCGTAATAATGGAATAATTGCGAAAAGGTGTTCATCAAATTGATAATTGTGATGTCATTCCTTACAATCCGTTTCCACTATTGAAATACAACTCTCACATAAATGTGAACATTTATTCCAGTATCCGCTCTGTGAAATACCTTTTTAAATATGTACATAAAGGCTATGACTCGGCATGTATGGAATTCGTTAGATGTGTCAATGCGGCCATCAACTAGAATATGATGAAATTGTAACATATGCAAAGATGCGATATGTTAGCTCACACGAGTGTATTTGGTCCCTTCGTGCTAACGAAACCAACATCAGAAAGAGCTACAGCGATACGTAAAGCGTCAGTTATTTTAATTGATGAGGTATCGATGATACCAGCAGCAGTAGTGGAATCTATATAGATCGTCTACTTCGTGATATTATGAAGTGTGAGGACGCGTTATTAGCTAACGTTCCAATGGGTGGAAAAGTAATACTTTTCGGTGGAGATCGTCTTCGGTGTAGAAGATAAATCGTATCATTGGCAAGTAAAGTTCAAGTCCTCGAATCGTGCATTCATGTCAATGAACGAGAATGTATATTAATTCTATTACACGTTCTGGGGGTCAATTCTCGTTCCATGGAAAGTATAATGAAAAGTATTTTCAGTGAGAAATACACATTTCCGATTCATATCACGAGACGAAAAAAAAATCATGTCAAAATCTTTTCACATATGAACAAAACTTCCTCACTAACCATTTTGGCGGTAAGAACATCATATATGTACATATGGAAATAAAATTCTATAAAAACTAAATTTGTATTTTTAGCATTAAATGTGCATTGAAAGTATAATATGATTCACTTTAAACTTAATTTATATATTTATACATGTATGTATATTGAAAACTATTCCGTTTATTTCAGGAGAGTCTCCAAATAATTAATTTAGTTAAGTTTTAAACATGATTTGGTCATTTTATGACAGAAAATGACGAAAACAATCGCTTGTAATCTACTTTATCATTTATTTAGCTAAGATTTACACTATTAATAGTTTGAGGTTTATGGTAAGACTATAAAAACAACTTTTTCAGCGATTTTTTGCGATTCTTTTTCAGTTTGACAACGAGAATCGCATATTATTGTTGCGTGAATAGATGCGAATGAAAAAGACGTGATGGAAACCAAATGCAAAGATTTTTTCATTCGATTTTTTCATAGAACGAGAATTGACCCCCAGTATTCTTGAAATTCACCAAAAAAATTTCGCCGGTGACTATTGGCGGTTGGAAAATTGCAAAATGCGATACCTATCGGAAATAATGTAAATCCTATGTTCTGCATGAAATGACATTTCTCTCCATATATGTAAAACATATGAAAGTGAAACTATCGGAATTAAATTAAACCCTAAGCTCTGCCTAAGCTCTAACTCGAATTCGAATAAACGAAAGACTTTTCGAATCACCGCTATTTGGAAATTCGAAAACGGATAACATTGAAAGTAACACGAATTGCTACGAAACGAATAAAAATGTCCCTTCTCTAGGAATCCGTTTTCGAAGTTCGTTCATGAAATTGTTATCGAAACCATATGAAAAGGAAAAATAACCCATTAAGAAGGGGTATTATTATTGACTGCGTTGTGTTTGTTCCTTTTTATCTGCATACTCTCGTAATCATCTAGTTCAGTTGGATTATTTATTTGTTTAACGAGTTCAAGATTATCGTTGTTTTCATTTAAATGATTATTTTGAATGCCATGATCTGCAAATGCTGGGGCCTTACTATGCAATTCGACGACTATTTTCGACAGCTATCGTTTTGTATAAGAAGGTGCAGGAAGAAAAAAGAAAACAATAGCTATTTATTTATTTAAGCTATTGTAATATGTGACAAGTATTCTTTAAAACATTTTTCTATATTCCTCCTAGTTTGGCCTATTTACACCCCATTAAACTCATTACATGCTATTTTATGAATACCTGAATATTTTAGTATTGGTATTTCATCTTTTAGGTTCCCTAGGACAGTTTTCAATTTATTCTTATTACTGAATACCAATCATTTTGTGCTTTTTGAATATCTTTTTGAATTTCAAGTGCTTCGCCAATAGCTTATCAATTAATGCCGGACTATACCCAATCAATTTGGCTATTAGATTTGTTTCATTTAATTCCTTTATGAAGTTTGAAGCTGATAATGGTAATTTGGCCATTCTGTAGATCATGCTGTTAAACGCTGTCATTTTATGCGATGGTGTTGAATAGGAATTGTTAGTGATGTATCTTCGAGTTGTTGTAGGTTTCCTGGAAATGACGTATTCGATTTTCTGGTTGTTGCGCGATAGAAGCAAATTGAGGAAGGGAAGCTTACCATTATTCTTTTCTTCGACCGTGAACTTTATTGTAGAATATATATTGAGTATTTCAAGAGTTTTATTTACGTGATCTCTTTTTATGCTTGCAAACACGTCATCCACGTTGTGCAAATTTTATTAAATTTGGTTTTCAATTCCAAACACTACTGAGAAATTTGGAAAATTTTGTAGAAATAATAGAAATATATTTACTCAAAACTAACAAATGTTGAATTGTAATTATACTATCTACACCGTAAAATAGCGTACAGGGGGATAGACGCGCTCAGTGAAGGATCTATAGCTCGGCTTAATTATTGGTTGGACTAAGTCCTTTCAAATGAAAGTATCGTATCAGATAGCATCAAACTTCCAACTACCGTAGTAATTTTTTTTTTTTAAACAACATCTGACATCTATACGTCAGGTATTTGTAGGACTGCCCTCGCACGGCAATATATTCTATTTATAGAGATAATACTTTGTATTTGTACTGAATGAGGCTATCTGATTTCCAATATTACATACTTGAAAGGACACTTCAATAGATCATGTTTAGCACTTGTACTAAACATCAACTACGCCATCATTTACGCTAGGTGCGCTAGTGTAAATTATCTCATTTGTTATGGAAAAGATAATTCACACTAGCGACAATTGCGGTACTAAAATGAACAAATATCACGATCTATAAAAATCTCATTTTAAAATCGACAAAGTACTAAAAATAAGCTTAATATACATTTGATTTTTAACGAATTGAATTGAATTCATCAGATTTTGTGTTATTAAAGTATATAAGGAGTATAATCAATTTCTCACATTCTGACACACCAAAACACAGTAAAATGCCAAAGCAACGAAAATGAGAATTAAACGCGTATATACTTCTTATATAATAAGGCTTCCCCGCTAGAATGGTGTTTGTATTTGTGATATACTGAAAGTTTTAACAGTACGGTCATTTCTATTTCTGTTGTTGTTTTTATTTTTTTTTAAACAATCTAAGAAATGAAGAAGAAGCGAATAAGACTATACGAATAAGTATATTAAATAATATAAGAAGCGAATTTTAAACACATTTTACGTATATTGAAATTCTTTTGAGGTTTGATTTTTTTGTGTGTGTGCAACACACCTTTGTCTTTTACATTTGCATAAAAACAAATGCGTAAATACTCGTGTGTGTAATTTCCTTTGCTAACAAGCTAAAACACCGCATACATTATATCTACATAATTATAATTGCGGTTTAAAGATGACGAGTTTGCTGTTGACTGTATACAGCACCTCATTAGTATTTATTTAGTTAAAATGTGTGAGTTTAGCCGCATTTTTTGACGTGTGACCTGATCCATATCAGGGGTGGGATGGTGTAACATCACTTTCAATCGAATTTGCGAATAAAAAAACGCACTAAATTTTCGAGAATATAACAGTGTTAAAAAACACGCACTAACGGTAACGCGTATCCGGTTGTTAATTATATAAACAAAAAACACGATAACCACGTAACCGCAGGTGCTCAAGTGTTAATCTATTTTAGATGATAGATAATTTTTAGGAAGAGCATTTAGCCTTTTAGGCATGTGTACAACAACACATATACAACCAGAAATGTATAATTAAAACCATATTCTCTAGATGTGGTAAATGTATAGTATCATGTAGTATGTAAATTAATTTACCGTATATGTACAACATTATTATTATGATATTCTATTTAGGTTAAAATTGAATGACTAACCCAAGGCGCCAGACGAATCGATATAAGAAGTGCTGTTCTATATTACGTTTTAAAATTAAACCACTTTAACACAATCTGTCTTTATAACGAGAGTACATAGATTAAATTTACATAATAATAAGAGATTAAAACAAATTACATCTTGTATAACACCTAGCTGGTTGAAAACAACTATATAAATTATGATTAAGATATTCAAAACACTTCGAAATAAATTAAAACTGTAAACGCAAGCTGTTTCGTAAAAAATGTTTAGTATTTTAAAATTAAATTTCATAAAAATCAGCACCATCTGTAAACGAACACTAGTGTGTGTCGGAAAATTAAATCTTGAGGGAAAAGTTGATTTTGTATAAATTTATGAAGAGGGAGTACTATGTAGTGTAGCAGGATTACGGGTAATCAGTATAATGTCATCGGCGGGATACCGAATTAAAAATGGCTGAATTAAAAAAGGTGTTCATTAATGAAATAAAAAAGGCGAATTTTGTATGAAAAAGGAATACCATTTTTATTTCAGATAAAAATGAATTAAAAAAGGTAACAGGTGTCCATACAAATTCATACAAAATCACCATTTTTAATTCACCTTTTTTAATTCAGCCTTTTTTAATTCATGTAGCCGTCATCGGCGTAAGCTAGTATTAATGGTAGCTGTAAATTATCACGGTGTGTCCGCACGAGGGAACATTGAAACTAAGCACGTTGGGAGAGAACAAAAAGTTCGAAAGCGAGAGAAACGAAATGTAAGAATCAGTTGCGTTGTCGACGGTAGAGAGAAGAGATAAGTGCAACGTGGCAGAATCATCTTAGTCGACGGGGGAAAAGAGTGAATTGATACATGGTGGTGATTCCCAGTAATGTCGAGAAAGTTTTGAAAATTTTGGAAATGAGTTTTGGTCATCCTAGAGGTACAAGTGAAAAATCCTGTAGTGTTAAAACCAGAACCTTTGATTGATTTGATATCGCCGTAGAAAATCTTGTTACTACATTGGAAATGTTGAGCGAAACAGGTCACATGAGAAACCTAACACATCGAAGAAAACCGATTGAAATTTGCCATATACCCTTAAAATCTTAAAATGAAGTGGGGTCGTATCATCAGGAAATATCCGGAAGACGAAATCTAAAATGATTTGCAAATTGGGTCAACGAAGAAGCACTAATCATGTCTCTTTTACACCTACCGCAAACAAAGGATGTCGTCCCAGAAAAGAAAGGGAAAAGTGAAAGGAAACAGCGTTGTATTTCTTGTTGATGAAAAAAAAACAAGTAAATCAAATACTTGTTTATTTTGTTAAATATCAAATCATATTATTGTTGACTGCAGACTGTTATTTCACTTCTCGAGCTGAAAGCAAGTTGGAAGGGCTAGACCAGCTGACGAAAGGCAGCTTTAATATTGAAGAATTTCGTGTACAGCCGTTAAAGAATCTGCCTAAATCAAAGAGTGATATAAGAACAAATAAGATAATATACGACATTACTGTTCATTATGATAAAAGATGGCAGTCAGGAGGTTATAAACAAAGCTAATGCCATGATGAGACTGAAAAGAGTTAAAAGAAAAATGGATCGAGGTCCAATACTCTCAGAAGCTTTTACTAAGAAAATAAATCATTACAAAGAAAAAAGGTTATAGTCGAGATCTCACCATTAGATTTTATTAAAATGTTCAATCTGATGTTTCAAATTTTATTTTTATTATCTCATTGCTGTTATAAATTTCACCAAAGTTATTTAATTGTTTAATTAGCAAGTCTACGTGAAACTTAAATTTCGTAATCAATTTTAACTCAAATATTTTAACCACAAATTTAACTTAAATATTTTTAGCCTATACCTTGAGTGAGAGTAAAATTATAGCAACAATATTTGTAATTAAGGTGCGGTAGGCGGCTCTAAATTAAAGACTCTAAAATGGGGTAATTTAAGACAAAAAATAGTACAAGCAGGCTAAAATAATGATGATAGCATCAAGATGAGAACATCGTGATATTTATGATGCTACATTGTTATTCGGACTAAAAGCTATGCGGAAGTAACGATCGAACAGATTCTATTTGCTAACACTTTGACTAACAAACTATTAAAGTCAAGAATATTATTATTAAATATTTTCTACATGATGTAAACTGTTATTTTGGTAAAGTTACCAAAAATGTTCAACAACACAGTAAAAATGTTAGATTCACGTAAGCAATCCTTTTAGTTATAATACCTACCATTAAAAATCGAATCTTATATGTACAAAAGGAACTTTTAATATTTTCTTAGTTAATTATGTATTTATTTCGATTAATTTGGTATTAGTATTTTAATCAAACCACTACACCAAATACTAGAATTAAATTACACCCTACTGTTACGTTTTTGCCTTCTCAACAAAGGTTTCAATCACTTGATTGTAAATAAAATAACGAATTTATTAACACAAACTAATTTTTTTAAAACAAAAAAGTTACACTTGTATAACATAAGCTGATTATTCCACAATAATTTGCAAAGCCATTTAAATTCAGTTTCACTTTCACACTATTGTTACGAATTATCAATGTACAACTGTACGGTTAACAATAAGCACAATTAAGTTTTGCCATAGTCAACATTTAGGCATAGGTAAAACTTAATGAAAGCTCATATTAAAATTATAAAATTAAATAAAATTTGCATAACTTTAGGCGAAATTTCAAAACTACAAATAGGTATTAACCCGGCCTCTCCACCTGCAATCTACCATTGAGTTATACCATTAATATTTACTCTTTTGTTAGTGGAGACACCAAATGTTATAAAATACCAATAAATTATACCAGCGGGTTATAATAATTTGGCGAAACTCGATGTTATAATAATTTCATATAAGACATATAAACAATTCAAAGTAACTGCCTGTGTTGAATCTTAATGCTAATAAATTAAGTTTTAATAATAAAAATTTTCAAAATGAACGAAAAGGAGGAAATTATGAAATTAGTTCAATTGTATAGAGACAATGAATGCTTATGGAATATAAATTCCAGTTTCCACCTCACTCGAAGCCATTTTTAATATTTTTGTTTATAGAAATGCTAATGGTAGTGGTATAGTATAATAAATAATGTCAGGTGGAGAGGTAGGGTTAACATAGAGTTATAAACAATAGAGGAGAAATAAAGTTCTTGCACTTTCTTTTATGTACACAAGCCATTTAGTTTTTATTGTTGTTAAAAAGTGATTGTGTAGTTTCGAGAAAATTACAAATTTCAAATAGAACAAAACAATTACAAAAAATTATTTATAATTAATTATTATTTGTGAAAAACTATTTAAAAAAAAAATTATGAAAAATGACGTGTTTAATCATGCCGTCACAATACTCGCAACAAATTACCTGGAATTTTTTTTCATCGATAAGTTTCATTCTTGCTGTATGGTATGCAATTACCCCTGGTATTCCCACGTTATGGAAAATAGCTTCGGTTTTACCAATTCCTAAGAAAACGGACGTTTCATCTATGGCAAGTCTAAGACCTATTGTCGGTTTTATCAAAGGTTCTTGAGAAAGCCCTCTTTGAGCAAATCACGAAGTATATTGATTCAAATGAATTTCTAAGCAGTTATCAATCCGGTTTTCGAAAAAAAATTCAATACAAAAACAGCTCTGTTAAACGTTACAGATGACATAAGTCGACTCCTAGATAAAACCAATTCGTTTGTCCTACTAATTTTGATAGATTTTTCCAAGGCATTCGGTATGATCAATCATAAACGCCTTTTGCAGAAGCTAATGTTATTCTATAATTTCGATCTTACTTCAATTAGGTTACTACATTCTTATTTAAATGATCGTAGGCAATATGTTAGTTCGAATGGAATGGTATCGTATCTGGGTAAAGTTAATAACGGTGTTCCACAGGGTTCTATATTGGGACCACTGCTGTTCTCATTATTTTTGAACGACATTTCTACGTGTTAATAATTATTATTTTCATATTTATGCGGATGATGTACAGATTTATCTGGGTGGCAATTTTGATCTAATTCAAAATATTGTTGATTTAGTTAACTTAGAATTAAGTAATATTTGCCGTTGGGCTAGTTCTAATGGTCTTATTGATGAGAATCCTAAGTTCATGGTTTGATGCTCAATTTTTGTTATTAAGTGAAAAAACTAAGGTTATGTTCTTCAAAATATTGGGTGATCCATATCAGAGTTATTTTCCTGAAGTTTTTTACCACAAACATGATTGCAATTTAATTCATTGTGATAGTTCTTGTTTTAAAATTGATCCGAAGACTTGATTCAAGTACCTAGGCTTAGATATTGATGCTAACCTAAATTGGGGAATCCAATCTCAAAAGATTAGGGTACAGCTCAATTCTGCCCTACGGGCTATTTATTTGTCACGTAGATTTTATCCCACACGGGTTTTACTTAATTTTTATTACGCTTGTATTAAGTTTCGACTGACTTATGGTTTGCCATGTTGGGGTGGGCTTTACATGAACACTTTGGGGCCTTTATACAAATTACAGAAGTACATTTAACGTGTCATATTTTTTAAATGTCGTCGTTATCACACTTGGCCCATTTTTTGGATTTAAAATTTGACAGTTACATCATCTCTACATTTTTCGAGTTTTAAAACTATTTTATTCGCTTAGTGGGATTGGTAACGGGTTATGATGTACACAATAATCACCGTATTATTTTTACAATTTCTAGTTTTACTACCGAAATATTTCTAAAATATTATTTGGTCTCTTGCCCACTAATTTACGCTTAGATTTTAGTAGTAGGTAACAGGTTTGTCAATCCTTTAAAAAACTGGTTGTTGGAGCATAAGATTTCACTATTTACGTTTAGAACTAATTTTTATTTGTTTACAGTATTTTGATTAAAAAATTGTTAATCTTTTTCATATTCTGTTAATTACTTTTCTGCTATTTTTATTATAGTTTTGTATATATCTGAAGTTTTCTCGCTACTGTCTGCGACATAGTTTATCCTATCTTCTTAGCCGACCCATTATAGTTAAAAGCACTTGTTATTTGAATGAATTTTTGTACATAGTTGGTTAAGATAAATAATAAATAAAAAAATAAAATAAATAAAATATTTCAGAACTTTATCTAAAAATGATTTTAGAATCCTATTTCCATCGTGCATGCCCAATTTCACTAAAATCAGTTGAAAAATAGCCAGGTTCCATCCTAGTTGGTGATATTCCAGAACTTAATCTAAAAATCATTGTAGAATCCCATTTCAAACATAGATACAAAATTTCACTAAAATCGGTTAAGGAATAATCAAATTCAATCCCACATGGCCATATTTTTATAAGGATACCTTAAAAGCAAGGTTTGTAGCAACCCAAACAAAATATTTGAAACGAAACGAGTAAAATTTTGGAGAACATGCGTGATAAAACCAATGAACTCGGTTGTAACTTTGTATAAGGTATATTGTATCACTGATAAGTTCATATTTTCTCAAGAAATAAAACGAATAATTAAACAAAAACGCAATAATTTATTGGCTGGATTGTTCTTATTTCGTCACTGATGGTATATTACTTAATGACCGTGATTGTTTGTTTTTTGTTTTAGGCTTCCTATTTAACATAATCCGTCCCGTTTGTTGTTGATGGTCTGCAACATCTGAAAACATAAGAAAAGAAAAGCACAAAGAATCATTGGGAAATAATTATGTATATACTTAGATACGATTTATACTTATCTGAAAATCCACCTTTGGCTAGTTAATTTATTAAATTTTCTATAATCTAATAGCTTCTTTTAACGTTTGACTGCCCGTCAAAAGGTCGTCTACATAAAAATCATTCAGAAATCTTTTGTTCACATCTTCGTTTTCGGGCTCCACGACAAGTTGTTGCATTGTTCTGATGGCTAGAAACACTGAATAGACAAGACCAAAAGTGACTCGAGTACGTAAGTAATGCCTCATTTTCTCTTCTGGAATCTCTCTCCATAAAATTGTCTGGAAGCTCCTCTACTCTTCAGATACGACAATCTGTCGATACGTTTTTTTTCAATGTCCACAACTAGCGAAATTTCATTATCCCCAAATCTTAATAACCTCATCTCTACCATGTATCTTCCATAAGATGTTCTACGATGAGTGTTGACAAAAAACTGTTCGCATTCAACTTCTTCTGGAGTCAATTTGGTACTGTTTGGCCAATTTTCAATTTCCCAAAATTTACGCAAAGTTTATTCCCAGTTTTTATCACTTTAATTTGTAAGGTAACCGTCGTTGAGCTCATCTGTAGTCGGTGATGGTTGGCCTGAGACTATCCATCTAAACATCGTTTTTTGTAAAATTAAGAAATTAAATATTTTTGTCCACTCTCCGTTATCTTAAAAAAATTGTCTGCTTCGATTGATATGTCGATAGCTGGCTTATGAAAATAAGGATCAGCTAACTTCAAATTTTCTTTTATTTCTTTCGTTTCTAAAGAAAATCTTGGTTAATAAAATCTTCTTCAACAGATTCATGAGCACATTCTTCTTTTGACTCAGGATCTAACTTCACCCCTATTATGATTGTCGAGCCGATTGACAATCGACACGACTCTGTGTTGGGTTCTCAGTTTTTCATTTGATATTAAAAATACGAAAAATGAAAAGGCAACAGAGAGTCGTGTCGATTGTCGATCGAGTCGACAATCATAATAGGGGTGATTTACCAAAATATATACAAGCCATGGATCACGCGATTCTGCTTTTTCATCGAGAACATGTAAACCTCGAATAACTTCGCCTGGATACATCAGTACTAATACGAAGGCCTTGGGCTGAAAAACCACATGTTTTGGTTTATTGTATCTGCTTTTACCCTTTTCCCATGCTTGTGCATAATCCACCTCTGCAACTTTTACACAATATATGTACTTTCATTTTTATCAATAGAGCGTCAAATAAATCTTTAGACGAACGAAATTCGATATATTTTCGTGAAAATGTGGGAATATTCACTCAAGGCAAACGGACGTCGCTTTCACGGTGATTTAAGAGCGATATCTCTTGAATAAATTGAGTTTGATTAGGTAGTAGATATTCTAGCGTCACATTTTAACTCGCACTTTCCGGTTCATAATTCTTCTCATATTTATTTAAATGTTTTGTTTATTTCTCAATAAGCTTCTATTTTATCAGCAATTTCCGCATGAGCGACATTGAATTAACCATCAACAGATTTTTCAATCTTTTGGAAATCTTTCCACTCATAACTTAATATTGCCAAAGACATTTTAATATCACTAATTTGTCGAGCATGACCTAAATGTTTGGTTTTACTTTATCAAATTCTTATTTGAAATGCACGATTTTCCGCCATTTTGTAATAATATCTCAAAATTTATTCAAACACGTTCAATACACGTTAACAAAACACAATTATGTATTGTTGTGAAGTCTATCGGTCTTATGGTAATTTTTGGTTTGTGAATTTTTGGTAGTTCTCGGATTTTTAGTGCCGATGGTTTTATGGGTTTAAGTAGTCCTTTTTGTTGTAACGTAGAACAACGTTGTTTGTTGGGTTTTTTTGTAGTTCAACTATATGTTATTGATTTTGATATAGTGATCAATCTGCGAGTTATAATCATCTGTTTTCATTATAATGAGTGTATTTTGTTTATCGGCTTTTGTTATGAGTGTGCCATTGCCATTCTCTAATAACTTGACATTTATGCCTTTCACTATGAATGTCGTTCGATTTTGTGGATGTTTTCTTTAATTTATTTTTTTTTTTATAGAAACCACTTTTTCTTATATGAATGATAAGAAAACATAAAATAGAGGGGAAAAAAGATTCACAAGTCATGTAGGCACAACAAATAGCGTATAAAGGCGGATTTTTAATATAATTGTATGTAGATATAGTGTTTGTTAGAAATTTGATAAAGGATTAACATCCGAAACGATCGTAATTTCAATTTCAAATAAAACTAAATATCACATTAAGTGACAAAATCAAAATAATTGTTTATCTTTTTTTTTTTTTTTTAATTGGTAATATTTACATTTCCAGCTTCTCCAATCACTTTCACACCAGCATTGAATGCTTCGCTGGTCGCTTTTTTACCTTATTCGAAAGCTTTACCGATTGCATCGGTCGCTTTGCCGGCTGCAGATGACACTGAATCTTTTGCACTGACTGCTGCATCCCCAACACTATTACAAGCATCTCCAGCTAAATCTTTGGCATCTTTTGCAGTGTCACTTATCCATTTTCCAGCATCACTTGCAGTTTCGGAAACCGAGTCACCAACTTTTCGGGCCTGTTCTCCCAAAGTTTCTGAATAGTTTACAAGAAAAATAAAGCGAAAATTTCAAAATGTTTAAGTTTGGCGTTAATTTGAAATAGAATTTGTATACATAAGTATGTATGTACATAACATTTATAAATTTATAAAGGGTGTCAAAAAATGCACTTCAAAAAATGTCGAGTGCTATTTCGAGTGCTTTTTCTCAAAAATAACACAAAATGATTAAAGTGCAACCAGCAAGTTATTGACCATTTTACATCTGTTCGATGAGTCTGAGAAACCCTGCAGATAGCCAAGGTACAATCGTGACTTTTTTTTGAGTCAAAAGTGCCAAGCTGCTAGGCTTAACAAATCTGAAACACTTATAGACAATCTCATCCGTCATTCCACCTTGAGACTAATGTGTATGGTCACATACAAAACCGTTGATCAAAGCAAATTGCGTCGCTTTTTCATTATTAACCTGTTTCAATTTTATCAAACAAATCTAGTAGCCTAAATTAAATCAAATTTGTTATATAAAAACGAAAAACATTTTGTAATTCATCGATTCATACTCGACGTTTATAATTCAAATTGCAACGCGTACAAGACCTTGGATTCCTTGATGACGTGTCCCTACAAACACGTCGAAATATGTCGCGGCATGACAATAGAGCTCCCCCTCACTATGCACGAGTAGTGAGATAGCACGAGCTGGTTTATGAAAAAAAACTCAAATCGAGCAGGGGATGTGGCATTGAACAACCAAAGCAACAAATATAATTAAAAATAACGAACAAACGTACTGACGGATTAAAATAAATTTTTCGGGCGATGCCGATTATGAATTATTGCAAATGGTACACACTTCCAACACTTGTTATAATATTTAAAATTAATAAAAATATCATTATTTTAATCATTTTGTTTAATTTCTGGCACAGCAACTATTTTAGCACTCAAAATATTTTTAAGTGCGTTTTTTAATAAATATGATTTATACCTTGTAAAAAAATTGATAAAAAACATTATCAATTAGTGTCGCAAGTTTAGCTGATAGTTGATCAACTCTCTAGTATGTAGGTATGTAAATTGTTTTTCATTCGTCATCACTTAAAAATCAACTAAAATTTTTGGGAAATAAAAAAACTTCACAGAATCATTGTTTTTATTCGAAAGAAGAGAGTTTAAAAAAATGATTTTATTGGAAAGGGACATTCCTCAAGTTCGTATTAAAAAAGAAAGATACACAAAACAACCCTTGGTTTTTTTTAAAATTAATGTTTGGTTGATACGCGCATGCGATTAAGAAATGCGTGGTAAGAAATGACGCCCCCCCCCCCCCATATCACCCTACTACATTTAATCCTACACTTTTGGGACACCCTGTATATAAAACGTACTTCCGTGGCCAATGGTGGAATATTGTAACAACATTTTACTTCGTTTTGATCTTTTTACGGAATATTAGCTAAAGTATATAAGAAGTAAAATCTAATTACAAAATTGCACCATATGTTCTTGATACTTGAATGAAAAACGAATCAATAATATGTGATTTAAAATATTTAGGTAAATATGAAAATGGTTAATTATAATTAAATAAAACAATGTTATGGCACACTTGCATTACTAAATTATATGGTTACAAACTTACAATTAATACGCGCGAAAACCACCAAATAAAATATGTAACAAGAAAATCGTTCTAGAATGAAATTTTCTGGTGAAGCATTTTTTAAATCGATTTTATCAAAAAAAAAAAAGTAATAATAATAATAAGTGTGCCAGTCATTCTAATACCACAAAATCTATAGGTTTAGAAAATATCAACTGCGAAAACTCGAAGAATTTCAGAGAAATATAATAACAAACAAATAACAAATTTTGAAAATTTACCTGAATCAGACATGTTTGAAAAATTTGTGTGCTTTGTTTTTTCTTTTAATTAATGATCACAATTATTTACTGAAATTCACAATTTGTTCACTTTAAATAACACAGTTTACACAATCAATAGTTTTTCCGGTAGGTAAATTATTAATATTTTGGTTTTTGGTTTTTTTATTTTTTATCATCCAAGTCTTGATGGCGCCAATTGAGTAGTGAATATATAAAAATTATTCGGAAAAAATGAAAAGAAAAATAAAAACTAAAAATTTGTTTGTATGTGGTGGTGGAAATATAACCATTATCCAAGTAGGCTTTTTTTTTTGTTTGTTTTGCTTATGTACTTATGTAATTTTGTTCTAAGTAAAAACGTTGGTAGCTTGGCTCTTAATCACAATTTAAACAAAATCTGTTCGACGTGAGATACTTAACTGTAAAATGTGATTTCCTTTAAAATTTAATGGGTTTAATAAAGAATGAATAAACTATAGATGGTATAGAAGCTATAGAAGCAAATCGCAAGTGCAAATAAAGATGACATACAAGAAGCATTAAGTACTTACTAATCCAGCTAACTATTCCTGCTTCTTTACCTTATTGATGGGGGTTTGTATAAGAAAAGTTACGTATAGAAAATTTGCAAATACAATTCTAGTTTCATTTACTTCAACAAGACGTAGGTCGAAAATTAATACGAAAAGCAAAACAATATCATCAAATTTCTAAATTTATGCAATTTGAAGGCAAATTCATCGTTATTTCGCAGAAGTATACGAATTTCTTAAGAGTCAAAAAAGTGATTCTCAGAATCTAGATAATGGACCCGTTTCAATGTAAATCGTGAATTTTCCTTTCTGCTAGTCTGCTGTTAGGTATTTCTATGAAAGCTATTGATCTAATTTTCAAACCATTCATAAATTTATGAGGAATTGCTTATTAATCAATTCGAGTTTCCATAGAAATAGCAGCAGAATAGAAGAAAAGTCCCAAATGAATTTAACTAGATTTTGAAACAAAGAATAAAGTTTGTTTTCACTGCTTTTGAACGAACCCTTGGGTAACGTTCCGCCAGTTTTCGTCAACTTGTTTTTCAGCAACTTCCACCTCAGGTTGAAAAACTATATTTCTATAATACTTTAGGTCATGCCCAGCTTCCCAATTTAAACCAAAATGTTTCGTCAGCAACTTCCTTACGTCCTCAAGTTTTTCTCGTTTTACTGGAACTTCGGAAGTCAATTCACTTCGCGGAATAAATTTAAGGCATTTGGCATTTGTTTTTTTTTTTATAATCGCTTGGAACGAATTAACGTCTGTTTTGTAATTTATTTCACTTTTCAAAAACAAAGTATTCTTCTTCTTAAGAAGCCATGCGTTTTGTAGCTGCGAAATGGAAGTGTAGTTGCCAGGGTGGTTTTACGTGTGGTTCTACAGAAGTCTTAAAATACAATACAAGGACGTCCTCGCCAACATTTTTCACCGCACCATACTTTGCGAAAATTCTAAGTTTATGGTTGGCTGATTGTGTCCTTTTCCCTAGTTCCTTCTCTATCCGACCAAAAATCCTACCAGATGGCAAATTAGAGTGCCCCACAATAAGCCGTTTACAATATATAAATTTTAAAAAAAAATATGCCCAGTTTTTTGGTTATAGCACTAAAAGACTGTTGCCAATTTCAATGACAGCGGTTGCAGCAGATTTTGCTTTGTCGCCGATGTCGCTTCCGCCCATTTCTTCAAAACCTAGAATTGATAATCTTACACAAAATTTCATTTTAACACCACTGTAGACATACTTACCTCAAAATATGACGAATTATTACGTAAACAAAACACAAAAAACGAATTTTTATTGTTGAATGATAGACACACTTACTATTTACAAAAAAAAACACTTTTAAATAACAACGGATTAACAAACGCATCATATTCATATCATATCTTGTTCGCTGTTAAAAAACATACAAAGACACGCTTAAGCGATCGAGCATTTATCCAATGCCGTCTTGAATATATACAGGCCAACTGACTACAAACAATGACGACACACTTTTCATACCAGATGCCTCGCCTCGAAATTTTTAGTTACTACAAATATGAAGCTGATATCCTTTCATACCGGTGGCGATGATTTTGAACATTCGGTTGCTATCAAATATGTGATTTTGGTCCATTTTACACGTGAATTATAGCAAGAACTGAAATATTCTGTTTTATATTTCTGGTTGTACTACCATTTATTAACAATACAAATTGTTTTTTTTTGTGTTTTGTTAACATGATAATTCGTCAATTTTGACTTACGTACAGTGGTGTTAAAGTGAAATTTTTAAGATTACCAAAATCCATGACAAAGAAAAATCTGCTGCAACCTGCAACCGCTGTCATTGAAACTGGGCAACAATCTTGTAGTGCTATAGCCAGAAAACTGGGCATATTTTTTTAAAAATTTAATAGTGTAATCGACTTTTTAAAAAAATAATTTTGGGCAACGGCAATTGTAGAAGAAAACTCCTCTTGGCCCATTTTTCCAACATACCAATCACCGATATAGTGGAAGGTTTAAATTCGATTCTCGTTCGATTCTTTAAATCGCTAGCCTTCAGGCCCGGTAAACATTTCCACCGTCTCAGGAGTATGCGGCTTCTTTCAAGTGCTTTCGCAATAGTCCGATTAAAGCTCAAATAGGAAACATGCATAAAAATCCCATAAAAGTAATGGTATTTTACCTTAAATTGAGGTTCAGCTTGGTTATTATACTCTACAACACCTTGATGCTCTCCCTTTGCTTGAAAAGTATTGTCGGATTCCTTTTCCCCGAGTGTAATTGTACATTATTCAGGTTTGTCAGGAACATTTGAACCTGATGTTTTTTAGAACCATATTGTTTTGGTTTGGCGTTTCCACCTCGCTTCTCTTGAGGAGATTTTCCCAATTTTTAGATGCCGTTTACATATATTTTGAATCCTTAATTAGGATACGCCGAGGATACACATAAAAGCCGAGTTGCATACCTGAAGAAGTCCCAGGTTTTTCGTCATGATGTAGTATGTTATCGTAATACCTTTGGCAGGACCGTTTTATACCTAAAAAAAGAGTGTTGACTAACCTAATGTGCGTCTTCTTTCAAAATACACAGAATGAGAAGAGTTTTGAAACTAACGGCACAGTGGATAACAACAGTTTTTGAAACAACGCCATAAACACAGGGGATAAAGTAAGCTTTGACGCAAATGCTTCGGTGCAATATTGTCAACTAGATAAAATTATTTTAAAATCTCCATTTTTAAAAATTTGGATAAGACGAGTTTTGAAATTTACTCACTCAAATGTTAACGGCCCCTCATCTTCTACACATCTATCTTTAGATTTTGTTCTAAATGGAAATTTCGCATGCCGGTTCAGTGGATTTTGTGGAAGGAAACGTTAAAATTTCTCGCCATTGAATTGTACAGTGAAATACAATTAAAACTGCAGTGGAATTCAAAAATCACATAATTAAAAAATAAAACGACCGCGCACTTTCTTAATTTAATTATTTGAAAAAATTTTGACAAAAAACTGTCCTAAATCCGAAAAAATTCTTGGCGCGTTTTTTATTAACTATTTATTATTCTTGCAGATATCAAATTAGTAATAATAATCGAGGTAACCGTAACACTGATAAGTACAATATGAATAAAAAATTAAATATTTTAAACTAAAAACTTTTAAATTCAATTCATATTCAATTTTTTTACACTAGAAATATTCTTTCAACTTCTCCCAACCGTTCCTTTAATTGACTTTAATTAATTTAAATAACGACATTGATGTAGGTACAGTTAACAAAACAATGCTTCTGTAAAATCTACGTAAATTTTGCGTATCAACCATGAATACATACCTAATATTCACGTTTATTATTCTAAATAAAGCCTACTTAGTACGCAGTTGACGTGTAATGAAATTTTCACTAAGTAGTTTTCAAAAAAAAAACAAAAAAAATAAAATGGGCAGGAAAAATTGGTTTGTCGAATTTCGTAAAATTTTAGATCACTGCTGAGATGTTCTAACATCACTTTTTTCGATGTTCGATAGTATTCATGTCTCTCTTTTCAAGAATAAAATTGTATACTACATATTTCGACTTTTGAATTAAGCTTTTTCTATTGCGATTCATTCATCACTCTTTATCATTCAAATTTTTGCTTACGATATTTTATCGACGTGAAGAAAAGAGTAAGTATACAATAGGCTGAGATCGCATTAGAAAAATCGTAATGCAAAAAGGAAATAGAGTACAATTTTGTTCTTGTTACAAGAGACAAAATACTATCGAAAACGAATCGAAAGTGATGTTAGAACATCTCAGCATCAGCGCTGATTACTTGAATTTATTAAACATTTAAAATTGAATACAGTAGGCGATTGAAAAAGATAATACCATACTTAAATGATAAAATGTCAAAATTTCGCTTCACATTTATCCAGACGTGAAGATTAATGGCTGATTTACATTCAACGACTTTCGACGTCCGCAAAAAAGTTGAAACACAACATATGAAAAACAGCAAAGACAAAAAGAGAAAAAATATTCATCTGCTTAAAAAAGTCAATTGAAACCCGAGAAACAAACCCAAAAGTCGTCGTCTGCTTTTTTTTGCAGATGTCGAGTTTCATCTTTTTTCTGTAAAATCGCCAATGCATGAATAAATAACCAGAATAAGGTTACATAAACAAGAAAACCAATCATTTGTATTGGTTTATGACATTTTTTGTTTAAATTTATTTTTTAATGTGTAAAAAAAATAAATTTTTGATTTGACATCTGCATCTGCAAAAATCTTTGAATGTAAATCAGCCTTAAAACGCAGTGAAAAATGTGTAGAAATAAAACAGAGACATCTATGTGCTGCTACGGAATATTTCATTTTTCGTTAGCTAACTGCTTACTACAAAGTGAAATTCAGCGGTGAAATTTTCAGTTTCGATTTCGCTTGTGACATTTTTATACATATGAAAAATATCATTTCACATCAAGTGCTTACTACAATCTTACCCCGAAATAACGCCTAGATGTTTTATTCGAGAGTCTCAAAAATTAGCAAATTTCCAAATTTTTGAAATATTTCGATTACAGCACCTATTCGTATATAACGCTAACGTTAATTTAGTGAAACTAAAATTCTAGTCTACATTTATGTAGATACGTTTAGGTTAGGCATACAACCAGCTGATATAATAAACGATAGCAGTCAAAATAAAATTTCCAGATATGGTCGAGCCATAAGACACGCAAACCACAGAAGAAAGGCAACCAGATAATAGCGTGGACCAAAATTTAAATCATCTTAACCTTCTTTTTGCACACTTAACTATGTATAATTATTTTTGAATTTTTGTAGCCACTGAACGACAATTTAATACTGTTGCAAGGTTTTTAGAATTTATCAAACAAATTGACATATTTTGTTGTTATTGTAACAGGTATAGTTGCCCAAAAATGTCAAAAGAAATATTTTTAATTTTATTTTAATTTATAAATGTATATAAATTTAATAATGTTCAATTTAATCAACAAATTAATTAATCAAATTTTCCGTTGGCATGTAGTTCGAGAGTTCTATCGGAGTATATTCGCGAGTTTGAGTATAGTGCTTCTTGCGATAATTTAGTCCTGACGGAAGGCATTTAATTGTTTTATCATTTGATCAAACCTCTCTGGAAATTAATTTATATCAAAGTTGCGCGTCTGCCAGTGATCTGATCTACAATTACCGAAAATGATGTTATTACGGAAAATTTACATACGTAGTCGTTTTAAGGGTATGTGTAGGTTTCAAATTTTTTTCAAAATAGATGGGATTCAATGATTATATAGGTACAGCTACTTACATATCGCATGATTTGAGACAATTTTTTTATGAAATCGATACAGCAAATGAGCGTATCACGCCAAATGCACGTTCTTGAAGTGATCGCCTAACCGGATCTCTCAATTTCAAGAATGACAAAATATTTGTATCTTATAATCAAGGCATGTGCCTTTATAATAACACCCTGGCCGGACTCTCAATACAGCATCAAACCATTCACATATACGAGATCTTCTGTGGTACATTTCTAGAAATTAAAACAATCGGCCAATTCTGTGATAATAGCAAATATCAACTGTATACAATCAAATCAATCCGTCTAATATGTATGTATATATTTCGAACATTCGTGAAATTACGATAAACTCTCTGAAACGTTGAATCCTGCGGCACCTCTTCATAAAGGCTAAATATCAGCTGGATCCTAGTCGCAATATGCTCGAATTAAGACTGTTCTACTGTAATTTCGATTTATATACAAATTTGCTTATGTGGAAAATACAGCTACTGGACGATGATCATATCGTTATGCTACCGAGTATATAATAACACTCAAGACCCAAAACCAAACAATCATCGATCGTATTTTGGGAATCGAATGTTATTTCAGTATTCGACATGGACGATGGTGTAGAAAACAGAAGTAGTTAGCATAAAATTTGTGCTATGTGGGATTTAGTTGCGAAAATTCCAATAGATGGCTTTTAGAACTTTTTCGATATTTTCGAGAATTTTTTTGTTATGTTCGAGTTTTTTTATTTTTTGGTAATTTAAAATGTCAAATTTAATACAAAATTATTTTATTGTTGATGTTACATTTTAATGAAAAATGGAATTAAATAACAATGCGATGAATTTTTTTTGTCTTTTTATCTATTATAATATGTCCAATTTTTTGTCATGCATTCAATCGCCTGTTTATCGTTTTTAGTATAATATACAACTACAAATGATAAAAGAAACAACTAAACAGATGACGTGTTACTCAATTTCTCGTTCATTGAGTATCTACTCACAAGTACTTCCAACTAGCAAATTTTTCCCATTGGAAGATGGCTAATAAATCAGAAGAGCTGTTGTATTTGTTCGAGAATTTTGTAATATGTTTCGGAATGTTCAAGTGAATACGGGCACCCAATTCACTCGCTCTCCCAGCCAAAATGTCTATTCAAATTTGGGGCAGGAGAAATTTAAACAACCCATAGTTAAAATACCTTCGTTCGGTTACCGATAAGTGCACAAACCTATATTTGATGTCACCGTAACTCGATCTCAGCCTATATTTAATTACGATAATAAGTGGGTCTTGGTGATGCAACGCCAATAAGATATTTTGCTCGTGATTCGGATCTCTTATAATTTAGTTATCCAGAATATCAAGCGAATCATACGATACCAACAGCAAGACGCTTGGTCGCATTCACATTTCACCTGATCGAGCTATTTGGAATAAGTGTACAGCTGATACATACATACCAAAAATGTTGGCTATTTTCCAATAAGGCATTCTAAATAAATAACTAAAAAGAATTGAGTTTTTATTTTAAACACATTAGAAGGTAAATTCGAAATCAAAATATTTTATATTATCAAAAAACAAAGATGCTGTACCACGTTTTACCCAGTAAATTGCTCGTTTTTAGCGGGATCATCGTAAGAACAAAATTTGTGAAATGTTACGTCGGCAGAAATGTACCTCTCTCTCTGTTTGCTTGAATTAAAAATGGGTGGGGGGGGGGGGGGGGTGGGGCACTTGTATTTGCCCATACCCTTTCTATCAATTTCTTCATTCATAATCGGCTTCTTAATTATAACGTGCACACTATCGAATAAGATTCCAATTGTTGGTTGATCCAGGAGTTTAGTTCCACGGTTCCAACGAGCTGCCATTAGGAGTAAACCCTAAACCGCGGTGAGTATAAGAAACATTTACGCTGCACAATTTAGCATCAGGTAGCATGTTCCTCCTTTTAAGAGAACGCGGCATGTTTTTACAAATCTTGTTTGCTATAAAGTAAAATTGATTTACAGCAATTTTTTCCATTATTTTAAATAAATGTATTGTTTTTACAATTCATATACTTACACTATATCCAAATCCAATGCGAGTTTCCTTATCCACACATTTTACTGTCAAAAGAAAACTTGTCAAATAGTTTCACTAACTACATTGTTGAGGGTTCTTAATTTGTATGATTTTAAACTAAGCCAGTAAACCAAAGAATACATAACCAAACCTTCTCCTACCTTCGGCAAAACAAGATTAACAAAATGAGTCGAAATTATTCCATACATAAACCGCGACTCTCTTTGATGTCTTCTGTGCTCAAACTATTGGAAATGAATACAAATAATGAAGAAAAAAAGAATATTATGCACATGTGGCAATGTTAATTTAGTTCTAAATAAATGTTCATGTGGCAACCCAATTCTTCTACCAACGTAATAAAACTTATGTCACGATCATTCCATAACTATAAGCTTATGTTAACGCATGGTATTTTAAAAATAATTAAAAGTATTCCTACAGTTGGTGTTAATAAATCTTAAACCAAACGTAATTAATAAATAATACACTGAGTATTATAAATAAATTATTACAAAATGTTGTTAAATATCTGAACCAACAAGACAACATTGTATTTTGTCAATTATTCCAAAGCCAACGTTAAACTTATTGCACGATGAAAAAATTATGAACATTTCTTTCAAAGCCTGCTTTTGAATAATGCAACGATTTAAATAGTTTTAAAATTATCTTAACAGTGAATTAACGAATCTGTCATTTTTTTGAAAACTCATCCTTGATACCAAAAAGTTTGTCGTGAGAAACTGTCGACGTTGTCGTCCTTCCGTTGATAAACGCAGGTGCATAAATTTAGACAGAAGTCGCTTTCACACGCACATAATCCACTACCGAAGTGGATTTGATAATCCACTCTCATATGTCTTTTCACACGCATCGAAGATTACTAATTTGACAGAAACGCAACTAGTTTCGTTTCGAATGTTACAAATTGGTTGTCAAAAATATATTTGAAAACAAGATAAAAATCAATTACATATTTTTAATATATGAATTTAATTAAACAAAATATAAATAATTTTCGATAAACTTTCCAAATTCAACTAAAAAAAATATTAATTAAGATATTAATTAATGAAAATTCAAAAAACATCTATTCAGTTTTGAAATTAATAACTGTCATTCTTTTCACACGGTAATTCAGTACCGCAGTGGATTACAAAATACCGAATTATAAAGTGTATTTGATAATCCACTTCGGTATTAGATTTGCACATTTCACACGACCATTTTTCGGATTATGTAATCCAGTTCGGTATTGGATTATGGTACGTGTGAAAGCGACTAGAGTTTCTCACGAGTTCACGATAAACCATTTGGTATCAAAAAAGAACTTTCAAAAGAAAAATTTTATTCTATTGTATTTATAAAAATTATCCTACGTAATCATACATGAATGAGGCCATCTGATTTCTAATATTACTTGGCAGCGCCTCTCTCTGCAATGAAAAATTTATTTTAAAATCGGCAAAGTACTAAACATAAGAATAATATACATTTGTTTTCTAACGCATTGAATTTAATTCCCTAGATTTTGTGTTATGCTAAAGTATATAAGAAGTATAATCAATATCTCGCATATACTGACACTCCAAAAAACAGTAAAATGCGTAGCAACGAAAATGAGAACTAAACGCATATAAATGCGTTATATACTTCTTATATAACAACACGGCTTACCCGGCTAGAACGGTGGTTGTGTTTGTGCTATCCAGAAAATTCTAACAGTAGGGTTATTTCTATTTCTTTTTTTAAACAATCTAATAAATGAAGAAGAAACATTATTAAATAATAAAAGAACCGATTTTTGAACACATTTTTTGTATATGAAATAATTTATTTTCAGTTTTTTTTGCTTTTGTTTGTGCAAGTGTGCAAAAAATTATTTTATATTTGCATATAAGCAAATGCGTAGTGCGTACATACTCGTATGAGTAGTGTGTACACGAGTGACTATCTTTGCTAGCAATCTAAAACACCGCATATTATCTAATTATAATTGCGGTTTGAAATTGATCAGTTTAAGACTGTATGCAGCACCTCATTAGTATTTATTATTTAGGTGGGACTACATAGCTGATTACCAAATTTAATGAAACTAGGCACTATACGAGCATGTACCGAACATGTGATGGGTGAATGCGTCTTTTTAATAATAAAATTGTAAGGGGTAATTATTTAATTGAATCACAATAGTTTCAGAAACTAACACTTAAGCACCCGGCAATTGAGAGTATATGCCAAACACCGCATTCTATTTTGATTCGCTGATTAGAGTGATGAAACAAAATACTTATAGCACAAGCATTGTATTTGTATCACATAAGCGATTCTTTACACATTCAAAAGAAAAACATTCGAGAATATACCATAGTGTTTGAATTTTCCGAAAAACAACACGTAACCGGTTGCTAACCCCAATAAACAAAAACACGCGTAACCATAAGTGTTAATCTATTTTAGATGCTAGATAACGCATTTAACCTTGGCATAGTAAACAACAACACATATACAACCAGAAATGTATTTATAACGTTATTATCTTGATGTATTAAATGCATAGTAGTATGTAAATGAATTTGCCATATAGGTATTATCAACATATTATTGTTATGATTTATATTGATATTCTATTTAGATTAAAATTGAATGACTAACTAGTAGGGCAGGGTGACCATGAAAAAGATTACATTACCAAAAGTCCCAAAAACAAGTTTCTAGATGGGTTTTGTTTACCATTGGGTTGGTTAAAGTACATGCCTCACGTTCAGGAAAATGCTACGTTCAGGAAAATCGGAAGCACAACCAATTCTTATCGGACAAAATAGAATAAAATTCTGAAAGGCAGTAAAACATGAAAATAAATTATAATATTCTAATTTTGAAAGTAGCAAATATCAAAAAAGCAGTAATTACAGTCGATTATGAAAAATTATGAAAAAGTTGTGTTGTTCTGTCGTTTTCGATTGTAAAACATTTCAGAGATTGTAAGTGAAAGTATTATCTTCCAAATAAAATAAAAAAATGCTGTTTTATGCTGCTTCTTAGGATTTTATTAAGTTTTTGAAAAATAGATTGGAGAAAAAGTATTGAGAAATATTTTGTCATTTTTTGATTAAATTCTACTCCTAAAACCTTCTATTCGTGATCTAAATATCTAGGAACCAGACTTGAGGATCCATAAATTAAATTCTCCGAGGAGCGAAAAAGGGTTGGTGACGTATTCCCGAAGGACAAAATACCGAGGATACAAAATCCCGAAGATACATAATCCCGAGAGTAGAAAATCCCGTAATCCCTAGGAAACCCCGAAGAGTAATGTGTTGTAACCGGGGATGGTAAGTTTGCCCGCTTTTCAAAATCCCGGTTTCCAAAATCCTGGTTTTCGAAATCTTGGTTTTGAAAGACATATTTTTTTTCATTCAGGTAGCCCCTTCTGGTGAAGGAGAATTTTCATTTAAAGTAAAATAAAAATAAAAGCCGGGACTTTCTGAAAACCGGGGTTGTTTGAAAGCCGGGATTTTTATTTTTGCAAAACCGGGATTTTGAAAAGCAAGATTATGAAAATGGGATTTTAAAAAGCGGGATTTTTTGGGTGAAATTTTGACAAAATGGGGTTTTGGAATGCGGGATATCATTATCACCCCGTTATAAACGGGTTAGAATCGTTATCCAGAATGAAAAGCGCTACAGACGATCCAACTTGTCGGACCGACCGTCGGTCCAACCAGATCGGTTGTTGTTTACAGACGATCCGACTTACCATCCGATTTTGACAATATTTTTTTTTTTTTTGTCCCACAAACGAATTCAAACGATTGAATTATGTTTATTTTTCCTTTGTTGTTCTCGCTCTGCAATTTTACAAACGACTGAAGAAGAATATCGTCCGACAATACTACACACTATCCGATTTAGTTGGTTGATCGGACGGTTGGATGGAATTTCCATCCGACATATCCAACTTATTTTGTCGGACCGACATGCATACACACGATCCGATTTTACATCCAACCCCACCAAATCGGTCCGACCGCCCGATCAAATCGGATGGTCTATAGCGCTTTTAAAATAATCCCGAAAAAACAAAAAATTCTAAAAAATCAAGTTTTTTAAATATAACAAATGTAAATGTATGAAATATTATTTTAATACGTTTTATAACTTAGCTTGAAGGATGGGGATGCCGCCCCAAAACCTCCGCTTTCACGATTTTTTTAAATTTTAACATTCATAGAGATTAGAGCATATTTGAAAAAATTATATTTTTTAATAATTATTGACCTACTAAAATAAAAAACTCCCTAAAGCCGCCTAGCATTGGTCCTTTTCGCGCCAGTATGACATGAAATTATGTAGCTTCCTTTTGTTTTCATATTTCAGTTAACAAAAATTTAATGGGGTCTTCCCTTTCGATTGAGCAGTTTACTTTGTATTTTTCGGTATTATTTTTTGGGGGATTTTTCCGTTCGGAAATATGATAGTATCCCATATGGTAAATTAGGGGAAGGTAAGTTTGCCCGCTTTTCAAAATCCCGAAACAAAATCCCAATTTTGAAAATCCGACTTTTTAAAATCCCGCTTTTCAAAATCCCACTTTTCAAAATCCCGCTTTTCAAAATATTGTAAAGTAAACTAAAAATCAAAACCGGGATTTTTTGAAAACCGCGATTTTTATTTTTGCAGAATCGGGATTTTGAAAAGCGGGATTTTAAAACGCGGGATTTTTTTCTTGAGCGGGATTTTGAAATGGGGGATATCGTTACGACCTCGGTAAATTACCGAGCATTCAAAATGAAAACATTTTTTAATGTGTTTTTTTTTATGTTTTTGATCTAAACAATCTTTTATGCGGCTCAAGGCACTCCTGCCAAATCTCTCGCAGGTCCTTTTTACCGTCCTACTTTATGCAGTAGTAGCCAAATCGAGGACATACGGCTAGGCTACTACGCCCCGTTTAAGTTTAAACCACCTGCACATTGCATTGCCTCATGCCAGCCTATAATGCTGACATGAAAGGAGGGGTAAACCCATGACTTCCGTACTCTCAACAGGGGTCACAGCTGTGTTTATCTTCATCACCGACACCGATCATAATCAGATTATGAAAAATCCCTTTTGCATCCCGCCCCTCTCGTTATTCGAACCCAGTACCTCCCGATCCAAACGCCGCCGCCGCAGCTTTAACCACTGTGCCATTTGGTCGGTACACTTTTTACTTACAAGCAAGTCTGGGCAAATTACATTACACTGAGTAATTAAAATACTTTTACGAATTACAGCAAACTCAGTAATTAAAATACAAATTACAATTACTTAGAATTTATGTAATTAAAATACAAGATACTGTTAATTTGAAAACGAGTAATTAAAATTAAAGGGTCAAATTGTAATTTGTATTTTAATTACGTAATTCAAATATATGTAATTCGCTACTGCCTAGCCTTGCTCACAGGTATGTATGAAATTCGAACATATCGGACAAAAATTGTTGCTTGTTAGTCAAAAGTATTTTTTCATTGTGAATGCTCTGTTAATTTGCATACTACTGATACCATGCATCCAACACATCAAGAAAATATGGCTCTGGTTGTATATGAGTTTGTTGTTTACTATGCCAAGGCTAAATGCTATTCCTACAAAATCCTATCTAGCGTCTAAAATAGATTAACATTTTAAGCATCTGGTTAATGCGTGTTTTTTGTTTATTTCGTGTTTTTGTTATTGCAGTTAGCAAATAACAGCCGGTTACGTGTTACCGTTAGTGCGTGTTGTTTTTTTGAAAATTCAAACACTAGTATATTCTCGATTATTTTTCTTTTGAATGTGTAAAGAATGGCTTATATACAATGTATGCGGTATAAGTGTTTTGTTTCACCCCTCTTTTTAGCGAACCAAAATAGAATGCGGTAACTGGCATATACTCTCCATTGCCGGGTGCTAAGTGTTAATTACTACGTTTCAAAGCTATTGTGATTCATTTTACAATTTTATTATTAAAAAAACGCATTCACCCATCACATGTTCGTTACGAGATTGTACAATGGCTAATTTCATTAAATTTGGTAATTAATTAGCTATGTAATCCCACCTAAATAAATACTAATGAGGTGCCGCATACAGTCTTAAACTCGTCAACTTCAAATCACAAATATAATTAGATATAATGAATACGCGGTGCGGTGTTTTAGATTGTTAGCAAAAAGTCACTCTTGTACAAATACGTGTATATACGCATTTGTTTATATGTACGTAAATGTAAAAGACTAGGGGGTGGGTTGCGCGAACAAAAAAAAACTCAAAAGAATTTCAATATACATGCATAAAATGTATTCAAAAAATCGCTTCTTATTCCTCGTCTTCCTCGTTTCTTCAACAACAAATGCAAACATTATTCTAGCAGGGCAAACCTTAAAGAAGTATATAAGTACGCATATAATTCCTATTTTCATTGCTACGCATTTTACTGTGGTTTGGTTTGTCAGTATGGGAGAATTGATTAATACTTCTTATATACTTTAGTAAAACACAAAATATGATGAATTAAATCCAATTTGTTAGAAATCAAATGTATATTAAGCTAATTTTTAGTACTTAGCCGATTTTAAAATAAGATTTTTATTAAAGAGGGTACAGTCAAGTAATATTGGAAATCAGATGGCCTCATTCATGTACGATTACGTAGGATAATAGTTCGATAATTTGACAGCTAAAATATTTCAGATTTTTTTGATTGTTAAGGGAAACAAACAGCAGTTTATACGAGACTATCTTAAAATGTTTGAAAATAACTTAATTTTAATAAAAATAAACCACAGCAAAAACTCAAACGGCTCAAGAATAAACCTAAAGATTACGAATTTGCCTTCTTCTTATGTTTTAATATTTCACTCGATTTTCACAAACAAAATTACCGGCTTAGATTAGACTTCATATAAAAGATATGAACAATATTATGACGTTCAATTTGTTTTCCCTAACACAAAAAATCACAATGAAGTTGTCTAGTATTCAATCTATTTCTATAAATACAATACGTCGGCGTAACATTAACGTATCTGACATTTTATCGAGTTTTTTTTTTTATACCAAATGGTTTGTCGAGAGAAAATCTATTTGAATTTTTGCACTTGCGCTTATCACCGGTAGGACGACAACGCCGACAGTTTCTCACGGCAAACCTTTTGGTATCAAGGATGAGTTTTCGAAAAAATGACAGATACGTTAATTCACTGTTAGGTCGATGATATTTGACAACTTACTGAAGTAAACGTTTTACGATAATTTTTAAAAGAATTTAAATCGTTGCATAATTCAAAAGCAGGCTTTGAAATAAATGTTCATAATTTTTTCATCGTGCAATAAGTTTAATGTATGCTTTGAAATAATTGACAAAATATATGTTGTCTTGTTGGTTCAGATATTTAATAACATTTTGTAACAATTTATTTTAAAACACTCGGTGTAATATTTATTAATTATGTATGGTTTAAAATTTCACTTTTGTAGACCATGCAGTTACATTACAAGCTTATAGTTATGGAATGATCGTGATAAATATTTTATTATGTTGGTAGAATAATAGGGTTGCCACATGAACATTTATTTAGAACTAAATTAAGATTGCCACAAGAGCATTTTAATTTTTTTTTTGCTTTATTCTATGTTTATTTAAGTGCGTTTTATGACTCTCTATCAATGGCATTGTTATTCTAAAAATGATTTTGAATAGTTTAGATCAAATGGCTTGAATTGTCTCGGTTCCTATCATAGTTAATGTTAGATCTGCGTAAGCACATCCTGTTTCGTTGTACTTCGTTTCCGTAATCATTTTTGACAAGATAATCCCGATTACCGTCCGCTTTAATTAAGAGGAAGAACCCAAATATCAGTTTTTTCTTATGATTACATTTTCATTCCAAAAATACGTTTCATTTCATCCATTAACTCTTGAAAATCCAAACGCTCTCCAATCTTCCAACTACAATCCAACGTTCCAACTACAATCACCATCATTCGTTTCTCACCAGCTTAGCGTTTAAAATTACTGTTCAGTTTATTTTTATTTTTATTCCTTACTATTCGTTTTAAATTTGTTGTCCTCCTTTTCGATCATGAAATGAGTGGTTGGTTATGACTTATGAGTTTCCAGTCAAATGATTGTGTTTTTTCCCCTTAAGAATAAATGTTTTACTAAAAATGTGAATTTAGAATTAAAATTAAATTTCAACTGTGTGTGTGAATTCTGAATTATGTGGGAGTGAGTGCAAAAGTGCACAACCATGTACCTATCTACAAAATTTTCCAAAATCGTTTTATTGGTTTATCGGTAAGAAAACTAGTGTTTGCTTTCTGTTTTTATTAAATTTGTGCAATCAGAACGTTCAAACATGTACAATTATTCAATTTGGTTCCGCAAACTGAGTGATATGGTAAACCTTAAAATAGAGCAGACTAAAACACACTTCTAATCAAAACAGTTTGAAAAAAACAATGATGCTCGCAAAATCTGGCAAACTATGAATAATATAATTGGTGAACATCCTAATAATCTTGAAATCAGAGAAATTGTCATAATGATGTTACTATTTCAGATCCCGTAGCTATTGCTAATGAATTTAATTATTTCTGTGGTAACAAGGCAAAACGTAATAACTCGAGTTATTCCATATTAGGTACGTTTTATTTCAAATTTGAAATCTCCATATTCGAATTCACATCACATCAATTTTTTGTGATAATCCAGCAACTACAGGCAACCGTAATAATCATTTAAAAAAGCAAGAATTCAAAAAACCCATACTATTTTGAGTAACTCTTAATTTTCAAAACGTTTTCCTAAACAAGTCAGAAAAACCAGTTATTACGTTTTGCCATGTTAACACAGATTTCTTTGTGTGTATAGGGAACTCCAATGGTCCGACAGTAAAGGATGAGTTGGAAAGAAATCGAATAGTTACCGAGCATTATGATGTTACGAATGGTTGTTATTTCTCACCTTCCTCCTCCAGGGGAACTGTACAATATTATTAACCCCCTAAATAAATCGTCTCCTGGGATAAATGGAATTTCAAATAGTGTTGTGAAAAAAATGGTTTGTTACCTTGTGAACGTTTTGGATTTTTATCTTTAACTTAAGTGTAGAAACTGAAGTTTTTCCTTCAGCCATAAAGAGCTGTTGTTAATATATATTTGAGAAAAATGATAAAGCTTGTGTTAATATCTATCGACCAATACCGCTTCGTTCTATCTTCTCTAAAATATTTGAAAAGGCTATGAAGTACAGGATTATTGATTTCTTGGATAAAAATGGATTCCTATCGCCGAGCAATTTGGATTTCGTGGCAATCAAAATACAGAACAAGCGATTTTAGAATTTCTGGAACAGATAAGTGATAGCATTGATCATACAATTCTCCGATTAAAAATGTATGGTTGCGGTCTTCGTGGAATGATTCAGAAGTGGCTTTATGATTGTCTAAGTGATCGAAATCTAGTAGTCCGCGTCAATAGTTTATTGAGCAAGGAGCTGTATATTAGGGTTGGAGTTGCTCAAAGCTCAGTGTTGAGGCCGTTGCTCTTTCTGGTTTACATAAATGGAATCTTCCAGTATTTTTATGGTACCCTCACTGCGTTTGCGGATGATCTTTCATTTGTTTATGCTGGCGTCAACAATCATGCGAACCTAACTGGATAGTACCATGACTTAGTTATGCTAAGTTCGTGCGATAAAAACATATTTTGCTACTTTTATATCATTGCAAACGCTATCATGGCCTAATTTCAGGAGCTGGATATAATACCTTTAAAACACATGTATGTTTTCAAGGTATTAAAGTTTTTTTATATCATCAGCGGGAACAAATTTGTCAATTATTCTGTTTATAATCTTCGTTTAAATTTATAAAGTATGTCCCCAATGTTTCGTAAACGTTTTTTAAGTGTGGCTTCACCTATTATCTTTAGCAACTTACCGTTGAAAATACGAGTGTACAGCAGCTTTCCCGCTTTCTCCAAAGGTCTCAAAATATGGTTGAAACTAAACAAATCAATTGAGCATTTATTTTTTGTACTATTATAGTTTTGTCTTTTATTTTATTACTTCTATTAAAGTTAATGTTAATTAAATTAAAAATTAAATTCTGACACATGTTTCTTCGAAACTAAAGGTGCAATTATCCTCCCAATAACACGTCTAGCAGTTTGTTCAAATGTTGATTATGTTTTGGTAATGAATTAAAAAAAAGAAGACCATTATTATCTTTTGGTTTGGCCCATTTTAGCACCAATCATCGTCGACCGTATAAATCCGTACTCTCGCTTAGTGCTTCGAACGCCTTTTCTCCTTCCTGCTTTGTTACAAATTCAACAAATGCAAAACCCCGATAACTTTCTTCGCTTGCTGTTAATTTTTACGGCAGTCAAACAGCTTTTAGTTTACCAAATAGTACTTTGAATAGATCACAAATTTCAATCTCTTTCGTCTGGAATGGTACATTTCGTACCAATAATTTATAACCCGTTTGTTCGGTATTGTACACCTTTTTTTCGCCGATGTACTACCACCCCACCGTGCATATCTAGAATTCGATCACTTCGATTCAGTTCTAGTTTATTCCCGTTTACATAGGGAATCGGTCAAAGAACCTTTTCTGCATCTTTGTGTCTTGAATGGAATAAATCCATAGACCAAAGAAATATTTTCTTATAATTCTCCATGTCTTTTTTCTGGGTGATTTGTATTGAATGAATGCGACTGTATTTTGCAAAGGTTTTACGAACATTGTATACATTTTGACACAGATGTTTCGTTAAAATACAATAAACATTTCGTTAAATAAAAAAAACAATAAATCCAAATTTTCGTAAAGTAGCTGGTGCTGCCACTATGAGGGAGAACACGTAGTCTCTGATCTTGGTTCCCACAACCCTAGATGAATGGATTAAAATTGCCAAAGATTTTGGTCAAACTCATCAATATTTTAATACCTTGGGGTCAATCGACGGCAAGCATATTGCGATTAAAAATTTAGCAAATTCTGGCTTATTGTACTACAACTACAAAGGATTGCCAGGAAAGAGTTCGTGATGGTGGATACCGGAATAAATGGACGTATATCAGATGGAGGAGGTATTACTCCAAATTTGGGGAATTAATACAGAAAGGAACTCTTAATATACCAGAAGTTTGGCCTTACTCACAAAAATCGATAAATGAAGCTCGATGTTAATTCAATAAAATACTGTCAAGCGCACGCGTGGTTGTGGAGAACGCATTTGGTATCTTGGCATCCAGATTTGGCGTTTTTCAAAATCCAATTAACAATAATAATAACAATGGCATGTTGTTATTTGTACAATTTCTTAGCTAAGAAAAATAACCATTCATACTTTGCGTCCAATAAAAGAAGCACAAATGTGCTTATTATAATAATGAAGGGAAATTGGGATAGAAACGCAAGAGAAAATATACGTTTACTGAAATAAAATTCGTAACATTAAATTTAAAATTATTTATTATTTGTTCGGTTGGTAATTTTTAAAAAAATACAGAAATTAAGCTCGATGCATGTTCCTGTTGAGAAGAGCTGGATTCAAAAGTTGAATTTGACATAAAACTGGTTGGTGTTATAACGAGTAGAAAGCGTAATGATGTAAAAAGAGTAACGACACGAACTCTACACGGTCAATAATAATGACACTATTCCCACCATATACCAGTAATGATATCTCTAAATCAGAAAATCCGGATTTTCGTTACCGACCGTCATTCGTGATTACTTTAAGTTACACGATCAGTATTAATGTCGGTATTAGAAAGTATTGACATTATTACTGACCGTGTAATGTCAATTTTTTTTTAATTAACTATAATGTACATATGCTAAAACCTCAACCTAATCAAAACTAACAGTTTTACTTTGATTCTTATGGGAAACAGAAAAATGTTCACCTCTTATGGAAAGCTTATATTTCACTTAATAATACACATTGTTGTTGTTGTAGAATGTTTTTTAATTTAATTTCCCTTATTTTCTTTTAATTAGTGCTAGAAAATAGGGAAATTTGAGAATCTGCGTTTCAAATGAGTAAGACATTGAGTTGTTTGTTAGCGATTTCAAAAAAAATATTTAACTGGGTTTAAGTTTTAATTCATGTTTTATCTTCAATCGGAATCGCGTTTTTTCATACAAACACTATGAAAATAAATGAATTTTTAGTGTTTCTATATCACTTATTTTAAGTTCATTTTTCACATGCCGGCTCTATTCACATCAAGATGGTTCTGATATAAGTAAGATGGGTATGATTTCATTCGGTCGATGTCGTTTTTTCTATTACGAATACGATCATTATGTATAAGACAAGAGCTATCTTTTTTTTCTCCGCTTCGGCCACGTGCCTTTGTTGGTGAGTGTCTCTCGAATGACAGTTGAATTAGAATATCATTTTGGTCTAGCTAGCTGATATCGCATTAATAAAATACTTATACTAAGTGAAACAGTGTTTATATTCAGTGTAAGTAAAAAAGACACAAACTATCGTTTCTCGCTTTTTGTGCAAAACTCCAGTCCAGAAGTGTTTTAATTAAATAAATTGTTTTGCTTCATATTTTCTTCATAGTTATTTATTGTTGTCAATGTATAAAATGTACTGTTTTTTACAAAACTAATCTTTATTTGGAATATACGATTAGGCACCAATACTACAATAAAGAAGTATAAACGAAATTTTTATATTACATAATAATTGAACTGGCATGTATAACATATTTTGGAATTATTTTGGAATAATCAATATTTTGTACCTTCATGATTAAAAATTGAAAATTTGGACAAAAAATATCCAATAAATGGGAAAATTATCTTAGGGAACTCTTAGTAAATAATCATAAATAAAATTCTCTTGTACGGAAAATGATTTTTAAACCTATATTTTAAGATATAAGAACGTAAAACGCAAAAACAACTTTTGCCATATAATTTTGTTCAAATTTGTTGGTTTCTAATCCATTACTAATACAGAAGCACGAAAGTTTCTAAGCGGTCTGTATATATATATAGGTGTTGATATTCAATTTTTATATATTCATTACTCAATTGGCAACATCAAGACTTGGATGTTAAAAAATAAAAAAACCAAAATAATAATTTACTTACCGGAAAAACGTTTCATTGTGCTAACTGTGTTATTCAAAGTGAACAAATTGTAAATTTTAGTAAATAATTGTGATCATAATTTAATAAAAAACAAAAAAAATTCAAAAATGCCTACAGGTAAATTTACAAAATTTGTTTTTTGTTTGCTATTATATTTCCCTGAAATTCATCGAGATTTCGCAATTTAAGTTTTTCTTTTCTATATTTTCTCAACCTTGATTTTGCAGTGTTAGAATGACACCACACCTTATTATTATTATTTTTTTTTTAAATCGATAATTTTCCACGAAAATATTTCATTCTAGAACGAATTTCTTATTACATATTTTATTTGGTGGTTTTCACGCATATTAATTGTAACCATATAATTTAGTAAAGCAAGTGTGCCACATATAAAGCAAAACATTATTTTATTATTTTTCTATTTACCTAAATATTTTAAGAATCACATATTATTGATTCGTTTTTATTCAAGAATCAAGAGGAGTATATGGTGAGATTTCGTAATTACAATTCGAATAAAACTTTCTTTGACTATTTTGGTTAGAAATGACCTCCCCTGCCACCCTACTTCATTTTATCCTATACTTCTAGGACGCTCTGTATACATTTATAAACATTTTGAATTTTTCACTTTATTTTCTGTAAACAGTTGGAGAACAGGCCGAGAAAGTTAGTGACTCGGTATCCAAAACGGCAAGTGATGCTGAAAAATTGGTAAGCGACACTGCAAAAGATGCCAAAGATTTAGCGTCAAGTGGAGCGAACAAGGTTGGGGATGCAGCAATTGATGCAAAAGATAAAGTAAAATCTGCTGTAAAGTAAAGAAGCGACCAACGAAGTATTCAATGCTGGTGTAAAAGCGACTGGAGAAACTGTTTACGAACTGGAAATGTAAATATTACCAATTAAAATAAAAAAATTAAAAAAAAATATTAACAAATATTGTTTATAATAAAACACAAATATTTTGATTTTGTCACTTTCTTAATGTGATATTTATTTTTATTTGAAACTGAAATTACGATCGTTTCGGATGTTACTCTTTGATAAAATTTCTTAAAAACATTAACTAAAATTATATTCAAAAACTGCTTTTATACCCTATTTTTTGTGCCTACGTAACTTGTGAATCTTCTTTCCCCGCTATTTTATGTTTTCTTATCATTTATATAAGAAAGGAGGTGGTACCCCCATTCTTTAAAATACACTCGTTTTAATGAAAACAGATGATTAAAACTCGAAGATTGATGACTATATCGAAATCAATAACATAGTTGAGTTCTAAGAAGACCCAACAAATAAATATCACAAGTCGATCAATAAAATGATTAACAACAGTCCTACGTTGTTTAACCGGTAAAAAATCATTACCAAAAATCCACAAACCAGGAATGACCATAAGACCGATTAAGATTTCCTCGAGAGGCATTTAAACTCGCGATAAATCATCTTTGCGAGGCAAGGGACCCATCGTAATCCGTATGAAAACTCGGCTAAGGCTTCGCCACGCCAATTTCGAGTCCATTACCGATTTCTGAGGAATAGCGCTACTGCGTAATGCTCATTGATCGATTACCGAGATGGACAAAGGCCATTCCAACGTCGGAGATAAGAGCTGAGACGCCGTGGCAGTCTACAGCAAATGGATTGCCCGCTTTGATGTACCTACAACATTCGTCACGAACCAAGTAACACACCAAGAAAACTGAAGGTAAATACTGCAAGGTGTCGAAGAAAGTTTGATTAGGTAGCAACATATTCTGAAACACGATGTCCGAGAACCAAACCACGTTTCGCAACATAAAAATAAAAAAGGAATAATTTCCGTTATGTGCCAAACCAATCACATATAATCCAGGGAATTAAATGCAGTCCGTTTACTCGTCGGCATTAAACCATCACGACGATTAAATAAACAGCGATTATTAAGTTTTATAGGTCAACGAAACAACGGTGGCGCCAGATTGCATACAGCGAAAATAATGGGAAACTATGCAAAAAGGTTTGAGTCTTTCCTAAGTTTAGTGTTTTATTTTAGTGTAAGCGCTTTTTGGAAAATGCTCATTTAATTTCTCACAAAAATAAAAAAAATTTCATCAAAATTTTAATTTCATTTGGCGTCAAAAAAGTATATCTTAGCCCTAAAATACTTACAAGTTCATAACTAAATCGATGCATTTATCAAATAAGCCAAAAAGGCACACCTTGGTTGGATTAGCGTTAAAAAATGAAATTTCACACAACCAAAATTGGTATAGGCCATCTATTGGAGTTTATTAAACTAAAATCCCTATGCCGTTAATTTTATGCGTAACTGCTTCTAAAGACTACACCATCATTTGAGCATGAGTAGTTGCGAGTAGATATAAGTACTTGTTAGTAGTTTTCTAACGGTAATGGAACACGATTATAACAATTTGACAGAAAATCATTAATGGTTAACACCATAAAACGTAATTGAGTAATAACTACACTGTAATAATGTACTAAAATATTAGAACATCGATTTTAGTTATAATGCTTTTTTGTTAGATGTCACTTTATTTTGATTAAAAATAATTTAATTTTAAAAAGGAACAAAATGTGATGAAAAAATTCATTCGAGAAGCAACTTTTGTAAGGTTATCAACTCTATGCTTATAGTAATAAAGACAGTGATTTATTATATTCAAAATTTCAAAAACCTGGAAAATACAGTGATTTATAAAATAAAAAATTCAAATAGAAAAATGATTTTTCTTAATATAACACTTCAACTAACAAAAATATATCATAAAACCCCGCATCGAAAATCGACCTTGGCCTTCGTATTAGAACGCGCGAAAAACTCTAAAAAACGTTAAAGGATCTTTTCTTGCGGTATTGAATCAAGACAGGATCCTCTGGTGTACACATGGATACAAATTCTTCTATTTAAAAATTTGGAAAACCGTTCAAGTGAAGGAAAATCTTCTTCAGCAGTTTCATGAGCCCATTCTTCTATTGACTCAGGATCTAACTTGCTTTTTCATCGAGAACAAGTAAACCACGAATAACTTCGATTAATCAGTATTAATACGAAGACCTTGGGCTGAATGAACTTTGTTGAGAAGCATCGGTTGATCCATGAATTGTTTTAGTAAAGTGAAAACCAATTGTTTCGGCTTATTGTAACTGTTTTTAACCTTTTTGCTTGTGCATAATTGCCCTCTGTAAATTATGCACATTGCACATAATTTTATTTTTAGCAATAGAAGCGTCAAATAAACTTTTAAATGAGGGTGATTCGGAAAATTTTCCCGAAAATGTTGGAATATTCACTCGAGACAAACAGACGTCGCTTGCCCATTTATTTAAGAGCGTTATCTCTTGAATAAATTGAGTTTGATTAGCCAGTAGATCTTCTATCGGCACATTTTCCCTTGCATTTTCCGCTTCATAATTCTTCTCATAAATATTTAATAATTGCTTTACCTGCTTAAGCGGGTGAAGTCATGTTCCGTCTTATGGTTATTTCTTCACTATACTTATGTCGTTCGTTTTTGGGGATGCTTTCTTTATTTGTTTTAAAAGAAGCCACTCCTTTTTTATATAAATGATATAAATAATAAAGGAGGGGAAAGAAGATTCAAAAGTCACGTAGGCACAAAAAAATAGAGTATAAAAGCAGTTTTGTGCTTTTAGAAATTTGATAAAGGAGTAACATCCGAAACGATCGTAATTTCAATTTCAAATAAAAATAAATATCACATTAAGAAAGTGACCAAACCAAAATAATTATGTTTTATTATATAAAATATTTGTTTATCTTTTTTTTTTCTTTTTTATTTTAATTGGTAATATTTACATTTTCAGCTTGGTCAACAACTTTCCTAGTCGCTTTTACACCAGCATTGAATGCTTCGGTGGTCGCTATTTTACCTTATTCGAAAGCTTTACCAACTGCTTTTGTCGTTTTGCCGGCTGCAGTTGATATTGCATCACCAATACTACTAGCAGCCTCCCCAGCTTTGGACGCTCCACTTACCGCTGAATCTTTGACAGCTTTTGCACTGTCGCTTGCCAATTTCCCAGTGTCACTTGCAGCTTGGCACGTCGAGTCACTAACTTTCTGGGCTTGTTCTCCAACTGCATTTGGCAAAAATGTATAAAGTTTAAGATTAACGTCAATACATTTTTAAAAATATTTCTATATATGTACATAGAATTTATGACCTACATAAGTACATAACAATTATAAATGTACACAGATTGTCCCAGTTTAGGGTGATAGAGGAGGTCTAACCAAGATTGATTGTTCAAAAGTTATTCCACTTTTATTTTTTGGTGAAATCGCGTTCCCATCATTTTTTAAACTCTATTATCTTCTGTCTAATAAAACAATGGTTTTGTTAAGCATTTTTGTTTCACAAACATTTTAGTTGATTTATAGAAATTTGACCAAACGGAACAACTTTTAAACCAACAATTCGATAAAACTCTATTTGGCTATTTCCACTCCACTTCATTTGATCCTACACTTCTGGGACACCCTGTATATAAAACATACTTCTGTGGCCAATGGTGAAATATTGTAATTAAGTAAAATCTAATTTCAAAATCTCACAATGTGATGCTTGGATATAAACGAATCAATAATTTAATTTGCGTTCTTAAAATATTTAGGTAAATAGGAAAATGATTAACTCTACTTAAATAAGATAATCTGCTTTATATATGACACGTACATTACTAAATTATATGGCTTCACTAATATTTTTTATTTATTTATTTAGTTTATTTAGTAATATTTACTATTTGCACAAGATTTATAATTTACATATAAAAATAAAGTAAAAATAAGCACGTTAATCAGTTAAATTTCATTCTAGCACAAGAATCTAGTTTCTTTTCAATTTTTTAATTCGATAGGAAGTTCTTTGTAATTTTAATCCGTTATAAATAAGTAAATTCTGAGTTCTAGAATTTCTAAACAAATCTAACCAAAAATTAAATTTGTTTCTTAAAGATATGAGTTATCGCCCACATAGTTTAACTTTTTCATTAAATATTTCGGTAGAAACACAAATATTATAACATTAAATTTAATTCTTTGATCCCCACATTCAGACAGTTTAATGAATTTAATAAAATAGATTTAGAAACAATTTATTCTTTCTTAAAATAATGCGCATTCCCCTATTTTGTAATATGCGTGCAAACAACCAAATAAAATATGTAACACGAAATTTGTTCTAGAATAAAATTTTCTGGTGGAATATTTTTTAAATCGATTTTATACAAAAAAAAAAAAATATCCCAGTCTTTCTAACATTCTAACACTACAAAATCTAGTTTGAGAAGAAAAATATTGTATAGAAAAAATGATTTAAACTGCGAAAACTCGATGAATTTCAAGGAAATATAATAGCAAACAAAAAACAAATTTTGTAAATTTACCTGTAGGCATTTTTGAATTTTTTTGTTTTTTTTTTTTTGTTAAATTATGATCACAATTATTTACTAAGATTCACAATTTGTTCACTTTAAATAACACAGTTTACACAAACAATCTTTTTTCCGGTGGGTAAATTATTATTATTTTGGTTTTTTTATTTTTTAATAATCCACGTCTTAATGTTGCCAATTGAGATTGAGTAGTGAATGAAATGTAAAAAAATTATTCCGAAAACATAATACAATTTAAAAATTTGTTTGTATGTAGTAGTGGAAATATAGAGACATGGCGTCACCATTATCCAAGTAGGTTTGTTTTTGTTTGTTTTACATATCCATATGTAACTATTTTTTGAGTAAAAATGTTGGTACCTTGGCTCTTAATCACATTTTAAACAAAATCTGTTCGACTCGTCGATACTCGTCAATTTACTTTAAAAATGCGATTTCTTTTAAATTTAATGGTAATAAAGAAATAAATGGTCACCTAATTTATTATGAAACCCACAAGGCATCTTTTTCTTCGTTCCATAACGTATTTTTCTTAATGCTGTCGTACGCCTGTTGAAAGTTTATGAATAGACTGTGTACAGGGATGTCCTTTTCATAGCATTTCTCCAGCACAATCCTAAGCGGGAAAAGTTTGATCGGTCGCTGATCTATTTGGTCGAAAACCACATTGATAATCACCCAAGAGCCTCTCGCTATAAGTTGATAACTTTGCTGCGACTACGTTGGCCAAAAGCTTGTAGCACGTGTTCAGCAAAGCTATACCGCGATAGATGTTGCGACAACGAAGTGGACAAATTAGAGCCATCTTCCACGCACGTGCAAAAATTCAGACAAAGTTTCTCACAACAAACCATTTGGTATCAAAAAAGAACTTACGAAAAAATGTCAGATACATTAATCGTACATGAATGGGGGCCATCTGGTGACAGGACCACTTCAATAAAAAGTACTAAAAATAAGCATAATATAGATTTGATTTCTAACAAATTGAATCTAATTTATCATATTTTGTGTTATTAAAGTATATAAGAAATATAATCAATTTCTCACATACTGACACTCCAAAAAATAGTAAAATGCGTAGCAACGAAAATGAGAATTAAACGCATATAATTGCGTTATATACTTCTTATGTAATAAGGCTTACCTATTAAGTTTAGTGCGGTAATTTCTATTTCTGTTGTTGTTATTGTTCTTTTAAACAATCGATGGAAAAAAGAATAAATGATGAAGGTGACGAATAAATACTCATTTGTTTATGTTATTTTATCATTTGTTTATACGTCATGTGTACAACAGTAATTATCTTTGCTAAAAACGAATGGGGTTCAAGCTCCACCTGAATCGCAAATGTTTGGTAAAACATAAGGTGAAAAATTAATATTTTTGCTACATGACATGATTTGTTTTTTTATTCAAAACTAATTTCACTTCGGAGGTGGCGAGGGATTCCTTCGTTATTGTATTGCGAAAATGTGTGGGCCATATGATGGAAATTTTGCCTTCGCGCACGCCTAATGGCGAGCTATTGCCTCATTGAAGTGGAAAACATTTTAAACTCCGGACCATTGTCTTATATACCATTGAGGTTGGAGAATCAGAGGCCCTGACTACCACCACTTTTCTCCTGGAATCATCTTCCGGAGTTAAGCTGATCGGGAAGCACATCAGCTATAGGAAAGCATAGGCTGGGAACTCATTCATTTAACGTAATAAACGCAATCATTTAAAGACGTTTGTCAGTGTACGCGACATTATTTTGAGACTAGTTTTGAATTTAGTTGAATTAAATATTTTTAACCTTTCTCATACTATCTTTTGAATATAAATAAAACACCTTTCAATCGAACCAACGCAAAATACAACAAACGAGTGACCTGTCATAATCCTCAACAATAAATAAATCGGAAAATTATCCACCTTATTTTTGTTGGCAGTATTTTTTTCGCTATCGAATAGATGACGAAAAAGTATCGTGTTTTGTGCTCCCAAATTCGCGATATCGTGAAAAAATTCTTTCGCGGTGGAAATCATGATACGGGCCCCAGGTGAAAATCTAGAAGTAAGAGACGTCGTCGTAGTAGTAGATAAGAATAGTCCGAGAGGAACTTCGCCAAAGGGAATAATAGAGGAAACAAATCTGAGTGCCGATGACAAAGTATGACAAGCGATCGTTCGCACCGAGAATGGAGTTTATAGAAGGCGAGCAACGAAGCTTGCAGTGCTTGAGGTGAATCTTAGGACTAAGGGTGTTGGTGAATTGGACCGAGTCAATGCACCGGGTGGGAAGATTTTGGGATAAAAGGGATATTTAAGGCACTCGACAATATTACGGTGGATAAAATAGAAAAGAAAAAAGAAAACGTAGTAGTTTTCCACTCGGCAATCTGGTGAACACTACACAATTAATAAATTAGGAATTTAGAATTAAAAGAAGGGAATGAAGAATAAGGAAATCTAAACAAATAATCAAACGAAATTTGTAGCCAGTTAATATACAGCTCACAAACCGTTTGTTCCTCAATTCAAAATCAACGCGTTCAAATTTAAAAGTCATCGGAACACTAATAGTCTGCGAATATACCTTGGTTTTTATAAAACACACTCCGAGCCACTTCAGCAGTTGAGTAATAAAATATTACCAGGTGCAGAATTAAATTAGAATTTAGGGGGTTAATTTATACAGAGACATGATTTTCAAAAAACTTAAAGATTCTACAAGGTATCCAAATAATTATTGCTTAATTGGAGATAATATTTTTAAAATCTTGAGATTGGATTAAGAGGAAATTTTGTAAAATTAATATTGGGTCTATTTTTAATATACCCATGTTATCAAAAAATGTAGGAGGACTAGGCGAAATTAATGAACTTGAATAAGCAACAAAAATATTAAAACTCGATATCCATGACAGGTGCTTTAAGTTGTTGAGTTTAGATTTAAAATGAACGATTTGTTTGTACTCATTTATTTATTAATCAATACACATTTATTTTGCAATTTCTTTTCTTTTATTTCATCTGTAGAAGGGGATTTAAGTCCTAAATGGTCCGATGAGACTCCTTCAGGCAACAGAGAGTCGTGTCGATTGTCGATCGAGTCGACAATCATAATAGGGGTGAATGTTCTACTCTCAATCCACCAAACCACAGACTCACAATTAACGTTAGATTTTTTAGGACTGAAACATGTTGAACAGCAACTGAAATCGCATTCGTCATTTTTCATCATCGACCTTTAATAATTAGACCCAGTTATACATCTCTAGTATGCTGTTGAAATTCCTTGAGAATTCTCCATTCAGAGAGCATCCACAATGTTCAAAATTTCTTTTTTCAAAGTTGTACCGTTTGTTCAGATCATAACAACGGTGCTTCAGTGTGAATGGAGCCTCGTTCTTGACCATTCGAAAATGCAAAAAAAATTAAACACATGCAAAAACACAAAATCAAAATTAACGTCAATTATCTTTTGTGGCCGATATCCCACCTCCTTGTCACATAGCATTTCATTTAGATATATCTCCTACCGCCTATCTCCTCAACTTCTTCCGCCCTAAAAACGTGATATTATTTAAAAAGCCGTCCCATAGTAATTTGATATTATGATTCATATATGACCTTTAATCAAGAGAATTTATTATTCAAAAATAATACCTTTAAAAGCCGATTTTATTAAAGCAATTCACAAATAACTTATCGATCAATATGTCGTTGAAATTTCAATCAATAAAATGTCAATAAAACGTCACAGAAATAATTTAGATTTCAAAACTTACTAGATTAGCAAAGTATTTTAGGTAAATTTAGAAATTTCTTCGAAAATTTTGATTACTAAAACCCGATTATTATTTTCTCTAATAAAAAAATCCCTCGGTTAGTTCATAAAACTCAAATCCTTATTCCTTTATATCTCGGAAAACAGTTCAACAAGTTTTTTTTTACTATTTTTTCAGAAATGACTTCAAATTTTGGGAATAGGTAGATGATGGATTTTCAAATTTATTATCAACATAACAAAAAAATTGTCGGTCCTTTTTTGAGTACATCTGTTTGGCAGTTTTCTCTGTCACTGCAACTCCCTATATTGTAGACTCGAATTGATCTACATAAACAATACTTACTATTGAACCGTTTCGTTATAGTGGGAAAAATAATATAATAGTAAAAGATGCAAAGCTACAAAAAAAAATTTAAAATTTTAAAATACTGGTGTTTTGACTTGAAAGCTCACCGGCAATTGTTTATTTGTAACGACTACTTAGGTCAGATGAATTAATTGAAAACTGCTAGCTAGTTGAATATAGATCCAATATTGCTGGTAGCACAGCTACCAAAGGGATGCAATTGTTTTGGGTTTAAGGAACTAACCAACATTGCGATAAGATATTATGGTACTTTGCCAAGACCAATTACCCCAAAATATTACACTTTCAATCTATAAATAAAGTAATTTTAGACAAACTTTATCATAATGTTACGGTGACACCTAGGTTAGAATAGAATAAGTTAATTGATAGCGCAGAGTTTTATTGTATGACAACATTGGAAATATCAGAAGTTGACTTTTTTTCGTGTTTTTAGTAAAATGAGAGGTATATGATAAATACGTTGTCTTTGCTCAAACCAAAACTTCTCGAAATTTCATGATTGTTCTGGTAAGAACAGTTCAGAGACATTTCGAACAGTTTTATCATGGAAAATTCCATTTTAGTACAGTAGAACTAAGCGCTATCAACTAACTTATTCTATTCTATCATAGGTGTCACCGTAACACTACGTCCCACCTAAGTCTGTTCGTCCCGAACAGGACCCAAATCACCTCATCTGTATAGGGCCAGCCTTTCTAGATGAACCATTTTCGGTTTAACGCGATGTCCGCTCTGTATCCGATAAACCACATCGTTCATCCTTGTGATGACAGTGTAAGGTCATTCCCAAGCTCGGTCCACGTAATTTTGTCAACATAAAGCTGATTGAACAGCCCCAAACTTTGAATCTCCAGATAATCGAAGATTATCTCCAAAAATGATTTTAACTGGTGTCATTACAGTCGTGTCATGTATTGCTGATCGATAGGCCATCAGGAACATTGGTATGTCGATCCCAGTTGCATTAGTTTTTCTCCACAACCTTTGCTAGATATTCCTCCAATGTACCATTGAATCTTTCCACCGTACCGTCGGACTGTGGGCGCAAAGGCGTTGTTCTCGTTTTATTTATACTGAGCACCTGGCATATTTCTTGAAATACCACCAATTCGGCACTCCAAATTCGCTAATCCAGTTGTTGACAATGGCATCAGCTATTGTTGCCATCTCTTGATTGGAAATGGAGTAAACCTCTGGCCATTTACTGAAATAATCCATTACCACTAGCACGTATTTACTGTCTGCATCCTGCCCAATAGAATCGCTGACGTATCTTAGCCCGTGTTTTATTAATGTCTAGGTGGTCGCCACTTACTCCTCCATGATGCTCTTTCAGGATTTCCGCAATCCGGCTATTCGGAGGCCATCCCATAAAGCCCAATAACTCTTAACAAAGGGAGTTTTGTCCGCAATCTCGCTCCAAGTAAGCCGGTGTTCCTTTTCCTTCCATTCAATGATAACCGACAAATCCGTGTCAACTAATTGCTCTTTCCTGATCATATCGTCAGTCCACTCCTCCTCAAGCAGAACTTGCTTAAGCCTAACATCGATGATGCCTTCCTTTGCTTCCATGTGACCACAATGCTAGCATTCTACTGGACTTGGTCGTCTTGATAATGCGTCGGCATTTCCGTGTGCGCTTCCCTTCCCATTGCATAATCCGAACGGCATAACATTAAATTGCCAAAATCCATTACCCACACTGAATACCGTTTTCTCACAGATTTGGAGCCGCTTTGTAGATCTAACGTCGAAAATTTAAGAGCACCCGATCACGTGTCTAACGTGCCATCGATCCTTGGCAGTAGGTAGCTATCTTTTTTAGTTGCAGCATTCAGTTTTCGGTAATCGAACATGCACCATTTGACCCATCGACCCATTTGGTCGTGTGATTTTCGTGTGTTTTATTTCTGAATCGTTCTAACAGTGCAAGAACTTGCTTAGTGTCTTTCTGTGTTCTCGGCTGTGCTGATGAATATCGACCAGAAAAAACCTACGGCAATAATTGGCACTGTCATCTCCACGACTACAAAAGTCCACCTGAACAACCTCCTTAAGCACATCTCCAAATTAATTAGCTGTGTACCAAACGTCTTCACCGGTGACCCATTTGGTACAGTCAAGTTCATATCGTGGTTGTGTTTTCGACAATCGCGTTTCAATCAAATAATTTTTATTTGACATTTTATTGTAAATTTTAAGGCGACAATTTTGGGAGATGTCGGTTTGCAATTACGTGCGTCTTTCTCAAATTTAAATAACGAAGTAATTTTTTTAATAGACTGCAACGTGAATTTGCTCGATCCGTGTTGTCGAGTCGTCTTATGATCTCGTTTATCTAATTTTGAAACAATTACTAGGTAGACTTATAAATTGACAAAAATGTTGAACATAAGTGATTTTTCATAATCAAACACAATTTTATAAAAATTGCTTACTGACGCTTGATGTGAATAGTTCCTAAAGTCAAATTTAGTACTTTACACAAGTTTTTTTTCGATCCAAATTCCAACCTAAGGTTGCTATAAAAAGCAAAGACACATAAAAAAGACGAATTCAATGAACTCGGTTGAATATAGGGTTGAACAAACCAATTTAAACGAGCCAACAATTTCTGTATTTTTTCTAACAAAGAATCCGGGTTTTAAAAAATTTAGTACTTGTACTAAACATAAACTTCGCCATAATTTACGCTAGTGTAAATTATCTCATTTGTTAAAGGAAAGATAATTCACACTAGCGACAATTGCGGTACTAAAATGAACAAATTATAGATCGTGATATTTGTTCATTTTAGTACCGCAATTGTCGCTAGTGTGAATTATCCTTTCCATAACAAATGAGGTAATTTAGACTAGCGCACCTAGCGTAAATGGTGGCGAAGTTGATGTCTAGTACAAGTGCTAAACATGATCTATAGGTCATATTTGTTCATTTTAGTACCGCAATTATCGCTAGTGTGAATTATCATTTCCATTACAAATGAGATAATTTACACTAGCGCAACTACCGTAAATGATGGCGAAGTTGATGTTTAGTAGCACATTTTAGTACTTTGGGAGTTGCGCCAATTTCATCTCTAAACTGTTGTATTTTATAGCTGATTTACATTTCCACATTAGAAATCGAAAGTTTTGCTCTACACAACAAAGTTGGCGCACTATGCATAGTCTGAATTACGAATCAACATTAAAAATTAATCATAATCTAACTGATAACAACAAAATGTCATTGATTTTTTGTAACTTATTTATAATTCATCATTTTTATGATCAACCTCATCATCAGGGTTGTTCGTGTTATTATCAGCCGATATTTTCGCGTAATGTTTATACTTCTCAAATAAATCATCCCAAAATTGAATATACTTGTAATTTGGATTTTGTGCCAATGACAGACCCTCGTTGCCGATATCCAAGAAATTATGTTGTTTTTTGGTCACTGGTTTCCATTTTGTTGGAATATCGTTTGGTGTCGGATTACTAAAACGAAAAGATTTATAAAATATTGTCATAGAACTGATTGTGCCACTGATCTTACCCGTATTTTACAAAATTTGCCCACAGTGTGGTTACTCGATCTATAGTTTGACGTTCTATGGAATTTCGATCAAAACTTTGATAAATTTCATCCGTATAAATCGCACACTTAAACGCATAACACAATTCATCACCATGACTGGTACCACTCAATTCGGTCATTCCTTTCAAATGTTTGAGCACATTCAATTTGGCATCTATCGAAAATCGAAAGTAGTAAGTTGCCCCAGTAGAATGAGCCGCATTTTTCTTAACAATTCTATCAATGTCGTACGCAAACATTACATCCGATAATAAATCGATATACTCGTAAAATGTGTCATTGTTGACGGAACCATCTTCGCCAAAATAAAATTCGCGTATTTCTTCCGCCATTTCCTTATACTCGTCGGATTCAAAATCCAATTTGAAATCCTTGTGAGGTAAACTTATTTCAAATTGTTCATCGAATGGTTCAAGGTAAGCCGGATTTTTAGCTTCTGCGCCCACTGCAAATAATATTTCCTAAATTGAATGATAACGTAAAACTCATTAATATTAATTATTTTAATTGCAATAAATATTTACATGTGCTGCTAATCCGAACATGGCATCGTAGTTGTATATGCCTTGAGCATCAAACATATTTTCAGGATAGTCAGTTATAATGGGTGCAATCGATTGATTCGGCTCAATCATAGGTGCCCAGTAAAATTTACTTTCACGCCTCCCAGGATTAACCGGATACTTGAATTGGCTTCCGTGAAATAATTTATGACTATCGTGTGTTTGTAAAAATTTTACAAGACTTTCAAAATCATCCGAAGTCTGTTGTTCTTTTCTTGCTGCAATTTAAATATTTGTTAATCACATTGGTCCATATTCATAGAAATATATTACCTAAATCAAACATTGCATCACGATGACCCTCGTTATTACTGGAGAATGCAAGTAAAGCTGTTCCACTTAACATAATTGCACGTTGGAATAAACCTTTACTAACCGGTGATATTGCTAATAAATGAGTAAGGACAGAACCAGCGCTGTGGCCAAAAATTGTTATTCGTTTTGGGTCACCATTAAACGATTCAATATTTTCATTAACCCATTTCAGTGCCATCAGGTAATCTTTCAAAGCCATATTTCCCGAGTATACATCATCATTAAGCGATAGAAATCCAAATATTGACAGTCGATAATTAAATGTGACTAGAATAACATCCTTTTCTACTAGAAAATCGGGACCATGTAGCGTTGCGTCCCCGGATCCTTCATAAAATCCACCACCATGTGCAAAAAGCATAACTGGTAACTTTTCATCTGATTTTACAACCGGACCAAATACATTCAAGTACAAACAGTCTTCTTCACCCGAAATCTCTGTGTGCCCAGCTTTAACTTGGGTACATTCCGATTTGTAATTTAATGTATCTAAAACTCCCTCCCATATTGTGTCTAATTGCTGTGGTGGCTAAATAAAAAGACGTTTTTGATAATTTCAATGTATGTAATTGTATTCCTATATATTATCAGCATACACAAAATTTGATGACCAGCAAATTTAAATTTGCGATAAATGCACGAACAAAGAATAAACAGATTTGTAAATACATACTTACTAAAAATCTGAGATGATTTAGTGGTGGTTTAGCATATGGAATTCCTCGGAATGAATTAAATTCTTTTTGTTCGAATAGCGTCAATTTCTTTTCACCCCGTACAATTCCATTTTTAGTTTTAACTTCAACAAAACTATTTAAAAGATCACCATTTATAAAATTAAAGAACAAAACGGTGATCAAATACTTTAGAAACATTTTTCGATCTTGAACATTTAAACGAAACTGAGAATACTTAAATGCATTAACTCTGTTTACCCGTTCTATAGATAAACATATAGGTGTTTAGATTGTATATAAGTTAGTAGTGTATATCACGTGTAAAATCAAGAATCTGGTGGTGAGATGCTACAGGTCAACTAAATTAAACCACAAATGGCCTAATCGTGTTAATGTCATCGTTTAATTATGTTTACTAATGTATAAAATTCGCGACAGAATGACAAATTACGTGGAATTGATTGGATGATGGAATGCACTAAACCGGTGAATGAAATCTAATCAGTTGTGTTTATTTCTTATTAGATTCGTTGTTTGTCGCGAAAACTCTATTTTGTATTTCTATTGCACAATATGTATAGAAACACATATACAAAGAATTGTAGCGAGAGAATATAACTCAAAAGCTAAACTTTAAAAGTTCATATATGGTTTCCCCATGAATGTGGTATAAATTATACAATTAGAAAATGGAAGTGGGCTACCAACCGACTTTCTTTTACAAACGGAGACATATTGTTCGCTATAATATCATTAATTTTAAGCAATAATATCATTTATATATAGAATTTGTAATATTTCGACCATTTGGCATTCGCACTAGAGCAGTAGGAATAGGAAGAACCATTTACTATGTGGATAATTGTAACAGGGAACATTCGAATTTAAAAATCAACTTGGCATACTGTTAGAACCGACATTTATGCTAATTAGTGATATGTGGAAAAAATTAGTTCTAGTTCATAAACAGAGAAAGCAAAAAAGTAATTTTCAAATTGCGCCTGAGAGACGGAAAAAAAATACAAAACTTTAACCAGATTTTCAGTGGAAACTGTACGAAAATTTGAAAAATTAAAATTTTCCATTTTAAATAGTTAATAGTAAACGGTACGGACCCCTCTGGATACCAGGCGACCTGCAGTTGTGATTAGTCTCCAGCCCTTAATTTTTTCGAGTTCATGGGAATCCTATAAAAGCTACAACTAAGATTAAGAGAACCGGCACTCTCTAAAAGCCGGAAAAATCAAAGGCAAGTATCTCGAACCAGACGGATGGGGCCCCGTTTAGTGTAGCGAAGGAGGATGACTCTAAGCTCAGCCGTACTAGTCAGCCGTACAAAGCTAACACAGAAGAAAGGCATGTGAGATATTTCTCCGTTGAAGCGACGGTGCAGGAACCGTCGTTCAGTGCTTAGAATCTTAGACAACCGGCTAAACCGGCTAGCCCTGATGAAATTTTAAAGATCATTCAGGCCAGTAATCCGCATCTTCCAACTAATAATGGGATGATCGTTAAGCAGGAGGATCAAGGTTATGTACATATAATCGTAATTAATAAGACCTTCTGGATAAAACAAGGGAATGATTGACTTCGGTTTCGAGTCAAACACTCCCAATGTATACAAAAAGGATGGGGCAGCAGCGCGTACGGGAGGCCAACCTGGCCATGACAAATGTACGCAGTATATTGGGAGATGATGAGAGTAGCGAGGTTAGTGAGTCCAGTGACTGTCCAGGAGGGAGGGCGTTGGCAAGATCCCTACGGAGGTAGCGAGACGGGTGGCGCCGGCACACCCCAATCTACCGATGATTAATATTGGCCCACAGTAGCAGGAAATATATAGAAGGAAGTCAAAGTAAAATGGGTATGCTTAAGATACTTCAGATTAACCTTCACCATTCTAAGGCTGCTTCTGAAGCTCTCCTACTCAGACTAACAAGTTTGGCTGAGGACGTGGTATCAGACCAAGAAGTACAAAATTGTACCTTCTAATAATTTTGGGAGGATCAGATCTAGTATTCTGGGGAAAATAATTTAAATATTTTTCTACTTCCTCAATACAGCAATGATGTTACAATTGCAGTCAGCCTGGAGGTATGCACTTACAGATTCTGGCTGATTTCGGGCTACATGGACTGCGAAAAGGAACTGATCCTCGAAGCGGAACAAATGAAAATTGGTGAGGTACTGCGAGTTGATGCTAATGCGCATCACACTATCTGGGAAAACACGGATATCAAACGAAAGAAGTGTGACACTTTTTGATTATTTGATGAGTACTAAACTGTCAGTGTGTAATATTGGAAGGAGCCCACATTTATTACTAGCAATAGGCAGCAGGTTATAGATGTGACGCTCGTGTCAAATAATATTTTTCAAACGGTTAAAAAGGGGGGGGCGGATAAGGAACATTATTTTCTGGCCATCGATATTTAACCTATAGCCTCGATGGTTACCCTGCTACCCAGAAAGCCTTCAGGAATCCTAGAACGACCAACTGGAGCAAATGTAGGGAATTTATGGAGGGATTTTTGACGTCGAGAGCCCCGGAGACCCCGGCGGCTGTATGGGAACTGGAAGACTTGGTGGATAGTGTCACTAGCGCATACAACCTCAGCCGGTCCTATGGCTGCTTGCCCTTTAGCTAAGCATAGGGGAGAGCAAAAACCAGTATGGTGGTCCAGGGAACGGAGGATCTATCGTAAGGCTTGTGGAACAGCCTTCAATAGAGCCAAAGGTACTAGGGAGGCTCTGGACTGGAGCCCCTATAAGGAGGAACTTTGAATTAATTAATTAAGGAAGGCATAAAGTCCTGGAAATTTTTCTGTGATAAAATCGAAGAAGGAAGCTAAGTCTCTGAAACCTCACGCCTTAGGAAGATTCTCTCTAAAAGTACAACAAGTCCTAGTTTTTTATTAAACCGGACGGGTCGGGGACAGATTTCAGTGGAGAGTGTTTGAGCTTTTCTTCGAGACTCACTTCTCAGGGAGTTTTAACGACCTGATGGTGCATAGTAATCATCAGTGAACACTTTTAGTGTGCACAGAGGGTATCGTAAATCGTAACTAGTAAACGGATCTTAAGGACTCTAAAAGGTTTTAAACTATATAAATTCGCTGGGCCGGATCAGCTTATACCAGCGGAACTTCAAAACAGCTCAGTAATTATTCTTCCTTATTTGGAAGCTATATTCAAAGCGTGTTTAAAGCTCATTTATATCCTTAGGTACTGAACGGAGGTTAATGTCGTCTTTATCCCGAAACCGGGAAAAATTCACATGTCTATCATAAGGACCTAAGACCAATAACTCTATCATCTTTTCTTTTGAAAACCTTGGACAGGCTGCTGTTGGCTGTATACTTTAAATGGAAAATAAGACCCAGTAAGTAGGCACTGGCTCAGCATACATACATTAAGGGTAGGTCTGTGGACACAGCTCTGCACGTCTTGGTGAGTACGATTAAGAAATCGATTCACTCAAAAGAGTTCTGATTGATAACTTTCCAGGATATAGAGAGCACCTTTAACAATGTGAAAGCAGAGGCAATCAGGGAGGATTGTCATTTTTGGAAGTGGGCTAAATTCCATTATAAAGATTTTTTTACTGGCAGAGCAACATATCTCTTAGGCGGTTAAAGCTAGAATCGTCGTTTGAAGTGACAAGCAGCCTTTTTCTTCGAAAATTAGTGGAAAAGGCTAAATGTATGTTGTTTGATTCGAAACTGTACGTCTCGTTTAGGCCACATTAAATACAACAACTCTAGAAATATTATAGATTGGTCAGGAAATAAAGTTGATGTTAGTCATCTTCAATTATTTGGTAGTTCGATCATGGTGCATTGGTTCCATCTGATAGTTCAATTGAAAAATGGTAGTGTTACACAAGAAAATTTGATGCATATGTTACATATGGTATCTATGGTTCAGTTGCTCAAGTACATGAGCCGATAACATATAATGAGGCTTTGAATAATGAAAACTATGAACAATGGAAATCGGTTGCAGTTGGTCGATTAACCATTTTTTTAAACTCAAGCGTGCAATTTGATTCGATTTAAAGCAAGATTGGTTGCGAAAGGTTGCTCGCATGTGAAAGTATTTCCCAATTAAGTGCTTCCAACGTTTCCATGACCGGTTTTGCTTTATGTGATGGTGCCGTATCATGAAGCAAAATCACTTTGTGTTGCCTTTTATCATATTCTGGTCGATTTTCACGCAAAGCTCGATCCAAATTGATCATTTGTTGTGGCGGTAGCGTTCAGTATTTATGGTTTTACCAAATAGAAATACAGAGCATTGTCTTCCGTCCGAAGCGATTTGGCCTTGCAATCGATGTCAATTGTTGTCCTGGATCAACCCAAGACATTTTGCGCTTTGGATTCTCAAAATAGATCCATTTTTCATCGCCAGTCACAATTCGATGGAGAAATGGCTTTCATTTTTATCTGGCGAGCAACATTTCGCAAGTGGCTTTTCTATTTTCCTGTTGCCTTTCATTCTGTTGCCATGGCTTTTAAACGGCTTCTCGTGACACATTCAATTGATCCGCGAGTTGGTTTTGCGTTTGAGCGTCATTCTCATCCAACAATGCTTGCAATTCACTGTCTTCAAACTTTTTTGGTGGTCTTCCACGTTCGTCGTTTCTCACGTCAAAATCACCACCTTCCTTAGGAGGCGAATTTCCAAAGGTGGTCGCAAAAACGATAGTCTAGTTCGAGGTTCTCTTTTGAGAAGGAAACTAGAAGGAGAGTTGTAACCGAAGATGGTGTAGTGCGGTAACTTAACAAGAAATTAAATAGAAATCGGTAGATTTCTCCCGTAGTATATCTTCCATTCTCATTCGTAAGTTTGGCTAACCCCTTCTTAACTGTCTGAACTGCCCGTTCAGCAACACCCTTAGCTTGTGGTATGTAGAGCGCACTCTTTAATGGTGAGATCCCATTAGAAAGACAAAATTTTTTGAGTTCATTTGAACTGAATGGTGGTCCGTTGTCAGTAATCAATTCATGAGGAAGTCCAAAGACACAAAATGATTGCTTCAGCTGACAGATTACGTCTGAAGCCAACGTTCCATCCTTGAAATGCACGTCAATCCATTTTGATGTAGAATCACTGATTATGAAGAAAGTTCGCCCCGCAAAATCGAAAAAATCAGCATACAGCCGATACCACTGAATATTCGATTTCGGCCATCCAGCATCACACCCATCAAATTCGGCTTTATTCCGATTCTGTAACCGTTGGCACTCGCACTGTTCTATCGCGTCATCGGTTTTAGGCCACAAACATGTTGATCGTCCTAGCAGTTTCATTCTAACGACGCCAGGATGTACTTGATGTAGCAATTTAAGAACCACTATACGCATTGATGTAGATATCACCATTCGTCTTCCCCAAACCAAACATCCGCTATCCGTAGAAAGTTCCACCCGCCAGATGAAAAACGTCCAATTGTGTTTTTTTTGCGACATCTCTATAGCATATCGGAACGACTTCCTCTTCTGAAAAGGTTTCTATCAGATGTACATCTCCACTGCCTTCTGTAGGTATATCCGGATGATGGCCCATCTTTGAAGACGATGTGCAGCAGTAACCGGAATGCCTTTCTTCGGATCGTATATAGCTACCAGGGGTTGGTGGTCTGTAAGTAAAACAAACGAACGGCCGTATACAAATTTGTGAAATTTTCTTACTCCAAAAATAATAGCCCAGGCTTCTTTATCTAGCTGCGAGTAATTTTTTTTAGCCTTCGACAGACTTGCGAATGCAAACATTATTGGTTTATCCATCCCATCTTCCTCTTTTCATCTAGCATTACACGCCAAAATCAGTTGCTTTGATGGATTATAATGACACAACACCTTATCGCCCGATAACAATTCTTTACATCGGTTGAATGCTACATCGCAATCTTTCGTCCAAACGAATTCCGCATCCTTATCTGTCAACTTGTATAAGGCCGCTAGTTCGGTTGCCCACATCGGAATGAATTTTCGGAAATCCAGGAATGCCTTCACTTGTGTTATAGTTTTAGGTTGCGGAGCATTTCTAATTGCAGCCATGTGGGCTTGGTAGCATTCCTTCATCGCAGATGTTATGCCCAAGATATTCCACTTTCTGTCTGAAAAAGAAACATTTATTTTCATTTACATGAATGTGGTATCTAGCTAGACGTCGGAACACTTGCTCCACATTACTTTGACATGCCACCGCAGGTTCTTTCCAGCTATATGATGATATCATCGATGTAACAAGCTGTATTTGGTACTCCCTGAAGAACTTCATCCATTATACTCTGAAACATTGTTGGTGCGCTGGAAATTCCATATGTGAGCCTGTTGTACCTATACCAGGTGATTTTTTTAACCTGATACACTCAAATATCTCGGAAAATAAGCACTCTACGAAAAAAATGGTTAAGATCAAAATTTAATTATTCCGCGGGGGAAATACATTAGTGTTAAAATTAGTACCCCCACCCCGTCCTAGTAGGTGGGGCGGGGGTTAACTTTGAAACTAAAATAGGAACCCCTATTTTTATTGCAGATTCGGATTCTACGGCTAAAAATACGTAGTATTTGTCTGAAATAATTTTTCGATTCATGATAGATGGCGCTGTAATTGACGATATTCAATTTTTTTCGATTTCTCCTACTGAGAACCTACGCAAACGATTCTGCAATACGTCTGCAATAAAAATACCATGGTTTCGTTGTAAATACACGAAGTTAGTCTTAAACAATTTGTATTTCTTAAATTTTCAATTACTGAAAAATGGCTTGTCATTATCGGAACCCGCAGGAACATGCGATTAAATCGGCTTTCAAATTAATGAAATTGTTTGTATTTTGTTTTAAAAGTACCGATTCAGTCCGAGGATATTTCGAAAACAACAATACCAGTGTAAAGCTACCAATAGCTGTGTTTTTTTATTCGCTCCGGATAGCTGCTATCGGGAGCCGTCATATAAAATGTGGCTCCCGATAGCGCTCCGTATAAATAGGTAGAGCCAAATATTTTTTATATCAAGTTTTTGCTAAACAATTGAATTAAAAATGATAGTTTGATGTTAAATCAAATCAGTTTACCAATAAATAGCGCACCAAATTTAAATTTAGGCATATAAAAAAATCGGCTCCCGATAGCAGCTATCGGGAGCGAATAAAAAAACACAGCTAATACTACTTTAGAATGGTGTATTTAACTGTACAAGAGAAAATTGAAATGATAAGCTGGCCGGAGTCTTGATAATGCTGTCATACTCTACGCTTCGCATTTTAAAAAAAAATAAAAATTAAAAAAATTAATTCTTCATTTTAAAATTTAATTTTTTTGTTTTTTTATAATTTTCATAGCAACAAAAGCATTATTACAATGTTCTGTATTTCTGATTTTTTTAAATTTTATTTAAATTTTTATAGCAAATCATTATTCCTTCACGTGACCTTGGGAGGTCATGGATAATACATATTCGGACGTACAATTGATTGCTCTTTTCGAATCCGATGTCAAAAGCAGGGGTTCCCTATAAAAAAATGGCATTGACCTCAAAATGACCTTGAAGATGACGGCCAAGGTAACAACCAAGATCACCTTTAAATTCCTTATTGAAAATTACTTAAAAATAAACCTTGCTCATTTTTCTTTTTGACATACTCCGCGAGATTTTTAGGGGTTTCCATACTTTTTCCTCGCAATGTAAATTCCTTCAGATGACCTTGGGAGGTCATGAAAAATACATATTTGGACGTACAATTGATCGCTCTTTTCGATTCTGTCATCAAAAATAGGGATTCTAATTTTAAAAAATGGCCTTGACCTACAAATGACCTTGAAGATGAAGGTCAAGGTCACAACCAAGATCACCATTAATTTCCTTGTTGAAAATTACCTAAGAATAAACCTTGCTCATTTTTTATTGACCGAAATCCGCGAGATTTTTAGGGGTTTCCATACTTTCTCCTCACCCTGTATATTAATTAACCATAATGTATCGACTTAAATTTAAATTCGCATTGTGGACGCACCCGATATATTCGGAATGAATAAAAGAAAATGCTCATAGTCCCTCTCGTTGTTTGACGACCAAAAAGTGAATCTAAATAACGACGTCATTTATGGTTTAATCTAGTTGACCCTTACCGCATCTTACCAATAAATTTAACTTCTATTTAGTTATATACACCACTAATTTATGTAATCTAAATACCTGTAAGTTTATCTATAAACATACAAGCACATTTTTTTCAGTTCCGTTTAAATGTTCAAGATAGAAACATGTTTCTAAAGTATTTGATCGCCGTTTTATTGTATAATTTTATAAATAGTAATCCTTTAAATAGTTTTGTTGAAGTTAAAATTAAAAATGGAATTGTACGAGGTGAAAAGAAATTGACGCTATTCGGACAAAAAGAATTTAATTCATTCCGAGGAATTCCATATGCTAAACCACCATTAAATCATCTTAGGTTTTTAGTAAGTAAAATCATAAAAAAATACGATATTGCTGATAGTGTGGAAATTGTTAACTTTACATTAAATAAAATTTCCATTTAGATTCAGTGTGATAAAAATAACTTAGAGTTTTTCGTTTATTTTTATATTTTAGCCACCACAGCAATCAGATAATTGGGATGGAATTTTAGACACATTGAATTACAAACCGGAATGCATTCAAATTCAAGATAGATATACCGAAATAACGGGCGAGGAAGACTGTTTATATTTGAACGTATTTGCTCCGGCTATAAAATCAGAAGAAAAGTTACCAGTTATGCTTCTTGCATATGGTGGTGGATTTTACCAAGGATCTGGAGACGCAACGCTACATGGCCCCGATTTTCTGGTAGAAAAGGATGTTATTCTAGTCACATTTAATTATCGAGTGTCAATATTTGGATTTCTATCGCTTAACGATGAACTATATTCTGGAAATATGGCTTTGAAAGATTATTTGATGGCACTGAAATGGGTTAATGAAAATATTGAATCGTTTAATGGTGACCCAAATCGAATAACAATTTTTGGTCATAGTTCTGGTTCAGCTATGACCCATTTATTAGCAATATCACCATCCAGTAAAGGTTTATTTCAACGAGCAATTATGTTAGGCGGAACAGCTTCACTTGGATTCTCTACTAACAATGAAAGTCATCGTGACGCAATGTTTGATTTAGGTGATACATAATTAGGAATTACGATAATCATTGTGATTAACAGATTTTTAAATTTCAGCAAGAAAAGAACAGTCAACGGTAAATGATTTTGATAGTCTCATACATTTTTTGCAAACACACAACAGTCATAAATTATTTTATGGAAGCCAATTCAATCCTCCGATTAATCCTGGAAGGCGTGAAACTAAATTATACTGGGCACCAATTGTTGAGCCGAAGAATTCGATTGAATCCATTATAACTGATTACCCCGAAAAGATGTTTGATGCTCAAGGCATTTACAATTATGAAGCAATGTTCGGAATAGCAGCAAATGTAAATATTTATTGGATTGAAAAACACAGAATATAAATAAGCCTTTCCTTTTTTTTAGGAAATGTTGTATGGGGTGAGAGCAGAAGCTGAAAATCCGGCAAAACTTGAACCATTCAATGAACAATTTGAAATAGGTTTACCCCATAAGGATTTCCAACTAGATTTCGAGTCCGATGAGTACAAAGAAATGGCCGAAGAAATACGCGAATTTTATTTTGGTGCGAATGGCACAGTCAACAATGATACATTTTACGAGTATATTCGTTTATTATCGGACGTTGTGTTTGTGTACGACATTGACAGAATTGTAAGGAAGAATGCAGCTCGTTCTACGGGAGCAACTTACTACTTTAGATTTTCGGTCGACGCCAAATTGAACGCGCTCAAATATTGGAAAGGAATGATCGATTGGAGTGGTACTAGTCACGGTGATGAACTATGTTATGCGTTCAAGTGTGCGATTTATACGGATGAAATTTATCTAAGTTTTGATCAAAATTCTATAGAACGTCAGACTATAGATCGTTTAACTACGATGTGGACAAATTTTGCAAAATACGGGTTAAATCAGTGGACATATTTTTTGTGTTACAATATTTTATAGTAGGTTTCATTTTAGTAATCCGACGCCAAACAATATCCCAACAAATTGGAAACCGGTGACCACAAAACATCATAATTTCTTGGATATCGGAAATGAAGGTCTAACATTGGCACAAAATCCAAATCATAAGTATATGAAATTTTGGGACGATTTATTTGAGAAATATAAACATTACGCAAAAAAGTCAAATGATGACTTGGATTAAATAATAACCGACTTCCAAACAAAAATATCAAACCTAAAATGTTGAAGATTATTAACGCGAGGTCTGAGGTTCAACCATATGGTTATAATATACGTTTTTTCACTACTAATAGCACTTCCTATTATCTAAGGCTTTTACTAACGAATGATAATAAATTAAATTTGATAATACGAATAAAATGTTAAGTGTGCGGTATTTCATACTTAAACACTTAAAATGAGTTTAAGTTTTAACTTATTTAAAAATGTCGAACCGTTGTATTCGGAAGAATTCGATGTAACTTTGCTCCAGGAAGATGTTGAAAAATTGGACTTTAATGAACTTCTTTTGTTGTTAATGTTAAGGCCAATAGTTAAAGATGAACTCCATTATCTTATGGATAAGCATATAACACGTTAAATGACAAAAAATATTAAAAACTTAATTCAGATTCAGACAGGTACGCTTGAGCTACATATGTAATTCTAAATTCGAAATAAATGTTCCCGGTGGTAAAGTAGAGGGGAGAGGTGATCATCGTTCTCACGAATGATCAACTCTCCCCTCTCACTCGGTTAGCAACTCTTTGATCTTCATGCAGATATGACTGAATGTTACGTTGTTTATGTTGGTGTGAAGGTTGTTTCCGGTATGGTGTTAACTTGGTGCCTTTTATTTGACTATACAAATTTTACTTGGTGTTGATTCTCTTTGATGAAATGTTGGTTTTGGGCAGCCGTTTTTTGTACAGTTTGATAAGCACTCGAATTCAAGTTCCCGTAAATCAGCAATGAATTCAGATATCAACTTTCAAATTAATTCACTTCACACACTCAAATAAATGTGCTCCACAAACCGTTGAGAATGTTATGAGCTTAATCATTTCGTCTTTTATAAAGTTGGCGATTAGAGTAGAGAGATGTCTACGATGTCTCGATGTCGATGATTGTCCTGGATCAACCCAAGACATTATTCGCTTTGGATTCTCAAAATAAATCCATTTTTCATCGCCAGTCACAATTCGATGGAGAAATGGCTTTCATTTGTATCTGGCGAGCAACATTTCGCAAGTGGTTTTTCTATTTTCCTGTTGAATTTCATTCAGTTTATGCGGAACCCATTTTCCCAGCTTTTGGATCTTTCCCATGGAAAGTTTCACTGTATTCAAACTTTTTTGGTGGTCTTCCACGTTCCTCGTTTCTCACGTCAAAATCACCACTTTTAAATTTATTTAACCACTCATAGCATTGTGAATTGTGATTTACAAAGAGCATGCTCACCGTAAGCTTTGACAAGCATTCGATGTGATTCTGCAGTAGCTTTCTTCAAATGATAATGATGTCCGCAAATCGTACTAATGTAGGCACAAAACTCGATATTTTTAACACGTAAAAAGTATGCATTATTGTATGAAACTTGTATGGTTATGGATTGAATGTTGTTGATAGATGTTGAAAGAAAACAATGGCGCCGATGACGTGGTTTGTCGCAAGGTACATTAACAGGTGGTGCCATTTATTGCTAAATACCGGTTTAATTTTTACACACCTCGTAATTATGATACACATTTTGTATTTGGGAGAGGCAAGGCTCAAAGGCTGAGCAGTAACGAATTACATGAATTTGAATTACGTAATGAAAATACAAATTACAATTTGTAACTTGTATTTTAGTTACTCATTTTCCAAGTATGTAACAGTATCTTGTATTTTGATTACTTAAATTCTAAGTAATTGTAATTTGTATTTTAATTACATCAGTTTTTGAAATTTCTTGTTTAAATTTGTACAAGGCTTATTTAAATCTGGTCCCGGAGCCATTAGTATAAAACCTAATATTAATGATCGCTGCTTTAATGATCGTTTTTTCACGAAACGAATTTTGTCAAATCAAATTTAGCAATTTACAAATGTAAAGTAATTGTAATTTGTATTTTAATTACTGAGTTTGCTGTAATTCGTAAAAGTATTTTAATTACTCAGTGTAATGTAATTTGCCCAGCCTAGGTAGGGAAGAGACAGGACATTTTGTATGGTGTGACGTTCTACGGAATTTTCTTTTTATTCTACGTTTTGGCCTAGTACAATCAGAATGCATTCGAATATTGCAAATTAATAAAAGAAAAGAAGAAACATGGAACAGAACATTTTTGAAATATTCTTTGAGTGCGTCCGAAATGGAAAATGTCAATTTAGCGGAGACACATATGCTGTGTAGGTTTTATGTGCATTTTTAGTACATCTGTTTGATGTAAATTTACGTATATTTTAACTAACCATATGTCCAATTTTAATTAATTTAATGATGTTAGTGAAATTTAGTATAATCTAAAAATGCGAATTTTAAATATGTGTGCATTTAAATTTGCATTTTGGACGCACCCTATACATTCGGAAAATGAATCGAAATAACGACGTTACCATCTTACCAATAAACTTAACTTATGTTTAGTTAATTTATTCATTCTCAGTTCCGTTTAAATGTTCAAGATAGAAACATGTTTCTAAAGTTTTTGATCGCCGTTTTATTGTATAATTTTATAAATAGTAATCCTTTAAATAGATTCGTTCAAGTTAAAATTAAAAATGGAATTGTACAAGGTGAAAAGAAAATGACGCTATTCGAACAAAAAGAATTTAATTCATTTCGAGGAATTCCTTATGCTAAGCCACCATTGGATCATCTTAGGTTTTTAGTAAGTAAAATCATAAAAAATACGATATTGCTGATAGTGTGGGAATAGTTAACTTTACATTAAATAAAATTTCCATTTAGATTTAGTGTGATAAAAATAAATTGAGAAGCACTTTGGGATTGTTCACACCAAGCGCGATTAGCGAATTTTTCGATTTATAATATAACTACGATTACTTTATTCGAAATAAACTAAATTGAGCCCTAAAAATTCTTTAAAATAAGAAAAAATACTAAATTCGTACAAAGGTGAAATATTCGCGCACTAGCTAAAAAATAAAATTACGTTCCACTCGCCGTTTACTTTCTACATAGTTTTTATTCGTTCGAGAATTGACATTCGTACGAGTATTTTTTTATAACCTTGCTTCGTGTCAACACGAAAATAACTTTTACCAACACGTTCAACCCCTGGTGTGTATGAATTTAATCAAGAGCTTTTCATCAAAGACGGATAAACATTAAATATAGAAACGATATCATAAAGAAAATTTCATTTAACTTTATTAGAAAAAAAAAAAAACGAATGGGGTTCAAGCTCCACCTGAACCGCAAATGTTTGGTAAAACATAAAATCAAAAATAGAGGTAAATATTGTGAAGATTCTGGCCATTATACAACAAGCTCACGTTATGAACAGCAATAGCTTAGATGGTTAAGTGTTATAAACACGACCGATGGCAAGCAGAGAAAGTTGTTGGTTTATTTTAAATCGTTAAATAAAGAAATAAATCTGTTGTCCTTGTCATAGCCCCCATCAGTAGCAAGCGGAGAGATTTAAATAGTAAAGTCAAAGCAAATATCAAAGTGTATAAAAGTAGAGTGAAATAAAAAGTACACAGTGTTTTTAATTTCAAAATTCGAATGAACTCAGAAGCCCAGTTCCTAACAATATTTTTGGTATATGACATGATTTGTTTTTTTATTTTTTGTATTTTGAAAATGATAATCATTGAAAATTTATGGTATGCAATTATATAACATGGAAAAGTCGGACGCACAGAAATATTTAACCTCAAAGATGTCGTCATGACATTTTTATTTTATTTATACTGAGAAAAGTCCATGATTCTATAAATCCCAGGTTAGCTCGATTTTTCAAAACACGTGTTCGTGACGTCATGCAATTCTTTTTTACTTTTCGTTTTTTTATTTGTTGTTGTAATTTATATACGTATTGAGAATTGAGTGACGTCAAAAAAAAAAAGGTGGCCATTTGTTTACATATTTCGAGCTAACCTTGGTTTTATTGAATCATGAGAAAAGTCTACAAATTTGACTTGAATTTATAACATATTGAACAGGGTAGAATAAAAATTAAATTAAATAAAAAAAGAATAAAAATTAGACATAAAAATATTTTTAGGTTGGAGCAAAATGTTGCTTCGACCTACGTGTAAAGCTGTATTTACTTAAGTAAAAGTCGAACAAATGATCGATTTTATTAAAACTCTTCGACATCATGTTTACCGGTTCATTGTCACCATAATTTGTTCTGTGTTTATTCAGATGAAGGAACTCATGATCTCTTAAATTCCTACTCGGTGCCTTTATTTTAATTGATTCCAGTATGGATGGTGCATCGATTTGATCAAGTAAAATATTTCCAATAAACGAACACTTTAAAAGCTCTCGTCTATTTGCCAATGTTGTCATTTGATAGGTTTTGCATCCATAGTAGCATATGATGGTAATCGCTTCAGGTTAACGTGCTGCGGTAAGTCATGGTCATAATCCCATACGTCTTTATACGTTATATACCGTATAAACTTTTTTGGACACTCTCGATTTTTCTGATAGGTCCGTCGTAAAAAGGACACCAGATGTTGACAGCGTATTCAAGTTGAGATCTCACGTAGGCATAATACAGGATCTTGATTGTCTCGAGGTCATAAATATCCCCAGTCCAACGCTTAATAAAACCAAGCATGGAATTGGCTCTAGCAACGCATTGTTCAATATGCTTAGTAAAGCACATGTTTTCAACGAAAGTAACCCCTAGGTCTTTAATCTCGAATACTTTTTGTATAAGTACGCCATTTATTTGATATTGTTGTGTAACAGGGTTAACTTTCCGATGGAACGATAAACTCTTACACTTGTTGATGTTGAGACTGAGGTGGTTAGACTCACACCATTTCGCTAGATTGTCGATGTCCTCTTGTAGCTTATGGGTATCGCCGATGTTTTCTACTGTTTTAAAGATTTTGAGATCATCTGCAAACATTAATACCTTAGAATGTTGTATTACTTCAGTAACGTCATTGATGAAAATTATGAAGATCCAAGGACCAACATGAGAGCCTTGTGGTACTCCTGAAGTAGCTTGAATTGATTCTGATCTTCTATTACTAAGCTCAATATACTGAATGCGATTACTCAAATATGATTTAAACCTCGCAACAAACTGTTTAGAAAAACCGAATCTGTATAACTGTTCCAACGTTTTACAATGACTGATGGAGTCAAAGGCTTTGGCAAAGTCAGTATACACCACATCAACTTGCTTATGCATTTCAATTTCTTTAATGGTGTTGCTGGTAAATTCAATAAGATTTGTTGATGTTGATCTCTTGGGTATAAAACCATGCTAACACTGTGAGAAGTCGGTGAAGTGATTCATTTACTTAGTCCGTGAAGTGATTCATTTACTTTAAATAGATTCCGTTCATTTGTAAAAATTAGATCTAGAATTCGGTCAAGACCATTCTGTACCTCGCAAATTTGGCTAAGATTTATATCGAAAACAGTATCGATAAACAGACACTCAATTTTAGAACTCACGTTCAATGGTAAAATTTCATCAATTTCTTCGTCATATGACCAGCTAATTGTTGGAAAATTAAAATCCCCCGTGATCAAGATGGTATCAGTTGAATTAGCAGCATTGTTTATTTCCATTATTGTGTCGCAGCAGGCGGTGTAAGATGATATCGGTGAGCCAGGCGGAACATATGCAACGTAGATAAAAATTGACTTTTTGTTGATTGCGATCTTCAACACACAATTGCTCGATGGACAGGTTAGATATTTCAACTAACTCATTCGATAATGATGCATCAACCGCAATGAGTAATCCTCCGCCAGATTTTTTATCACTAGTTAGCGGTGATCGGTCGCATCTATAAACCACATATTGGCTAGGAAAGAATTCAGAACTCAGGATTCCTTTGTGAAATAAAGTTTCACAGATGATTTTAACACAGCACTCTTTTAACACAGCATACATGTAACGTGAACACTGAAAGTACTCTCGCTATGGTTTTTGTCTTTTTTGTTTCTATTTTAATGTGATAAATAAAAAGAGACGAAATATTTTTATTTAATATAACATTTTACATGACACGTAACATTTTAACACAACATTTAACATAACATTCTAACGCAGCGTGTAACATGAACCCAAAACTAGCACCCTAAATGTTTTACCAAACATAAAAAGTAAAAACTACATTCAGTTCAGGCGAGAAGCGAGTTTGTGTCTCTTTTACTTACACTGAATATGAACACTATTTCGCTTAGAAGAAATATATTTGATGCATGCGATCTCACCTAACTAGAATAAAATGATATTCTATTTCAACTTTCATTCGTCTGTGTCTCTCACCAACGAAGGTACGTGGTCGAAGCGGAGAAAAAGAGATAGCTCTTTTACATAATATGATAGACGGAGATCGCAATAGAAAAAGCAACATCGACCGAATGAAATGGAGTTAAAACTTATTCTTTTAAAAAAAGACATATGTAGTCTTACTTTGGCAATTTTACAACAACAATGCCGTGTATTTTCATTCCGGATTCCGGAATGAAGAGTTTCATTCCGCTGCGACTGCGAAGAAGGAATAGAAAAAATTCTCTTCTTCACCTAGTTGCAGCGTTTACCACTAGAGTAAATATATTAAATATACATATTTAGTTTTATGAGTTGGTATTAAATAATAATTTTGAATTTTTCGATAAATCAGAATTTTAAATTTTGTTAATTATCATTTGGAATTAATTATACTTTATTCAATAATTTGTTATCACTATTTAATGTTTGTTAGAATTCTAAATAATAAATTATATTTTAGAGCTTGGTAGCAACTGTTAAAAGTAAAAAAAAAAATTATTCTGAAGAAGAATTGCTCTTACTTTGGGCAAAATTTCATTCCTATCCGGATAGGAATAACTTTTACCAAAGTAAGACGGCAATAAACTCGCTTCTCGCCTTTTGTGCAAAATCCCACTCCAGGTGTGTCGTGTTGACAGGAAGGATAAATCATTTCAAATGCGATCAAAATGATTTTTAAATATTAAAATGGTAATATTTATATCGAATTATGTATTAAAAACTTTGTTAAAACGAATAATATAAAAAAACAGAGTTTTGGAAAAATTACCGTACTATTACAAATATTTGATCATACGGATGGTATTTATTTTGACATATAAATTCGCTCGCGTTTGGTGTGACTCCAATTTGCGAATTCGCGTTTGGAATTTATTCGCAACTCGCGGTTCGCGGCGCTTGGTGTGAGTCTGAGTAGTCTGTTAGAGTTTTTCGTTTATCTTTATAATTACGAAATTTAACGAATTGTCTGAATATTATGAAAATGTTTCGGCTTTTTTATAGACAATATATTAATTGTAAATGACATTCAATGTATTTTCGATTTGGTAAATCAGAAAAATACCAGAGGCCAATCACAAGTTATCCACCAATCAAAGTAGAAATATTATTCCCTTCCCCTTTTCTTTCTCGCAGAGCCAATACAAAGTGTATAATATCAACTCTCAAAAATTAGAAATCTCTTTGAGTTCTTGTGGTGGTGGTAATTCTGATATTTATATGGAGTTTCGGGATATTTTTATTAATTTTTTAAATAAATGGAAAATAAATGAATTTTTTTTTATTTTTGCCATTAATTATTTTTCGAAATTAAACATTTCAATTTTGATTTTAGTTTTATACTGCAATACTTTCGGAATTAAATCGCGAAAAGAGGCATGTTTTAATATTCGTGTCTAGAGCAGACTGTTTGAGCACATTGCATAACAATTTTTGGAATTTAATAGTATAATTTTTTTGTTAAATGCAGAGAACGATTTGATTTTAATTATTTAATTCAAAAATTTGGAAGTGTTCGATTTTAAATATACTAAATTTGAATAATTCCTATTGCAACAAAACTATCAATTGTATACTTCTGATAAGAACACATACAGAACAGAGATTTAATTTTAATTTATAGTTATATTTAATTTCCTTTTTTTCAAATTTATATTTTCTATTAACTGGGCGTTCAATAATTTGTGAACTGAATTTTTATTTAAAATATTTTTCCATTTATATTTAACGTTGAAAATGGACGTAATATTTGAAAAGGTACGTGGATACCAATAATTTGAAGCCAAACGAAAATAGATGGCAAAAATTTGAGTACATAACGTAAAAAAATAAAAATTTTAATAATTTGGTACGTAAATGACCAAAAACATTTAATAATTTAATTGTTTTATGTTATGTATTCATAATTTTGTCTATCCATTTTTCCATTTATCTTAGACATTATACTATACTCGAAGGAATTATTTCTCAAATATCTGGACCATAAAAAAAATATAAAGCATAAAAGGGTCTCGGTAAACTATCATTATCAATTGTAAATAATCAAAAAACCGCCAAACTTCATATAAATATCTGATTTTTTGTCTACACGGGACGTCATGCACAAAGAAAGACGAAAATGAGACACGGGAATATCATACATCTATTTTCTGTATACCGTGGCGTGGGTACGACCGAACTACAAAAATTCAACTCTCGCTTTATACATTATAATATATAAAACTAGAGTGTATGGACTTAGTGAATTATATTCAACTAAATCAAAATCAAAAACCCAAGCAGAAATCTAATTTGTGTGTGTATGATGCCCAGGCCCACACCCCCACAAGTATAATTACGAAATGTAACGAATTGTCTGAATATTATGAAAATGTTTCGGCTTTTTTATAGACAATATATTAATTGTAATTGTAAATGACATTCACTGTATTTTCGATTTGGTAAATCATAAAAATACCAGAGGCCAATCACTTATAATATATCCACCAATCAAAGTAGAAATATTATCCCCACCATCTTTATATTTTAGCCACCACAGCAATCAGATAATTGGGATGGAATTTTAGACACATTGAATTACAAACCGAAATGCATTCAAATTCCAGATGGTTATACCGAAATAACGGGCGAGGAAGACTGTTTATATTTGAACGTATTTGCTCCGGCTATAAAATCAGAAGAAAAGTTACCAGTTATGCTTCTTGCATTTGGTGGTGCATTTTACAAAGGATCTGGAGACGCAACACTACATGGCCCCGATTTTCTGGTAGAAAAGGATGTTATTCTAGTCACATTTAATTATCGAGTGTCAATATTTGGATTTCTATCGCTTAACGATGAACTATATTCTGGAAATATGGGTTTCAAAGATTATTTGATGGCACTGAAATGGGTTAATGAAAATATTGAATCGTTCAATGGTGACCCAAATCGAATAACAATTTTTGGTCATAGTTCTGGTTCAGTTATGACCCATTTATTAGCAATATCACCATCCAGTAAAGGTTTATTTCAACGAGCAATTATGCTAAGCGGAATAGCTTCACTTGGATTCTCCACTAACAATGAAAGTCATCGTGACGCAATGTTTGATTTAGGTGATACATAATTAGGAATTACGATGATCATTGGGATTAACAAATTTTTAAATTTCAGCAAGAAAAGAACAGTCGACGGTAAATGATTTTGATAGTCTCATACATTTTTTGCAAACACACAACAGTCATAAATTATTTTATGGAAGCCAATTCAACCCTCCGATTAATCCTGGAAGACGTGAAACTAAATTTTACTGGGCACCAATTGCTGAGCCGAAGAATTCGATTGAACCCATTATAACTGATTACCCCGAAAAGATGTTTGATGCCCAAGGCATTTACAATTATGATGCAATGTTCGAAATAACAGCAAATGTAAATATTTATTGGATTGAAAAACACACAATATAAATAAGCCTTTCCTTTTTTTTAGGAAATGTTGTATACGGTGAGAGCAGAAGCTGAAAATCCGACAAAGCTTGAACCATTCAATGAACAATTTGAAATAGGTTTACCCCATAAGGATTTTCAACTGGATTTCGAGTCCGATGAGTACAAAGAAATGGCCGAAGAAATACGTGAATTTTATTTTGGTGCGAATGGCACGGTCAACAATGATACATTTTACGAGTATATTCGTTTATTATCGGACGTTGTGTTTGTGTACGACATTGACAGAATTGTAAAGAAAAATGCAGCTCGTTCTTCGGCAGCAACTTACTACTTTAGGTTTTCGGTCGACGGCAAATTGAACGCGCTCAAATATCAGAGAGGAATGATCGATTGGAGTGGTACTAGTCACGGTGATGAACTATGTTATGCGTTCAAGTGTGCGATTTATACGGATGAAATTTATCTAAGTTTTGATCAAAATTCTATAGAACGTCAGACTATAGATCGTTTAACCACGATGTGGACAAATTTTGCAAAATACGGGTAAGATCAGTGGGCATAATTTTTGTGTTACAATATTTTACAGGTATAAGGTTTTATTTTAGTAATCCGACGCCAAACAATATCCCAACAAATTGGAAACCGGTGACCACAAATCAACATAATTTCTTGGATATCGGAAATGAAGGTTTAACATTGGCACAAAATCCAAATCATAAGTATATGAAATTTTGGGACGATTTATTTGAGAAATATAAACATTACGCAAAAAAGTCAAATGATGACGTGGATTAAATAATAACCGATTTCAAAACAAAAATAACAAACCTAAAATGTTAAAGGTTAATAGCGTGAGGTCTGAGGTTCAACCATATGGTTATAATATACGTTTTTTCACTACTAATAGCACTTCCTATTACCTAAGGCTTATACTAACGAATGATAATAAATTAAATTTGATAATACGAATAAAATGTTAAGTGTGCGGTATTTCATACTTAAACACTTAAAATGAGTTTAAGTTTTAACTTATTTAAAAATGTGGAACCGTTGTATTCGGAAGAATTCGATGTAACTTTGCTCCAGGAAGATGTTGAAAAATTGGACTTTAATGAACTTCTTTTGTTGTTAATGTTAAGGCCAATAGTTAAAGATGAACTCCATTATCTTATGGATAAGCATATAACACGTTAAATGACAAAAAATATTAAAAACTTAATTCAGATTCAGACAGGTACGCTTGAGCTACATATATAATTCAAAATTCGAAATAAATGTTCCCGGTGGTAAAGTAGAGGGGAGAGGTGATCATCGTTCTCACGAATGATCAACTCTCCCCTCTCACTCGGTTAGCAACTCTTTGATCTTCATGCAGATATGACTGAATGTTACGTTGTTTATGTTGGTGTGAAGGTTGTTTCCGGTATGGTGTTAACTTGGTGCCTTTTATTTGACTATACAAATTTTACTTGGTGTTGATTCTCTTTGATGAAATGTTGGTTTTGGGCAGCCGTTTTTTGTACAGTTTCATAAGCACTCGAATTCAAGTTCCCGTAAATCAGCAATGAATTCAGATATCAACTTTCAAATTAATTCACTTCACACACTCAAATAAATGTGCTCCACAAACCGTTGAGAATGTTATGAGCTTAATCATTTCGTCTTTTATAAAGTTGGCGATTAAAATCATCGATAATTTGTTTATTTTCCATCAGTTTTAGATAGGTTGGTCAACAACATTCTTCATATATTGTAACACCCTCAACAGAGTAACTACCAAGTCCATATGGTTCCTAAATAGTTAATATGATCCCTAGGGTTGCTAAAACGCTAAATGACGAAACAAAGTTGCACACAGCGTCTTTTTTTTGTTCACATAAATGCTTAAAAATAACATTAAACTGAGGGAAGCTATTTGTCAATTCGATTCGAACGTATTCGAGTCGTCAAAAAATTGGATTCTTATTTGAATTGAACTAGATTTGTTCGTTTCTTTGTTAAATCAAATACGAATCTAGTACTTCGAAGAGTCGAATACGTTCGAATTAAATTTATAAATAGCCCTCCCAGTATAACCGTCTTGATGTCAGCCACTTTGCGTAAAAAAGCGAATATGTAATGGTTCTCCACCCATTTTCCTCTTCGTTATTCTTACAATACCAACCACCGACAAAACCACCGGCAGCACAAATCAAGAGTGAAGATAGAAATGATTAGATTTGCATTTAAAATGAACGCTAATTATAAAAAATGTTAAAATGGACAACACAAAAACCAGATTTAAATCCGACGGAGAATTTGTGGGCAATTTTCAAAATGCGGTTGTGAGGTTACGATGAACCCCAAAAAAGAATCTAATGAATTTTGGGGCCGGATAGCAGTTGGTAGAAAGTATGCTAAGAAGAGTTGCAAGTGTAATTGCGAATAAAGGATTATGAACAAAATACTAATTAACAGTTGTATTATATACTCCAAAATGGATCCGCAAATTTGGAAGAATGGTCACTATTGTATATTTAGGCATTTTAGTTTTAATTTAAATGAATTTCTAATGCTTTGTTATTTAAGTTTAATAAATAGTATATTTTAAATATTAAAACGCATTAAGTAGTAGTTCTTCTTTATTTATTTGCCTTTATAAAGACGTAGCAGGTAGGTACTGAAAAAATATCATTCATTTTTGCTCGCCAGTGTAATTAGGTAGATTAGAAATTAATTTAAAAATCAGACCAAAACAATTATTTAACTTTAATTTAAGTTTTGTTTGATAATCAAACTATAAAATACGAATGTAACTAATTCTTATAGGGACATTAAAACCATCCAATATTCATTTTATTTACAGTCTTTAATTTTCAATTTAAATAATTTTTTATGTTTCATTTATTCTTTTGAGACCGGTTTATTTTTTTATTTCCATTTATTTATGTTTCTTTAACAAAATATTTTCCACATTAAAAGTGTTTAAATTATTTTTTATATAAAAAAAAGGAGGACAACGTTTTTTTTAATTTATTTTATTTTTTTAATAAATTTAATTTTAACCAGTTTTAATATATAAAAATGAAAATTACATTTACAATATGTATTTTAAAAACAAATTAGAATTTATTAATAATTACAAAAATTTGACATGGCACTATCGTAATTTATATTAAAATACTTATTATAAAATATTAATTCTAATTTCTTTTTGTTCTTTTGAGGGTTTAATTATAGTTTAATTAATTTACATTTATTTTATTTGAACAATCGGGGGAAAAATTAGCGACGAGGCCTCCTCGCACGAGAAAAACAGTTTTAATAATAAATTATAAGGAACAATAAAAAATATAAACAATTAATTTATTATTATTATACATACATATAATTAATTTAATATCAAAATAATCTCAATGGGTGTAGTATTACTGTGTATATGTAGTACTCGATTTATTTGTTGCTCTTGGATGGATAATTTTATATTTATTTAGCTGCATTGTTTATTATACCTAATTAAATTAAAATTATGTAAATATAAAAACTACAATTTTCCAAATATGTTTATTGTGGATGACTGAAATTGCCACAATTTAAATTAATGTAATGTAAAGTATGTACATGCGATACCGTTCAATTTATTATGACTAGGAAATGCTAAACAGCAGATTTAGCTCTCAGCCCGCAGAATACATTGTCAACTTACGTTATAACGTTTTATTTAAATTGTAATTTTTATTTTATATTTTAATCTAATTAAAAATAGTATTTTTAATTAACTTCCTTTCATTTATTTTAATTTAAATTCGATCACTGCTTTCTGTGTTTCACCATTGTAAAAATTAAAATATAATAGTAATGGTGTATAATAAATTAAAATTAGTTTTCAAAATTTTTGAATTGTTTGGTTTTTTTTATACAATAATAAATTTATTAATTTAATTTTTTCCTAGAAAAAATTTTATTTACTTTAAAAAAAAATAAAAATAAAAACAAAATTACTAAATTTAATTATTTACAATAAAATAAAATAATAATTATATAACAAATAATAATTATAATTAAAAAACAATTATTTTTTTCGTTTTCTTAAATATTACACGACTATAATTTAAAAAATGTTTTATTATCATGCAGATGATTCATCTTGAGTATGTTGCAGTAAACCTTTTTTCTCTTCGGGTGCACCGCACGCCAATGGTGCGGCCGGCTCATTTGATCCGCTCGCATACATAGACTCATAAACAGGATTTGCAAAATGTACTTTATCCTGTTCGTGAATAAATGCCGGGCCTTCGTCTACGTCACCCAAATACATGGGATTGGTGATTTCGACATTATCAGTCAAGCGGGCGTGCGAAAAAGGTTGACCAATTCGTCGTTTTCTAAAGGATAAATTAGTAAAAAGTGAATTATTTAAAAAAATAGAAAAAAATCAATTTCACTTACCTTAAATAGTATATAACACCGCCAAATACTGCAATTAGTAAACTTAATATTCCTATTGCTAATGCAAGCGCTGTTAAAACGCGAGCCGTCGACACTTCAGCCTCATTACTCGCACTTGTGTATATTTTATCACGAGAACATGCTTGAATACTACCATCGTTACATGAACACTCATTTATTGAGCTTCCCGGCATACAAACACCACAGCTATCAATACACCTAGGTGGGGTGGCACATGTTTCACCTACCCAATCACCAACGCAAATACATATTGGATTTATGTACAGGCGGCAAATACCACCGTTTCGGCAGTAGCTTTCACACAGATTGTTGTGTCCAATGTATTGTCCACAAAACTCACCATTATATTCTAATGTACAGTTGCACACAGCATTGTTACGTATTTCAACGCATCGTCCACCATTAAGGCAATTATGACTGAAACACGGTGATTCATCTTCAGCCTGCTTCGGAGCGTCACAATCTATAGTAAATAATTCATATTTAAAATTGTATTACTTAATATTAAGATAAAAAAAAACTAGTTACCAGGTGATTTCATTGCGGTTTTACACAAATCAATATTACATTGTCTCCCAGTATATCCCTCGGGACATTGACATACTTTCCTTCCATCAAGAACCGAGCATGTACCACCATTATAACAATAGCCATCGCATTCATCAATATCACAATTCGAACCATGGAAGCCAGGTTTACATTTGCATTGCAACCCAGTTATGTTAAACGTACATTCACCATCATTAAGGCAATAGTCTGTACAGGCGTCAAATTCGCAACGTCTCCCCGAAAAACCATCGGGACACTCACATCGGTTTTTATCCGGATCATTTCGCCTACAAATTCCACCATTTTTACAATACAAATCGGTACAATGTTCACATTGAGCACCAGAGAATCCTGGTGGGCATATACATGATTGTACGCCACCCGATTCGAAATTACAAGTGGCACCGTTATGACAATACTGTTGGCATGCACTCGCCGGTACTTCACATCGTTCACCCGCCCACTGTACATTACAAATACACTTTGGTATAGATTTGGTTGTATTATCGATTGATTCGCTTGCGGTTAATGGATATTTCGTAGCCTCATTCAACAGTATACAGATACCTTTATTTTTGCAATACGTCGAACATTTGTACGCCTCACAAAATTCACCTTCATAAATCGCAGAGCATACACATTTTGGCAGTCCATCTATAATTTGACAAGTTCCCGAGATACACTTTAATGGACATTCGGAATCGGACCCACTACCGCTTTCATGGTGGCAAGTTACCTTACCGTCCGTCGACACCTCTTTAATTAAATTTTCCGGACAAACACACACTTGTTTATCCTTTGACTCAGGTGAAATCAAACAAAATGCCGGTTCTGTGCATGGATTGGATTTGCAAGGATTTGCTCGATTCGAAATCTGTTTGATTGGATGAATTATTGTAATATCAGTTGTTTTGTAACTTTCGTCGATCAAATACGTTCCATTGTCATGTCCAAATTTATTTAGTTTATAGATTTTTTTGTCGTACAGCGTAACATACACATAATCCTCGAACACATCGATTCGATGCGGTTTCGCTAAATTGGTGAATCGTTTAATGATATGACGATCTGAACCGTCATAATCTATTGTTTCAACAGTCCCCTTCCGATAATCGGCCCAGTACAATCGTTTTGTTGGGTAATCAATTGCAAGACCGGTCGGCCATTCAATACCAACCGAAACAATATGTCGTTTATTCGAACCATCCGTATTTATCGTATAAATACCACGCTCACGCACAGACCATATAATTAATCCGATTTCTGGATCCAGCACCAAATCAAGTGGATAAGAACCAGTTTGTGTAACCGTTAAATGATTGTGCCCATCAAAATCGGTCGATAGCAATTTCTGTTTAAAATCATCGATCATATAAAGTCGCTTGGTCACCCAATCCACGGCCACCGCCACCGGGTTCTCTAAAAATGTTATGATCGTAGCAAATTGTATCATCGATGCGTCCCGTTTAAAACGTTTCTCATACAAATCATCCATAACCGTATCCATACTTAGTTTCTCGATATTTTTATTGTGGGAATCAATCCAGAAGAGAGTTAAAAATCTGTCACTTACGAAAATATCAAATACGTTAATTTTCATGCTCAGCGTTGGTATAAAACTGACGTGCTCCGACATCTCCGGCTTTTGTGGCAATATAATCCGGAAAGCTGAATCAGAAGCGACCAGCAAAACCTGTATTGGATTTGTAGCACTGCACGAATCATTTTTACCATAATTTTTTGTGTATCCTTGGTCACATTTACAACTCGGTTGCCCTTTTTTCTTTTCCACACAAATCTGACTGCACGTACCAAAGCTGCAGATATTCGTGCGACAATTTAATTCGTCCGATAGATCAGGACAATTTGGCGAACCATCACAAACAAACTTTTTCGCAATACATTTATGATTTGATTCACACTGGAATTGAGATGGCAAGCACATGTGTAACGAATCACAGACATATTTATCTTCATCCGTACCATCACCGCAATCGTCCACCCCATCACAGAGTACCGCTTTCGAAACACATTTGAAATTTTTACATCTGCAAATAAATATCAGGGTTAGGTGAAAAAATTTGGAATAAAACTATCGACAAGGTTTACTTGTAGGCATGCGTCTGACATTGCATTTTGGAACACTGTTCAACCGATTCGTCAGATTCATCGGAACAATCAGGGTAACCATCACATTTCCAACGATTTAAGATGCATCGACCATTAGCACAACGAAATTCGTCTTTCGAAGAACAAGTACAATTTAATTCGTCTGACTCGTCATTGCAGTCCAAGTCACCATCACATTTAAAATTGCTAGAGATTAAATTTAAGTTAGACAAATTTTAAAGTATCGTTATTATATTCGAACTTACATATTAATACAATTGTGAGTTGTCGCACATTTAAATTCATTTTCTGTACACGTGGTATTACAATTAAGTTCATCGCTAAAGTCACGGCAATTATTCTCTCCGTCACAATAATACGATCCTCGAATGCAACGCCCATCAGCACATCTAAATTCTGATTCTGAACATTCCCGCATCGTACAATTGAATTCGTCGCTGTTATCACCACAATCATTTTCGTAGTCACAGTGCCATCGCCCGGGAATACATTTCGAATTGTTGCACTGGAAATACGTCGGTTGACAGGTGTGTCCCTCAGTTTTAGTACAATTGAATTCATCTTCACTCGAAGGGCAATCACGTTCACCATCGCATATCCAGCCTTCTGGAATACACCGGCCCGATTTACATTGAAAACTACCAACTGGGCAATCTTTTTTGTTACAATCGACCTCGTCTGAACCGTCCAAGCAATCTCGATCGTTATCACAAACCCATACTTTAGGAATACATTTGTTATTAGCACATTGGAATTGATATTGTGAACATGTTTTTGGAGCACAATTATCTTCGTCTTCACCGTTAGGGCAATCTTTCACTTCGTCACAACTGAAATGAAATAATTTGATATGTATTAGAAAATGTCGGCTTACATAATAAATTTACGGCTACTACTTACCGTTTAACTTCATCAATACAAAACGAATGGGTCGTATTGGTCCGACCACATTTAAACTGCGAACTAAAGCAAACGTAATGTTCACAATCTTGTTCCTCTGATTCATCGCCACAATGATCTTTACCATCGCATATTAAACTTGGATGAATGCATTTCAAATTTTTACATTGATATTGTCCAGGATCACATTCAAATGTTGGACAATCTGCCGGTTCATCACTACCATCGCCACAGTCGTCTTGCGTATCACATCGCCAATAGAATGGAATACATTTAAAAGTTGTGGCACAAACATATTGGGCTGAAGTGCAATTTTGAACGCACGTCTTATTATCTGTGTCCAAGATAAAGTTGTCCGGGCACATACATTTAAATCCTGGTTTCTCAGGCGACAACAAACAAAGAGTTGAACATTCAGCTATTTTGCATGCATCCACTTTAGGCTTGGACTGCCGATTAGGATGATAAACTCGAATATCCATTGGGCGATGTATTGTTGTAGTTAGAGTACCGCAATCATTTGCCAAATACTTGTGACAATATTCAATCGATTTGGTTTCCCAATCAGTCCAGTAGATACGATCCTCCCATACAGCCAATGCGAATATATGATGTAAATTTATATTCGGATTTAGATCCCGACTAGCAACAACTTTCTTCTTTTTCCCTTCCATGTCACTCACGTAGATGAAATCTTTTCGAGCATCACCCCAAAACAATTCTTTAGTTTCAAATGAAATAGTTAAAGCATTTGGCCATCCGAGATTATCACTAACTATAATTTTTTGTTTTGACCCATCCATTCCTGCTTTACCGATATGAGGCACGTCACCCCAATCTGTCCAATAAAGATATCCTTCGTATGGATCGAGGACAATTGCACGCGGTTCTTGTAAATTTTCTCTTATTAAAACTCGTCTATATTTCCCATCCAATTTTGACACTTCAATTGTATCAAGACCTTTGTCACACCAATATAAATTTCGACCAACCCAATCAATTGCCAAACCATCTGGATTTTGAATCGTTGAAATATGTAAAATTGTTGTTTTATTTTCTTTTGGACAATACTTTTTGATCGAGCTAATTAGGGTTGTAACATCCGACCAGAATAAACATTGTGATTCATAATCATAATCTAAGGCGACTGCATTAGATAAATTGTGTACCAAAATTGTGGTGTGACCTTCTAAATCGACTTCTCGAATGTAGTATCGGTTTGAAAACACAAATTTGGCTGCTTCAGAGTTAACTAATTTACACGTTTTATTTCCTTTCAGGCTGTAACCATCTTGGCAGAAGCAATGATACGAACCGAATGTATTACGACACAATTGGCTGCATGGGCGATCCTCGCACTCATCGATATCTTCACAAAGATGACGATCTTTTTTCGACACTTTAAAGCCATCGTGGCAAACACATTCATAACCAACTTTTTTATCAACACATTTGTGCGCACATAAATGTTCAATGCCAGCTTCACATTCATTAATGCCGCAGGCTTGCTCATCAGAGAAATCACCACAATCATCACGGCCATCACATAGCAATGACTCTGCAATGCATGCGTTCGTAGCACATCGGAAAAAGTTTGGTGCCGCACATATAAACGTTGAATTTTTACATAGTTCAGGTTCTTCATCGGAATTATCACCACAATCGTTCTTTAAATCACACGTCGCATTCAATGGTATGCATTTACGTGTTTTACACCGAAATTCATCATCACTGCAAGGAATTATATCGCCATAGCCTGGAGTACAACCATCTTGTTCGTCTGAACCATCTGAACAATCATCGTATCCGTCACACAGAAAACTGATTTCAATGCATTGCCCGTTTAAACATTTGAACGAAGACGGAGAGCATTCAGAATTAGTTTGACAATCCTGTTTCGGTGACTCATCTTCTCCACCCTCAGTACAATCCACTTCACCGTCACACACCCAACGCAGGGGTATACATTTTCCGGTCGAGTTACATTTAAATTTTCCACTTCCGCAGGTTTTATTAAGACAATGCGGTCCTTCATCCGATCCGTCCGCACAGTCTGGATGTTTATCACATTGCCAACTACTTGGTATGCAACTTGAATCACTAATGCATTTGAATTGGTTAGGTTTGCATTGTCGTTCACAATTTTCCTCATCCGAACTTAATTTTCCTTGACCACCATCAAGACAATCATCTTCACTATCACAACGCCAGTCCATGCTGATACAATTGCCATTAGTACACGTGAATTTATGTGGCGGACAAGACTGCGATGTAGTTATTGTACAATTGGCTTCATCACTTCCATCCCAGCAATCATTTTCACCGTCACATTTCCATGATTCCATGTAACACGCTGTAGTATGTTCACAATTGTGGAATACACCAGGATTACCATATTGGCACAATCGTTTCGGGCAACCTATTTCATCCGATGCATCTGGACAGTCGGGATCATAATCACACCGAAATTTATTTAGAATACATTGACCCGATTTACACCTAAAATGAGCATCGGTACAGTTGCAAATTGCTTCGTCTGATCCGTCACCACAATCTTGGATTCCATCACACGTCTTTTCGTTTAAAACACACCGATGATTATTGCATTGAAAATAATCATTTGGACATTTTCGAACTTTGCAAAATGCGATCGTCTCATCACTGCCATCTAGACAATGGTAAATACCATCGCATGTTAAACTGTAAGGTATGCAGTTTCCAACGGTACATTCAAATTCGGTTGCCGAACAATTGGAATGAAGTTTAGACATGCATGATTTACCATCAGAACTAAGTACACCCTGTGTGCAAATACATTTCACATTGCCACTTGAATCGATTGAGCAAACATCTTCACATCCGCCATTTAAGATGCGACAACGATCTGCAGCACAATTTATTGTCGTATTTTGAACAGCGATAATTCCCATCGGACGGCCAATATCCTTACGTAAAAATACGATATCATGGCCAGAAAATTTATTCGCACGAATTACCGCATGCAGCATCCAATCGGTCCAAAATAATAAATTACCATATACGGCCATTGAAAACGGATGTTGCGGTATTGAATGTGCCAATACAAATCGATGTGTTCCGTCATAATCAGTTCGTTCAATTTTATCAAGTCTCGCATCAGCCCAATACAATTTATAATCCTCGTAGTCCAGTGCTAGGGCATTCGGTACTTTAATATCTGTTGTGATAATGCTTTCTATACCGTAGCCGGTTATATAAGCACGTTGGATGGACGCTGATTGTGTATTCCAGTTTGTCCAGTAAACCATCGTAAGGCATGGTTCCACTGCAATACCACGCGGCTTATCATTCGCTTTTAATTTTATAATCTCTTTCACATAATTCGTATTATTATTAGGATTATCCGTAATATTAGAAATATCAAGCATTCGAATGGTTGCATCATAATTCGATGTCCAAAATAAGTTAAAAGAAATTTGATCGTATGCCAGTCCTTCGACAGATACTTGCTTGTTTACTATAACCGTATGATTGGATCCATTAAAGAACACTGAATTTATTGTACCGAAATGTATATCCGAGTAGAATATACGATTTGTGCCGAAATCGTATGATAAGCCAATCGCATTCTTTAAAAAGGTTGAGTTTTGTATTTTTTTAACTGGTTCGTTCATATTATCCTTGTCCGTGACATGAATACTCTCTAGCGACGATATTCTTGAAAAAATTAAGAAATTATCGTAATTCTCGCATGATTTTTCATCTTTTGCAATTTTGCCATGTGAACACGCACATATTACATCGGTCCCGTTGAAAAGGCAGAGTTCTTCGCAACCGCCATTATTTAAATGACAAGCATTGATGCCTTTTTGAATGCGGGCCGAAAATATTTTTAAATCCTTGAAATTATATCCTTCCGATTGTACGATTGCTGTGAAATCGGATAGATTTTCAAGTGGTGCAACTTTTATGCTACCCTTAAGATGAGTATTGTCAGCCCAATAAATTCGTCCATCAATTATTCCCAAGCCAACCGGATTATCTAGGCTATGATTAAGCTTAATCATTTTCATATTACCATCATAATCCACTTTCATAATTGTGTCAGTTTTAGTTTCACTCCAGTACACAGCTTGATTGTCGATATCGAGAAATAAACTTGTAATCGTTGACGTCTTATTCACTAATATGAACTGTGAGCTACCATCCAATCCAACCCGTCCTATAAAACTTCGTCGACTATATGACGCATAGAATAACAAACCGGCAATAGGATCAACAGCGATAGCGGAAGGTTGTTCCAAATTTGACAGGACAACATATTTTGACGAACCATTTAATCGGGAAACTTCAATCGTTCCACGTTTTTGATCACTCCAGTAGATATTCCCCGCCACCCAATCAACAGCGATTCCAGCCAACCAGTCACCTGAATTTGCATCAACCGATTCATATTGATAAGACAAAATTACTTCTCGATTTGTTCCATCTCGTTTGATTCGAGTTATAGTGCTCCGATCACTATCGGCCCAAAAAATGTAATCCGTTTTATAATGGAAGTCGATATTGGTCGAAAGTGATACTCTCGAAATTGGTCCAAGCGCTACATCAGTTTCTGAATTATGATTCGGATACAAAGGTATACCCTTTAATTCATGGGTGGTCGAGTACAATATGAATTCATTGTAACCCGTACACTTTCGTGAATCATCAGGGTTTTGATAAAATCCGATCGCACATTTACAAACATGAGTTGTATCAGACGTTGCCAGACACAAATGTTGGCAACCTCCTCGCTTATCTGCACACGAATTAGTTCCTTGCTGAGCGGCTGCATAATACATTTTAATGCCAAATACCATGCCAGGATTCGTACGAAGTGCATCATTGCCAAAATCATCGCAATTATCTTTGTTACATCGCATAATAAGATTTCGCACGTTATCGACAAAATAAATCTCTTCACGATATATCGTAATTGTTGAATATTCAAGACTTTTTTTGTCATAATTTCGTAATATTTCGGTAACCGTATTTTCGGTGAAACTGTAATAAGAAATTGCACCCAAATCTGGTTGTATGTAATATAATCGATTGGTCGTAAAATCTATCGTTAAACTATCTGCTCTTTTGGTTGCATTAATTAAGATTTTTCGCATCGATCCATCCATTGCCGTTTCTTCAATTCGGTATATGTTTGCGATACTATCACCATGCGAAAAGTATAATCGTCCTATCACCGGATTCACTACAATACTCGAAATTGGGTACAAATTATTTAGTATCTCAGTCATAAATTCCCCTTTCAAATTACAAGCCAAAAGCCGATACTCTTTTAGACCGCTCGCCAGGTACATCGTTCCCGATATCCAATCAATGGCAAATCCTGTTGGATTTGTTATATCTGTATCAATAATAGTTTCGGTATGTCCACTAGTAAGGCCACTGGTTTTTACTTCTTTCAGTTGGTCATCGGTCCAGTAAAGACGTTGTTCACTCACGACATAATCAATTCGAGATGGGGATAATATTTCAGTCGGATGGTTAATTATTGGAATTGTATAATGATCAATTTGATATAAATCGACACCACGAATTTCTGTTTGCAGCACCATCAATAGAATTTGTTCATTTTCAATACAAGTCTTGTTATCACGATCAATTCGCATTACATGGGGACATTCACATTTGTACGTATTATTTAGACTAAGCAGACATAAGTGTGAGCATCCTCCATTATTTTTGCTGCAAGGATTGAATATAGCTTTTGGTTGTCGGCTTGAGTGCAACACTTGAATGCCGAAAGGTTGAGTTTGAGTTCTTTGAATGACGGTAACGTCAGAACCATTCCACTTATTCGCTCGGATCACAGATGTTGTACGCCAGTCAGTCCAGTATACATGATTTTCAAAAAGTGTTAACCCAAAGGGATGCGTTAGTGTATCTTTATCACAAATGATCTGGAATTACAATAAAATAGTTGGAAGGGATTTCAAATATACCTAAATACTGACTTACCAAATGAATGTCATTGCCATTATAATCCGTTGAATGTATTGAGTCCACTCGTGCATCTATCCAATAGAGGCGTCTTTGTGCATAGTCTATTGTTAACCCGTTCGGCCAGGAACCTTGACCTTTATTTATCTGAATAATTGTTTTTCGATATTCACCCGCCATAGTACATCGTTCGATTCGTGGGGCATTATCCTCCCAATCTGACCAAAACAACCAACCATCGCGTGGATCTAAAGCAATAGCACGTGGTGATTCCATGTCGCCACCGACTAGTGTACGCCGATGTGTTCCATTTATTTTTGCAACCTCGATTTGATCGATATTACTGTCCACCCAATATAAATTAAATCCGATCCAATCAACAGCCAATCCTTCAACAGTCGATAGCCCTGATTCAACAACGGCCTTTACATTACTCAATGAATCCGATCCAATTAATGTGCCTGAATAGATTTTATCATCCACTACATCAGTCCAAAATATTTGAGTTAATTCAGGAGTGATTAAAAAGTCGAGTGCAATTGTATTCCGTAATGATGCGTAAAAATTTTTAACCGCCAACGTATTTAAGTCAACACCACGAATTTCTTGCCGATTACTAAATATTACGTATGGCGAATCAGGTGCATTGCTCTTGCATGAAAATTTATCAAATTGTAGCGTATAATTGTCGTGACATTGACACTCGTAATGACGTTCAACTTCTATACACAGCTGTGAACAAGTTCCCCAATTTTTACACGCATGTTGGCTGCTACATGTCAATCGATCTGGCTGTAGGAACATGTGCAGCGGACAAGAACAAACAATGCCTTCCGGTGAATTATGACAATAGTGCGAACAATCAATACTATGGTCACAAAGTTTTTCACTGCAACGTCCACCTTCATCACTACCATCCGGACAATCGGTACGACCATCACAAAGTTGTTCAACTGGAATGCATTTATTCATGATTTTACAAAATCGATCGGGATGCAAACAAACGGAAGTTATATTTACTTCTGGGCGTTTACTGATTGAAGTGCAATTTTTTTCATCCGAATTATCCAAACAATCGTTTAAACCATCACATTTAAAACTCCGAAGATAACATTGGATCCCATTTTCACACCTTAATTCGTTATGCTCACAAAAAACTTTATCGTTAACATTATCCGATGCAATTGTAACATTATGACAATTTGTTTCATCCACCGCATCGATACAATCAATAATTCCATCGCATTCTCTATCCTTGCCTATACATCCTCCAGGGATACAGTAAAATTCATCTTCGGCACAATCGTATTGGCAATTTTTTTCATCCGAATTATCACCACAATTATCAGAACCATCACACATTTGACTGAATAGAATACAAACATGATTTCCACATTCAAATTCTACGCATTCGCCACAATCACCTTCCTCATCGGATCTATCATTTTCGCCACAATCTGCTTGTTTGTCGCATACCCAGGCTAAAGGGATACATTTCCGTGATTTAACACATTGAAATTCGTATTTCGTACAAGTTTTATTCGGACAATTTAAAGGACTTTCATCCGTTTCATCGACGCAATCCATTTCACCATTGCAAACATCTGATTTATTTAAACATCGTGTCCCATCACACGTAAAGTCACATAGTTTTTTCTCACACGGCCCATCTGGTGTAATCATCTCATCACTACCATCATCACAATCATTCGAATGATCACAAATATATTTGGATTCAATACATTGTCGCCCAGTTTTACATGGGAAATATCCTTCCCAACATTTTTCAATTTTCGAATAGTTCAATTGCTTCATACAATTTGCTCCGTTCGCATTCAGTGTAAATCCCTCGCTACAAACACATTTTGCACCGTTCGGTGTGTACAAACATAAACTATTGGCCGGGCATATATTATCTGTTGTGCAATTATTTGATCCATTTTGAGACATTTTTTCGTATAGCTTTAAACCGTGAACCCGCATCTCATTAGCGAGCACAACATATGATGCATTAAATTTTGATAAACCATCTAAATGTAAACGGACAATATTGCGATTTATGCGATCAGACACGAAAATGAATGAATTTAAATGAGCCATTGAGTATGGATAAAGTTGTTGATTTGATTTTTCATAAAGTACTTCACGATCCTCGCCATTGCCACTCAGGCTGATTCGTTCGATGGTCGCTTGAATTGTGTCGCACCAGTATAGTTTACTTTCTAAATGGTCGATTGTCAATGAATTTGGTCGAAATATGGAACCTGTATTATTATTTACCAATGTTGTTCTGTAACTGCCATCTAGCCAAGCCCTTTCAATACAGCAACTTGTTGTTTGAACCGACCATAGTGCATAGTACATGTGACCTTCCTCCGGATCTAATGCTATTGAGCTAAAACGAGAATTACATAAATTATGTCTTAAAATTTCATGTTTGCGTATTGTGATTTAGTTGATTTACTTACACTGGATCATAAGCTTTTACTCGAAGCACTATCTTCTCAATTTTTGGATCAGACACCTTAAATACGCTAATCATGTGATATTCCATACTTGCCCAGTACATATTATTTGCCAGCCAATCATAAGTGATCGCATTATAAGACTCCGACCCATTAACGATTAACTTCCGATTAGTTCCATCCAATTTCTGGCTCTCAATTCGAAATTCATTTTTATCTCGATGCGAGAAATACAGTAATTGTTCCTTTACATTATAGTCAAGTGAATATGGTGCACTAACATTGGAAATCGGAATTATTGATTGTCGTGACACCTCACTAATTTCACTAATCTTGTCCGTCTGAACATTGAATCCTTTTATAATTTCGGGAGTATCGGTGCCATAAAATAGAAACGAATTATATTCGGCTCGTATACATTTTTTATCGATCGGATTCAATTTATATCCGGCCGAGCATAAACATTTAGCGTTCGCACGTGTTTTCAACGAATCTGGTATACACAAATGTTCACAATCATTATTATTTGTGCGACACGGATGAGCGACAACCGGTTGCTTTTGCCGATGAAATACTGTAAACGTTAACAATCGTGATTTATCGTTTAAAAGAATTTTCGGATCATTTGATTTCTTGTCCATCGAGAACAATACTTGATCACGCGATGATCCGAAAAAAAACTTATTTTGATAGAAGCTAATAAGGCTTAAGGAATCGAGTAAAGATCGAGCGATATTATGGGAAGCTTGAGGTTTTATTGAGCGCCGATTAGTGCCATCATAATTAACACATTCGATAAAATTGTAATATGTTTCAATCCAGTAAACGCGACTATTTGCTAAATCTAATGTTATCCCATGGGGATAAGTAATTTTATATGAAACAAGTGACGTTTCATTTGTGCCATCTAAATTAGCACGCCGCAATGATGGTTCTGACTGACCAAAGACGGTAAAAAATATAAATCCTTTTGTCGGATCGAGTGCCATACGCCTTGGCCGACGAATATCTGCACTTAGTATTACGGTACAATGTTGCATTTTGTTGTTGCATAAAAATATCATTTCTTTCAGACTGTCGAGGAAATACCAATTTTCTGAAACCCAGTCGAGACTTATTTGAACAATTGCTGAAAAATAAAAATGTAAAGTTTAATATACAAAACAATATTAATGTGTGCAGTGGTTTAAAAACTTACTTTCTAAATTCGGAAATAAATCCGGCTTTGGTAGAATAGTCACAAGTTTATAATTATCAACGTTTCGACAAATTATATCTTGTTCGTTGGTTACATTGTTTCGTTCGATTGTGCAAACCGACCGATTTGTATGCCATACCTCCATAGCGCTAGGGCTAGTTAACGATAGTTCGTGATTGTCGTTTAATGGTTGATCGTCATACGGTAGTCGTTGAATACCATTTTGTGTGAGTACCATTAAAAACGGATCTTCATTTGGTGGTGTATTAACACCGATACATGATGTACCATTTTTTGTGTAACCCGTTTCACACGAACACTGATATGATCCAATTGTATTTGTACACTTTTGATCACATGTATCAATAACCAGCGTGCATTCATCTAAATCTATACAAGTGGTACCATTCGGCTGAAATCCTGGTTGACAATAGCACATTGGTCCCTTGGTCGTTAAAGTACATTTAAAAAAGCAATTTAATTTGGCACACAGCCGATCAGATTCTTCACATTCTAATTCATCACTATCACAATCCCATATGCCATCGCAAAATTTTTCAATATTCAGGCAAACATCGTTAGTGCATGCCACCTGATTCGGCATTGGACATTTTGTCCGATTACATTTATCATTCTCCTCATCGGACTTATCAATTAATTCTTTGGCATTTCCGCCACCATTATTTTTATCACAATCGTAATCACCATCACAGACCCATTCATTTGGTATACATAAATTACTTTTTGCACATTTAAATTGACCATCCTTACATGATCCTGCTGCAATATCTTTTATTTGAACAGTGGAAAAAAGGGAGATACAAAAAAAAAATTTGTTTTTATATAATTACGAGAAATTACTCTTAAGGGTCGTTAAATTTTAATTTTATTTTTATATTTAAATTTGTTTCCTAAATTGGGGTTTGCCTCTTCATCTCTTTAAAATTTAAATTATTGCAATGGGCGGGCATTTCCTTTTTTGTTTTTGTATTTGCGTTCTTTATTATTAATGAGGAAATTGTTAAATCAATTAATTTTTTTTTTTTTACTTACGGCAGTCTCGTGGTTCATCAGAACCATCAGCACAATCATGAATTGTATCACATTTCCAATGCTTTGGTATACAAGTTCCATCGTTACATCGGAATGTTGAAGGAGCACATGATACTGGCATAAATAAAAAACAAAAACAAAACAAATTAAAAATTATTAATCAACTATGCGTGATAATTATTAATTAGAGATTAGCAATTAAATTGTGTATAACACAAGGGGGATCATAGTTCAATGTTAATGTAACTTAAGAAAATAATAATTTAAATTGTCACATCAAGAAGACAACCAAATTGCTGATTTAAGAAAAACACCAACACACCTTTACCTTTCTTATATACAGCACTATACGTAATATATTGTTTGTCATTAAATCTTGGATTAACTTGCATCGATGATATATAGAGGAGAAAATAATAAAACGTAATTTTATAATAAAAAGCCAACGGGCATGTAGGTGGTGTTTCTTAATGCAACAACCATTTTCTAAACCATATACGAAAATATAGCTTTTAAGCCGCCCGAATGTGTTTTGGTCTTTTGATTAAATTTTTGATGGTATTTTCAAATTTAAATTTTGCTGGCTAAAAGAATTACCCAGAGGCATATTATTATTGCAAAAAATATATAATTTTCTCAAGATTAGAGAGATTTTTGTGCGCCAAACAAATTTGGGTTAATTCGTTCAGTTTTATATTTTTTATGTTTAAATTTATTGTTTCGGTTCAAATACCAAAAATTAAATTAAAACTCCCAACATTGTTTATTTGCTATATTCATTTCTAACATATAAACAGAGAATATTTTTAGCGTTTGCGTGACACATACACATATTTTATACTAATTCTCGAATCAATTTACAATTCCGGCAAAAATTACTTCAACTTTACATATCGTCAGTTTAGTTCCTTTTTGTGCTAATTTTCTAAATACCTACTTGTTTGGAAATTACCGAAGAAAGAAGAACCAAACACACGAGAAAATAAACAAAATTAAGGAGCGAATCCCGACGTCTTGCCAAATAAGAATTTGTAAAAAATAACTTAAAATGTCAAAAACTTGTATGTCTTATTTTAAAACAGCCATAGTAGCTTTGATCAATTTCTGGCTTCTCGTTTACTATCGATCGCAAATTTCTCTTTGTCTCCAGTGAAGGGAATATTAACGGTTAAACGGAAATAGGCCAAAAACGATTTCTTCATTATAGAAAATTAAAGCATACAATTACATTTTTAACAGGTGTAAATAGAATAAAAAATAACTCAATGTCTCAGAAAATAAACGGTCGGAGAGGTATACTATAGAGGAAATGGGACATTTCAAAATTTTAGAATTCATTAAAACCCCAAAACCGATAAAATACGAGGCAGCACAAAAAAAAACTAAGCCGGCGATATGTCGATGTAGTTCCCACAAACACGGTAGGGTAGTATGATGAATAGCATAAAATATTTATTGAATAGAATCTATAATCAAAACATAATGGTATTATCATGCTCGTCCATTATATTGAACGGATTATCCTTTTTAGTAATATCAATGAAATTTGTCAAATCAATTTATTGAAACGTTTTCCTGCCATAAAAACTTGACATACTGTTGAGTTGTTTGAGAAAGGATAGGCCGAAAATTCAAAACAACGATAGAAATACCAAATGTAATGGTCTTGAACAATACTCACACAATGCGGGCCAATTTTCGGGTAAGCCAATTATACGGCAAAAAAATTGACTTTTAGCATAAAACATTTTCTGTTTTTGTTTGTTTACCCACCTTTCAAGAAAGATAAATCCATTTATTGGAATTAGTGTATTTGACCTGAGTATTATTACGCACCCTATAGAATTAGGAGGATACCTTTCTGATAAACAAATAAATAACAGTCTCTAATTTTTTGTTTAAAATAGGGCAGAAAAGCTGCGGGCTTTGCAGAAACCGTGCAATAATATCTGCATTTCTTGACGTTTGATCTGATCTGGATCAAACAATATTTCATGAAACATTGAAGTAGGTTGAAATAAATTATTATCCAACAAAAACTAACGTTTTACTTTATTTAAAAATCAAGGTAATAATGGAATACGATTCTGCATGTACTCATTTTAGAAATTTCTCCTTATTTTTTAAGGATTTGTTAATTGTCCTACAACAATTGTTCTGTGGAATTAAGCGGAAGCCAGCGGAATGAAACCTCCTAAACAACAACTTCCTATAAAGATAAAATCGCTGCTTAGTTTTGAGGAGTTTTAAGATAAAAAGGCAAACGCGAAATTCAATATACAAGAAAGATAAACAACATCCTAAAACAATGCTACAGCGCAAAAATATGATCGAATTTCCTAATAGTAAAATAAACCTAGTACAAGATTGAAATATCTTTGGAAAATATTTATATTTTCCGAACAAAACTACGTCACCACAAATATGGTAAACTGAGGAAAAAGATAAGACAAAAACATTCCTTGGAAACATTTGAATCTATTTGCAAACTAAAATGGATCCTACGCTACCAAATCCAGTGCAGCTGTACAAATTCCAAAGGATGGATTAAAAAATGTTTTGGAAGCAGCGAAATGTGGCATGACTGTTCACACTGCCAGCAAAACATTCAAAGTTCCAAAAACAACGTTATACAACCATCATACTAAAAACCTGAGCGCCGCAATAAAACAAGGCGCACCGAGCATTTTATCGAAAGATCAAGAGCGAGATTTATGTATTGGATTGACCATATGGCTAAAATTGGGTTCCCCATATCTAAAGACATGCTGTTGGATTCAGTTCAGTTATTTGTGTAAACTTGAAAATTTCAAACAACTTCCGAGGTGGCAGACCAGGTAAGCTAGTTTCAGCTGCCCCTTCTAATTTCTATTCCAACTTGTCTAAATATGAATTCGTGTTTCACAATATTTAACAAAAAATCACGCACAAATTTTCAATTGCGATTAAACTGATTAATTTTTAAGCCCCAAAGAAAATTCCGTTTTGGTAAAAAAAGGTCAAAAATCCGTTTATTCATTTGCGTCAAATGACGAAAAAGAAAATATAACTACGCTCGTAATGGGTAATGCCAGAGGAACACTTGGTCCCCCCATGGTAGTGCTTCCCTACAAGCGAATTCCGCTTATTATCGCCAAGAGGATGCCAAACAGTTGGGGAATCAGACGAAGCGATTCCTATTGTCCTTTTCGTGGATGGGCATACCTCACATATGACCTTAGCGCTTAGTGAATTTTGCAACTCAAAAAAAATTATTTTGATTTCGTTGCTACCTAACGCAACATCTATACTACAACCAATGGATTTTGCATAATTTCATCCTTTCTTAAAACAAGCATGGAGGAATACTGTAAAAAATTGGCATATGGAGCATAATGGCGCACGGATTCGCCGAGAAGATTTTGGGCCTTTGTTATCGTCCATTTTGGAAAACGTGAGCTTTGAAGAAAATTTACGAAACGACATAAATTTAATGTTCTTTTTTGAGATAACTGATTGATTTGTTCATTAATAGGTATATTTTTAATGTTATTTTTGATTGTTGTCAATAGAAGCGTTGCCCGCCACTGGATATTTGTCCACAGGGCATTTATTATATAAGTATTTAAATTAATTTAAACAACTACTATTCTATGCTGAGATCTACATTAAAAACGTTAAACGATCCGCTTTAGCCGCAAGAAATTTTAAGGCGATCTACAATACAACCCCTGAGGTAAATCCACATTTTTGCAAAAAATTGACATTTACCATTGCAAAATGTATGATTTCAAGATTTTTATTTTGAAAAAAATTATAAATCTATGTAAAAATAAAAAAAACTGTTTATTTCTTATTGTTAGAAGTTTTATAAAATACAGCAAATGCTTAACTTAAAAATAGCGATCCACAATTGGGTCTTTTACCTTATCCCCGCTATTGATGTCTGTCAACAAATATTAATTCGAAAAGTTCTTATCCGATTTTGACAAGCTACCAATGGAGACTATTTGAGATCCACAGTTTATTAGTGTGTAATACTTGGTTTTACACTTTTTTGCTGTTGTAAGATTGTTTGCCAATTTGTCATAATTACACTCAAGGTAAACTAAAAACTCACATAAAAGATGGAACGTAATTACATCAAATGTCCCAATCTTGTCTAATCAACCCAATTCAACCACTACTTTTGCGATTATAGTCGCCACGGCAAACGTACTTCAAAAGAATAGTTTCGTTAGGCCTTTTTTTAGTCGCATTATTATATTCATCAAATTTAACTGGTTTATGTTTAATTTATAATGTACTTACAAATGGTTCATTGTCGCTATAGTACAATATGATGACCCCAAAATCAACATTAAGTTATCACTGTTTACTTAAAATATATTATTAAGTGTACTATTGCATGCTTTTCTGTTGGCTGTTTACAACCTTGTATAGATAATCTCATACGCAGAGGAAACACTCAAAATATCAACAAACAATGCTTAAAAATGTCTATAAGTTTGATCAATTAAAGGTCGCGATTTGCATATGAAGAACAAACCAAAGCAAAAAATGAAATTAATGGATTTGTTGACAGTGATTTCAATTAATTCGATCACAACTAATCAATTAATTCCTTTTTCAATTGAAAATTTATTATAACAAGTCAAAAAAGGTTATCAGAAATAAAAAATAAAAAAAGAAATTTGAATAATTGAAAAAGATTCGCGCATTTATTTATTTACATTCTCAGTTTATTATAGGATGGAAAACCGATTACTTGTTTTTTATAGTAATCAATTTTTTGGGGATGGAACGTCATGGTGCCTTAAATAAAGTATCAAAGGGACCTGCGTTAGCAACCGAAATTTAATAGTTTGAATAGTTTTGCGTTCTTGGTACTATTATGCACGGCACCATAACAACTTCTTAATAATAATTATCTGATCTCATCAACATATGTACGTATATACGTGAACAAATTTTTTGTAAATGCATATTTCGCTTCAACCAAAGTACAGTTTAAAATAAACGGAATGATCTAATCACGGCGAATGTTTATTCGCAGTTGCGTTTGCAATCAAGATTTCTTTATTTTTTTTTATTTAATTTATAGCGGCAATGAAGAGACAAAGCCAGGACAGTATTTTAGTATGTATTTATTTCAGCTGTTGTGCTCTTCTGTATGTGGCTAGTATTTTTTTGTTTTGAATATTAATTCGTACAAACATTTAAATGTCATAAATATTGCAATTTAAAAATGATAAATGCGAACATTAACGATTTCGTGGAATTGTATTCATATAGAAAATTTTATATTCGGATTCCAAACTTAATAGAGAATTTTAAGAAACTCCAAGTGGCTGCTAAAGTAGGATAATAATTAATATGATATGCAGGCTTAATTTTAAATAGAGTAAATACAAATATAAAGTAGGACCAAACCAATGACAGTATTTGTAATTCGCAACCTTTATTTGGTCCACGTGGTAGTCTTGCCGCACTGCCTTTGTATCTTGCCCGTTTCTAATTTGAGCGATGTCTCATTATTAAATGTGTAAATGGTATGAAACCGGTTTAACCGTTAACCGATTAAAAACTATTTAAAGCTAAAAAGCACATCACACTGCCAGCCAACTTTTTAAAATAGCCGCGATTAATTTAATTTCTTTCGGAGCAGTATTACAATATGTTGAAATAATTCTACAATTGGAAGCATTCTTATAATGGCACGACCAACAATTTCTTCTTACAAGTGTTTGAATTGTATTGAACGACTTTCTACGTTAAATGATGTCATTTGAAAAATATTAAAAGCAAAACAGGTTGAGGAGGCAATTCCTAAAACAGGACTTCATAAGAATATTACATGGTAATTTCGGTCGAAGTTTTTCATCTTCAAAATAATCTTGTTCAACTAAAATCAGAAGTTTCATATACTCATAATACTTGTACCTGGAATTTGGTTGGTAAATATTACTGTTCATGTAATCACTGATTTAAACCGGAAAGAACGTAAAAGTTATTCTTCTAATTTTATTTTTCAGTTCATTTTTTTTAATTCATTGGGGGCAAAAATGTCAGAGAAGGTTCTTTCAAATTAATGCCAACCTCTTTCAATGTTGTCATTTAACAATAAGTTGAGGAACATTATCGGATAGAGAATTGCTTGTGTTGTTCCAGTTGCAGAACTAGCACAAAAACTCTTCCAATGAATCGTATCTTTGCAGAAGTACTCACAAATGAAATTTTTTTGGCATTCCATCAAAGATATATTTACCTCAGAATAGAAGGCATCGTACGTTCGTCCTAAACTACGACAGTAGTCTTTGCGGGACTTTTGATGATATTGCAAATTGGATCAAGGGTCACGTTCAAAGCCAATTTAATGGAAGATAGTGCTATCTGACAACCGTCCAGCAGTGCTCTACATCTAAACTGTTCACATATATGTAGAGCATTTCCGGGTTTTTATATGCAGTTATTCGCTCTTTAGCCTTATTCATTGAGTGACAAATTTGATTTCAAGCTATGTGCGTATGACGCCTCGGTTTGTGGAATCTGGAAAAATGTACCTGGCTTATTTTTTAATATAAATAAAATTGATACGAGAAGCAAATGGTCCGTATTCACTAATACTCTGCGTCCATAAACATAATTGTGAAAATTTTTGCATGCAAACAAAACAGCAAGAAATTATTTTTCAATTTGAGCTTAATCTATTTCTGAACTACTTAGATTTTTCGAGGCATAATAACAAGCAACAACCAATACCAGACTTCTATTCTCGTTTCATAATGTTGAAACACCGGATAATTAGAAATTAACTGGATTTTAGGATCAAGATGAAAATATTTTTTTTTTACAAAAATATGACCAATATACAGTCAACTATTGCTAACGGAATTCCATTTGGTGGCTTTGACACTAGCTCTGTTCCTATAGTTTTAATTTGAACTAGTAAGGTACAGGAAACTTTCCTAAACCTTGAAAAATATCTTTAATATCTTTCAAAAATATTGTTTTGCACTTTCAATCACGTTAACTTCCTTAGTAATTAACCCTTAATTTAAGCAAGTGTTAAGTCCTAAAATTGCTTTTAAATAAGTATCAACGATAACAATTTCATCAACTAAAATTGTATTTTTCATATCAACCGTCAAATCTATCATACCTATTGGTTTAACTTGATGCTTCTAATTTATAAAAGGTTGTCTTCATTTTCAACTTATTCTGTGATTTAATTGTTCTAAAAATATTTAATGGGATTACCTACAAATATTCACTTGAGCACCCGATTCAAGTTTAAATTCAATGTTAGGATTTTTAGCTAAATTTTCAAACCACAATGATTTCAACTCGTAAATTCCCTTACACATACAAAAGACTCATTTTCCTTTTCAATATTTTTATACGCGTATATTTGTTATTAGAATTATTTGAACCAAAATTTCTATTAAAATTTCTGGATTGCGATCTGGCCCGGTTTGAACGTGCATTGTAAAAATTCTTACCGTCAGAATTTCCTTTAGAAAGGATATTGTTACGGTGACACCTCCTGCATCCTTTACTAACCTTTTGTCAAAAAATAATCAAACGACTCGTCATACGTGTAAAACAAATATCTTTGAAATATTTTTCCGAGGATTTCAATATGTTTCAAACGCCTTCATTATTTTTGGGTAGTCTTTCTTCTTACCGTTAAAATATTGCAGTTTTCCATCGTTCGTTGAACTGCTAAAAATTCAGACGCTTCCATTTCCATGTAAACATTGAACGACCGTTCAAACTTTTCCAATTTTCATATTCTTAGGAAAATTGCTTTTCAAGCGGCATTCCAGAGAGTTCAGTGCTGGGCCCTCTTTTATTTTCTATGTACATTATGAACACAGAATCCTCTATTCACTATTGTTCATTTCACATTTTCGCTGATGATGACCAAATTTATAGAAACAGTCGTTTAGATCAGGATTCTTTTATCAGGAATATTTCTCTGATTAATGATGATTTAAATAGTATCGTTTGTTGGTCGGTTTCCAATGAGCTCGTTTTAAATGCGAATAAAACTCTTAGTTGTTAATAATTTATAAAAAATACCTCGTTTTTTCCTGGCATTTTTCTATACGATTCACTAATACAATATTCAAATACTATTACACCACTGACAGACTAATCTAATTGCATTTACAGACTAACGTTTAGCTAGTAGCGCCAAGAGTTTGTGGTATCGGTATTAATACAAAAGTCATCAATCTTTTTTTTTAAACTAAATCAAAATAAAAGCAATACAAACATTAAAAAAATTAATTATAATTTAAATGCTTTAATTAATTATTAAAATTTTCAATTTTTTTTTATTTATGTTACAAATTGTTGTACTTTTAAAATATCAATGACAGTTCCATCTGTTTTAAAATAGCACAACTTGTATTTGCAATTGTATTTTAACATTTACATATAATGGCGCCACTTGTACTTTCACTAAACTCAATAAAAAGAGATAAACTTCAATATATTGAGAGATTTGTTCATTATCGCGCAGCGCGCTTAGCGTTAGCAATCCCTACTCCATCAGTGGTATTGGGGATTTTAAGCTTAGTTTTTAATAAAACCCTTACTTGGGGTGACCTTTTAGTCAGCTCTAGTAAGAGGGTATTTGGTATGCTTTGTTGTTTGTATAAGATAGTAAAGTACTTTTCATACCAGGTGGTTTGAGCTTCAAAAATAAAAATTCTTTATTTCATTTTTCAATTATGTAAATTAGTTTTATTTGATTGATATCGTTTAATTTTATAGATATAAATTCAATTTATTGAGAAATCCATAATTTATTTTTAAGTGATGATTTAAAAAAAAATCAAAAGATATTGCAATGAAGTTATCTACAAAGCCAAGGTAATGCGTTCTACACTCGACTGCGACATTTTAAAGTAGTGCAAAGCAAAGAGTTTTGTCAACATAACCTAAAAATCACATTTTTGCTCCAACTGTTTTATATTTACCGAAAAGTCTAGCTCATATGTAGCTTACAAATTCATAATATCCATTTTTTTGCTATAATTCACGTGTAAAATGGACCTATATAAAATAATTGATAGTAACTAAATATGCAAAACCGACGCCACCGGTATTAAGGTGGATTTACATATCCGACGATTTTTCTGCGCCGAACATCATGTGACACATTCAACCAATTAGAAACAACTGCTTCGCCGAATTTTCGGCACGACAAAGACAGGGACAAAATGTATCTTTTCGGCGCGATGGCACTGATCCATACATATATTTTTTTTAGCATTCTCTGTTTTTTTTTTCGTTTTTCGATTTGTAGCTTGTGTTTTTATTTATAAATTATGTATAGTGAAAATAATATCTCAGCGAAATTCTGACAGCTCTCGCGCATCAAAACAAATGGCGTAAACACAGCAATGTATTTAGGCTAATTTGTTTACATTTTGAGGTTAGAATTTGTTTATTTTGAATTATGTTTTTCCTCAAATTTATTCACAATAATTAATGTAATTTTAATTTAGATAAAACACTAGGACTAGAACTTTTAATAACAATTAAGATAATTTTAATGTCATGAGCTTGCCTCGAACAAATTGAAATTTAAAATCGAGTTTTTTTGTTGTTTTGCTCTAACACGAAAAATGACATTTCTTTCTAAATATGCCTAGTTCGTACCTTAAATGGGTATAACGTTACTATTCAGTGGTGTTGTTAATATTTTTTATATTTTTTTAATTTCGCATGTTATTTTAGAATTTACCTATAAAATAATGAGAATTTTTAATATTTTCCAATATAAATTACATTATTTAATGGAATCAAATTCCACATATTTTTATTTATAATTTTTTTTGTTTTTAAAACTATTACTCAGCCGACCCTTCTTTGAATTTTTAATTTATTTTAACTACTTCACTGTTGGCTGCGCACAACGATGTAAAAATGAGTTTCGCTGAGATATTATTTTCACTATAGCTTGTGTTTTTATTTATAAATTATGTGTCAAAATATTGTTTATGTATGTTTGTGTGAGAAAACTGCGCCGAAAATTTGTCGAATATGTAAATTATCGATAATACAGCGTTCGCCGAATTTTCTGCGGCAGGTAGCTGCGCCGAATAATCGTCGGATATCTAGATCCACCTTGAAAGGGATCCACCTTCTCAGCTTCATATTTGTGGTAACTAAAAATTTCGAGGCGAGGCGTCTGGTATGAAAAGTACTTAAGAGTTTCTGATAGTTCGGTTAAATAGTTAAACCTAATTTTGATCGCGAGGTCAACTTTTAAGCCATTAACGAGATTTTTTTAAACATAAAATTCTTTATTAAATTTAATTAATGAAAGTTAGGTGTAAACAATTATTAATTAAAATTATTTAGTAAAATCAGTGGACATAAATTGGATCTAGGATTTTTGCTCTAATTAATTAGTAATTAATCAGATTATATACCAGTTTTATACTACAATTATTTATAAATTTAAGTGACTTTAACTATGTATAAAAAAACCAAAAAAATGGTAATAAAAACGTTGATCCAAATTAGCTCATTTTAAAAGAACAATTGTCAACTGTAAATTGTATTTCTTGCTTTCAATTTTATTGGGATTTATAATATATTAAATTTCGATTAAAAATTTTGAGTTTGTGAACGAAAAGTGGATCTTGCGATCCGAAATTGGGCGATCTAGAAAATAATTTGCACCGAATGTAGATCTAGTTAAATTGAACTAAATCAACGCTTCTTCATAGTTACCTTTAATCATTAAACAACTAATTTTTAATAAATATAATACAGGTTAAAACCTTATTTGGTAACTTCACTTCCCTTGCGAATTTTACAGCGTCTTTTCACACAAAACAATTTGCTGCTACTGACAAACGATGTAGTGTGCATTCGTGCATTAAAATTAATAGTTATGCAAGCTTAAATGAGACAAAAAATGAACACGTGCAACTTAACACATCAGTAGATCATGTTTTCCGAAAGAGGCAGCACGATTGTTGAAAAAGTACAGAGCGTTTTCCGAAAGAGGCAGCATGGTCAAAAAAGAAGTACAGAGCGTTTGCCATTAGATGTCATTACACAATCAAAAAAATATTACTGACGTTTTTCAAAAAGGGACAGCCAAAATCAATTTAATTATCACGTATTAATAATAATCAATTTTATAACACGAAAATATTTTTGTTTATATTTACAAACTGTACACATAAAAATGTCATACAATTTTTGACACAAATATTTAGTGACACCTAGTGGCATTATGTGAAAGTTGCTTGTGTTTTCGTTGTGAAAAATTTGACATTTAAACATGATCTATAAATATAGTTCAATATTCAATACATGTAAATCATGAGCATGTTTCTTATTTTAACAGGAAACGATCCACAATTGGTACCGCGATCCGCACTGTGGTGTTTTACCTTATAAGGCGTCTCTCTCGCTCTAGCGCTTTGCTTGAGTTGAGATGCCTAAAACGAAAACCAAACAAAAATAAAGACATACTTAGGCCACATAAAATATTTAAACAAAATTTTCAATATTGGATTTTAATTGGTTAATTTGTATTTATCCCTAGGTTACAATGAGTTTTCTTCGTTGTGGAATAAACTGTATGGCTTATTCGGAAACTATTTTTCGTATGTCTTATTGCTTATTGATCTTTATTTTGTAGCCAATACACGTCTGCAATAAACATTGCTTATTACGTTAAGACATTTCAATTGACTCAAAAAAATCATTCTTTAAATCAAAAACATGGAACAATTCCGAAAATTCAGGTCTTCAAGTAAAAAAGATGCCAATAGTAAATCGTAAATAAATTCCTATAAAATTAGTTTGAAATTAAGATTGGATTTCACGTCAAAAAGTGCATTGCTCTCACAATATTATTGATTATTAATTATTTATAATCATTATTTATTATCAATTAATTAATTTGTTATCAACATCAATTCATTCGTTCGCTTCATAAACCAAAAAATTAATAATTATTGAATTAAAAATAAATTGAAAAAAAAAGAAATTCAATTATTTAAACTTCAATTACCTTTTTTTATAGTATTGCTGATAACAATGGAGAAGATAAGCACAGGAGGATGGGAGGATTGGCTAGACTACCCTCCGGTGGTATAAATACAGTTGGTCGTTTTGAAATATTTTTTTTTATTCATTTTATATCATCTAATCTAATTAATGCGTTATCGTAAAATAAAATCCAAAAGGTTTTATAATTATTATCCAGTTTTGTTATGTATAACACGCAAATCAAATCACATATTGCCGAGGGACTAATAATATCCCATTGAAATTTTCAAATTGAACTCAAAATCAAAAAAAATGCATGTAACTCTTTTATTATTATGTGCAATTCATTTAAATTAAATACATTTCGATAATAAATTAAATTTTTATGTTCCATCGAAAGAATTTTTGGTTTTTTTGGAATAAATTAATTTTTATTGTTATTGCTGTATTTAGAACTTTTTTTGCTTTGTTTGCGGCTTATTGTTATAAAAAAAATTCATTTAAGATTTTTGAACATCGCACATACTATAAATTCAAACATTTTATGGTCACACACTATAATATAAATACTTATGTATAGTGATTTGCAATAAAACGCGCATCACAATTAATTTGGACTTTAGACCATAAGCCATCAAATAATGTGTTTAAAATTGAATTTTTCAGCTGAACACCCGCATTATGTTATTCAAGACACACTTAAAAAAAAAAACTGAAACATAAGTGTGGCATGAATATAATCATAAATTATTTGTATGGTGTTATATCATAATAAACTCGTCTATGTATTTATATTTTACATAAATTATTTCTTTAATTTACATTAATAAATGATTCATACATATTTGCGTATAAATTTCATTAGGCTTTGTAAAATTTTGATATTAAGCTTAATCGAAATAAAGAAAACAAATAAACAAACACAATACAAGGTGACGGAATATTATTAAATCATTCAAACAATTAAGAGTATAGTACACCAAAAATAAAAAAAGTAAGTATGGAATGTAACATTGCGGTTACATGATTCTTACGTCTTCAATCATTCTAACAATAAGTCAAAACCTTTACAGCCAGACATGACTTTTTCAATGGTCGTTTATCATTTCATATACTTAGTTAGATTGATGTACATTTTCAATTAAATTTTTCTTTTTTTATGAAATAACAATGATGATGGAATAGAAGAAAATTTAAAAAAGAAAAAATTTAAGTGTTACGGAAATTTCTATTAGATACGTACATCCATCAATCTTAAATATGTTAAAGCTCACATTTACGTTCGTAAGCCTGTGTCATTGATACAATTTAAAAAAAAACATTTAAACTAAATATAATTTCTTTTCTAAAAAAATTAAGTATCCCATCATCTTCATGAATATAAATACTTGATAAGTATAAACGACACAGATATTATTATCCATTTAATCCAATTTCAAGTGATAAAATGTATGCGGGCTCGCTCCTCCATCTCTTTATACAACCGTTTCTAATACTATACATAGAGAGGAATTTAAATAGAACTACATAATTAATTCTGATTAGTTTTAGTGTGGTGATAAAATTTATTGACTTTTCTAACTTCTTTTATGTAGATTTGAGACGAAAACTGGTATCGTTGTTTGGTGCATAATGCAGATGAGTTTTTTTTTTGTTTTCATTCTTATTATACTCGTATTTATGAATGAAGCAAAATAAGATAAGAAGACTACAGTGTAAATATTATGATTAGAATATAAATTGAGCGTGTACGATTAGGAATGCTTATAAATATAATTAAGTGTATTTATTTGTAGTTTTGTATTTCTACAAATATTAGCATTACATAATAAGGTAAACAGATTTTTGTTGTTGTTGTTGTTAGTGAATGATTCCAACGTTTTTGTAGTAGATAACAAAACAAATTTTTCGAGTTGTTTTAGTAGACTTTCTGGGATTTTGTATCTTAAAAATGTGTTTCATTAACATATTAATATTGATCTAACTAATTTAGAGTTCGATAATAACGAGTATGTATAGTTTTCGATTTATTATTGTGATGTTAATCCGGTATTATGAATTAATGAGATTTTAAATGTATCTAAGCTTTTATATCATTCTCTGCTATTTTTTTTTCTAATACCTGTATTTTATGTTGTAATTTTCCAGAATTTATGCAAATCATATAAAATTGATTTTAAATATTAATTTGAAGCAGTCCGTTCTTCTAATCAAGCTGGCATGAGCTGTTAAAGTCGTATTTTGTTATAGTTTCTGACTTTTTTTTATAACCAATCTGAAAAGCGCTGATGTCTTCCAGAAATCGTTTATTTGATATTTGCTAACAATCGAATTGCATCTATGTATCTGGGTATAGGTATATAATAAAAACGAAAGTTTTTATGTTTGCCTGTAATACTAATCTACAGTTTTCCATTTAGAATCACCGTATAACTAACTTAAACTACACCATAGCCTAATTTGAAAAGTGTTCGGACGCTGAGATCAAGGTAATGGGTCCTATTCGCCGATGCTTCTCAAATCCCGGGAATCGGGATTAAGTTTTAGGTAATTCCGGGATTTCCCGGGATTCATAGTAAAAATTCATAAACTTTTCACAGACAATTTTTAAAATTAATTATAATTAATAAATAATAACCAATAAATTTCGATAAAATTAACAAAAAAGTTCAAAAAACAAAACGAAATTAAAGATTTTGATTTTTAAAATATGTTTTTAAAAAAACATAAAACGTAAATAGAATGATTAGATAGGCCAAACACGTTTCTTCGTGACGAATGCGTTCGAAATAGAGAACACTCTCTCAGATTCAGTTGATGGCTGTATGGTCATCAACGAATTGTAAATACGTTTTAGTGTATTTGATATTGTTCTGGTAGCTTCATAAAGTTTCATCGCCTTTATTATAGTTGATTACGCTTTTCCCATCAATTTTCTGTGTATATCTAACCATTTTCGAGAAAAACGAAATACGCTTTTTCGATTTTGTTCTTGAGGAAGGTTCATCTTTTGAAAACCAAAACCATTTCATTCATTAATTAAGCTTTCACGCTGGGGAAGTAAATCCTCTAGAACTTTTGATTTCTCGAAATCTAGTAAAACATGTCAAATTCCATATTCAACACTATCTATGCCAACTTGAAACTATTAAAACTATTCGCTCTTCTAACCCATTTCTTTGGGGACGCTTATTTTCAAAATAAGGAATTCCTCAGATTGGTTGTTGAAAGTTAAGTTAACTGAACTCCATAGTGGTGGAAATAAAACTTTCTTGAAACTGTTACATCCGCACATTAACAGTACGCAAATGTTTTAACTACTTCTGATTGATCAGTCTTCTTTCTGAATTGGCAAATCGCAAATATTGACATCCTTTGATTTTAACCTTTGAACCAAATATTTTATAAATTCTTGGTGGTCGACGCTCGAAGAAGGACGTATTTTGGTCGTCTTCTTCGAGAATATAATTTTAATTTAATTTAATTTATTTTATTTATTTGTTTAATGTAGGGTAAAGTTTTAAATATTTAATTTATTTTATTTTAATTTAATTTAATTAAGTGAAAAATTTGTGCATAAAGAATAACAACAAGTAAAATTTAAATATGGATAAAATGCAATCCATCGGGATGCATTAAACAGGCAATATTTTTAATTTGTAGCGAATTAAATAAAGCTTTTCATTTTTCGCTTAAATAATGCATGTCTCTTAAATTATAATATAAAATTCAAATACATTATCTCATATTTAGATGTAATTAAAATCGATCAAATAGATATACGATCTAAAAAATTGAATTTTCGAATTGGCTTTTGAAGCAAATAAATCCTGCTTACTGTAAATTTAAAAGGACAAAAAATACAGACAAAACTAATATAAATTTAGTTTTTTAATCTCTTTTCAAGGCCGAAAATAAAAAAACTTTACATTTGTATTCCTTTTTTTGCAAACAAATTCATCGTACGATTAGTTTAATCATTATTCAACACAAAAAAAAAATTTTATTAATAACGGGTAGGCCTCCTTCGACATCTAGAATGGCTTTAAGTCTGTTATTCATGGACGAAACCAATTTTTGGTGAATTCTGGCGGCACCCGATCTCAATCATATCTTATTGCCTCTTTCAGTGTGGCCTTAGATGTAATTGTGTGTATTTTTAGTTGCCTTTCTACTTAATCCCCCAGATGCTCTATGGGATTAAGGTTCGGATTTTGTGGAGGAGAATGTAGCTGCTTAGGGGTGTTTTACAGCTACCAGTCTCGAACAATTGCCGCTATGTGCTTCGAGTTGTCATCTTGCTAGAAGACCCAATTTTGTGGCAGTTCTAATTTGTCTATCAATTCGTGCAAATTGGCTTTCAAAATATTCAAATACATCCATTTATCCATATTTCCTTCAATAACTATCAAATTTCTGACTTCCGAACCCGCCATACACCTCCAAACTGAGTACATTTTCTCCAGCGTTTTTAACCGTACCACGAAGATTTGCTGTTTTCATTGCTGTTCCCTTCTTGCGCTATACTTATGATGGTCCATCATATCCAAATATATTATACTTAATTTCGCCGGCAAATATCACTTCTTTCCAGAATGAAAATTCAGCATCCAGGTGTGATTTAGCGAACTCTAATTGATAACGACTTCTTGGAAGTCAATACTGGTTTCTGTTCGCGTGGCCTTCAAAATGATAAAAGGTGTTTTATGTACAAGTAGCTTTAATGTCTTACAATATACTGAACTATTCTATCACAAAAATATTGAAAAAAACAAAAGATGCACGGTGTTGTTAGATTAAAACAACAACCGTACGATGAATTTGTTCGCAAAAAATGGAATACAAATGTAAAGTTTTTTTATTTTCGGCCTTGAAAAGTAGATTAATAAACTAAATTTTTATATTAGTTTTGTCTGTATATTTTGTCCTTTTAAATTTACAGTTACCTATGGTTTCCACTTGGATGCTTTGCGAATATTCGCAAAGGGAAATTTTTTGTTTCATGTCACTGTGTTAGAAAAATTTTGTATTTGTATTACCAAATAATTTTGTTAATTTAGACATTTCTAGACGTCAATAAAAAATCATAATAAAAACAATAAAGTATTCACATAGGAAAAATATTTCAGCTTGCTTTGTTTATTGGAGGATTGAAAATGTTCCTAAACAAAATAAGGGAAATTTTTTCTTTTTTTTGTAAATGCAAAATTTGCAATGGAAAAAGATGTAGGCATGACTACTTTTGATTGCAAATCGTATTGTAAATTTGTCTAAGGTTGCGTAGACAAATTTATATACCGATACGTATTTTTTTTCAATGTATACTATCCGTGTGAAGAAATTTAAAACAGATTGCGATTATTCGCAAAGGCATCCCAAGTGGAAACCCACAGTAAGCAGGATTTATTTGATTGAAATGCCAATACGAAAATTCAATTTTTTAGATCGTACGGTGAATTAATTCGTAGAGTGTATAAATAACACATGAATGTATTTCGTAGTAAGCGGTTATGTTTTGTTTTTCGGAACTGGGGTGCGATTCCGGTTCGACGATATGATAATGAAAAAACAAAAATATCATCGAATTTATCAATTGTTTTTGTCATTTTGCTTTCGCCTTTGCTTTTTATCTTTTTATTCTATTTGATCATCAACATATCAAAAGCGATTCTGGTTCGATGATAATAAAAAATGATAAAATTATTATTCTTCAAAGAGAGTTTCCTCTCTTGATAATAGTAAATATTGGTTTATTGGTTTCGTTTTCCAAAAAAATGGTTTTGAGTATGCGCAGTGCGCACTGCGCGTTAACATTTTGCCGTCTTACTTTGGTAAAAGTTATTCCTATCCGGATAGGAATGAAATTTTGCCCAAAGTAAGAGCAATTCTTCTTCAGAATAATTTTTGTTTTTACTTTCAACAGTTGGTACCAAGCTCTAAAATATAATTTATTATTTAGAATTTTAACAAATATAAAATAATGATATAAAATTATTGAATAAGGTATAATTATTCCAAATGATAATTAATAAAATTAAATATTCTGATTTATCGAAAAATTGAAAATTGTTATTTACTACCAACTCATAAAACTAAATATATCTAATATATGTACTCTAGTGGTAAACACTACAACTAGGAGAAGAAGAGAATTTTGTTATTCCTTCTTCTCAGCGGAATGAATCTCTTCATTCCGGAATGAAAATACACGGCATTGTTGTTGTAAAATTGCCAAAGTAAGACTACATTTGTCAAGAGAGTTTCTCTCTTCCAAAAATAATTTAAAACTGTTCAATCTTCTTTAAAATTAAGATCTATTTTACAAATATTTTGGAAAATGGACATTTAGATTTAAAATTAGAATGAAAATCTCCGTTTTCCAGAATATTTCAAAGTTAAATCTTCCTTTTCCATTAATTATTGTTTTTAATTTTTAATAAATCAGTAAAACTATTAAATATTATTTTCTTAGAAAATTATTTTTACTTTTCCAATGTTGTAGGTAGTATAAATTGTCTACAATAAATTATATATCCCATTTAACAACGTTAACTGGTAAATGTGCACATTGTCCAAATTTAATCCCCTTTCCAACGCACATGTTGAATTTCATCGAAATCAGTCGGGAAATGGTCATGATCCACGATATAGTAACATAAAGATTTGCTCAATTGCTTCTCAAAATTGGGTTTGTTTTGCACATTTGGTCATCCAGTGACAACTTTATATATTTTAGTATGGGGTTCTTATTTGAACATGGCCTACTGCGTTTATTATTTACACAGAGATTGATTATATTTTTGTCCATCGATGACGACATGGTGCGCGTGGGCATATCTTATTAATTTTCTATATTGTGGTCATGATCCATCCTACTTGCCCATATTCTAGAACTTCATCCAAGAATCATTTTAGAATCCCATTTCCATCGCACATATCAAATTTCACTAAAATCGATCCACACTTGATTTTAAGAAAATAAAGTTTCGATTAATCGTTTAATACATATTCTCCGATTAATCAAATCATTTTTAAACGATAGGTTAATCGATTAATCGTACCACGCGCTACTAAAATCACGAGTAGGCGAAGAAAATAATTTTTATCATCGGCCATAAATGTTTTCAGCGACAAAAATAAAATGAAAAAATATTAATTTTTTTCACCAATTTTGACATAAGTTTATCATACATCGTCAAATCGGAATCGCTACTTGTATTTCATCGATGATATTGATTATAATTTTTAATTATCATCGAACCAGAATCGCTTTTTATTATGGTGAAATCTACTATGATAAAATACAATGATAAAAGCAAATAAAAAATCCGATGATATTTTTGTTTTTTCATTATCATCGAACCAGAATCGTACCCCTGTATTCGCTGCCGTGTATGTGTCCGTCGTCATTTTAGAAATATATTCAACAGTATATTATAATTCTCCATAACATTGTATAGCATGTGATCTGTGTTTATTTATTTTCGTATGTATTGATATTTTTAGGATTTTAGGTTTTAATTTCATTAATATATAAATTTTATATACTGATTTTCTATATGTGTATTGGTGGATTTAGTCCATATAATATGTTTTTGGTTTGTTTTTATTGTTATTTGGCGTTGTTTTCACTCGTGTTCTGTGTATGTTTAACTGTAGTGCTCTTTATATACCATGAGCTACACACAAACACAACAGAAAATGTTGATGAATTCGAATTAAATGGGATTCTTATACTACGTATATTCGAGTAAATTTGAGTTGAATTGAAAATTTAATTAGAATTAAAAGTTTCATGTATTCGATTCTAACGGGATTTTTATACTTTGTATTATTGAGTAAATTTGAATCGAATCAGAAACTAGGTCTCGTTATAGCGAATATCGATTTAAGGAAATTGAAATTTCGCAATGAAATTTTTATTCGCCAAAGTGTAAATTGTTGTATATGTATGTGGAATTTATATGATGGTGTAAGTATATGAGCGTTTTGAGACAAGTTGTTGTATTTTGTGTTGTAGGGGTTAACAGTTTGTGGATGAATGATGTATTTTTGGAAATGAGATTTTGCTTCAATAATTGCCGTCTTACTTTGGTAAAAGTTATTCCTATCCGGATAGGAATGAAATTTTGCCCAAAGTAAGAACAATTCTTCTTCAGAATAATTTTTTTTTTTTTTACTTTCAACAGTTGGTACCAAGCCATAAAATATAATTTATTATTTAGAATTTTAACAAATATAAAATTATAACAACAAATTATTGAATAAAGTGTAATAATTCCAAATGATAATTAACAAAATTTAATATTCTGATTTATCGAAAAATCAATAATTATTATTTAATACCAACTCATAAAATTAAAATATATTATTTATTTACTCTAGTGGTAAACACTGCAACTAGGTGAAGAAGAGAATTTTTCTATTCCTTCTTCTCAGCGGAATGAATCTCTTCATTCCGGAATGAAAATACACGGCATTGTTGTTGTAAAATTGCCAAAGTAAGACTACAAATATTTAATAAGGTAAAATATAATATAATGAAATATACAATTTAAATTTAAATTTACTAGGTTGTAGTATAATTTTTTAGGGTGCTGTCTATCCTTAATTCCTTAGGTCTATTTATTTAAATAAAATTGTTCCATTAAATACAAATTCATAATTAACAATTTGTTTCAGGAATAAAATTCTTTATAAATTTAAACTGGTTAATAGCTTAAAGGAAGAATTTTATTATTTAATTGTTATATAATATGTATATACAATTCTCTGGTTTTAATTTTAGAGTTATTAATATTCATAATCATAAATATTGTAGTTTAAATAGGGTTCCAGAGCATTGGTGCATCTGATTTGAAATTTTAATAATTATTCAATTTAAATTTAATACTTGTATTTAGAGATATTAGTGATCGTGAAATGAATTGTTTAGTTGTTTAATTGCTTATACTACAGCTATTTTGATAGTGGAGTGGTGCTGTCCTGAGCTTTGCGTATTTTGCCGTGTACATTCCTTTTTAAGGGATGGGTGCAGGAGTAAAAATGGGAGGTGAATGGAATGGTTTGTTGTTGTGCGGGAAAATATCAATTAGTCTATATTCTGATACTTGACAATATACTGCAGTCTTACCTTGTTAATTTTTGCAACAACAACACAGTGTATTTTTCATTCCGTTTGGAAAAGTTTCAAACCAAGTCTTGATAGTAGAGAATTATTCTGCCAATAATTTTGGAAATTTTATTGGCTTACATATTTAATGTTTAATGGCAGCTGATAGAAGTGAAAGTGAAAGAAATTACTTTCGGTTTTATTTTGAACATGAATTGCATTTTGTTTTTGTACAAATTACTATTTGGTTATCAAGGTAAAATGGCAGGTATATTCTGCCGTGCTAAGAAAAAAAGTCATAAGCGACAAAAGTCATAAGGTCGGTGATAAGGATGATGATGATTTACGATGGTTGGTGAGATAGTGTGATGGCACGATGTTACGATGGTATGGTGCTTTGATATGGTACGATATTATGATGGTATGATGCTATGCCTGTATTATTCTTCGATGGTATAATATTATGATGGTGTGAAAGATGGAAAGATTTTGTGATGGTATGATGGTTTGATGTTATAATGGTATGATGGTATGACGGTATGATTGTGTGATGGTATGATGTTATGGTGGAATCGAATGATATTGTGATGGTTTTGACGGATTGATGGGTAGGGCGGTATGGTGGCAAGAAGTTACGGTAGTAATATGGTATAATGGTGTGATGGTGTGACGGTATGCTGGTATGATGGTATGACGTACTGGTATGACATTAAGACGGTATAATGATTTGATAGCAAGGTGGGTTAGTATAATTGTATGATGGTATGGTGGTATGATAGTACGATAGTTTGATGTTATAATTGTATTATTATTATTGATATCGGTGTATATATGAACATTTGGAGGCATGACAACCCGCGAGTTTGGTATGATCTACAAATGTCCGCCTCATCAAGAAAGATTTTACAACAATTCCGAGATTTAAAATTTTATGTTATATTTTGTTTCTTTTGTTTTTCCAAGACAAATTCAAATAGGAAGTGCGAGTTAAAATAACATAAAATGCATTTTTTTGTTCTGGAGTACGAGGCAATGACCCTTATTAAGGCATCATAAATCCATGTTGTTATTTTTCCGCTTCCTCTTAGAATTTGCGTTGAAAATCCAAAATACACAACATAAAATTGTAAATCCCGGAATAAAGGATGGATTATGTTTACTAAAAAGCAATGACTTAAATTAAAAGAAATGGCAGAAATGTCTTTTTCATTCATAAACGAGTACGTATTGTTGTTCGTAGAACCGCGACAGACTTGAAGTCTACGCATTCATTAGATGGATACAATTTTAGTATTTCATAAAACCTAAAATATTTCGACCCCGGTATAATTGGAAATAACTGATATGTATGTACATATTCTGTCTTCAAACATGTGCTTTCTCTCTTTTATTAAGAGAGTCAGTTTAACGTGAAATCCTATATATAGAAAATCAATGAATCGGAATGATTTACATCTTATATATATATATATCGATATATTTATTTACAGTAAATATTTTCAGTTGGCAAAATGTATCAGGTTCCATATATCATATTACCTACTACTATATTATTTTATTTTTTATGTTTACACATCAGTAGGAGTGTGAGCTCACTGAAATAATTTAAAAATTTTGAAACATTTTGCCTTCTCTGCGGTTTAATACATATACTGTATGTACCTTAATCTAAATATATAATTGAATATTGTTAATAGACAAACATAGATTAGGAACGTGATCATATTGTGCGAAAATGAAATGATCTACCGCGCTTACTTGTTATCACGTTTTGTTTTTGTTTATGAAATTAGCGTAATCTTAATCGGTCTCATTAAAATAATATCAATGACTTCTGTTAAATTTTCGGTAAATAGTTTTGTTTATGTTACATAGACCAGGCAATTAAGATTAATTTTATGTCATGTCAACGCATTAAGATTAATAAAATGGTGATTTAAATACTTAACACACATATTTTTGTTCTCACATATAGTTTTTTTTTTTTTTTGGTGTCGTCGTCTTATCGCCTTCTTGCGAAATACAAGTCAAAGGTGGTAAAATTTCGATTTTTTTTTTTTGTCTACATACATCGTTCAAAATATTTAATTACTGTGCGCTGCTTCAATTTTTCTATGTTATTTTCCATTAATTTTCATTAATTAGTAAACAACACTAGACTTCTAGAACACAGCAGCCTTTTGTACGTTAGTTTTAAATCTTATTTATATTAAGTGACTAAAATTAAGATTCATCTATACAAAAAAAAAAAAAAAAAAATCTTAGATATTTACAATGGTTTATGCTTTACACCATATTCTTGAGTCTTGTTGAAAAGGAAATATGTTTTTTTCTTATGTTAAGCTAAGCGAGAATAAATAATCATTAAAATTTACTTATATACGAAACCCTTTGATTCCCATGGTGATAGCAACTAGACTACGTTTTAGAATAGTATGATGTCGGTATATATTTGTATATAGCACGTGTCTTTGTATATTCGTATCTTTTGAATTGAATTCACACATTTCATTGGTTTATATAATACTCGTATACCAAGATTTTATATCAACATCTAATTGAATTTTATTAAAGTTTATATTTTGTGTCGAGTGTTATACACACTTAAGTGATTTGATTGATTTAAAGTTGAAGTATTTATCTTATTATCTTATATAGTACTAATACAATAAGTAAATTGATTTTGATTGAGCACTAAGTGGATTTCATTTTGTAATTTGGTATTTACATAAAGAGAGCCAAATTCCGGATAATCGTTATTTACTTCGATATTTTTAATGAAACTGGTTCAGTCAAATAATGGCAACATTATCTTAAATAATTGTTGGGCATATTCGATTTTATTCAAACGTTTGGTTCAATTAATTTAAAAAGTTAATTAATCATTTGGTGTTGGCCTCTTAGGCACATAACATTTGAGACGTGAAATCCGTATATAAATCCAAAGTGTTTGCCATTGCCATATCATGCACAATGCGAAAGCAAGCAAACAATCTTGTTTCAATAAATAATCAAATTTTTTATTTTGATTGGCGACGGCCAACTTTTAGGTTACAAAATAGTTTAGTGTATTTAAATTTTCTGTGTTGCAATTTGTTTGTTGTGGCACAAAAAATGGTGACCACATTCCAATTTTAAATTAATTTTCAGTTATCTTAATACATGTTTTACTTTAGGGTGCCAGGAACTAATGTAAGAATCTGTTTAAACACACAACACCATAACATTTAAATAATTAATTTAAGATATTTTAAAGGAATCTAAGGGGCGAATTTGGGAACTTGAAGCAGCTTTCCAGAAATTTTAAATATAATAAAATCGTGGTAATGGCCATGGTATTGGCTTTATTGGAAAGGTTATTTGGCTCGAATAAAGCGCAATCGGGATGTGCAATTTTCGATCACTTTGTGTACCAGCTGGGACGGTATATCGGCAACTAACGACTTCACATATCTCCACAGAAAATAATCCAAAGGTATTAAATCACACGATCTTGGAGGCCAATTCGCAGATCCATTACGCAAAATTATGCGCTCATCGAATGTTTCATTCAATAAATCGATTAAAGCGCGCGCTGTGAGATGCTCTTTCACATTAATGCCATTAAATTGGTGAAACAAAAATTCTGGCCGGCTTCATTTTTGAGGAAATATGGACATAAAGCACACCAAACAGTGATTTTTTGTGGATGTCTCAATAAATGATTGTGGATTTTCTTCATTCCAAATGCGGTAATGTGCCTTGTCGATTTCGCCATTCAACCAAAAATGAGCCTCATCGCTGAATAAAATTTTGTGATGAAAATGATGATCAAGGGTAATCTTATTTTCGGCCCATTCACCGAACGTATGTATGACACACAAATCTATTTATGGTGAACTGGCAAACCAAACTGAGCATAAATCAGCTGTCATCTGTCAAATTGACTGTCGCTGGAAAAGGTGTTGCTAATTCGAAAAACAAACCTCTCTAAAAACACCATATAGTCTACAAATGTGCAACGGCCAAGAAGATAGGTTAAACTGTGTCAAAGACAGTAGTAGCAATATAAAGTTTTAAGTAGTGTGGGGTAAATCAATAATTCAATTAAAAAAATCAAACATTAAAAACAAAAATGTTTACAAAATTTATAAAAAACTAGGAAATAAGTCCCCAATATTGGGCATTTATTTATTATTTTTTTAATTGATTTATAATACTCCAAAAATGTATATTGGTTATGTTGGCAAATCTGCGTATTATTTTTTGACATTTCTTATGTCATTTGTGTTCAGTAGGTTATGCCATTTAATCATGGAAAGATACACGCTTCAACAACGTATAGAAATTGTTAAATTGTTTTATCAAAATCAGTAAATCAAAATGATGAACATTTTTATCGACAAATTTTATTCAGTGATGAAGCTCATTTTTGTTAAATGGTTATGTAAACAAACAGAATTGCAGAATTTGGAGTGATGAAAATCCACACGAAACTGTTCAGACACCATTACATCCAGATAAAGTCACTGTGTGACGTATGCAATTCATGCTGGTGGAGTTATTGGTCCATATGTCTTTGAAGAAAACGGTCGAAGAGTAACAGTCAATGGAGAACGATACAGAACAATGTTAGGTGATTTTTTTTTCCTGCTGTTATTGAGAATAATCTGGAAGATATGTGGTTTCAACAAGACGGTGCCTCCTGCCACACAGCCACCTTAACAATCGATTTATTGAAAACAAAATTTGGTAATGAAATTATCTCAAGATTTGGTCCAGTTAATTATCCTCCCAGGTCGTGTGATTTAACACCTTGTGATTTCTTTCTTTGGGGATATGTTAAGTCACTTGTTTATGTTGATAATCCAACAACAATTGAGCAATTAAAAATCAACATTGATGAAATACAGCCAAACTTATGTGAAAAAGTAATGATAAATTGGGCTGACAGAATGCAGTACGTTCGGAGAAGTCGTGGTGGTCATTTGTATGATGTTATTTTCCATACATAATGGCATAGTGTAATTTTTCAAATAAAAAAAAATTTTGGGCTTACTGAATAATTTATGTGTTTTTTTTAAATTTTTAAATAGTATCATTCCTATTGGAAAACCCTATATTCTGGAAAATAGTGATTTCCATTCTAATTTTAAAATTAAATTTTCATTTTCCAGAAATTTCAAGTCAGTGTCATTTTATTTTCAATATTTAGGGAATTCTTTCATTTCATAATGAAATAGGTCCCACAATGAAATAAATCCCCAATAGAAAATGCCCTAACAATAAAGCTGATGGCAAATAATATCGTCACTAAGCGTATTTCCTTGATAAAATTATAACAACAATTTCATAGGATAAATCCCCGCCAGAATAACATTAACCCAAAAAAAAATTGCGTTTATTTGTGTATAATATGTTTATAATTCTAATTTTTGGTCAAGATACCAGCCACCAGGTCATAATACATACATATTAAATGGGGCATGCTTATAGTAACAATATTCGCCGCACCAAATGCAGCACCCTCGGTAAAGGTTAGAATGTCAAATGGTATTAGTGTTTTGTATCGAAACTGTATTCTGAATTTAATAACACAAAAGAATTTTTATATTTTAAAATGTTTATAAGTCGTTTAGCGACGCGTTCGAACTTCGTAGCCATAAAATTAAACGTTAAACATTATTATAACCTTTATCACGACGGTCATGATATCTGATGTGCGGAAACAAAAACAAACTCTTTTTGCATGCCCCATTCATATTTTATTTCGAAAAGTTGGCTTTTGTCAATTAAACCCATTAGCGACCTTTACACGGTCAATATTAATGTCATTACGTTATGATAATGACATTAATATTGATCGTGTAAGTCGATGAAATCAGTAATGATGACCAGTAATGATGCAAATCCGGATTTTCTGATTTCGAGATATTATTACTGATGCTTGGTGGGGATACTGTCATTATTATTAACCGTGTGTATGTTTCGCTTCATTACATACTCTGTTTCAGTTGTTCGTTTCGACAACTCCTGGTTGTCAATAAATGTTTAATATTTTGTTTATAAGAAAAATTTATAAAATTTATATAAATGTGATAACGTGGAAGTGAATTATGGTGAAGGAAACAATAAAAAATATTTGAATATGAATAATTCGTGTGTGGCGAATATGTAATGATATGAAAATATGTACAGTAATGACGCAAATAATGACACTAAAAATGATCGTGTGATGTTGAAAATTAATGAAGGAGTAATGACGGATGATTTTGTAAATAATGACATTACTGGTAATGACATTAATATTGATCGTGTAAAGGCCTCTATATGGCTATTGACACTAGGTAACCTGCCACCTATTAGGATTATGATGAAAGTCTATAGTAAGACACAATTTTTTATCGCTGTCAAATCTTATTTAAAATTAAAGAATAAAAGAACATTTTCATATTTTTATTGCTCTGAAGAATTAGTTGTCACATTTCGTCTTATAAAACACTTTCCAAAATATAAACAGAGATGGCACTGAAATCACTTTACATAGTTTTTTCTTCCAAAATACCTTCTAAAATATAATCAAAGATGGCACTGAAATCACTTTACCTAGTGTCAAATTTCTTGGGAAAAATAAACAAAAAATAATTCGAATTCAATGGGGCACGCTTATAGTAACAATATTCGCCACTGTTTTTAAATGCAGCACCCTCGGTACAGGTTAGAATTTCAAATTTCATTAGTGTTTTTGTAACGCTTCCCTATTTGAGTCGATTACATCCCTGCTATTACACGTTCTGCATTGCGATAAACAATTATTCAATTATCGTGATTTTAGAATTTATTGCCTTATTGTATAATTGCATTCAATTATTTGGCGGAAAAAGTGATGAGTCGAAAAAAAAAGAAACAACAGAACAAATCTTGTTTATGAATGAAAACAACTAAAAAGGTAAAAAGACACGGGATGAGATTGATGATGATGAAAATCGTACGAGAATTTGGGACAGTCAAGAATATTATTTTAAGTGAACAAGTTGTAAATTGGTGCTACCATTACTTATTAAAATTGAATCTAAATATGAACTTTGTTCATATTACAAAAATCTGTATTGGCCACATATCGGGAGTTTTGAGTAAACATAACACGTTTTTTTTAAAAACGATTTAAAAAAAAGTTTAATAGATATAAACAAAATATTTTTTACACATAATTTTACATCATTATAGATTATAAAAAAAATTTTTTTTTTTTGTGCAAAATTTTTCATTATTAAATATGGCGTTAAAGTGGCTGCCTCAAAAAAATGGTGGAAATCGGCCCGCATCATAACTCGCCTCTGGGTGGTCTGAAGCAAATAAAAAAGTACATGTTAATTTAGACACTAAAATACACATCTTAACCCTCAATGAAAAAAAAAATATTCAAAATTAAGAAAATTATGCGACTGTGAAAAAAAAATTGCAAAATGGACGTCATTGTTGGTCCATTTTTCGCGTGTAAAAACTAAAATAATTTTTCAAACACGTTCATTGAGGGTTAAGATGTGTATTTTAGTGTCTTAATTAACATGCATTTTTTTTATTTGCTTCAGACCACCCAGAGGCGAGTTATGATGCGGGCCGATTTCCACCATTTTTTTTGAGGCAGCCACTTTAACGCCATCTTTAATAATGAAAAATTTTGCAAAAAAAAAAAAAATTTTTTTTTATAATCTATAATGATGTAAAATTATGTGTAAAAAATATTTTGTTTATATCTATTAAACTTTTTTTAAATCGTTTTTTAAAAAAACGTGTTATTTTTACTCAAAACTCCCGATGTGTGGCCTTAAACTAAAAGAAAGTTAAAATAATAAAGAAAAGTGTTTAGAACAATAGGTACATATATAATAAGTTGATTTTTTTTGAGTTTTGACAATCAATTTGGTGCTCGTAAATAATTTCTGATTTAAAAAAAATAATTTACATTGGCTTAAAAATAATTGTTCAGCCAAGTAGTGTACACGATCATTAAAGTAAAGGAAAAATAAAATAAATCGTGTGAATTTGTTATCATCGAGTGGCATAGGGAAAACGTTCCTTGGATTGTTCTGGATAATTTGCCCTTGGCTGCAAATTATATTAAAGTCTATATTGCAAGAATCTGTTATTTCGTTAGTGAAAGCATATTTCAATTAAATAGGATTCGCATACGGGGAGGCGAATTCTAGGAAAATATAAGTGGTCGTGCGATTATAATGTGGGACGATTGGATTTGTGATCAGTACAGTGAATGATTTAGCACAGCAAATTAAGTTGAGTATGAGTCTGGAAATAACCCCCCAATAAGCCGTGAGTCAATAGCCAGAAACGCTGTGCCCAGATAGCTCATATCCAATGATTATTGTGTACGTATCGGTTGTTTAATCGGACTGTCACATTTTGAATGGAAACTGTATGGAGTATTTCAATAACACAAAACAATTTTTATATTTTAAAATGTTTATAAGTCGTGTCGATAAAAACAGATGTTACATATTCATAAAATAAGTTATGATTAATTGTATTAAAAAGATAACCTATCACTTTCTTTCAAAAATCCATTTAAATTGTAAATCGTTAATCGTCAAACTTTATTGTAACCTTTACCACGACGGTAATGACATCTGATGAGCGGAAACAAAACAAAACTCTTTTTGCGAAAACAAAATACGCTTAGGGCTGATTGTATGGACACCGCTAAATGAAAAAAAAATCCGACAGTAATGATTAATCGTCGATTGACGATTGTAAATGTAGAGAAAGCACTACCTGTCGGAATAAAATAAAACTGAAGCGACCATACAAAAACTAGCATCAGCGCTCGCGGAACGACTTAAATATGGTATAGCGGAAATTTTATTTGAAGAGAAGTGGCTATAAATAATGTGCCTAAAACCACGGCTCCAATCGTCAATTGTATGAACGATGCTAAATAAAAATTTAGCTTCTCTTTTATTACAGTTGTATAGCAGTTTTTTGTATGACTGGCAATACTTTTTCTATGATCTTTACTTGTTGATGTTTATTAAAAATTTGTTTTGGTTATTTAGAGGAGTATTAATTATTTTAAGCAGCAAATTTTTATATATTTTTCGACACATGAGAATGAAATTTCAATTTCCGAATTTGACATTTTCTTCCTTGTTGAGTCCTTTTAATAATTACGTTCTTTTATAAAAATGTCTCGTTTGTATGATACACCACATTTGAAATGTCAGCAAAAAACAAAAACCAATTTTTTTAGTCTCTGATTCAGTCACCAAAAAGAGAGGATAAAACGGATGGTAAAAAAAATCAACGATAAATTTTGTGATTTAGCATCGCTCATACAATGGGCGCTTTCAGGTCTGCCAACATGTTCTTATTACTAACCGGTATCACATTCGTATAATACATGCTCCTATCACAAATGTGACCTGAATGAATCTGATGGATCACTTGTCAAATTTTTTTATACTTTTGCAAAACATTGCAGTTTTTCAGTTATTGCAGTTTTACAAATTAATAGATTGAAAATTTAAAACATAAAATAATACACACATTTTTAAAATTTTTTAAAAACACTTGTTAAATATTTCGCAAAATTACAAAAGGTTTAAAAAATCACTCGATCGATTTCGGCTTATTAGGCCATCATCAGGAGTATCTACTAAACTGTAAAAATAAAAATGTATATATAGTTGGAAAAAGCAAAAAGTGAAACCAAAATATACCAATAAAAAAATGTGGGAGTGGCAAACAATAAAAATTAAAAATTAAAAAAGGGGGTGAGTTAAACACAGGTAAAATTGGTGAGAGCAATAAACATTAAAAAATAAAAATTAAAAGAGGGTGAGTTAAACACAGGTATATGATTATTGATTAGTCAACGGTCGAATAACAAAATTCCAGATGTTGATTTTTTATTTTATTTTTTTTTTTTATTTTATTTTTTTTTTTATAACCCGACGAATTAGTAATTTTATGGTATGGAATGAGTATGCGAATAAAACAATGCGGGGTCGGTAATTGGTAAGAAACGGATTTCTCTCTGTTCGTTGAGGATATTTTGGTTAAGAAATATAGCTTTTCGGATTTCGTAAGATTCTAAGTTGTCTAAACGTCTGCTTTTTGGTTGTACATGTAATATTTCTAAATTGTTTAAACTGGATGTGTGATTTTCTAACGTTAAATGATTATAAAGGGATGATTCATGGCTACCAGATAAATGTTATTTAACTCTAACTTCAAAATTGCGCCCAGTCTGTCCGATATAAGAGGAACTACAATCATTGCAATTGATCTTATAAACGCCAGACTTGGAAAGGCGATCAATTCTTGGTTTGTTGTTAAAAATCATTTTCTTAATTGTATTATTGTTATAAAAAGCAAAGCTAATATCTGTATATTGTGTCACGATGTTACTAATCCGTTGACTAGTTTTTCCTATTGCTATTTCTAAAATTATATTAAGCTCTTTGTTATAATTGGATATGGTCAAAGGAATGTTTATTAATCTATCTAAGAATGAGTGGAAAGCTGACATTTTAATATTATGGGGATGGTTTGACGAGTTAGGTATAATGGCGTCTGTATACGTGGGTTTTCTATAAATTTTGAACTCTAATGAAGAATTAATTCTGGTTATTGTTATATCTAGAAAGTTAATAGATTTGTTTTCTTCTTTTTCTACCGTAAAATTAATGGTGGGATATTGAGAATTTAACCAAGTGAGAAAAGAGGTTAATAGCCTATCAGTTCCATTCCATAGACATAGTATGTCATCAACATATCTGTACCAAAAGATCATATGACGGAAATAAGGATTATTGCTTGATACAATCGTTTGTTCGAAGAAATTCATGAAAATTTCTGCTAACAAAGGTGACAGAGGGGAGCCCATCGGTAGACCATCAGTGAATCTGAAATACTTATTATCAAAGCAAAAATAATTTTGTTTAATACAAGTTTCAAATATCAGCTTCAGTTCATTCCGAAGGCTTCCATCTGCAACATCCCTATCTAAGTAAGTATAAACTATTTGAGACAAAATGTTAATTGGAATAGAAGTGAAAAGACTAGCAACGTCAAACGAAACTAATTTTGAGTGTAGTGGAATATCAACATCTTGAATTTTGCTAATCAATTCTACCGAGTTCTTAACCGAGAAAGCCGAAACGAAATTGGTATGACTGTTGAAAAAGTTTATGAAACCCTTACATAGCTTGTAGGCAGGTGCATTGCAATACGCTACTATTGGTCTAATTGGAATGCCTTCTTTATGGATTTTAGGTAAACCATAAAGAATTGGGGCAGATGGATTCATAACCGTGTACCTCCAACCAGTGCCATCAAAGACCTTTGGGTATTGGTTGATACACTTACTGACCAAAGTCTTAAATGACCTCGTAGAATCTCTATTGAGCTCTAATGCGTTGCTTTCTGTAATGAAATCAGAAATTTTATTGTAATAATCGATTCTTGTGAGAACAGTGATCGTATTGCCTTTATCCGCTTTACAGGCTATCAGGTCATGATCACGTAACTTTTCTTAATCATACCTTTTGTAATTTTGCGAAATATTTAACAAGTGTTTTTAAAAAATTTTAAAAATGTGTGTATTAAGGGTGTTTCGCCAAGTGCCTACGGCAGAAAGTGTAAAAAACATAAAATAAATTAATTAAATTAAAAGTTCTGTTGAATATCATCAAGTTCGGTTTATAATATAATATTTAGTGTTTATATTATAATATGTATGTAGATATGTATTTGAATTACCTGGTTTTTATTTATTAAGTTTTAATATAATTTAATTAATTATTTTGATCTGATGGATCACAATTATTTTAATTTTAATTATTATACTCGTATTTATATGCCCCTATTCGTAAAAAATATGATGGCGAAATGTATCGACACCTATAAGTTGATTGAAAAAATGACATTTAACTCAACAATGTTGGCATTTCATTTTTGATGTATCGGAAGCTTTCAGAAACCAACATGTTTATTTTACTCAACATGTTGCTAACAGTTGGCGGACCTGAAAGTACCCAATGCAAACTACGCTAAATCAGAGGATTAATCATTTATCCTCGTTCATACAATCAGGCCTTAATATTGCCACAAAAAAAAATATCAAGTAACCCTTTAAATCTAAATACAATTCTGTGACGTTTTAAAACGTGAGTTAAATTAAATTATTTTCAAGTGATTATACGAATTAAATTAGCAAGAAAACTATTGTAATCACTTGGAAATTAAATTCATAGTTAATATTGGTTTCTGTATGTTTATAAAACGGCTAATTGAGAATAATTTTATAATTCATATTGTGTATGTCGTAAGTTCTTGATGAAGAGGCTCGATGGAGAAAGAAGGGATTTTGGTTTTCTCTGTAAATTAAACTTTAAATTTAAATTTAATTTAATTTGGTTTTTATTTAATTTAATTTAAATTATAAAATTTTGTGCATAAAGTTTTTTTTCTGTTTTGTGATAAAATAATAAACAATTCTCAGAAATAATAAAAATATTCTCATTTTCTTAATAATTAGAGTGCCAAAAATCCAGACTGAGTGATGTAGTGTAATTGAGCGCGAACAGGAAAAATCATATTCAAAATATAGATAACCAGTACTCCTAAGTATGCTGTCGCTTGCGTTATTTTGCATCGGGTCGTAAAAACGGTTAGTGAGTTTACTGATTTTATTGATTGATTGGTTTGGCTACTTTAGAAAAACAAATTTTACTTTTAAATTATGAGTTTTTTGAGCGTTAGTATTTTCTTCAAAACAAGCAATGGTTTCAGCCGACGAAAATATTCGTCGAATTACATGGCTAGGTCGGGAGCCGTTTAAATGGCAAACGACATTTGACAAAGTTACGTTTCATCAAAATATTTTTGGCAAATTTGCATATATGGCAAATATCATATGACGAAACAAATTGAATGGCAAATGTATGTTTAATCAAAAAATCTATTATCAATTTGACAGGCACGATGTAAATGGAATTTTTAAATGATTTTGGATACATTTTTGGAATATAACAAGCATAACAATATAACAAGCTGTTTCTTAACCGATTGTGATTAAATTTGACAGGCACGATGTAAATGGAATTTTTAAATGATTTTGGATACATTTTTGGAATATCGCAAATTAGTCTGTAACTTGGCCATTTCTTTCGGGATTATGATACATTTTGACAGGTACGGTGGAAATGGGATTGTTAAATGTAACTTGGCTAATTCGTTACCGATTATGATGAAATTTGACAGGTATGATGGAAATGGTATGCCCAAATGATTTTTGGATAGACTTTTTGAATATGGCCAATTATCCTGTAACTTGGCTATTTCTGAATTGATTGTGATGAAATTTGGCAGGTATGATGCGCACTGGATTTAATAAAAATATTTTTGCTTCAAAACGTAAATTTAGAATTATCTGGAAAATAGAGATTTATTAGTAAAATTAGAATGAAAATCTCCATTTTCCAGAATATTTCAACATGAAATTCTGGAAAAGGAAGATTAAATCTTCATTCTCTAGAATTTTAATTTTAAAGCAAAAATATTTTTATTAATTCAGGCGCGGCACGCGAAAATTTTGTTCAAATTTTAGAGTAATTACTTTTTGGCAGATTATAATTCCTGAAGAATAATTTGCCAAAAAGCAATTTATCAAACAAATATATGACATAAGTGAATTTGCCATTCATACTTCTTTGCCAAAGAAATGTTTGCGAAACGTTTTTTTGCTAAAAGACGTATACCCGGCTATACACGTTATTTATTATATTTTGAGTAGTCAAACGTGAAGCAGCGATTAAGAGTATTTCTTACCACCTGAGAACGATTTGCGCCGCTGACCAAAAATTAATCACAATCACAACTCACTTCAACAGAGATTATAAAACGATATTGTGTAAAAGCGCTCGTTGGGATGACCACCTACAAACTTCATCAATCAATACGTTGTAAGTACGGTTCAAAAGATTTCATTAGAGGCGCGGTAATGGTCGGTTTCGGCCTCTAAGCTATAAATTTAGTGGACAAAATAATTTCACGAAAGCATTAGAATCACCAATCAAATTCTGAGCCTACTGCCCCGCAATTTCCCATCAAATTTCAGTTCAGTTATTGGGTGTTTTCTTTTATTCATTCTGGATATTCCGGACATTCCGAAAGTGACGCAAATCGTTTTTTTATTCATCCATTCCTTCTATTCCTTTTTACTCCATTCTTTTATTTATTCGGAATATTCAGAATGCATTCTTTTTGTACTACATCGAAAGGTGGAATAAAAAGAATATTTCGTTTGACGTTTTGTAATTCTGTGCGATGCTTACAATTTAAATGATTAAAGTGAATTAAATCGTAGATATTATGGAAAATGAAATCATTAATTATGATAAAATTAATTATTTAAGGTGTTAAATATTAAAATTTTTGAAAATATGTTTAGTTTTATTACGTGATAATAGTTCTAAATAGAACTTGGCGGATACAAAAATCCCATTTTTTTAAAGATATATCAATTAAAATTGCATTGTGTGTTTTCACGTACAAATTATTTGCAACTTCAATTAATTTATAATAAAATTATTTATTTAATAAATTTAACTTATTTCCTATTTTCAAAATAAAAAAAAAATCGTGCTATGGAAAATGCATTCCATTTATTCGAATAAAATCCATAAGTCTTACATAACCGAGTTTTGTAGCAATTTCGAAAAAAATTCTCGAAACTAGTATTATGCTTACAAATATTGGTTTATTATTTTTTAATTAAAGTAAATTGTACACATTGAAATTCATAATATGGATTATCCGAGATTATTCAGTTTCATTATGTTTCTTTATTGCGATCTCAGCTTGCTCGAATAAAACCATTCTATCTAACTATTTAGACTCCTTCTTTATAAAATTTTGATTTTTGCTTCTGATGCTTATCACTGTGGAAGTATACAAATTTATTCTAAAATACTAAGATCGCACAAGAGACATAAAGTCTATCGGACATTAAAAATTGTAATTATAAAACATGTCACATGTGGATTCAAGAGAGTAGATGGAGTAAAACTTTCTCTCTTGAGTTCGAATTTAGATCAGACAATATAAATTCATACCATAATTTTAGTTAAAAAGTGAAACGACATCAAATCAGGCGGAAAATAATAATGTTTGCGGGATAAATTATTTATTGAACAACCTCCAATTTCATAATAAAAATTCAATGGAAGCAAACTTTAATTCTTATTTACATAAATATTACAACATTTTTAATCGGAATATTAAATATATGACTGCCCATTTCCGTTCAGGTACTATAAAGGAGAAATATTTCCGTGTTAAAAAAGCTTACATTGAAATAGTACTATGATTATGAAACAAACCACAATGTCATAAAAAAAGAAAGGAAGGAAATATTATTTAATTGCTGGGCGGCTTTTTTTGTGCAACCGGGCTTAAATAATGCAAATTAATTGTACTTATGCAAAGCGTTCCTAGATATACAAGCCGTCAGCATCAGACCAATTTTAAAAAGCTTAATTTAAGGAGGATACATTTTACGATTTCCCATAAGAACGCTGATGGCTTGTATATCTAGGAACGCTTTGACTTATGTTACCAGTGAACGCCTAGCCTATTTACTCGTAAAAGTCGCTTCTCAAATATCCAATAAGACTTTATCCGAAATATCTGATAAGGCTTTGAATCTCGAAAATTAAAATGTTTCATAATAGGGATTTACTATTTTGTCATTTCCAAAACTGGACCCATATAAATACCTAATTCATCAAAAGCTGTGGAAAGTGATATTCAATTCTAAACGTTTTTGCAACCTTCTATTTTGACGAGTATAAACTAAAAATGATGTTACAAATTTTGTACGCGAGTGAAACCAGTCCCTGCTTTAAAGCCAATTGATTACATTTCCATTTCTTACTTATTCGTCCCACTAGCATATTTCAAAACTAAATGTTTAATTCGCGCTATATGTATATGTAAGTCTTAAATAATAAAACATGTTACACATACAAATGCATACGCGAGAAACGATCAAACACTTTAAATTGGAAATAGCATTCACTTCGCTCTTCTTCGCGCATTCAATACCAGCTGAGTATTTATATTACATAAAACTCGTATATCTGTTTGTCATCATAAATTAAGCGTGCGTATAAATTATCATTTATGCATATGCAAATTAGATAAACATAACAAGATTTTTATTGTTGCCGTTCTTGTGTTTATTATTGTGTTGTATACTCGTTTGTAGTTTGTACTATCAGAGGAATTTTTTTTTTTTTGCTTACTTGTAAATTGACGCGGCTTATAAATTTGTATTAGGTACATACTCGTATAGAAGACATATAGTTAGTTTTTGCTTTGATGCGATGACAGAAACTATACAAGTATTTTTTATAAAAAATTGTACATACCTACTGTGATTTTAGTGTCAGCATAATAATTTCCGTGTACAGATTGATTTATGGATATTTGTTGGTATACTAAATGTAGGTGGTCAGGAGTTTTCCTTGTTTTAAATAATTATGGATCGAATATTTGTATATTTTTAACAAATCTAAATGTACTCGTACTCGTATATCGCTCAAACCGCGAAATTTCACCCAATGTAAAATTAAAAGTACGATGATCATATTCTCAGAAAAATGTGATATGCGTGCGATGGTGATCTTATATTGTTATTTTTTAAAAAATTTGCTTTCTTGGAATCGTTCTTCACATTTTGTCTGGAATAATCCTCATCAGTAGCGGCTATCAATTTGTATGTTTTGAGATTTTGCATAATGAAGGTAATCTAAGGGGGTTAATATATTATAAATTTCGTTAGCGCAATCCAAAGACCAAAATTATGATTATAGTTAATTGAGTTCATATAAAATTACCAAACCACAATAAACACAAATTTCACAAGTTCACAAATTTTGTAAACTTATAAAACAAAATGCAACATCCAAAACCATCAGAATATAACTTTATTTCATTAAATCAACAATTTGTTTCTGTTTGTTTTTCTTTTTTTTTTCTTAACATTTAATGCAAATATACAAAAGTAATTGTTACAAATATGTATAAAACAAACTTACACAAAGTCAAGAGTACAATAAAAACATTTGGAATATACACTCCAATTTAAATGTAATGAGAAATTTGTTTTTCTTATGTGCACATAGCCTTTCTCAAGCATCGAGTTTGTGTGTGCCATGTGAGTCTTGAGTTGTCGATAACAGTCATAAAAACAGTACTTGACACACACCAACTCGATGGTTGGAAGAAAAACTAAAGAGCTGCAGATGAACATCATACATTCATACATAGATTTAGACTTTTAGTCAATTTCTCTTTCCATTTAAATCAGAGTGTACTCTAGAGTCGTTTCCTTACATAATAAACACGCATTTGTATGTAATATAAAGACGAAGAAAATGTAAATATATTTATTCAATTAAAACTAAAATTTTCTTGTCAGTTATTAATTATATATCCACTTGAAAGTGGGCACACTTACTGAAATTTGATCACTTAAATCGTAAATTAAATGTTTGGGTGCCCCATCCCTCCATATTTCATATTTTTCCCCCTTCACCATATTTGTGTATAAATAGTAGAATTACTATAATACATACTATCTTAGTAATTTACGTTTAATTTATTGATTTTGGTATTGCGCGGTGCTCAAATTAGGTTATTTATTAACTGAATCGAATAAACAAACATAATTAACTTTAGAAATATTGCGGTTGATTTATTTTTAGAAGTTATATTTTTTTTTAACCGGCACCGCACATAGTTTATATTAACATAATTCGATCAAAGTATAGTAATTTTGGATATTGTTAGCGTAAATTTTACGGAGGGTAATAGTAGCTACGTAAATTAAATCAATATGCTTGCTAGCAAATAAAGCTACTTCTTCAGGGTTTTCCTATGTAGCCTATGTAGCCTGAATTGGTATTTGTGTTTTTCTTACAATGCATTTTGACATAACTTAAATTCTAAACTTAATTCGCTGTATAAGCAGGCGATGGATTGTATGAGCAGCAATTTTAATAATTAAGGGCCAAATACACGAAAAATGCAAAAAATGCTTGGAGAAAGTGTACCTTTTCTAGAGAATTAATAATCCAATCTGCTCAATTAATATCTTTATTTATTTGTTAATTGACTGTTCTCATTGACTATACACCATTCATCCGTTATATTACCTGCATCTTTTGCATACTTAAAAAATAATGTAATATAAGTAATCATAATCAATAACTAAATGCCACATACAAGAAGTCGTCATAAACATGGAGTGGGAAAAAAATCATGAGTTGATTAAAAAAGTCGTCACTACTTCAACATGTAAAACGAAGTGTCGTTAGTCATTAAAAAAATAGTCAAGGAGTCGTCACTTTGTCATCTACTCGAATTCTATATGCGTCTTTCATTTTGAGCACAGCATGCTCTTCTACATTTCGGCTAAGGAGCATAGGGATGTGGAACATTCTTGGATCAGTCGTGGGCTATAGAACAATTTTTAATGATTACACTTCATTAGTACCTGAAATTGATATGGTTAATGATAGACTATTGTCTGAATTCAATTTCATTAAATTATATTCGGTGGTGAGCTTTTCGAGAGATCAGTAATAGAGATCACTGAATTTTCTTGATAACTTGTATGAGTCGATAGTCTTCGTTAATGATGGCTCTCGCTCCAATAATAATTCTGGTTGTGGAATGTACTATCCTACGTTTGATCTGAATTTATCAGGCATATGTAGTATTTTTTAAATGCCATCTTGTACTGATTATGCCCAATCGACCCGTGATCTATTTTTGTGAATTTGCAACATTTTACCATTACCGTAGTTTTATATATTTAGAGTTTTGGAATTATTTTATTCGAGTTTAATGGTCATCGGTTATTTAGATTCTTGAACTACTTCTTGCCAACTTATGAAATAATAGACCAGATGTCAAGTAATATACGATTATTGCATCAATACGACATTTTCGAACCGTCAGCGCAGTTTTAGTTACAGTGTAACATTCGTTCTATTTGCCACTACACTTATAAATGAGATAATTATATGATTGATCTTTGATGTCAACAATAATTTATATAATTTGTTTTTATATTTTGTACATAATTTTAAATTACAAAATAGCGATAAAACATCGAGTTACATACTCATATATAGTCTCCATAAATCTCTCGAATAATTTAATAACAAACAAAATATCTCAATGGTACTATTTTATTACCAACCGTTAATTTATTCGAATTTTCGTTTCATATTTCAAATACTTAATATTCCAGTTATTAGATTTTCAATTAAATTACCATAATGAACTTTTTAAACTTTATAAAATGACAAAAATGCATTGAATTTTAATTAAATTGTATACTCTACTTAAATCCCAAAATTCCTGATTAAATATGTTATACAATATGTATGTATACCGGGTGTTTCTTTTAAACTGAGACGATCAAATATCTCGAAAAATAGCCACTCTACGGAAAAAATGTCCATAATCAAAATTTAATCATACCGCGGGGGAAATACATTAGTGCAAAAAAATAGTCCCCCACCCCCCGCTTTGTAGGTGGGGCGGAGGTAACTTTTAAACTAAGATAGGAAGCCATATTTTTTATTGCAGATTCGGATTCTACGGCTAAAAATACGTAGGATTTGACTGAAACATTTTTTTCGATTCATGTTAGATGGCGCTGTAATTGACGATATTCAATTTTTATCTCGGATTAAATATCTCCGAAAATAAACACTCTACGAAAAAAATGGTAGAGATCAAAATTGAATTATTCCGCGGGGGAAATACATTAGTGTTAAAATTAGTAGCCCTCACCCCTCCATGTAGGTGGGGCGGGGGGTAACTTTGAAACTAAGATAGGAACCCCTATTTTTTATTGCAGATTCGGATTCTACGGCTAAAAATACGTAGGATTTGACTAAAACATTTTTATCGATTCATGATAGATGGCGCTGGAAATACATTAGTGTTAAAATTAGTACCCCCACCTACAAGGAGGGGGTGAGGGTACTAATTTTAACACTAATGTATTTCCCCCGCGGAATAATTCAATTTTGATCTCTATCATTTTTTTCGTAGAGTGCTTATTTTCCGAGATATTTAATCCGAGATAAAAATTGAATATCGTCAATTACAGCGCCATCTAACATGAATCGAGAAAAATGTTTCAGTCAAATCCTACGTATTTTTAGCCGTAGAATCCGAATCTGCAATAAAAAATAGGGGTTCCTATCTTAGTTTCAAAGTTACTCCGCGCCCCATCTACAAAGCGGGGGGTGGGGGACTATTTTTTTGCACTAATGTATTTCCCCCGCGGTATGATTAAATTTTGATTATGGACATTTTTTCCGTAGAGTGGCTATTTTTCGAGATATTTGATCGTCTCAGTTTAAAAGAAACACCCGGTATATCCAAAAAAAAAAAACTTTGTATAGTGGGTAAGAAGATCATCTCTCCCCTAAAAAATATACTTACGAAAAATCTCATACATATGGAAAATTATTTGGAAAATTTTCATTTCATTTTGAATAAATTAATTTGCATATATACATATTTACAATTGATAAATAACCAAATGTTACTCCTACGTTGTTACTCTCATCTTATACATACATACATATTTACATAACAACTTAACAAATTTGTTAGACTACATAAATATGTATGAGTACAAACAAATTATTTGGTAGATAATAAGTAGTTTAACCAGACGATTTTACGAAAACAACGATATTCCATTAAATTCCTTGAATCAGAAGTGAAAAAATAAACCAGAAGCAGCTAAACCTATTACATAAATTAAAATTATCATTTGAATTTTGTGATGATAACACCAATAATGAGTTAATATATAGAATTACCAATATCGCTTTCCATTTCAAAATTTGTGAAAAGAAACAGATTCAATATGCTAATTAAACGTCTGTGTATATAGAAAAGCCTGTAAGAGAAGCATTCAGTCTGAAGGCAACTAGTTTTTTTTATGTAACACTGAATAAATTAACCCTTTGAGTTAATATTATAGTTTTTACTGCTTTCTTAATGTTTTCAAACAATAAAAATGTTGGTCTTTAGTTCAGATTAAACTCTTTTTTACTTATCATTATGGATCCAATATGTTATGTGATTAGAAAAAAAAATGTTACATTTTAACTAACCGTAAACGATATTACGATATTTATCTAGCTATTAAGTAGCGATTTTCCCATCAAATCTACTTCAAAAAACCGTGACTGTATTTTATATAATGTATTGTGAAGTACCATGGTTATTTGTATGCCTGGAGTAAATTAATTGATTTTTTTTTTTTTTTTGATGTTATGGTAAACATAATTTCAAATTTTATGGGTTTTCTAATATATTTTGTTTGTCTAATACGTATTACAATTTGGTAAAAACATCAATCATACACACAAAAGTATTAAACTGTTTGAACATTAATTGTTAACACGTATACCACATATTAGTTGAGATTTACTTCAACATAACAAACAAATAAAAATTGCAAATCACAAAATTAATCTTGTTTAAGTATACACTATAAGTCCAGTTTTGTATTTATTTATGGCTAATAGTTAAAAGTGAGGGTATTTAAGTTCAAGGATGCCAGTTGAAAGGTAGTTATTAAAATCTACTTTGCATTTTATGCTACATATACATATGTATTATAGTTTTACATATTGCTTTATCTTGTACTTTGCCTTTATGCATTTTGTTTTAATTTCAAAGATTTGCACACAACACTAAATCAATTCTATTAATAATAAAACGAAAAATAAAAATTATCTCTATAACCCAGTCAAGATAAGTGCACAATAGCCATCCATAGTCTTTTAATTTGTGTTTTATCATCTTCACTTAAAAAAAAAAAAAAATCATCGCGAACTACAAAATAAAATCAATTCCAGAAACAAGCAAAAAAGAAAACAGTGAAATTGAGATTGAATGGAGTCGTTTCTTTTCAGAACGAAAAAAAATGTTTTTAAATTAATTTAATAAAGTAATTCTCGTAATAAAATTAAATTAATTAAACTTTAATACAGCACATCCTGTTTTTAATATAATATGGAAAATGTTATGCCAGCGTTATGATAAAAACTACTTGAAAATGAAGTGCGCTATTTAAAAAAAATACAAAAAATTCTAACTACTGTTTGCTTAACCCTTTGTTAAACGCGAGTGTCAAGCGGTGCGGTTTAACATCGTTATTTTATAAAATCTTATATCATTAATTTTAATTAAAGCTATTATGTTAAGAGAAATTAAACTAGATTAAGTGGTTATTCTGGTCTAGAAGCATATAAGTATTTTGTGCGTTTTGTTGAGCTCGATAAAAAAAAAATATTTTTACCCTTCATTCTTTTGCAACATATTTATTGATATTTTGAAAATATACAAAATAAAATTTGAAAAAAAAAAAAAAATGAAAATTTAATAAGTTATAAGCTGGTAAAGTTGGGGGTATAAAAAATGAGGCGTGCTGCAAAGATTCTTAATTAGTAAGAATGTCGATATAGCCCATAACACAGAGAAAACGAAAAAAAAAATTTCGCAAAATTGCGGCTGTCTAAAAAAAAAACATGTTTCGATTCTTTTTTTGATATTTTTAATTTTTAAAATAGGAAAAAAAAAAAATTTTGATACGAAAGTGGTAGGGGCGATAGACACTTATACATTGAAGGTGAGTACACAATTTGATGTAAATCGGTTAAATAGAACTTGAGATATCATGGCAACCGAGTAGAAAAATGTAGTTTTGAGAAAAATGCGTTTAAAGCTTTGAGCAAACGTTACAAGCAGTCGCAGCGCGTAGCGGTCTAAGTCTAAGGTGCCCATACACCTGTAAGCATGCTTGACAATCATCATGTTTGCTCAATCATTTTGAGAGTGTATGGTGCTGACTGAACGCATGCGCAATCTTGTAGAAATGATTGACGAAATATCAAACATGTTTGAATTTTTCTCTTCAATCATGCGCTTGCGCAATCATGATTGAGAGTCTATTCTCAAAGTCGGCAGTCGTGATTCGTGATAAATAACAAAGAATTTTTTTTTGACATTTTAAACTACACTGCGCCAACTAAAAAACGGTACAGAAATTTTCTTCGAAAAAATACCCAGATTTGAACGCTTGTATCTTGGTGAAATAACACCTTTCAAAAAAAAATTTTGTTTCTAGTTGAAGGAAATTTTGTTTTCTTTTTGATGCTGAACACCGTTTTATTTTATTTTGTTATTTTATGACTTTTTTGAGTAAAACATAAGGTGTCTAAAAAATAAAATTTACTGCTGTTTGAAACTGTAAACGAACTTTCTCGATATTTCATTCAAAAATCCAAATCGGCCATTTTATAGAGAATTTAGAAACCTTGCAAAATTATACTAGAAAAATTTCTGTGCGGCCACTCTTGTCGAGTTATTGAAATTTTTGAGAAAACGTATCAAAAAGCGTAGAAGTAAATTTTTTTTCTTGTAAACTTAGCACTCTGCGATAAAATGTTAAGTCACTAACACTAAAACTTAAACACACTAAAGGTCGGTACACATTGAGAACGAGCGACGAGTAAAGTAAATTGTTAAAATACTTAATTGTTAAAATACTTAAAAGCATTTGTTTTTAATTAACGATAGCTAAGATATCGTGCATTTACTAAAAATAGAATTTAAAATTTTAACAGTTTTAATATAAAATTTTAATTTATCGTTGATAATTTGTATTTTAAGACGATAAATTGAAATTTTGTACTAAAAATATTAAAATTTAGCTTTTTATTTTTAGTAAATACACGATATTTTAGCTATCGTTAATTAAAACTATACGTTTTTCACTATTTCAACAATTTTCTTACATAATTTAGTGAAAAAGGAAAAATCGTTCTCGTCGCTCGTTCTCAATGTGTACCGGCCTTTAAAGTTCAATAACTCAACAAGGGGTTAGCTCATTCCAATCTCTTTCAAAAAACAAATCACATTCCTAAAATCGGGTCTTTTATCAAAATGGTACATTGGTCTAAAATTAACTCTAAGTGAGGAATAAGGATCTCACATATACCCAAATGATATTATCAAATAATACTCGCCCGATTATGTATCAGCGAGCCTTCAGGAACTTATTTGAGTCAAATCATATGTTTGAGCCAAAACGGCGCCGGCGCAACACTCGATATTAATGTGTGTTGAAAAAACTTGCCCTGCAAGATCGAACTTTGTCATCCGTAAAAATATATTTTTCCTTAAAAGAAGGAGCAGCAGTTAATACGGACTGACATAATCTCTTCAATATCTGGTTTACCGTCGGAAGCCTTTTTCTAGGTTTGCAGGGTAATAATATGTATAATAATATGATTTTGTCAGTTTTTAAATTTACCCGTTTTATTTTTGTAAATTTGTTTCTGGAAAATTGGCTTGCAGCAAAACAAGAAATAATTTCGAGTTACTGGTAATTTTGGGATACCATCATATTCCCGAATGATAAAATACCAAAAAAATACCGAAAAATATAAAGTATACTGCCCCATTGAAAGGGAAGACCGCAATAAATTTTTGTTAACTACAATATAAAAACAAAAGTAATCTACATAATTTCATGTCATCCTTGCGCGGAAAGGACCAATGCTAAGCGGCTGTGAGGAGTTTTTTATTTTAGTATGGGAAATACAAACGTAAAATTGTAACAAATGTAAATATTTTTGAAATTTTTCTGACGTTTTCCTGTCATCCTTGCGCAACGGGTCCAATGCTAAGCGGCTTTGGCGAGTTCTCTATTTTAGTATGTGAATAATTATTAAAAAATGCTCTAATCTCTATGAATGTTAAAATTTAAAAAATCGTCAAAGCGGGGGTTTGGGGCGGCAGCCCCTATCCTCTAAGGTATAAAACGAATTAAAATAATATTTCAAAATTTGTTGTATCTAAAAAACTTGATTTTTTGGGATTTTTGTGTTTTTTGGGATTTTTTTTATTTTGGATAACGATACAAACCCGGTAATTATGCTATTCGATTTTTGCGTTTGATGTTGATAGGCCGAATGTCGAAAGGCAGAATATCGAAAGACCGAATATCGAAAGGCTGAATATCGAAAGGCCGAATGGGCGAAAGGCAGAATGTCAAATGGCCGAACGTCGAAGGGCTGAATGTCTAAATGGGTCGAAGGGCTGAATGTTGAATGGGTCAAAAGGTCGAAAGGCAGAATTTTCATGAAATTTTCCTTCACTTAATTTATTGGAGGGTTGGATACCTTATCTAGAAAAAAATAATACAGAAACTGAAAATCTCAAAAAGAAAGCCAAAAAAAAAAATTCAGAAACGCGAATCAAACTGCGGCCCAAGTTAAAATTAAAGGGTTGGCGACAATAAATCCCAAAACAAAATCCCAAAAAATCAAGTTTTTTAAATATAACAAATGTTCGAAATATTATTTTAATTCGTTGTATACCTAAGAAGATGGAGGCTGCCGCCCTCAAACCTCCGCTTTGACGATTTTTAAAAATCTAACATTCATAGAAATTGGAGGATTTTTTTAAAAATTTATGTTTTTTAATAATTATTCACATACTAAAATAGAGAACTCCCCAAAGCCACTTAGCATTGGTCCTATCCGCGCAAGGGTGACATGAAATTATGTAGATTCGTTTTGTTTTCATATTGTAGTTAACATAAATTTAATGGGGTCTTCCTTTTCGATGGGGCGTATTTTCAGGGATATATTTTTTCCGGGATTTTTGCTTTCGGAAATATGATGGTATCCAAAAATTAAAATTTATAAAATGTCGTTAAAATTTGGGTTTTTTCAAAAGATTAATATTTGTGTGGAAATTCGTCAATCTTTCAGACATAGATCAAAGGAATTGTATTGCTCTTATCCCTTTTAAAATTTTGGTCACAGTTTTTTTATTATTGGATATGATATTTTTATTGTTACAAAGGCTTTTAGGTATAATAAGACGTCAGTTTTGCGTGAAGTTGCACATCCTTATTGTAGTTTTCTGCTGAAGCTTAGATGCAGACAGCAGTTTAGCTATAGTTATAAATTAAAATTTTAATACGAAGTTTAATTTTTTTGGACTTGTCAAAATATCAAGTTTTCAAAAAAATGAATGTATGTTATATAGTATGTATGAGATTGCATTTTAATATAGATCGTCATTAGCTAGTAGTGCTGCGAAATTGTAAATAAGGAAATAGTGATACGTATTACGTATGTATGTTTCGTTTGTCTCGTATCACCGATAAATTAATATTTGTGTGCAATTAACGAATTAAACAAGCAGATGAACCTACCAAATAAAGTGACCAAAACCAAACCAAATTACACTAAGAACAACGGATGTAAGCAATTGGTAAGAATGTATAGTATTTTGAACCCGTATTCTAAAAACGGTTCACACAGTTTTATTCAATTGCTTCAAACTACAAATTTCAAATAATTTTACCACTAACCATGATTGGGCTAACGAGAAAATACTCACAATAAATTCCACAAAATTCATAAAAATCATAATGTTCCGGTAAAGACTTGTAGACAACTGCCAAATAAATTTCTACAATTTCTCAAACTCAACCAAAAATTAATTCATGCGAATCAATCACCCAACAAGATTATATAAACACATCTTTGCAGTTCATTCACGTTTATGTAAATATTCAATTATCATGCAAAGTTTTACGTTTATCGTATCGTAAGCGAGTCTAACAAAAACAAATTAAAATTTGCAATTTGAATATTTTTTTTTTTTTTTTGCATATTTTCCATACTACAGTCAACACTCTCGATATCACGATCCCCTATAACCCGATTTTTGTCTCTAACTCGATATTTTTTACGGCCCTTTCATTTTTGTTTTCTTCCAATGTAACCTTACAGTCATTTTCTCGCAAAAAGCGAATAAAAAAACGTGTCAAAAAACTGAACGCTTTTGGCATTTACCTTTAAACGACTTTTTCACTTTTCAAAATCAAGATACGAGTATATAGAGATTTGACTGTATATGCATAACATTTCGGTGAGCAGCAAATCTAAACAAAAACAATAAAATGTTTTTTTTCACATTTTCTTTCGCGATTCAGTGGCTGTGAACGTCTTTTGTGTATCTTTTTTTTTAATTTTCTGTATCTTGATGAAAAATTCTAAATTTAGACAACAAAAATGTATCTCTTTATGTAAGTTTACATAAAATGTATACACATGATGTATATCTAGAAAGATATGTACTACAGAGGTATTTATAAATAATCATCTTCGATCAACAAACTTAGCGCAACACAAACATAAATGTACGATAAAAATAAAGAAATTCTGTAATTTTCAATGAATGAAACGACCTTGCAACATATGCGCGACACAATCATAAATCTTCTTTATTGCGATCTAAACGCAAATTATATTTTATTATGACAAAACATTTGTAGATTAGCATAAAAGATGTTTTATATTAGGTATACATAATGTGTAGAATATTATTTATAACACGACGGTATAGTATTTAAAACAAACTTTTAACACACAATGCGTGATCATTGTGTTTGAGGTAATCAAGGTGCGGAATAGGTAAGAATTAAAAATTACAGAACAATTGCAGGAAATTAGAATAAATTTGCACGATAATATTCAATATACGATACCTATGTATAGTCTTTGTGTATGTATGTATATAACACAAGTGTTATCGTAATTTAGCTTCCGATTTTCCGTTTTTATTTTTTCGACCAAATGGTGGTGCCGGATTAATATTCAACTGCATACAAACTAAACTGACCACAAACACAAAAAAGTTGACTGAAATGTTGTATCGATTTAACTCCCACATTGAAAATAACAATAAAATTTATGTGTACACATAAGAGACAACAGAATCGAGTACGTGGACTGAATATCAAATGAAGCTTAAAATTTATGCCTAAGACTAAATTGTTTCTTTTGCAAAACATATTTGCTTGTGTACGGATATTTTAATAATTATATTTGAAATTGTATTTGTTTTATCAAAAAATATAAAAATAAAGATTTGATGAAGTTAAATCATTTTGGTTTGAGCAAAAATCAAGGTTGCTATGCAAATCAGAATTTTTCGCACGCTACAAAATATTAGTGTCAGGGAAGCTAATTAACACGTTAACGTGGGCTGGTCAATTAATTTCATGTTTTATGTATTAATATTTAACAAATTTATTCAAATTGTGTAATACATATAAAAATAGAACTGTCCACGTAAAACAACAAAATCTGAACGCTAAAAATCATCATTCAAGTTTATGGACGAGTCATTATAATTGTATAAGATTGCTGGGTTAAATATTCGAGCTGATTTCGCCAAGCAGAATCTATCCTTTAATGTATTCAAATCGGTTGATGAATAAAAAAAACACTCAAGCAAGTTTTCTGCAATAAAAAATTGAAGAGATCAGTGGCCTTGCCTGCTAGAGGGTTAAGAGCTACAACTTCACCCGTAAGTACACCTTTCAGCATTTGAAGTTTGTGCACGTTGCTGATTTTTTCTTTGGTATGTACTGTGCTTATAAACAAATCGTGAAAAGATGCCCACTGCTTATAACCCGCCCGAAAACTTCTCAATATCTATTTTAGGAAGACACACGTGTTACGAAATGTTAACGCACTCATAGAAGGTTCTGTGCTGGTCAATAAACTGCCCCAGCGTGGCATTGAGATCCTGAGTAGCGTTAGTTTGACCTCAATCCTGACCACATATTCGGTCAGATTAAGGGGTGAATTTTTATTGAATACAATAATTCAGATTCATTTAAGGTGGTTGCCTTCGTTCGTTGTTCATTTGTTCAGGGTTGGTTTTTAATCAATCGTATTCTTTCAAAATGACGTCATTTGAAAGAAATAGTAAATTCCAGCCATAGGGGTTTTATTTAAAGAGTATCCTTAATACCAAGCAAATACGACAGAGGCTGACTGCGCTATTTATCAAGCGTAAAATATTTCCATCTCACATTAGAAGGAACACGGTCTTGCATCTACATGGACCACCAAACACTTACAATTTCGACATCTGTCGCATAGCTGCAGTGCCGTCCCGCATTTTTCGGTAGCTCGTGTGCAAATTTAAATTCTCTACGTCTACAGATTTTCATTGTACCTTTTTGGTTTTTAATTTATTTCCACCGTCATACCCAACATTTATTTGGTTCGAAAACGTAAAATTCCAAATTTGGAAATGCAAATTTATTGTGACACTACACAAAACCGGATTCGCTTTATCGTTCGTCCAGAATACCGTTAGCAGAGCATAAAATTTCACACTGTGGTATTCGCGTACACAAAAGATACAATAGCTTAGAACAGGTATTGTTGGCAATTATCGAACGGTTCAATAGACGGCCCTTTACAGTCCCGATTGAAGATATTACAGTTGGAACGACAACATTTGAAAGTGGCAGAACATAAATCTGAATCCGTATAAAAGAATTTCAGAAAATAATGTTTACTGTTCGGTCTACGACGAAAGCTACAGAGAGATTTGTCATGTTTAGGAGGAACTATAGCATTTCCTTGCCAAGTAAAGCGCCTTGACAAATATATATCGTAGAAATTAACAATTCAAAGTCAAAAGAGAGAGATATTCCTGAGTTTTCAGGAATACCAGAGTTAATTTCAAAAATCCGTTTCCCGATGAGTTGCTCCCGATAGACTAGACTTGAGATACCTTCCGAGTCAATTTAACTGGCATAATACGTTAATTTTATCCTCAACAGTAGTAAATCAAACGGGTTTTCCATAATTTAACTTCTAGAAAGACGTATGTTTGGTAGAAATCGGAGTCATTCTTGAAAATAAATCTTCCAATATTATTAAGGAAATTATGTTTAATGGCAAAAAAAAACTTTTATACTCATATTATACCTGCGTACATACATAAATTCTTGCCAGATAACATAAAAGTTTTTTTTAATATTCAGTAAAATATTTTCATAATATAATATTGGACGATTTATTATGTAATTTAGTTTGCGGGGTTCAAATGGTTATGTAGTTATGTTTTCCTCCAAAGGACAAAAATGGAATTTATTTTTACTAAAGTATATTACCAAACTCGAATAACATTTTACGATTTTATTACGTACCAATAATATAAAATAATTCGTATTTTTAATAATTAGCATCAATAATTAGTGAGCTGTTTAATAAAACCAATTATTGGCTTTAGTAATTTATCAGTAAAGCAAATTAAATTTTGATTATCATCATCGATAATAATTATAATAGCTAATTAGAATAAACTGAAAAAATAAAAACAACGTACTATATAGCTAAAACTTATGTTAATTTATTAATTATGCAGACAAAAATTTGTAAGTACATATGTATGTATTTAATTTGGGTGAAAAACAGCTTCGATATTTATACATGGCATATGCCATTACAATTTATTTACCTATTGTAGGATTATAGAACAGTTCTTTAAATCCGAGTCCACTTACCTAGAAATAGAAGAAAAAATGTGTTTATTATAGGTATTTTATTATAAATCAAATTTATGGAATGTGGTGCATGCTATTTAAGATAAACTGTTAATAAATTTTTTTTGATCTACAAAAATAATCTAAGTATTTGTCTATTTAATCTACCAAAAACTCAAATTATTAAATCTGTCTTTGAGCCAATAAAAAACAATATATAAACGCTAAAACTCCCACACCGCAATGTGTTCTGCTTTCTTAAAATTTTGACATGTTTTTTTGAAAAATAAACAAACATACATATTATTATGTTTTTGAATAACTGAAGCAATGTCGATTATATTGTATATTACATACATATTATGTACATTCTAATTGTTTTGTTCTTAGAATTCTAAAAATAGATGCCTATATACATATTAAGTATGCACAACATTGATATTCCGTAAGTGATTTATTGTTTGTTGTGCCAACGCTTAAACTTAGGTTTTTTTATTTTCTAATTAATTATACTGATTTTAAAAAATACTTAATCTAAATTTTTATAATCGGCATGTAAACCACTAGCTTAACTATATCAATGAATAATTTGATAACAAATATCTTAAATATGTAGAAGAGATTTGTGGTGTTACTTATTAATCAACAGTTTCGATAAAAATTCAAATGATTTTAAAAACATCATCATTTGATAAATGTTGTCCTAAATTAAGAAATTTAATCAGATTTAAGATTTGTGTGCGCAATATCAAAATTTCGATGGTATCCAATTCCGCTAGTTTTCGATGTTGAAGCAAAACTTCGTTTTACACTAAGACAAAAAAAAATTTGCATACATAATTATCTCACTTCAACCAAGTTATCTGGGGTATATAATTATGGAACGCGTATAACACAAGTTAAGTTCCATCCGAAGAGGGTCTAACTTTTTAAAATTGACACCTCGATTAATAGATTTTGCCAAAAAAAAGCGGTAAAGAACGATTTCAGAGCCTGATTTCATAACAAAGCCCGATTTCAGAACAGAAGAACAAATAAACGGCTTAGGGTCAAAAGGTCGAATGTCGAAAGCCCGATCGCCGAAAGGCCGAATGGGTTGAAAGGCTGAAAAGGTCGGCAGATCGAATATCGAATGGCCGAATGTCGAAAGGCCGATTATGTCGATGGGCCAATTGTGTCAAAAGGCCGAGTGTGTCAAAAGGCCGAATATGTCGAAGAGAATTTGAATTCTCCAATTGAATTGATGAACTAATTTTTTTTTGCCAACATACTTACAAACGGTTTTATACAGGAAATTTGAGCAAAAAAAAAAATTATAACTAAAATAAATAAATTTCGTCCAATTAATACGCGAATTAGCCAATTATGGCGTAGTTAATTATTAGCTTGTAGAAGTTTTGTTCCTTTGCAGTTACGACTGAATAAAATAGATAAAAATGGGCTATTTTACGTACCTATACTCTCCTAACCTAAACGTTATATATCTTTATTTTCGAAATTAGATTTAGTTAAAAATTTCAAATTGAAAGTATTACACTAACTTCGTGATTACAAACTAACCAAATTTATTTCCACTGGGAGGACATTTTATTTTATTAAGTGAAGGAAAATTCTGACAAGTGAATCAAATTTTCCCTTCATTTTCCCTTAAGTAAAGGAAAATATTCTTGACCATAATCAGCATGGGTCGAAAACATTGAAAATGAAAACATTTACTACATTTAAAAAGATTATTTAGAAATTACTATTATAACCTATTTGGCAGTTACCTACCTGACGAACATTTTGGGGGAATCCACCACTTCAGCTAAATATTTATATGTTAAAAACCAAATAATTGTCAAATAATATTTCTAAAAAATTTAGTCTGTAATTAGTTAGCCAATAGACCTGTTTGATAATTTGCACGGTGCGGTGAAGTGTACATCTTTTTTTTTTATTTCACCACTAGCACCACTAGAAAATAAATCAAAGTAGACAAGGAAAACAGTATGCACTACACCGCACCGAGCGGATTATCAAACAGGCCCAAAGTATACAAAGTGCGTTCTGTAAGTTGTTGAATTAATCCTTTTGTTAATAGAGGCATCCAACACTGTGAAACCTGCGTCTCTTGCTATATTTGGTAAAAACAAGTCTTGCTCTAAATTTAACTTATTGGTATTTGGCTTGCTGTAGAGAGAACGAGAAAACAAATTTTTGGAATGAAATTATTCAGTGAGAAATCGAAATTCATCTCACTAAACCGGAATCTACATACAGTATGCAAATTTCTTAACAACTTCTGGCTGATCAGTCTTCTGGATCGTCAAGTCGTAAATATTGGCAGCCTTTGATTTTGATATTGTTGTTATCAAACATATATTTTATAAATTCATTTATCACAATTTTCATTTGCAATATTAAAGTATATACCAACATGGTTTTTTTATAGGGTAGATCGATCTACAATTACTAGCTTAATGACTTTTTCCTGCCATGTATTTAACGTCGTGGGAGCTCGCAGGCATGTTGATGTCATCTACACCGATTTTTCTAAAGCTTTCGATAAAATAAATCATAAGATTCTTTTACAGACATTGATGGCATTCGGTGCTGATTTCATTCCAGTTGCCTGGATTGCATCATATACGTACGCTATACGTAAAGATTTCAAGCGATGTTTCATATGTGTATAGCGTACTTTCTGGTGTCCCTCAAAGTAGTCATCTAGGACCAATACTTTTTATAATTTTTATTAATGACGTGGTTCAGTGCTTTAATTTTTGTAGATATCTTCTATATGCAGATGATCTAAAAATGTATGCCAACATTAATGCTTTCACTGACACGGAACGTCTGCAGCATGAACTTGACATAATTTGCGAGTGGTGTATTTTGAATAAGTTGTCTTTGAATGCTAATAAATGTAAAGTTCTATCTTTCACAAGATCTGGGACATCTGGTATTGAGAATCCCTATGTCTTGATGGATGAACAAATAGGAGCGTGTGACATTCAATATCTTGGAGTCATTTTCTCAATTAACCTAAATTTCAATAAACACATTGATTACATAATTAGTAGGGCATGCTAGGATTAATTAAGAGACATTGTGGAGAATTTCATGATCCCTCCACGTTGAGGTCTCTTTACGTTACCTAAGTTAGGTCCGTTTTGGAGTTTGTTGCGGTTATATGGCATCCATTCTATCGGATGATCGAATTGAAAGCATTCAGAAACAGTTTTTGATTTATGTACTGCAACGTTTACCGCCTCCCAATCGAGATTTATACATTTGTGTACCGTATAGCGAAATTGCCTTTTATTGGTAAATTTGCAAAGTCTAGATCATCGACGCGAAAAAGCATGTGCTGTGTTTGATCGCAATATTCTATGTTCTAGGGTTGAGTGCCCAAAGATTACGCCCAGGTTTTCTTCGTATTTCTTTTTTGTAGCAATAACCATAACAGCACGGAGCCATCATTGAAAGTTCTTATCGCACTTGACAAATGTTTTAATTATTTTGATTTTCACATTTCGAGAGAATTGTTCAAAAAACGTTTATTGTAAGAGTTTTTAAATTTTTTTTTATTTATTTATATTTTGTATCATTATTTTGATGATGTGGTAGTCATTGTTGACTAAATAAATAAATATAATGAAAGTGCATAAGATGCAAATTGCGGCATCCTTTCTACAATCACCGGGCACAGTCCAGCTTCCTAAATTGTCATGATCCACAAATTTTTTTGTGCAATACTTTCTTTTTGATGTAGCAGCTTTCTCGCATCTTCCATGAGACAAAAATTCTATAAATACACTGTGGATTATACAATTTTGCCGGCTGTATCCATCAAAGTTTCTTAACACGACCTTAGCACTCTCCATCTGGCAGTGTATATGCCAAAAGTATTTTCAATTACTAGTCCGGCTCCCGACTTCGGTAGTTGAATATGCTCAATTTTCCACTGTGGCATCCTCAGGCACGTTCTTAGTGGAATTTGTAAACTTTTACATTTTCGAAATTTGGAACACCTCTCCATCACTATGGCATTATTGAGCACCTATATCGATTGCCACATAGTGATATCGGTAGCAATTGCAATGAGAATTATCGAAATACAATTTTTATATTTATAGATTCCGAACAGGAATCACGCGGTTTGCGGACCTTAATAGAATATTTATAAATATTATATTAGTATGGCCATATTACACAAACAGTTAATTCGTCAAAATAACATACAATAATTCGTATGTGTTTTCCATCCACTGATCCAAGGCAGTTTGGAAAATTCCAGCGTTACTTAAACTCCTCCGCTACTTCTAGCCAATCTTCGGGTTTTTGTTCAGGTGGAACTAAATTGAGTCATGGTCTTCTTTTAACCTCATTTCCCCCACTAAGTTCTGCACCAATTCCGCACTCTTTTCTTTTTTTGGTTTTAACAGTTCAGCCACATTTCAGCAAATCATTTTAGCGAGAACCGCTTTACTCACATTTTGCACGAATTCGGCATCGACGTCTATATTTTAATTATTTTTGTAAAGTCGTTGACAATGAGAAGAACTCGAGAACTGTCAAAATTACTTATTAATACTAGTAATATTCAAACACAAATACAAACACCCAAAAAAATATCCTTAGAGAATATTCGCAATCGAATCATGTGGGAACCTAAAGTAAATAACCAGTACAAGATGACTTAGGTAAGACTGCGGGACAATTGAAACTGAAAGGGCCACAGAGTTACTATATATCTCCTAAAACTGACGAATTTTTACAAGTATTCGCAGTCTAAAGACGAAGGAAGCATATCAGTGGTTGGTGGAGAAAACCATCAGTTCACAGGCTGGACCCAGACGGTCCATGGGATATACCACTAGTCTATTTAATACCAAAATACTCTTCTTGTATGTTGTTGTTAAAGAGATGTGGAAAAGTAGTATTTCAAAGATTTGTACCAAGCGCTTTTTTTATTGCAAAGTCGGGCAACAGTGAAAATTATATCAATAACAAAGCTGCTAAATAATTATGACATGATTACGCCTCTCTCCTCTAGATGCCTCTAGATTAAGGCATCGAATTGAAAACTCCAATTTCTAAATTCAAAATTTAAGATCTTAAAATTCGAAATTTTAAATTTTAAAAATTCACGCCTTCAATTTTCCAATCCAAAACACTAAATTTAGAATTTTTTATTTAATGTTTAGAATCTGAAATTTTTAAAAGCTATAAACTTTTATTTAGATCAGTTCTGTGAGACAAAGTACGTGAAGTTGGTTAACAAGCAAATTTTCCTCATTACGATTAACACAGGTAAACTGTTTTGTTTATGATGTATCATGTATTAAAATAACAAAAATTTAACTGCTCCTTTCTATTATTTTCAAAAACAAGATCATATTGCAACATTGAATTTTAATTAATTTACCTTAAAATCAGGAAAACCATTATTCATCATTTTCATCATCATTAATACTGTTATTTACGTATTGCTGCATACAATATTAAATTTCAAAAAGGAAAAAAAAAATGGAAAATGAACAGAAGAATCTCTCTTTCACTTACTCGTGTACTTGTTATTTAAAGAAAATAATTTACAGTTGAATGAAATTGAAAAGAAATTTTTTCATCGTGCAATACTCTCAGAATTCTTTTTCAACTACATGTTATTTCCTCCTGTATTACACGTTTCAAAGAACACCTCTAAAATGGCTGACAAACATTTTTCGGTACACATGTGTACACATGTATACCTTGTTCACCGTATGTTACCTTAAAGGCTCAGTATACTACATAAAGCATATAATACTGCTTGAGAATCACTGGCATATGTAACGTCATGTATGTAGGTTCGGGGTGAAATAATCTGTATGTACATACTAAAAAATTAAATATTATGTACAACCAAAGATTTCCAAATAATATGTACATACATACGCGCACATAATAATTCATGTATATCGCAAATTTATTTTACATTGGCTAAATAAATAAAAAACAAGAATCCTTATCAGTTCATCTACCCTCGCACAGTAAGTTTGATAATATAAAAATATTGCTTTCATCCATCAGAATATTTGTATATGTTTACAAATGAGATCATTACTGATAACATACAAAAATTCATAACAAATTATATCCAAGAACATCAAAATATGTACAAGAAGATGCCAGAAGTAGTATGGGAGAAATGGTTTCGTTTTTAATTTTTTTTTTTTTTCGAGAAATCAACTTGTGAATTATACAGTATAAATATGTATATGAAAGGAAAATTGGGATGGAAAAAAATTTTAGTTGGAAAATATAATTCATTTAAAAATACAATTAGCTTTTTTTTTTTATTCAGAAATGAGTTGTATGGTGATGATGGTATTAGAATATACATAATGTTGCTTTATGGAAATTAATGACCGTGAAATTCAATAACTTAGCAGGTATATACCGGGTTGTAAAGTTTCAAAAAGTTATAGGATCGAAAAGGTAGTAAGTAAATTTTATAGCGAGTGGGCCTAATTGCCAAAATATTCTCCGCATTGAATGCGGACCTAATTCGTTGATTCAAAGACCAAATTGGTATATATTGAAATATTCATTCTTAATTTGTTAGTAATTTTCGAATAATACATATATGTAACTAATCAGAGTCTTCTGCGTCCATTAAATGTATTTGGAAATTACTGGATAAATAAAAATGTTTGGAATTTATTTGGAAATTTTAAATTTAAATATAAAGAAGTTAAAAACTTTTTCTGTTAATTAATTGATTTTTAGGCTTTATTATAGACAATATATTAGTAGTACATTCACAGTATTTTCGATTTGACAAATCAGAACAATACAGACGTCAATCACTCATAATATATATACTGTCAAAACGTAGAAATATCATTACCCTCCTCTGCTTTATCCCAGAGTCATACCAATGTATTGACTCTTCAAAAATGAGAACCTTCCTTGAGTTCAATATGTTAGTAGTTCGGTTTCGTACTGAAAAGTAAGGTCTACTCATCAGGTAAATATATTATGAGTGATTGTTCTATGTATATTTGATGATGGTGGTCGTGTTTTTTGTCCGCTCCGTATTTTTTAGTGCGCGATTAAATTAAATTAAGTATTACTTTGTGTGTACAAAGTTATATGGTTTTGATGTGAGGCATTTTATTCTGTTCAATCCAGAATAAAATGTAGAATAATTTAGTTTTTGATCCAGGATAACCCCTAGACACTTAACTTCTTTGGAGTACTGAACCGTAGTACCGTTTAACGAGGAAGTTCTAAGCGCAAACTTTATCCTCCTCGTGCAAGTACAATAATTGTTTTGTTTGGATTGGCACTAAGTTCTTCCTGGACACACCAATTTCATAAAATGTTAAGTGCATCCTGCACGAGCTCAGATGATTTCATCAAATTTTCCTCAAATTACGATTGCCAGATCATCCGCATAGCCTTGGACAACATATCCAAGGCTACTCAGAAGAGTCAGTAATCTGTCAATAACTAAGAGCATAAGAATGGGGACAAAATGACTTCTTGGGGCACTCCCTGGTTGGTTACTGGGTCACTACTGTGTGAGGTGAAACCCCATTTCCTCTGCTGCAATCTCTATAGAATCATAGGAGGTCAATGTCCACAAAGGCACAGAGGGAGATTTTTTTTTAGCAATCTCTCTCTGTCAGTCTTAGAAACTAGGCCGCTAAGAACCGTCAACATTGTGGATTTACCAGATTTATATGCAAATTGACTCCGATGAAGCGGATTTTCTATAAGGTTCTCACATCTGATTTCATGATTCAAAACTTTTACACCGTTTTCAGCAGAAACGATGTCAGGCTAATTGGGCAGTATGGCTTGGGCTGGGTGTCTGGAGCTCCACCCTTTCGTATAAAGACCCGACTTATTCTCCTTCAAAGTTTCGGGATGTAGTTAAAGGTATAGCTTGCCCGAAAAATCCGAACCGTTGGAGTATAAACATAAACATTTCGATGTGTACAATAAAAAATTGTAATAAGAAGTTTGCCTACGACAGGTGTCGAACCATCGATCTTTGTGTTTATATACAACAATGCGCCAACCCATCTGAGCTACTGATGCTTACAATCTGCACATGTTGTATGGCCATAATCGTCACAATATTGAGCAAATTTCAATACAAAGCCTTAAACAGAGACTCTTCGAATAATGACTAGACTGACAACAGAGAATTAGAATTGTTAGAGATATTAAAAAACTGTCGGTTTTATTGATATCTAATGAGGGAAAACATTTTGCTACTGGGGGCATTTAAAAAAAGGTGCACCCAACTAGATAGTCATCTACCCAGGAACTTTGTAGTACATCTATCCATGTTCTTCTAAACTGTCTTGGGCTTTTTTCTTAAGTTTTTCTTACCTAGGAATAGCTGCTGAACAGATTTCTTGTATTTGCAAACGGGGACCATGGAACAAAACAGAAAACTACAAAACAACTCATTATCCTTCACTTAAAAGAATTTTTCTTCACTTTTTCGAGAAAATGGTTTTTAAACTGATGTTTGATACTGTTTTGTACCATGTCATTTTAAAGACCACAGGAATTCATCAAATACTCATTAATAAGAATGATCTCGAGCAGTGCTTCTCAAACTTTGTCATACTGCGGCCCCCGAAATCAGAAAAATGAAATCCAGGGCCCAGTACAATTACACGTAACCTGAATCCATATAGAAATACAACTGCTTTTAGGTTTTGCAGTTATTTAGGTTTAGGAAAAAAATTTGCTAAACTCCTTTGAAATCAAAGCTTTCGACATCAAACGAAACCGATTTTAGTATTTCCCTGGTTAGTTTATTTGTAATAATAACTATACGTGTTGGACTCCAAATTCAACTTTTTACAAACCAAGTTTTGATAAGAAAAGGTAAAATTTGATTTCTTGCGCAGTGCCATTGTGATGTTCATAAAAATTAAGAAGAAATTGTTGAAACTTTCTTCCTATAAAATTACCCAACCGCCCTCTGAAAACAATTTCTTGTTTCTCTAATTGGGAACGCCTTTGTCTTTAAAATGGGGATCAACTTGAGCCAAATCAGTCAGTCTCTATAATGAATTAGCGTTCGTTCGACTTTAAGTTTCTCATTTACCGAATTCTGTTGATTACAAAAATTAAGTTTACAGGTAAACTCAGTAAAATCGGTTTATTTTGAAAACTTATTTTAAATATGTATAAATAATTAAAATGCAAATACCAAAATAATTTTGCAATTAGTGATGGTTTTTATTTTCAGCGGAGTTCCCCTGATTTAGAAAATTTTCGTCGCTTCCCGTATTTATATTCCCTTGTCTTGGATTTCATCTTTTGATCACTATTTAAAATTTTAGGATTTTTTCGAAATTTTTATGGGTGTTCTAGATTTTTATAGACTTTCTAAATTATTCATTAATATCAAGATTTTTCGGTATTATTGATATTGTTCGAGATTAATCGAGATTTACATAATAGAGAGGTTATTTGAATTTTTCTACTGTAATTGAGATTGTCCCGTGGTTTATTTTAGATTTACGAAGTTTTTCGACATTTCTAGAATTATTCGAGATTTTTAAAGATTATCGAGAACATTTTGTATGGTAATCTTCTGCGCTTGCCTTTGAGTTAAGGGAACTTGCAGAATCACACATATAAATCGTAATATTTAGTAGATTTTTAGAGATTATGCCAACATTTCGATATTTTTCCGATTTCCAAAGTTATCAAAATTATTCAGGAATGTCCAGGTTATTTACACTTTACATAGCGGTGATTAGCGCGTATGAGATTTCCATTGGTTCTACATACTTACGGAAAATTCGATATTTGAGAACATTCTAAAATATTCAAGATACTTTGAAAACTCTTCATTTTTGAGATTATTTGGAAATTTTTGATATTTTCAACTATATTTGAGATTTGTGATGCTTTATCGATTTATTTAGAAATCATTATAGCATTGAGTTGATTGCAAGATGTTTCCTTTTGTGTGTGGCCATTGAAATAAATCTGTCAACTCTCTATATAAGATACTATTAATTAATACGAGGCTGGACAATAGGAAGAAAGCTAGACCAGAAAGTAAAAGCGTTACTTGTTCATAGGTACAAGAAGCATTTTTAGGGACCAAGAGAAATTTGGCGAAGGTGCCGAACATATGTAGTTACGCCACTGCGAGTTTCCCAAGTAACTTCTTCTTTTAAAACAACCATGTAAAACAATTTATGCTAATGAACTGTAATTTAAGCCTCAGATTAATCAGTAGTGATTGCCCGATTTAAATACAGTCAAACCTGTTTTTGTGCGGTTTTTTTTTATGCGATTTCTTTTACCCGATTATTTTCTATGCGATTTTTTTTGTGCGATTTTTTTTATGCGGCATAATTCATATACCGCATAAAAAAATCGCATAAAAAAGACGCAGAAAAACAGGTTTGACTGTAAATGTGTTTTATCACCTTCGATAGATTTTACGGTGAAATGGAAAATTGCGGCCAGATTGTGCATACATTTAAGCCAAATTTCAGATGTTTCGTCATTAAAGAACGTCCTCAATAATTTTGGGCAACTATCGAACGACAAAACTGACTGCGTTTTTGACTATTGCTTCAGATTTACAAATCACATTAAAGCAATCCATCTTAAGACATGACACTCTAGAAGCTGATTTTATACAAAGTTTCTAATGAGTTTTGGAAAATCGAATTTTCCCAGATTTCCTAAGGGAAATTTTTACTGAATTGTTTTCTTGAGATATGTAGCTATTGACATAACACTAATATACCAATTCTAAGTATTTTTCTGGGTTTCGCGAGTTTTCCACGATTTTCTACGAGGAGGCAGACACTATCGACTGTTTAATACTTAATTTTTTATTTTCGGCTGGGATAACGCAATCTGCATTGCCGGCTTTTTACTTCCGGTCGACATTAATAGGGTTCTGCATTATCGACTTTTTACTTTCGTCTGGCCACATTCGGCTAACATTAACAGTATTCAAATATGTATGTTGGTTCCTTTTTTGTTTCGGTTTTCAAAGAATAATGTTAAATAAATGGAGTAGGGTTTATAACTTTAAATGAGTACGTTGGTTTTATCCTCGAATTTCCTGATTTTGGAAAACAGATGTCGTTCTTTCGACAAAACTTTGGTTTTTTAAATTAATTGTATACAAATGCGGGACTTGCGAGCTATTATTTTATTATGCAGGCTATTTTAAGTGCAAAAATGTCTGCTGGAACGGTATTGATACGCGGTTTAGTCCTGTAAAATGCGGGCTGTATGGTCACCGTACACTAACCTGATATACTATTTAACCAAATTGAAATTGTTGAAGCCAAATTTGACAAGCTGCCAATTGACATTTCAAATTAAATTAAAGTACGATTAATTTTTTAATATTACCTATCGACCTATGTAAGTTCCTATATAGTTTTGAATTTAAATTTAGCTCGTAAATTTCCGAGAAATTACTTCGGATATCGACTTATGATTTAAAAATGCTGTTACTTCATAAAAGGCCTTAACTTTAACCATGATTTTTTTGTGTTCCGCAGATCAAGGTTTGCGATCTAAAATTTCTGTTCATGCTCAATGTAGAATAAAAACTTGTCTACCAAAATCCTCGTGAATGTGGAATTCATATACACATCAGATATCTTACAAAAAGCATTAACCCTAAAAACCGTAGCGGTCATTGATAATAGGCAGATTCAGACATTTTTGTGCGACGAAATCGTGCGATTTATTAGAGATATTAAGACAAGGTTTTAAGGCTCGCCCACAAGGATTGCGAGCCCACAGTTTGGGAAGCACTGATCTTGAGCACCGGTGTTTAACGCCCGCGAATATTTAAAAGTTGGACTAAAGACAAAATTAATATTTCTAGTTTCTTATTTTTGTTGACTTATTTCAATACAAAAACATTAAATAACTTTTCTTGATTTAAGGTAATTTAATAAACCAACAACCACCAACAAAAAATTAAAATGCGTGATATTGAGTATATAGGAGTCGTTATAAGAAAATTGCATGATGAACATACGAATAAAGTTTACCAGAAATGTAACGCACGATTTTGTTTTACGAACGAGAAATGTTCAGAAATTTATTAACATTTTTTTTTTTTGGCGTTTTGTATTTAATTGTTCTGTAAATGTAATATTTCTTGAGATACTTACGAAATATATTTTCTAGTCCTCAGAAACTGCCACTTTCACCTTAAATATGAAACTTTCGATTGGTTAAACAATCTGAGCTGAAGAGAGGACATAGGCAGACAGACAGACCGACACACACTAATTCGAAACCAAATTGTTCGAACCAAAGAGACTCCAAAACGAATAAAGCTCCAAAAATCTCAAGGTCGAAAATTTTCATAATTACCACAAAAAATACGAATTTTCAAAATCATAGTAGGTTACGAAACGGCATATTTTGCATAACTAGTTACAGTATATTTATACGTTTAGTTAATAACGCGATGGTATCGCGAAACATCAATAATAATTAGCCGCCGCCAATTCATATAATTTGACGTTACTTGATTACTTTCTTGAATTAGTTTAGGAATAAACTTTAGATTTATGTAGCTCTACGCTAAACGTTTTAAAAAACGGAATACATATTTGTATCAACTGAAGCTTGAGTTCATAAGTGCCTTAATTCAAATTTAAAATAAAATTTAAATTAAACACATTTCTTAGAATTTCAATAAACCAGGGGCTTTCTATTTACAGTTTTGTTCAAACTTTTATTTATTTGTGAAAATAACCCAACAGGTTTCAATTCGTCATAGAAGGCAGATTTCACATTTTTTCTCACGCCAATATTTAGAGTTTTAGACTAATATAGACGAGTTTATATTGTACTCATAAATACCATAGATAGTAATATTTGGACTACATGGCTGTAAATTATTTTTTAATTTTTAAGTTGAATAATTTTTGATTAAATTAAAGTAAGCAACAAAGCAACAAACTTAAGTTTAGTTAATATAATTTGACGAATTATATAACTCGTCGACAAATTATATATAACTAAATCATTTACTAATTGCAAGAAAGTGTAATTATAATTCGTCTAAATCTGCTTAAGACATTTTTTATTGTTATGAAACTGACCTACATTTATTTCATTTAGCTAATAGCATTTTCCGACAAGTAATCTTGAACACAACTGCATAATATTCTCCTCGTTATTTTAGTTTTTTGTTCTTCTAAGATTTGAACATCTGTTTTGATTTCTTATTATTATTATTATTATTTATTCTAAACAAAAAAGAATTTTTATTTTTCTACACACATAAAATTTAAATAAATAAATTGGTTTACGCTATCATCACCCGTTCGTTCCTTAAAATTTTCAATGTAAGATATTTTTATGTAAGAAAACCGAACGATGTTTAGTTAAAGAAGAGATAGTGTGCGCACACACAGAAGCACCGTTCCAATTAACAAAAGATCTGTAGGGAAATTGTTTGAACAGTATTTTTATGTAAATGTACAACATTACAGTCATATTCATCGAAATATGATAACTTCAGTAAATTATGTATATACGAGCAATCAATTTTTGATTGATTAATTTGGGTTAGGCTTGCATGAACGAATTATTTGATTGAAGTCAATACTTTAGACTTTAAAATGTCTGTTTTTTTTTTTTGCGTCATTACAACTCGCACAACCTAATAATATAATATTTTATAGTTTCGGTGTGTATATGAAGGGAAATGACAATAGAAATTTCTATAATCACTTAAATTAATTGAAAAATCAATCAAGTTTTTACATAAAATGTAATTTATCATTTTAAACGATACACGTACAAAACAAAAAACTTTAAGTTGTCTGTTGTTTGGTATAATTATAACACAATCTTTAAATGGTTCGGTGATCGAATACATAAATAAATAAATTAATTGATTCAGATGTATATAAACGTTTGATAATCTTTTCATTTTTTTAATAGTTTACTTTTAAAATTAAAATAAAATTAAAATTAATATTGTTGATGTAACTTGTGGTCGGTTTAGTTTGATAATGTTTATTTCATCATAAATAACAGTCTTTTTTATACATAGTACACAATTATCAAAGTCACAGAATATTTCCTTAATGCCATTGTGTTTGCAAATTGGAATTCAAATACTTTGGTGTACTGCCAATTTTCCCGCGTTTCAAGGTAACAAGGTAGGGTAGAATTATATACTGTTCACGAGTATTTTACTTTATGGATGTCGTGCAAATAATTAATTAACTCTCATATTATTGTTATTAATAATGATTCATATTAAATGCTTACAATCTTACAAATCAATTTTGTGATTGATATGGTCGAGAATGTGTAATGTTAAATTTCTAGATTAGAATTGGATGGCCCCGCACCACATGGACATTTTATTTGTTAAAAAAAGCATTAACCATTTACCAATCGTTGAATTTACACTTTTCGAGCGATAACACAAACCTAATGAATTTAAATCACCAAATACTCAATAATATCGACTCTATACGTTGTACGGCACCAGAATGTTGAAACCACATAACATAACGTTTATTTCAACTAATTTAGCCAATTCAAAATTAAACTAAAACATAGCAACCTTGATTTTACAAAGCCGTAACGTAAAAAACCGAGCTTTTATAAAGAACCGAAGAAAAATCAATCAGATTTTTTGAATGAAAGCCCCACTGAGAATCTATTTTAAATTTCAGCATACAAGGACATTGTTTAAGCAAATCGTGCGGTCACTAAGTCAATAAACATCACATAGATGAAAGCACGAATTGTTTAAAACCGAACCACACAAAATATCAGCTTTCCAAGTTCTAAAATTTTACACAAAGGAAAACAAGTTCACAAAATATGTTTGTTATTAAATAATTTTTTTGGACATAAGTTTTTGGACATAATTCAACTTTAAAATTGCAGCAATTAATACATATTTATAGAAGCTAAAGTTACTAAAAAACTATATACAACTAAAAATACTTGCTGAAAAATTATGACATATGATTACGGCTCTTTATTCTGAGAAGGCTCTGGTTAATTGTGTCAATTATTGTTCGGAATGCATGTGCAGATCATGCCTAACAATTTATCCTATTATTTTTTTTAGGATGCAATTATCATTCGGGAACCCATCTTGTAGAAACTTTGACACACCGGGAAGAACAAGCAGAACTTTTCTGCAATATACCTTTTAATTTACCCCAGCGATGTGTCATAACAAAATCTTTTTCTAATATGACTTTTCGTGACTTCATGAGTAACGACATCGACAAATCTTACAGGAAATGGATCGTCTTGAAGAATGTCCTGCCTTGTTTGAACAAAGCAGTCCATTTTTAATTTCTTTTACGCAAGTAATTAGGTATCCAATACTGATTATCGGGTACCGGGGTACTCGAATATTTTGGTCGTTTTTCGAATACTCGACTACTGGATAATTTGATTTAGGGGCACGAAATAACTATACTGGAATTTATTCCGCCGAAATTTTTTGTATGGCGAAATTAATGCTTTTTTTAACACCTAACGATCCGGCCGTGTATTAATGCATGGTTGTATTACTATCGCTAAACAGCCAAGCATGCATTTTTGCATTCTGTAACATACCCTTAGGGTTATGCCTATACTAAGAGAATTAGTCATAAATTTTTGTTAATTGCTTTTGTAAATAAACATCTAAATAAATAAACATATGTTTTTGTTTTGGTAAAAATTTAAGGGTTTTTCTTTAACAAGTAAAATTTTTAAAGTTCATAAAATATTGCCGGATGTTTACGCGCGGCGGCAAAATAAATATGCGGACGTTAAAGTGTTAATATGAACGCGCGGATTTATTTCATTCATTCTTAATGATTAATATTTGACGCGGAATAAATTTAAATTTATCGGCAAAATTATTTTCAACTTCAAATGAATTTAACTCCGCCGATAAATATGAATTCCGCCACAAAAATTGGAAAGCTGAAATACAAATATTGTTATCGAAAGTGAAAGGAATGTAACGTCTAAATAATACTAAAAAGCTTACTGGATTGCAAGAGATTCAGATGAAATAATAGTTTATTTTCATTATTTTTCATTGCGAATTTAATTGATAGTTAGTTTAAAATTAATTAATATCTCGATAAATTTGATCAATAATTAAAAATGAATTAATTTTAATGAATTAGTTCATTATTGGCGGCGGAATTAATTCCCGCGGGCTTAATTAAGGGAGCCATACTTTTCTAGCAAACCATCGGAAAAAATTAAGAAAAGTATATAATTATAAATAAAATTTGGACAAAAGTATAAAAATTAATTAAATTTCGATAACGTTTCTTTCTGACGATTTTATTTTTGACTTTTGGTTACATTTAGGAAATATTCATATAAGTTACGAATTCTACAATACATTCATGGTAAAATAAAATTTATTTCGATTCAACTAAATTTAAGCATGCTGAAACGACAAGCGTTTCATTTATTTGATTTTATTTATTTTTCATATTGTACCCGCTTATCTCCTTTATTTAGTAAACAGAATTAAATCACCTGTATACGTCACTCGCAACAATACAAAACAATATTTTTACGGGAACGTTTATTTCTCAATACAATTATTTTTATGTATTTTGTTTATGATGGGATAACTGAATTTTAATTGATCTAAAGTCTTCTCGAAATATCTGGATGAAAATAAAAGTAAGGACAGTCAATTTTTGGTTTTTAAATCGGACGGGTCATCAATACGAATAGAAATAAAAATTAAATAAAATTATTAAATTAAGTTGTTGTTTTATAAATTCTAAAATTCTAAATTCTATGTGTTATTATTACTATTATATAAACTATATAAGTTATTAAATGATAAATGTCTCAAATATACATTTATTTGTGCAATTCAATACAAATAAAATAAATAAAAAAATGAATTAAAATCTAAACTTAATATATACGTATCTATGTATGAATCTAATAATACTAATGGCATAATATATTTGTGAATAAGATTCAATCTGAACATATATTAATTAATATTACGTTAATAATTAATTAATAAGTAAATATTAAATGAATTAAAATCAAACATAAAAAAATTTAATTCATACATACAATAAAACCATCATCAGCAATCAACATTCATTCATCATTCCATTCATCAATCTACATTCTACAAATCTACACGTCGCATACAATTTACACCATCCTGATGACGAAATTATATTTATTTGATTTCATACAGATTTTCTACGGTCAGTACAAATCTGAAATATTATTGTAAGTGATTTATTTTTTTTTATTAATTTACATTGGGCATTAGATTTTATTTGTTTGTGACCAAATAAATCCCAAAAACTTATGTCGTGTTCTTTTCGTTTTTTCAAATCAATACGAATTTTGTGCGTAAAAAGTACATGAAACAAAATTGACGAAGTTTTGTGTTTGTATTGGTTACTTGATTGACATTTCTAAACGTCAAATTGAAATTTGGCAGTATCATTCTATTTAATTAAATTAAAATAATTAACACAACGAATATTAAACACATTGAACTAAACAGAAAATGAGAATAAAAATGATCGAGATACAAAAAATCGCTGCTATATATTGAGAAATTTTGACAACTAAATTGACGTTTCTATTTTTGTTGGTGTTAGTAGCTACGGATGTGAAATTCATGAAAAAATCCACATCTCGTAAAATTGATGCACATTTCAAAAAAATTGACGAATTTTGATGAAAAGAACACAGTTTTTGGATGTGTCTCAATTTTTTTTTGACGAATTTGGGTGAAAAGAATTCAACATCAGAGACAGTGCTAAGAAAAACAATGTCGTATGTGACATAATAATTATTTCGTTTATATTTGTTATTTTGATTATTTAGATTTTAGTTAGATTTGTAGGTACTAATATACTAATTTAGTTTTAGTGCATTTCTATTTCTTTAATGATTCATCCGATTGAATTAGTTTTTTTTTGTTCTATAAAATCTATCATTTATTAAATTTATCATTTTATATTTTCTGATTATTATTATCAATATTCTTTTGTTTAAATAAATACCTTTATTGTATTTTAAATGAAATTCAGTTATGTGTTCTTTTTTATTTAAATTTTCTGTTCGGTAATTACGTAATCATGATCCGTTAAACCAGTTCGTGCGAGCATGTGTCTGAGTGAGTTGCTATGTCAGTAAGGTAAGTATAGTGATTGTTGCAAATAAATAAATCAAGCGGTCAAGCAAGTTTTTATCATGTTTTAGAAAACCCCACCCCATTTTCCAACTGAAGCTAGCAAGATAACATACCGCTCTAAAACCTCTGACAGAAAAATTTCTCTAAATTCGAATAACGGTTGGTGTTATTTTGTAATTGGAAGCACATGCTTCCATGATCTCCTCACTCTTATTTTATTTGCCAATCATGAATTTACGAATAGAACAAAAAATATAACGTGATAATAAGCCATTTCCCAAATTTTAAACAACGAATAAAATTACACATAACTCTAAAATGCATTCGTCGCCTGTATCCTTCAACAAATCATTTGTATAAAGCAGGGGAAATGTGAATCAAAATGTTTAGTTTATTAATCCAAAGATCCAGGACCAGGGGTAGATTCTTTGAAATGATCACTTTTAATGACATAATAAAAACGGTTAATCTATTAAAAACAACAGTTATATTTTAAAACAGTTACAAAAAAATGTCATTTGTCACATGATCAGAATTTAGCCCCGGGCGGTGCAACACGACAGGCACGATACATCATTTAAAAACACAAGAGATTTTCTTAAGTTCTTAAGGAGGAAGACATTGAATGGTCATGGCAGTGATGTTGAATAAAATGCCATTGCCCCATATAAAATATCAAAACAGTCAGTTTGATTTTAAATTTCATCAGCCGGGATACAGTATGCCTTGAATTTTTTTTAGATGGTTTCGTATTTGACGGATCTAGTCCAACGAATACAGGTTTTTCATTGAATGATCTTCCAAAATTAATGAATCACTGTAAGACATTGCATGCGGGAGACTACAGTATACGTTGTCCGCTAATCGTGAAAAACACTGACCAATAAACGCATAACACTCAGTAAAAGGTGTTATTAGAAAATGTAACTCTTGCTTCTCTAAGCTAAATCCAAATTATTAGAACAGAAAATGGGAATTCTTCCCTCATCACGTCCCGAAATTTGGCGGCCATTCAGTGCAACACGGATATATTATTGTGGACCGTTTCTAATCAAATATCGCAATCAACGAAAGGGTAATTATCATAAGGTAGATGTGTGCATATTTTTTTGCTTTGCAACCAAGGCAGTAGATGATGCGATTAGTGAACCCTTGTCGCTTGTCTCAAACACTATAGACAAATTTTTGCATGTATGACATTAACTGCCTTTACTCCCGCTTTAGAAATGTTTCACTTCAAAAATAAAAACAACACAACGAAATTGAAAATATTTATGATTTACTTCAACTATAGAATGCTTTGAAAACAAAATTTTTGATCACTACTAAGCCAGCCTAAACCGGTTCAGCTCTTTTGGTGTGATTGAGTAACAAATATAAACACTTTCAGAATTATTATATTAGTAGGATGAATTAGACAGGCATTTTCCATTCAAATGATTCATAATTTGGACGTTTAATAAATATGACGTTTCGTTGTAAATTGTGTTGAACCAGTGACTAATACAATATACACTTAAAATAAACGATCGAGATAGCATCGTATCAATTAAAACGCTATTATTATATAACGATCTAAACACCCATAGTTTATAAAGGGGCAACCGCACGAAAAATTAAATTTTCACTTAATTAAAAATATCAAACAGTCAACCACACAAACCAAGCACTATAATGAAAACAATTTTCTAAGAAATGTCTAAAGAAATTTCCTTAATGCAACTAATTAAGTATTAAATTAGTTACGAAACAACATAATTAATGTTAATACATAACACGCAACCATAAAAACATACATAAAGACTTACATGTGTACATATTTATTCATATTTTTTTATATGTACCAATTTGTACTGTTTTGTATAATATTTGTTTATATAATTAATTCCAGAATATGTTAAAACCATAAAAAAAATATTTTACGATACCAAATATTTCCCAAAATATATGAGAAAACAAGGAGCCAAGTAAAGCAGATGCATAATTACCAAAAAAAAAAATCCTAAAGAAGTTTTTTTATGTAAGAACTAATCTCGATTTTAGTTGAAAACGAAAATAATACAAAATCATCATCAAGCCACACAACAAGCAGCAGCTAAATTGACAGACAAATCGGTAGGCACATTGAATCAATAATAATTGAGAATGTTAGAAATGGAAACTTTCTTATTCGAAAATGTTTTTGTGTTTGGGTGCGGTGTTAATTTAAAGAGAACATCAGTATAATAACCTCTACAATATTTTCAGATAATTAACTGTCACATTGAATTTGCAAATTAATAAACAAAATTGTTTTTTACCCACAACCTGTGGTTAATTTACTTATTTCGAGAAATCATTGTCTTATACGTATAAACAAATCAGTTCAGTAAATCAGGCAGATATAAATATTTTTGTAATTTAGATAAACCCACATTGTTTTGATGTTATTTTACCCCGTAAAACCGCTTGTGTGTATATTTTTCATTCATAAAATTTGTGGTGTATGGATGTTACTTGTAAACATAATGTTTATGTATGTATGTATGCAGCATAATTTACGCGAAATTAAAAGAAAGGCGTTATAATTTCAGTGCAATTAAAGAATACGAGCATAAAATGCTAATTACAACCGGAGACACATAAAACGATTAAGTACAAAAGTATTTTAAATCAATTTGTAGATATAGGGCGGAAGGTATTACTTCATATGATCTATAAAGTCAAAACCATTGAATCTTAAAATAACTTCCGCTTGAGGAAATGTTTATAGCGCAACTTTAACATTTTGTGTTAAATACATTTCTAAACGGTTTTGATGTTATCATTCAATCAATACTCAATTGAAATGATGTGTATTACCGGAATTATAAGGATCTACAAGCTCATAACATTCGTCATAAATTAATAAAGGCGGGAAATAAACATTGATTTATGTCCCATTAGGTCGTTCGATTATGGTACTCCTCTAATTCAGTGACGAATATAAATGTTTATAACCAATAGTAATAGTTATGAAGTGTTTTAATAGGAATATGCCAGTTAATTGGCTGATAATATTATCTCTAAAACATTCTACTCAAGTACTCTATAACTAACATATTAACATACGCCTACTCCTAAAGTGCCTTATCAACAAAACATTAACTAACGTACAAAACAAAATTCAGTATGAAAAATGAAGCGAATTATTGCTGAAAAGGCAAAATGTAAAGGGTGTTCCAATTTGAGGTTAATTTTTAAATTTGCCGCCATTATTTCTGTACTAGAGTGCTGCTACATGTTATTTGACAGACGACATGTAGAAACCTTCCGATTATTAAAAATGGAAGGATTTATAATGTTAAAAATTATTTTAAATTTGATGAAAGTTATGCAGAACTTGTAAAAAAATTTCTTACAGAATATAGAAGAAAAAATTGGCGTCAATTATGGCCATTCAAAAATGTTTGCAAAATTTGAGGAAACTGTTTCGGTAAAGGATGGAAAAAAAAGCAAAATATAACATTATAGTGTTGGATCAGAAGAAAATATTACTGCTGTAAGTGCTATAGTGTTAATGAGAGTCCAAAAACATCAATTCGTCATCGTTCACAGCAATTAAAAATTTCACCAACCACTTTATTCAGAATTTTGACAATGATCTTCAATTGAAAACATACAAGATTCAAATAACGTCGTCAATTCGCTAATTGGGCCATACAATAAAAAGTTGAAAATGTGAATTTTTTCAACAAAGTCAACTTTAGCGACGAAGGAAATTTTGAACTGGGTGGATTTGTCAACAAGCAAAATTGTCGAATATGGGTTTGAAAAAATTCTACAAGAAATAATGGAAAAACCGACACGTCCACAGAAAGTGATTGTCTGGTGTGGTTTTTGGGCTGGTGGAGTAATCGGACTGCATTTTTTTGAAACGAAGCTGGGATTTCTGTTACTGTAAATGGACCACGATATCGGAATATAAATACGAATTTTTTATTTCACGAATTCGAAGGTATGGATGTCCAGAATATGTGGTTTCAGCAGGTCAGTTCCACATGTTCTACAGCAATAGAAATATTTGATCTTTTGGGGCGAACGCTTTAGTAATCGAATAACTTCTCGAAGTGGGAACATTAATTGGCCGCCTAGATCTTCCGATCTAACACTCCCACGATCCACAAACAATTGATGGCCTATAGGAGAATATTATTGTTTTCAAGAAATTAAGCCGCAGTTTTGCCAGAATGTCATCGAACATTTTGGTAAAAGAATAGTAGCTTGCCGTACAGCTGCAGGAGGTCACTTACAAGACATTATATCCCAAAAATTAAAAAATTAACCTCAAAATTGAACATCCTTTATAAAAATCGAGAAATTACAACGTATAAAATTCTAACGAGTTTGGTTCGCTGGTGGAATAAACAAAATATACCTCACATTTATGAGAATAATAATTTAAAGGTGAATAAAGTTTTAACTGCTTACTGGGCCTACAGAAATTTTTGAATTCCTAAAGTTTCTTCCTACTTTTCATCCTACTTCTGTACCAGAAAAATAAGCAACATAAACCGATTTGCTCGGTGGTGAGCCAATCATATAATTTTATTCAATATTTTACAAAATCTATTCTGATTTCAGTTTAATTATTATTTTTTTGCTTCAATCGCACTTGAATTGAAACAAAAAATTGAATGCAAAGCAAACCGAATAAGGCATTACAAAGAATGCCCTTGAGTTTAGTTTGTAGTCAAAATTGTAATTCCTTAAATTCTTATCTCGCATGCATTGATCAGAATTTGATTCGAATCGAAACATAAGCTTGAATGTAAAAGTATTTAATATGAATTTGAGTGTAAAGTAGAATTTATTTATAAGTTTTATAGCAGCCCAAAAATTAGTTTGCAAAGTTTGCAATTAGTTTGTAATTCAGACAACCAAATTCAATTACCATCAAATTGAACTTATCCAGGTTTTCAAACTATCATCAAACTACAATCAAACAATATACACCCAATTTTGTTTTTACACGGTCATGTTTACACGGTTTTCTGCTTTTAAATGATCACAATTGCAAAGCAAATAAAAAACGAAAAAAGTTGTTCCATAAGTACTTCAAACCCTGTTTTTATATGGTCCTTTTTACATAATTTTTTTCTACGCAGGTTTAGGTAATAGTATATAAGTAAGGCAAATCAAATAAGCCGTTCGAACATTATTTAGTTCAGTCAATCAAACCAGTTCGAAATAATTTCTTATGTGTAAGCAAACATCTTTGAGGTTGATGTTTATCGTTGTAGGCGATTATCTTAAATAATAAAAAATCTAAACAGATTTTTTCTTTTTTTATCCATTTAATGATATCCACAGGAGCCATTGGAAAGAAGGTGCCTGTGATCAACGATGAACCTCAATGAAACTTTTCGCTATTTTACCTTAAAATCAGGATCAATGTCAACCTAGATACTTTATCTAGTACGATTGCAAATGGGCAAGACGCCGACACAGTATCAGACAATATAAACTAATTATAGTTTTCACAAAGTAAATAAAGTCAGTTGTTGTTCAGTTGCTGTATTCCAGATTGAAACATTCTGAAAAACGCTTCTAATTTATTGATTCATTATTTTTAACCTTTTTAATCCAAATTCATTCCACTAGTTCAATGAGTTCATATTTATATTAAATTTTATTTTCACTGTTGAATTGAAAATTTAAATGTCGCTTTAGTTTAGGTCAACGATAGCTGACTAATTTAGACGAATTTCATGAATTTAATTTAATCCATGCCGGCCAACCAGACCTAACCGTTAGGGCCAATTTTTCAAAAATGTATACGAAATGTAATTGTGCTAACCTTGGCCCAAACAAGCCAGCATCTAATCCTCTAATCCTGTTCCGTCTAAATGTATCTAAAGTTTCAGTTGCATTTTATCAGATCCAAAATTAAGTAGTTTCCAATTACCATTAAACTGAAATTTTGGTTATCAAGCAACCATGAAATTAAACCTTTTTTTTCAAATATTTGAGGTCGCCGGTGTGTGTTTCAAACTAAATTTTAATTTTTGAAATCCATTTCAAACTTGTATCAAACTTTACGTATTTATTAAGGGTTTTATACTAGGCAAATATCGGCAAAACCGGAAGGAGTTTAAAAACTATATTGCCACTTTGTGAAACTCGCATTCATTAGAAAGAGAAAAAGTTGAATTCAAAATTAGCTCCTAATTTTCGAAACCTCTTTCAAATTAGTTCTAATGAAGCGATTTAAGGTCATGAATGGATCGCTGAATGAATCTAATGGATTAGTTTTCCCATCTTTTGAAGATTCAATGTCTAATACAGGAGGGAAGTTATTCTAATTGGATTCTTGAAATTTATAAATTATTTTTTTAAGCTTTAATTTATAAATTGTCCTTGGTATTATGTTAACTGCAATTAACTGAGATTAACTAATTTTAACAACTTTTACGAATTTCATACAATTCATCCGTTTCAAACTTAATTTTAATTGTTCAAACCCATATCAAACTCGTATCAAACCTTATTTATTTATTTAGCATTTTATATTGGTCAAACAGGAAAAAGTTTACAATCTAAACTGACATTTTTCAAAACTGTCATGCATTTTGGATGAAAACTTCGACCATTAGCACATTGCCTAGGGCGAAACACACCTAACATTTGCTCTTACATAGTTCTCGAATCATTTTCGAAACTTGTACTGTAAGATGGCGGATAACGTGTGAATGAATATGGGTTTAATGAATTAGTTTTTCCAAAAATTTGGTATAGATATCCATCATTCATCCGATTCAGAGAAGTTTTCAGGGTAGAATATTTTGCAAAACGACTTTAATATTTCAATTCGGGTTGATGTATTGTTACTCTGGGGATTTCAAAAAGTTCAAATTTAAGTTTCGAGTTATTAAAAAGACGCTGGTGTAAAAAGTAACTTATTTTAACGCCACGAAAGGTTTGGTTGCACCTGGCTTAGCTGACCCTCGTAACAGCTTGAAAATCCGACAGGATGCAAATTCTTTGTTTGCTCCTGTTTGTCTGTCAATTTTAACAGAGCAGACAAAACAAATTGGTGGCATTGGCATGTTTTGAAAATGATCCTACAGCCTCGGTTGTTTTTAGTCCATTGGTGAAACATCTTTTCGCATCTTCTTTATCCATATTGATAACCACTCCAATATTGAGTGAAATGTGTCGCGTTTTATCTATTTTTATTGACCAGTACAATATTATTATTACAGCAAACGCCCTATTCATTTTAATGAGGTTTATCGAACTTATTTGGTAGAAAGGAAATGTTTGTGCCCATATGTGTTTGCGCAAATTTGTTTGAACTTGGATTGGCCCCTAAGCATTTTGCAAACAATCAATCACCATGATACCCAGTCGTTACCCAAATTTTGGTTTACCGTTTGGTTTATGTAAAATAAATAGAGGCGGATCTATGTTCGGTCATGAATCAAGCCAAAAACATGTTGTTGTATTAACCAAAATGCGGCATTATTGGAAGTGGCCGTGTTTAAAGATTTTATTTAGAAAGAAAAGTATTTGGAATTTGCTCGAAATTGTCATTGTTGGGAAAACAACGTACTAAGTTGTAATAAGAGTGTGTGCGTGTGTGTATGTGTATAATGATTTATTATTTTAATACGCCACTTATAATAATAATGATTGATTTAATTACACAAAATTATTTATTTTTATCAACACCAATTAAAATATTTATTAATTAATTATTTGTCACCATAGGGGTCCGAGAAAAAGTCTTACAATTGATTTGTTTTTAATTTGTTTTTAATAGAGATCAAAACAAGAGAGAAATGCGCCAGGAAAGATAACAGCTAAAATAATTTTATTTTGTTTTTTTAATGTCGAACAGATAATGATCGAATATATTTTTGTTTGAAAATATGTTATTTATTTATTTATTGTGGTGGGTGAAGTGTAGAGCCATGACAAAATAAATAGAATTGTATAATGATTGAACCATAAATTTTTCTTCTTAATTCTGACTATTGAAACTCTTTCCTATAGACTTCCTTTTTTGAACGTATTTCACATTTTAAAACATTGGTCAAAATCGCCTAAGATACAGGAGACCACAGTAATAGAATTAGTAGTACTAGATTCCCTATGAAAAGTACTACATAGGATTGGGTTTATTAATATTGAATTCGGCTTTACTACAATTCGAATAAGAAGTGGAAACAAATTTTGTGTTGGAAAATTATTCCACAAAGAACTGATTATTAGAATCTTAGTTTTAGAATGTTTTCCAGGCAGCCCATCAAAATTCCCCGAATAATGATAAAATCCTAAAATATCATTAGTATAAATTAACTTCAAATTTGAAAGCTGAGTTTTCGAGAAACGGAAATAGGTTCAGATTTATCAGGCAAAATACTCAATAAAAGCTAAAGTACAAAGTATTCCAATTTTTTATTTTGATTTTTGATAAAAGAGGAAAGAAGGCCAAGGCTAGATCTTCTGGAAGCCGGCCACTCTTATTTGAAATGTTAGTCTATTTGTTGAAACTTTTGAAAAAATCCTTTTAATGTTTTATACCCTTTTATGTTTATACTTGCATGAAATATAATGCTTACATTCAATATTTTATACATTTTTCAGTCGGATAATAAATTTCGTAAATATAATCGAATTTTTAGTTTTTGTAGGTTTCCCACCCGAGTCAAGGTGTACGAAGGTAAGAATATTAGGGTGGTTAAAAATGACATGTCGCTAACCTCAACTTTTGAAATACAAAGCACGCCCTGTTGTATAAGCACCAAGGACTAAAAAATGAAAAACTTGTACTTAAGTCACATGATTTTAAATTTATAAAATTCACTAGAAAATGAGAAATACATTTTTCATTTCGACTATTAGCTACATAAGACTCGAATAAAATCGTGTGGCGCCTACTAGCAATATATACCAGCAATATTGAATTAGGAAGGTGAGGTATTTATAATGATATCTCCCTCATATGCTTCTGTTTAATGGGATAAATTGAACTATCGCATAATTATTACTTTGAAATGTATGCGATATTGAATTACTTTTCCACGGTGTAAGCTGTATCGTTAAGAATTTTGCTTAAGTATGAATAATATTATTGTTTATTTCGTAACATCAGAAAAGTAAACAAAATCTTTATAGTTAGTTACCAAAATTTTACAGGTAAATCTTTCAGAATTTGATAAAATTAGTTAAAAAAATACCTTTGCATTATAAATACAATTTCAACTTCATTAATTAAAAATATCAAGAAAATATTATTATTTTACAACGTCACTTATCTATGGAAACATTTTTCGCGTTTTCATTTATTTAAAACCGATACATGAAACTGGTTCATTCCGAATCAGCAATTCCCAAGCTATTAAGCTTGACGGACAACAATCAATTAAACAGCTTTACGTTTACGAATTAATTTATATTTTAATACAATCAGAGAATGAAGGTGCAGGGAACAATATGTAGACACACACACCGGGCAATAAGAGGCAAAGTACAAGGTTCAATTATTTTATTCGTGAAACAGTACCGAAAGAAGCGGATAACTTTTGTTTTCTTTACACTTGTATGTTTTTCGACATAATCTCCGTGAACATCAACACTTATTGTAACTTATTGCCTTCAAAATTCTCATTTACAGCTTTCTTGCACTTGGAGTGCCTCATCTTTGTCAAAATGCTTTCGCGAAGTTCTTCCTCTTAACATGGTAAGGTGAGAACATCTAGTTTTACTACTTCCAAGTTCAAAACACTGTTGCTGTCATCTTTCCAGAAGAGGCTGCGATTTTCAACTTCTTAAGGGAAGCAATCAGGCCATGAATTGACACCTCCCTATTTAGACAATTCTGGATCATAATGATTACTTACACACATTAAATACTCTTTGCAACGACCAAGCCGTTTTTTGAATAAAATGTTTTGAACAGCATTTTTGAAAATCAGCGTTGCAATGTTTTAAATAATACTGTTTGTTTTAAACATTTTGTTTTAAACAAGTGTTTTAAACTAAAGTGTTTTTATTTTAGAGAGAAGAACGATTTTTTTTTGTGAACTGCAAACACAGAAAAATTATTCAAATTAATATGATTTCACCAGTTTTAACTTTTCTGCAACTATTTGTGCATGTATAAATCTATATAAATCGACAGACATTAAAAACAATTGAGTGTAAAAGCTTTTCGCACGAAAAACAAAGAAACACAAAAAGAAACAAAAACAACTTAGATTCAATCAAGTTTATTTAAATCAATTTCATGTAGGTAACGAATACTTTATCCAAACATGAGGTTTTCACATTGGCAAATGTGAATACTTCTTGATCCGCATTACTTATGTAGCTAAAGAACAAGTTCAAGCTTGTCCAAATTTAAACCCCTTTCAGAAAATATACACAACGCAAAACTGATTCATCCCCAAATCAAATTCAACTCGACTTAGATCGAACGTAATTTCAACCGTCTACCCTATTACACACTCAACGGCCAACTCAATCCCTAAATCAACTCGATTCGGTAGTTACATGCGTGTCACTAAACCTTCAATTCGACCCCAAATTGAACCCCAACCGAACCCCTTATTCAAATCCAACTCAATTTCAACTCAAACCCTTTTCAACCTTAGCTCAGTATCAATCCAACTCTAAACTCAACCATAATTCAACCCTAACTCAACCTTTAGCTCAACCTCCAACTCAACTCCAAACACAACATTCAAATTAAAATCTAAATCAACACGGTTCGAAAAATACATGTGTACATGAACCCATCTTAATATAATTCCCACTTCAACCATCAAATAAATCCACAACTGTACCTCATCGCCCAGCCCCAGCTCGACACTTTACTTAACAACAACTCAACCCTCAACTAAATGTCTAACTCAATCCTCAAATCAATCAGTTCAAGCGTACATGAACTCAACTCAGAACAAGTCAAGCTAAATTCCAACTCAAATCTCAGCTCATACACCTAAAAAATCTTAACAACTGAATGAATTCCAACTCAACCCGAACCCAACTCTAATCGACCAGAAATTCAGCCCTCAACTCAACCCCAAACTCAATCTTTACTCTATCTCCAAATCAACATGGTCCGAAAAAATGTGCATACATGAACTCAACTCAAGCTAGGAGCGGCCTTACAATCATATAAAATAACCTATGTGTGCATAACTTTAGGGGGCCTTTATAATTTAGTGATTAGTTAGGCTAAAGGCCAAGAAAATACTAATCGGCTGACATAATAGTATGTACTGTGAATAGACATGGGAGATAAAAAAGTGCCAAAGATAAATTTGTGGAAGTTTTTGTGGAAACTAATCGTGGGGAGCGGAGTAAAAGAGGAAAGTCCAATAAATTAATTGTCAACAGAGATGTTTACAGCATGGCTGCGATTGGTGAACAAAGTAGAGACACAACCCAAATACTTTACTCACCACCATGTTATAGGAAGAGAGAATGCACTGAGAAAGTGAGTACTTCAAACGAAATGTTAGGTTAGCAGTGTTACGGGGACAAAACACTGATTTTATTTTATTAATTTGTCTTGGTTAATTTGAACTTAATTTAATCTAAGTTGAAGTTTAGGAGGTTTATGTTTATTTCGAGCGATTAGGAAATTTTCACATCTCACATTACATATAAATATAACTACCCTTATTAAGCCCCTTGGCTGGATAGCTTTCACATAAAATGGTAGTGTGTACGAAATTGATGAGGTCCGTGGCCAAATTATCAATTGCGAAAAATCAAAATCAATTAATAACAAATTTTTGCAAATCGAGGGTAAATAAATTATTAGATAATGGATAAAGAATGTCCGAACTAGCTTAGAGGCAATGAATCATGATAAACAGGTAAATTTGTACTGCTGAATGAGAAGATAAGTGTCTCCGAAAATACAAAAGTGAATTCTATATTGGAAATGCACAAGTGGAATTTAAATTAATAATAATTACGATTTTCAGAAATGACCAGAAACCGAATTATAATACAAAAGTAGAATTAAATTTAGGCAGCTTTAAACCAAATTGCAAGACAAAAATTAGGAAGGCGGGTTCTGGCAGCTAAAACAGACAAAGAAAACAGACACTAATACTAATATTAAGATTGTTCGTAGCATCTAATGATTCTTTAATAACAGATTAATGGAAATTTATTTCATTTAATCTGGGGTTTAGGCTTAGTGGGTTAAGAGGGCAACGGAAGATTTAAAAAAAAAAAACAAGCAATCAATAAAAAGAGCCGGAGGAAGGTGGAGGGGGAGGGGGGGGGGGTAATATATAAGGGGAATGGATACCAATTAATACCGATTTCAGGACGCCAAGAATGGGAAGCAGTCAATGGAACAGTAATTATGAGTGTCAAGGTATTTGTAACCGGGTCGATCTCAATCCTATCCTATCCTTCCAAGTAAATGCAAAAAAGGGTGTACGGTGGGCCCGGCGTCAAAAAATTCTTAGAATTACCGGGAGATCTTGCTTAATGCTTAGTGTACATTCAAAATCAATCAATCAATACATGAACTCAACTCAACCCCAACTCTTTCCCAAATAAATCTGCAACTGAACCCCTCTCTAAACCTCAACTCAACCCCAAACTCAATCCCTAAACCAACGCGAATATTAGCTCAACCTCTATTCAACCCCCAACTCAATCGTAAACTCAAAACAAGTCCCAAATCAACTCCAAATAAATTTCAAACTCAACCGCTGACTCTTACTCAACTCAACTCCAACACAGGTCACCTTCTACTTAGCTCTAGTCCAACTCCAACTCAACCTTAACTCGACCTGCAATCTAGCCCTTAAATCAACCCCAAACTCACGCCCAACTCAGCTCACAAATCAACATTGTCTTAAAATTAGGGATTCCAATTTATCGAGAAATTATCGATAATTATCGATAAAACTAAAGTAAATCGTCCCTCTAGTAATGAAACAGCGTATAAAAAAAATAATAGTTTTAAAATAATTCGCATTTAAATGTTTTTTGAAAAAACTTTTTAAAATAAAATCGTTTATTTATTTCAAAATAAATAAAAGATATTATTTCAAAAACTTTTTTTAAAAAACATTTAAGTAAATGAGAATTATTTTAAAACTACTATTTTTTTATACGCTGTTTCATTACTAGAGGGACGAAATAATACAATTTATCGAAAATTGGAATCGCTACTTAAAAGTACATGCATACATTAACTCAACTCAAACTAACTTTAATGCAACCATCAATTCAACACCCAAATAAATCCCCAGCTTAACTGCTCACTAAACTCTAACCCAATTCCAACTAACTCCTACTTAACCCGCAAATGGGACCCAATACAACCCTCAACTAAACCGCACATTCAACGTCCAACTCGATCCTCAAGCCAGCGAGCATATATAAAAAATTACTCAAATGCTCCCTAAACCCTAGTTCAACCCCAATTGAACCCCTTAAATGGAACCCGACTCAACCCTCAACTCAACGGCAAACTCAAAGCCCAACTCAATCCTCAAACCAGCATAGTCACCACGTGGTTTTGGGTTAATTAGGAAGGCAGATATTCGATCCTCTTGACGTACTGCTTCCAAAAGCTTTTCAATTCTTCGCGTTGCCTTGATCATATAGAAACAGATTGATGAAAAAAAAATTCCAAATCGGATAAGCATTATCGGATAAGCGAGATACCATGGGTTTTGGGTATCATCCAGACAAACGGGCGGTCATTTTTTTTTTTTGTCAGCCTTCCAAAACGTTAAGAAAAGTGGTTTTAGAGAGCAACATAATTGTAGGTCATTTTTGACCGGATTTAAATAATTTTAGTCATTTTGGACCGAAATTAATTACAAATCATCAACCATTATATACCATTGAAATACTTAAACAGAATTTACCGATTGCTTGTATAATTCTTGATTTTACGGTCAATTAGCATAATAGTTCAAAAGATCGTCTATGCCGTTTATAAATTCATGTATGAAAAATTCGTTTGACTATTTTTAAACAACTATGGAGAATAATGTTGAAGTTTTTATAAAATTTACACAATCCAACACCTAGTCTATAATTAGAATACCGTTCTCCATAATAAAATCTAAAAACAACTAACTATAAGCCAAATTTATTATTTTAATTAAACGTTATTATAATTGAACAAACAGAATTATCCAATTAAATGAAAATAAATTACAAATAATAATAATTGTACGAGTAGATTATAGTAAATTGCGGGTGTACAATATTTATTTTTTCAAGTGTATTATAAATAAAAAGAGCCAACCCTTTATCATCCACTAGTGGGTATCAGTGGTTATAATTTTTCACTATTATTTTTTAGCCCGCACTTTATAAAATCGCTTTACCAGAGGTTTTTAAAGTGTATGCCGCGGACAATTCGCAAATTTGCCCAAAAGTTGTCAAACATTATTTTTTTTTTTTGTTGACGCGAGACCCACTCAAGGCTCAATTTGCATCGGAATTTAAGTCGGTAGAAGAAGACAGGCTAACGTGTCTTGCGACACACACCAAAAAATTATACGGCACCGTGGTACTAAAAGTTTGCAAACCATTGCGCAATTCAATAAATAAACTCTTCAATATTTTCACTATTATGTAAAAAATATGTTGGATACAAAAAAAAAAAAAATTGGAAATGTTGATTTATTCGGTGGGAAGTCTCTCACACTCGGGCAAACATGGAAAAACAACAGAAATACTCGTTAATTCATTCCGGTTTGCATAAAATAAATAAATAAAATGGAAAATTATTTAATGGATTCATTTTGGATTTTGGGTTTTTTTTAATTTAAAAATTGCAAAATTTATTATTATTTATGTATATTTCGTAATTGATCCATAATCTGTTTTTGTTGCTATTAATTACGCGTGTAGCAACATAAGTTTAGTGTATAAGTATCTACAAAGACCGGAAGCTAATTCAAATCGAATCATGAAATTTAGAATCAAAAAAAAAACTGTAACATCCACACAACACAGACAAATGTTAAATTTATGCTAAAAGTCTAAAACAAAAAAAGCGATTAATATAACAAAAACGCGAATAATTTATGGTTCTTATAAAAACAAAAAAATAAAAATATATCGCCAAAGGAATGGCTGGATGATAAAATTTGGAAACCGTTTTTTTTTCCATGGTTAACAGTTTATAGTACACATACATGATTAACACACATGTGCGAAATGTCGTTATATATTTAAGATTAGGGTGGGCGATCATCAAGCTACAAAATCCGTATGGCTTTTGAATTTCTTTTGTTTACATCGAGACTGAGAGCAATTTGTGTGCTGAAACTGAAATAATTCAGTATTATGACGTAATATCGCACTACACCCATACGTCTGTTATACATATTTTAATAATTAATGTCCCATGGTTTTGAATTTGAAATACCTATTATGAAGGTTGCTGACGAATCAAGCCAGTTGATTTATTTTATTCTACCCTACTTCGGTTCTCCCTATACATAACTCCTTTACCACTGAAAAAACACAATCAAACGAAATAATGTTGTGATTTTGATGAGCGTCCACCACATCTCAACACGTCCATGAAATTGTTATGATGCGAAATTGAAAATATTTATAAAAGGGAAAATATGTAAGAATAAATCAAAAACAAAACACAACAAAATCATTGATTAACAGAATTTTTTTTTATTTTGTATTCGAGTTAGTAATATTTTATGTGTAACAAGTACATATGGAAAAAAGAAAATACCAACAACAACAACAAATAACAATCCAGTTAATATTTATTGATTGTGCACCAAAATAATAACTAAACCAACAATATGGGGGGAAAAACGCATGTCTTAATCCGCATCGCATCCTTATGTATGTATATTGTATGTACAAAATGGTATTTTGTTCCGACCAAGATCCAACAAAGATGCAATCAATTTCATAAAAAAAAATTTTAGTATTTCCTTGTAAAAACTATATGGCAAAATGAAAATGTACATAAACATGATGATAAATAAACGACCTACAATAAATTCCCTGAATATATCTCTGTGTACTTATGTACATTATAAGTTTGTTGTGTATAAAGATTCACTGTAGTTTTTTTTTATTTATTGATTGTTTAGTATGTAGCTTCATCTGAAAGATAAATATGTACACATTGTTAGGAGGTATGTATGACAAACATATTGGATTTTAATTAACTGCATCTTATTCAATCTGGTTATGAATTCCTACCTAGTGTCCATTTGATTTTTCACCCACTACACAAAAGGATGTAACATTTAATCGATAATTCCCTGGAACAACATAACAACATTAGTAACTAAATAAAAGTTCGTATTTTCATGAACATAACAAATTTTTTATTTTTTATTTTTTGTTTTGAATGTAACAAACCCAAAATATAAATAAAATAAATTTTACCATTTGAGCACAATATTTCCAAAAAACTAAATATGTAATTTTCTTGTGTATTTTGTTTTGAGTTTTTTAATGTGAAATTTTATTACCAATTACCATGCAATTCAATTATGTATGTACGCTGTACGTACATGAAATAACATTTTAGTTTTGTATCATGTACAGTCGAGGTACAATGGGAACAAATGGTTATAAAAAACTACACCATCAATATATTGTGTCGACTGTAAATTCATTGGAATGTTAAATTCTCATTAAAATTGTGGAACACAAGGGCCTATTACTTCCTCGTATAGTATTGTTGTTGTTGTTTTGAAACTGCTAATTCAACATTATAATATGATATTGTAATTTCCTAAAAAAAATCCCCACCCAAACAGTAAATACCATTTGTTGACCAGATGTCTGTCAACTATTTGATAAAACCAAAAAAAAAAACGTTCAAAACAAATATGCAATCAAAATAAATCGTCAAATTGGTGTACACGATCCTACAGTCAACAGTCAGTTTTAAACTTGTACAATAATATCCAATCATATCAGCAGCAGTTCAATGACATCGTATCATCCCATCCGCAGTGTCACAAATGTAGAATAAAATAGAATATATTTTGTTTATCTAACATAAAAATGTCAATCTGATAAATAAATATGTAGGAGTCGTATTATAGATAAAATGCATTACAAAATATTTAGACAGAATAAACAAAACAAATTGTAACCACCACCCTCAATTTATAATCCACAAATCATATAAAAAATAATAATTCCTCTATATACATAGATACATAATATTGTGCAATTGGCAGACAGACAATATACAGACAAAATTTCAATTATTCATCAAAACTAAAATACGATTTTTATTATAGCTTCTGTATATATATGTACTATGTACCATATAAAGCTAAACAAAACTCAGCCAATTATCCAAAAATCAATTTTAAGATAGAATGAAAATTTTAAAGAACAGAATTTAAAATGAAAAACCAGAAAAGCAGAGATGGAGCGCGAATCCAAGAAAAAACAACAAAAAAAAAAACTTGTTACAAGATCAACTCTTATTCTTGTTTATTACTTTTTAGCAATTTTTTTTTTACTTTTCCCATTATAACGAAACTATAATGGGTAAGTATTGTAATCGCGAAAAAAAACTTTGCACCAGTGGCACTATTCTGGTTTTCACGGGGAATTGTGAATTGGGAATTGATTTATTGTCAGTTTTTAATGTATTTTGGTTTTCTTTTTTCCAAAGCATACTAAATTTTTGGGAAAAATAGTCCCTTTTCATAGCAATTTTGTTGTTTATTTTTCCATAAATATTTGGATGGGAATTATTTTTTCCCAAAAATGAACAAAATACCAATGGCTCAGTATGCTTTGGAAAAAAGAAAACCAAAATACATTAAAAACTGACAATAAATCAATTCCCAATTCGCAATTCCCCTGGAAAACCAGAATAGTGCCACTGGGGTCTATTCAACCAAAAACTTATCACTTTGCACTTTGCAAAATTTTGCTAAGTGCTAAGAATTTAACTGGTCATAAAAGCTTTGCAAATATAACTTCGTTGCTATTGCTCTTATATTAAGGATTAGTAAAGAAATGATCACTTATAGTTGTTAATTTTACGACCATTTATAATAAAGAGTTTTTACAATAAACGCAAATTAACTTACAATTTCGATCGTGCAAACTGTTACTGAAAAATGCAGTGATAAGTGGTAAGACTGCAATTATAAATTTCCATATTATTTTACATCATAGTACATAGTATGTACAATATTATTCCATTGTTTTAATGTTATTTTCTGTCTCAGATCGAATACATATTAAAATAAAATAAATATAAAAGACTATAATTCAAATTCAGCAGAGTTGTTTGCATTAAGATTCCAACAGGTTATGGGCCCAGGGATCGCTTGTGATTAATAGCTACATTGTAAAATTATGAAAATCCGCGCAAACAAAATCAGGGCTGCTTCTACGGACAAGTACACCATTCCAAAGTTCAATCATTGATGAAGAACCATCTCCCGTTACCCTAATCTCTAAGAAAACGGATGAAAAGGCTTTCTCTACGATTGTTCTCACAATCGATGATAGCCAGTTGCAACACGTTCGTGCATGCAAAAATGCCAAATCGGCATGGAATGCGCTGAAGTATTTTCATGGAAAAGATTCCGCTAGTAGCCGTGTAGGCATTCTCCGAACAATAATGAGACAACGAGCCGATGAAGGCGCCAATATTGAGGAGCATGTTCCAAAATTCCGAAATTATTCCAATGGGACAAGGATTTTATTCCCATATTGGATGTTATAGAGATAGACGTAGGAATTGATGTTGGGGTTAATGATATTTTTGTGCTTGGGGTATATCACGGATACAATAAACCAGTTTGCGCTAATGAATTTCTGAAGCTGTTCGTAGAGGAATTGAAAAATTTATTGTTAAATGCAATGCAATATAAAACAGAGTTTTAGACGCAAATAAGATCTTTTAGTTGTGATGTGCCAACTTGGGCCTTCGTATTACGTCATTATTAAATTATTCATATTAATGGAATTGATAAATTATTTATTACTAAAATAACAATTTCAGGGGTGAAGTCATATTCCAGAATCTGGGTACTATAGCTGCACAAAGTGTACATAACTAAGAGAATTTATAAGAATCACTGCGTATGCTTTCCCGAAACTGAAAATTTGTGAGGACAGATGAAGGTTAAAATATGGTATCTTAAAAGTTAAAATTTACTAGTAGATCTAGAATGTTCATGAAAATCGTAACGCTCAAATCTCTCACTTTATGACTAAAGCCGTGCTCTGGATGCCGGAAGATAAAGCAGTTTCTTAGTGAACGAAATCGGAGGTTTAATAATTTGCTTTATCCTTAAAAATGGACCAGCAGACCAGCTCGATCACTTCCGGCTGTGGTTCAGCGGTTGAACTAGTTCAACAACTTCATTCTCAAATTTTTAACTGAAGGACTATCAATAAGTTTAGATTCCCTTAATTAGCCAAATCTGATCATGTTTGCAAATGTAGCTGAGCACGCCCGAAAATTGTGCTAATATAACACTCAAGCAAGTTTTTGTCGAAGTTTTGTTAAATTCTAGGAGTCAAAATTTTCAAAATATCATGTCTTCCAAATGTTCATGAAGAATTCGACTTTACTTATAGTCAGACTTGACTTTACAAAATAAAAGAAAAATTTTCTTCAAACAAATTTTAAAATTAAACCTCAATTGAAAAAATAACTTCAAACTTTTACCGCAGAGTAAACAGATTTATTTGTCAACAAATTTGGCTTAAACATTAATGACAGGTATAAATGTTAAAATTGTATTATATAAGTAATGGCCGGAAGGATACATGCTAAGTAATAGTGCTAAATACGTGCAATTGCCTATTTATTTGTCACAAATACTATTCAGTAATAATCTAACGTACTTACATTTATTTGTTCAGAGCAAATTTATTTCTCAATTTATTAAATAAACATCATACATAAGTACAGGCTTTTGATAACAGCTAAATACAAACAAAAACATCGTAACTTGACACAAAAACAAAAACACCAAAGCATTTTAACGAACTTTTATAATTTCGTGTAATACTTAACTCATTAAAACAACAAATCCTACCCAAAACAAAATTTATAAGTATTTTAATTTTTTTTATGTCTTATCAGTGGAGTTAAACAAAAACTGACTTTTTTTTTTTTTAATTAATTTACTCAAATTAATTTTTAAACAAATATTTTCATCATTTTATGTATTGATTTTTGCAGTTGTGAAATACCGAAATAACATTAATCACACACAGCGTTCAAATTTAAACATACATCCCATATTACATATATCAACATGATTCATCAACTTACACATTCTGTGTTGTAACCCTCAATAATAAGATTTGTTATTACAGCTGTATTTCCTTCCATATTTACAACTTTTTGGTAAATAATGGTTGTACAATATTTGTTATAGATTTCTCGAAATTGGCAAACCCCATTTGAGATTTAAAAATATTGAAAAAAAAAATCAAATAAAATATTGTGAGAGATAAATTTATTCACTGAAATCTTAAATTCGATATTTGTCTAATAGTGAAGGTATTACTTAGTTTAAAATGCACATCTGCTGGAATGTCTAGTTGTTTGATGTTACCTTCGCTCGCTTAAAGTACAATACATACACATATTTGGAATAGGTACCAAAATACATTGTTTGCCTACACTAAGTATAGACGTAGCAGTTAGCAGCAAGAAAATAACCTAAAATCAATCAAGCATCGGGTCGGGGCTTGGTTCAATAGGGGCGAATCATACAACGAATATACTATACATACTACATATATTGAAAAAATATAAAAGTGATTCTTCGTAAATTTAACTGCTTTTAGGATGGCTACAAATTGAGCGTTATCAACAGCTTCTAAGGCTAGAAAATATCAAGATCACGGGTGAATTGCGGCCGATTTTGTATTAGGCAAGCTAAGAGCGATCTTAGTGGAAGTTCGCTCTTAAGGTGAACGAGAACTTCATGGAGGAAGATGCAGACTTCATTGCCACAAAATTTGCCGCAAATACTGACCTGCCTGAATTTTCATTAACACCTTCCGCTGTTTCACATGCTGGTTCATCAATGGGTCGTATAAAATTCAGGTTTAGAGTAGTTACAAAAGTTCTTGCACACTTTAATGCCAACAAATCAACTGGCCATGAAGGTATTTCCCACAATTGTTCTAAAAGACTGTTGTACATTTTTGGATAAACCCTTTTATGTTCTATTCCACCGATCTGTCGCCCTTGGTACTTTCCCTTCTATCTGGAAATAGGCAATGTTGATCCAGTGCCGAAGAAGGGTAGCAAATCTGATGCTTTAAATTATCATCATATAGCTATTGTCTCAGTGCTTTCTAATTTTATAGAAACAAGCTCGAAGGCGTTCGTTCGATGGTGTGGTGCAAGAGTTTACTGAGCACTTTCTTTCCTGTCGCAAAATTCAAGTGGTGATGGATGGTGTGACTACCGTTCCTCACTCGTTGAATTCTGGTGTTCCCCACGGATCCATTCTGTCCCTTGCGCTTTTTCTTAATCTCAATCCAATCATTCTTAAATGGGGTGAAGTAAACTGGGTTGTATTTAACTCTAAGACATTTCAATAGTGTTTTTTCACCTGATAGGCAAAATAACAAAATGGTTCATCTGCCCAGAAGGCAGAAAACGAAGGTCAAACAAGACGAATTGCTTCTAAACACTTTCTATTCTATCAGAATGGCACTTATAAAAGAGTGGCCAAACCTGATACGCATATTCAAGCATTGATCGTCACAGGGGTTTATAAAAATCGCTGCAGTTGCATTTTATAAAGCCTAACATAATATAAGTACGTCTTCGCGATAATCGTATCAATGTGTTACTAAAGGTGCAGTCAGAAGAAAAGATGACATCGAGGTGGACAAACGCTTAACCATGTCAACAGCACCATTAAAGAGAAACCACTGATGTTGAATCGGGAATCGGGCACGACAGAATGAAATCGTTCTACATTTATTCACATTCAGTGATTAATTATTTTTAGCCAACCAGTCACAACACAATCATGTCTAAGTCTTTCTGCTACCCCAAACAATCGGAAGCTTTATTAATCGGTGCGAATATTTTCAAATCGTTAACTACAAGCAGTTAACTATACAATATAGAGAATAAAAGTGGACTACCCTGCAGATTTCAGAGTGTCAACCCGCCGAAGAGTCCTGATATATTATTGGAGATGAAAAACAACCAACTTGCCTCTTAACATTGATGAAATTCCAAAAGTTCCTCGGATTGAAAGTCATGTCGTTTTCAATCTGTAATATTTAGTTATTATAAAGGAATTGATATAGAATACGAAACTCTGATGTCCAAGTGTCCTATACAAACAATGAAATATGTTACGATTGCATCTCAAGTTGTGCAAGCCTCGCAATGGTCATGGTTCAAGCAGTTTTAGTTTATTATTTACAACCAACACAAACTTTCCAATGTCAGCCCTGATACAAATTGACCATTCGAAATATTCCTTGACATTTTTGGTTTACCAAACTAACATGATGTCTTGGGCCGATTAAATAAATAAAACAGCGTTGGTGCAGCTAGGTGTCTGTCTAGGTGTTTTACAACAATGCAAATTTTGTTTTAATTCATCGGAAGTACTGAAAATTATATATCGGACCTAGACTGTCTTTCCCACAGATGGAACGTGGGAGCTTACCTACGGTAGAATACGGTATTCTAACTGTGGTCTAACTGTTCCAAACATTTTCAAAGAGCTAGGATCTAAAATTATGTAATACTCGCAAGCCACCCCAAATAGGGATCTTTACACTTTGTACTCGAAGGAACCAAGAACGCAAGTCTTATTATAAAGCGAAAATGCCCCTTTAGTATTTTATTACAATTGGACGCTAATTATTTTATTACGGTAAACGTGTACATTTTTATGGTCTCATATGTGCTGTATTTTTGAGATACGGTTTACCTTACAATAATTAAATATACCAAGAACTTGTAACAAGCGGGTCGTTGCATTTGTGGTTTAATTTCGTTTTAGGATCATTTCTGAATGCGTAGGATCACTAGATGTTCACGTTAGTCGGTGCGCAGCTGTAAGTTTGTATGTTCTGTCAATAAATATTGGGTTTCTAGTTCGAGTGCTATCCGGTGTCTTGTTTGGCGCATGGATCAGAGAAGGGACTTCTGCTGTGTAATGGGTATGGGTTTGACAGATGAAGACGAAAATAAAATAAAAGAGGAGATTGATTTGGACATCGAAGCCGAATAGGTGTGTAAGAAATAAATAAAACAAAAACAAACCTATATCGAAATTAAATTAAAGCAATAAAAGAAAAAGAAAACTGTTAAAGTCCAGCGGAAATTAATTAAAAACAAATAAGGAAAAGTTCGGTAAAGATAAAGAGTATCCATCATTCGTGTAACCGGGTGGGATAAAAACAATTGGAGAAAAAAACAACCCAGTTTTAGTTTAGTGTGGCGAGAAATCGAAAATTAAAACAAAAACAAAATTTAACCGATAGCTTTTACCAACGGTGAAATCCAGTTGCCACCTAGTATTGTGGTATTTCCCGTCCTATGATAATTAGACTTTTTGCGAGGAGTTATCAATGTGTTAGTAGTTCGTAAACAGTTCGCTTGAGGTGGTGCATTTTCGTCACGTGATTAGTGAAATAGTAACGTAACATTTTTATCGATATGGATTTAATGCATTTGCAAGTATTTTTGTTTTTATTCTAAAAAACATATTAGGCCGCAAATTATATTTTTTTAAATCAAATTGGGATATTAATGTTGTTTAGTTATTTATTTATTTAAAAAAAAAATGATGAACACAAAATATACGAAATGGCGATCGAAAACTCAAAACTAAATGGTTATGGTTTCTTTATATTATTCTATTAATTTTCATAAACGAATTTGGTGTTACGTTTACGAAACACTAGCGATGAATGTAACAAACGAAACATTTATGTCATTTCTATCTCATGATAATTAAATTTGTTTGCAAGGTATGTTTGTACTACATATATTTTATTTTATTTTGAGAATGTATTAGTACAAAGCAAAAAAGTTATACGTTAATAGTACGCTTATGCGACTTATTTTGCGAATTAGCTTAAATTGTTTAGCGGGGATATTGTTACAAACGTCAAATTTGCTACCAAAATATAGGCGAGGGTAAACACGCCGGTATTAGGCCCGTTGCACACCTAAGCTAAGCTAAGCGAGAAATGTAGTTTATATTAGCTTAGTTTAGCTCGCATAGCTCTCTCCGTTGCACATTTGAACTATGTAATTACATCGCTCACAAATACAATGATGAATTTATATAATATAACATTGACGTATATTAAAATTACAACATATTATTCTGTCAACATTTTGTACGGAATGGCAGTTGTATATTTTTTTGTTTTTTCAAAACAAAAAATAATATCTATGTATATGTGAGCGATATAGCTGACATAGCAAGGCAAAGACAACTCGAGCTAAGTTAGTTTGCATCGCTCATAACAGAAAAACATAGCTCGCATAGCTTAGTTCAGGTATGCAGCGATCTATTTAAACTATATATATTACAAAAACATAGCTAGCATCGCATAGCTTAGCTTAGCTTAGATGTGCAACGGGCCTTAGCCAGCTGGAATTTATTTGATATGGTTCTTTTGGTAAACTACGAGGTTGGTATCTCGGACGTCGTGCTACAATTGTTGTTTTTTCCTTTGGAAAAAAGCTTTTATACCAATGGATTTGTTTCTTGCATTGGCTAATTGATTTAGTACAAATTCTGAAAACTAACGAAATATTTTCCCCACTAATCGACTCTTCTTTGATCGCGGATAGATGGCATTCTTTCTCGCTGAGGTGAATAAAAAGGCGCAGATAATTCAGGGTGGCCCAACCAGCGAATCAGCAACAACTTAACGTAATAATGCGATATACAGAAAGTACATGATACTGGCCAGCGAATCTTTTAGAACTTTTCGTTCAGTTCAGCTGTCACTTAACAGAGCGAAAATTAACGCGCAAACTGAAGGAAATGTCAGAATACATCAAAATTTCCAAAGCATACTTCTAAAAATAATAAATTTTGATATTCACATTACAATTTTAATACTGTATTTGTCAGTTGTTACTGATTCGGTGGCCGATATGTCAAATATTCTGTAAGGAAATAATTTCGTCAAATTCAGTAAGGATTCTTACTGATTCGCTGATTAGCCCATAGTTAGCTGTCAAATTATTATACTAGTAAAGTCGTGTTCAGTGCAAACGCCACATCACCTCCTTAGCAGCGAATCACCATTGAGTGATAAAGCGTAGCGTGTCGGAAATTTCGTGCTTCAGCCGTCTCTTGTGGTTGCCGTTCCAGGTAGCTTAGCGGTTATTATTCCTAGCCTTGCTTTAGTGCTGTCACTTGATTTGCTGCTGGATGTTGACGATGATGGTTGATCCCCAGATTCAATCGGACTCTGTTTGTTTGTGCTTGTCCGTCAGCCGGTTGTGTCGGTGTATTTAAGTGGTTTTTTTGTTGTGTTTGTGGCAGTGTCATTGTGAGTCTCCGTTGATGTGTTATTGTCCTGTAATGAATTGTCTCGTTCGTTTTCTGTAAAACACGGTTTCAATCGTGAACGTTTTTTCGTCCCGATTAACCACTGGGAAGGGACCATCGTACGGAGGTTACAGGGATCTTCGACAAATATTTTCCTGACGCAATGCCCCGAAGGTGGGGTGGGCGAATTTGGTCAAAATATTTTCGCCATTCTTCCACGAATTCTAACTGGCTAGTGGTTTTAGTCTCCTCGGTGATCAGTTGGCTTGGCATACGTATATTCTGCCCGCATACCAACTCTGGTTGTACGAAGTCCCATTAGCACTGTTGGCAATATACGTGTCCACTCTTGTCTCTGGTGACATATTATGGCTGCCTTAAGTTTTCGGTGGAACCTTTTGATCGCGCCGTTGCACTTTGGCTTATAGGATGTCGTTCGTTTGTGCAGAAAACCCAATAATTTGGCAAAATCGGTGAATAGCTCTTATTCAAACTGTGCCCCTTGATCTGTGACTATGGTTATGGGCACCCCAAAGCGGGCAATCCAATTGCTGTAGACGGCACGGCGACAGTCTCGGCTTTAATGTCCGGCGTTGGGATGACCTCTGTCCATCTGGTGTATCGGTCTATCAGGGTTACGCAGTATCGCTGCCCCTCTGATATCGGTAATGGACCAACTATGTCCAAATGTAGTTCCACGAAACGATTTGCAACTGGTGTGTAATTACCTGTGGGACTTTTGGTGTGTCTCGCGACTTTTGCCTTCTGGCATGCTAGGCAGCATTGGGCCACCCGTTTCACGTCTCTTTACCCCGGTCCAAACGAATTGCTCTGTAACGGCTTTGACGGATGCTTGTGCCCCTGGATATGACAGGTTGTGTACCGCCTCGAACACCGTCTTTCTGTAGCTGGAAGGAACGTACGGGCGATTTTTTTCCGGTGGACACATCGCACAGTATTGTTTGATTGGATGCGAACGCGACTGGTACTTCCTCGAATTGTAATTCTGAGACCGTTTCTCAAAATTGGTTAAGTTCATCGTCTGATTTCTGCGCTTCGGCAATTGCCGCGTAATTAATTGACTTTTGGAAACGTTGCACTCATGAGTATCTGAATAAGTTGCAGCGCCGGAAGTGGATTACTAAATAATCTAATATTGATTTGGGTAAGTTATTAATATTATATGAGGAAAATCTTCTCCCATTGAAATGGAAATATGGAAAGGTAGAAAATCGGCAGTTTATCACGATAAGGACTGAGTGATTAGAGTAGTCACCGTAAAAACTTCGGTAGGAGAATTCAAAACTACCTTGTTAGTACATTACCCATTGAAGGCTACTTAATCATAATATTTTCCGATGCCAGTCGAAGCTCGAACCTGCATTTAAAATGTTTACGGACCAAACCGATTGACAAGAAATTTGGACAGTATTGTAGGGAATGGCTCGAATTTAGAGGAACAAAAGTTATATAGTTAGTGCCGATATGTATTTTTACCCTGGGGTGGATGCCACCCCTTATCGGGGGTGAAAATTAGTACACTCAAAATAACTGCAGAAATCGATAGAACGATCAATTCTAAGCAAACCATGTTCTATGAAGTTTTTTCGATAAATCACAATTTTTCGAGTTATTTTTGGAGAATTCTTTTATATAATAAGTTCTGGCAAAGATGAATAAAAGGGAGCGTATCGAAATTTTAATTTCCCAAACCCCAACCCATGTTACACGTTGATACCCAACCCCATGATATGCCACCAATCACCATTAAAATTCTCCTTCACCAAAAGGGACGGCCCGAGTTATAAAAGCAAGATTTTTGGGAAAATGAGATTTTGTAAAGTAAGATTTAGTACCCAACCAGAAAAAAAGTAATAAGTACCTTATGCTATTTAAAATAAAAAAAAAATGATTACTTGTTTGTGATGATAGAGATGGTCTAGTAGTTAATTTAGTTCTAGCCGTAATTGGAGCTGTAGTCGTTGTCAAAGCCGAACTTGGTCTAATCGTCCTGGTTATTCCTTGTGAAGATACCGTTGACGTTGATGTTGTCGTTGGTGGCGGTAGGGGTGATTGTACCGTCACAGTTTTATTTAGTATTATATCCTCATTATTCGTATTAGTCAAAGATACACATAAATCACAATTTATTAATAAAATAAACACAATTAAATAAAATATTGTAAAAAAATTAATTTTATTCATTTTTTTAATTGATCGAAATTGAAAAAATGTTTGACAATTAATTTTATTGACATTATTATTTGTAGTATTTTTGTTGTAAACATAAAACAACATTATACATCTACTCATATGTGAATATGCTGTGTGTTTATGTGTAGTGGTAATGTTGTTGTTTTTTTCGTTTTTCTTTTTTTTTTTTTTTTGTTTCTTGTGATGTCTGGCGCCGTCACAAAAAATAAAATTCAACACAAAACCTTTTTCACACACAAATATTTTATTTGACTAAACTAAAACATTTTATAGATACTTAATTAAGAATTAAAACTACACTAAAAAAACTAAAATTCACGATTACGTTTTGTTTTCTTTATTTATCAACCATTTAACTAAACACACACTAGGTAGTTTTTGTTTTTCTTGTGGTAACACAATACACAATTTTTTTTTTTTTCAACTGTCCTGACACTAGCACAAAAACACAACCAAACCGTACCGAAGTTAAAAAAACACTGAATGAAAATGGACCACAAAAAAAATAAAAGACAAAATTGCGTAGAGGGATTCTCGTTTATCGAATTTATCAGGTTCTCAAAATAAAAAGTTTCGTTCGTGTGATAAATAAGCGACTTGCTACAAAAATTAAAATGCATGCATTATTTAATACCATTTCAACTTTAATTTTATTTAAATAACTGTTTAAGCCTTTTAAATAATATTTGTTGAATAAAATTAAAAACCGCTAATTATCTACTGCAATACCATAAGAAGTACCGCTGTAAATATATTAGCCGTACAATTTTATTCTCCTGTCAAAACTTGTCATTTTTCGTCTGCTAGAATAATTTTCTAATTTTTGGTAATAAATCCTAATCTTTGAATTAGTATTAAATTTTTAATTCTAATTAAATTAATAAGAGCTGTTCTTCATAAATTTGATATTTAATAAGAAATTTTAGTTCAATTTTTTTTTTATTTGTTATGTAATAATGTTAAGGTTATGTTTTTCATTTTGTTCTTCAGTGACAGTCGGCCCAAGAGCTTAGAGCAACAAAATGGGAGGCGATCATCATCATGGACCACCCTACAAAGTACCCGATGCATCAATTTATAAAATCGAAGGTATCAAACAATTAGAAGAAGTTCAACGTGAGTTGGCAAAGCGGGGATTAAAAGATCCATGGTTAAGAAATGAAGTATGGCGATATGACCCAAAAATGTTTGGAACCCATCGACAACGGGCAACTAAATTTTTCCTACGCGGTTTTGGAATAGGTTTTGTTGCATTTTTAGCAACAATTGGTATTGAATATGCAACCAAATATGATTATAGCCATGGTAATTATAAGGGGCACGGACACGGTCACGGGCATAGCGACGAGGGCCACCATTAAACTACGAAAAGTGTATATATATATATATATGTATAGCATATAAGCGGTGAGATTTTAGAGAATACAGATCGATAAATTCATCTTTTTATTTTTATTTAAATACAAAATAATAAACAATTTTGGAAATAAGTTTATGTAGAGCCCCTTGGTTTCAATTCGTCGAAACACGGACGAAGAAATATGTATGCCTTTTTTGCTGGATTATGATATTCGTGACCCTTGGACCAGTCATACCCAGTGGCATAGGCAAATATTTGTCCGTTTGAGTTGAAACAGCATTTCGTAATCTGTTGGTCCATAGTTTCAGAAGCTTTTAGCTTAGTTCGAGCGTCTTTATCCCAAAAACTGAATGTTCCATCGGAACCAACTGTAGCCAAAGTACCATGTATAGGATGGAATGCAATATCGTTTACAGCGTAGATATCTTGATATCCGTTCGTTCCATTTGATCGATGGCATTTGAATGTAAAGTTATCCTTTGGGTTAGCTGGATTTACATATTGAATAGCCACACGACCTTCTATACTACCCAGGGCATATCCAGTTGGAGTTTTCTTTTCATTCTTATCGCGGAAGATCGCCACTGTTCGGTGTTGATATTTTAGAGGACTCTCTTGTTGTTTAAATTCGGTTGGTTTGTTTTCTAGAGAGTAAATGATAAGACCACGTCCTGCAATTCCTACAACAGCCATTGGATAATCGACATCTGCACAATAACAACGCTCAGGTAAATCGATTGACATCATTGGCTGCGGTGACCGAGTATCCCAAAACTTAAGCGTTTTATCCCAACTTCCTGTCATCAAGCACGAATAATTCGAGCCTTTAATCCAATGGCATGTTTTAACAGGAGCATTATGTGCGGCAACTTGAACCATTTGGTCCGAACCTAAATCCCAACATTTAACTTGTTTATCACAAGAGGCTACAAATACTTTGGTTCCATCCTGTAATTTATAAGATTTTTTTTTTTAAATAAACAATCTGGAATATGTATGTAGTTTCCACTTACATCTGCCCAGCATACATCCAATACCGGACCACCCATAGTTTTCATTTGTTTCGGTATAGTTTTACCGGTCTGTTCTACTTCCCAACATCGCACTGAGCTATCCCAACTTCCAGCAATAAGAAAATTCTTTTGCATAGTTGCTGGGCTAAATTCTAAAGCGGAAACCGAATCATCAGGAGGCGATGTTACTTCAAAATCTTTCATTGGATTGGATGAGGTTGGCGCTTGAAAAGCGGAACCACCCGTCATTTGTGAATTACTTAGCATTTAAATGTATTTTTGTAATACGATCGATACCTAAAATAAAAAGTACTGTTAGACATAACCTCAACTATAAATTATTTCATAATAAAGCGAAACAATGAGTGTATCACAATATTTAACATTAATCTTACCTGAATACAATATAAGCTTATAATGATTAAATAACACTAAAATTTTTACTATTTATTTCCAAATTTTTCCACAGAATCGTTACAAAAACCTCACAATAGTCACAATCTCACATACAGCGGCAAGGTAGGTGTTTGACAGTAAATGCGTTTCTCTTAAATTTATTTTTGTTTTGACACAGACTGATATTTGTTTTTCTAACGATTATGTATGTACGAATTAATTTCAATAATAATAATTGATTTGCTTGATGATACACTTTAAAAATATTCCAAATGAAATGCAATTGTTTATACATATGTTGTTTATACGTAGTTTATTTACGTTTCCAGTGTTATCGACTTCCAGTGGAGTGGGCGACTACATCAAAAAATACGCCGCTCATTTTTGGTTTTGCACTTCCCGTTTTTGTTTTGACCAACAAAAGCAAAAACAAAATATATATTTTTTTGTTTGATTGGTTAAAAATAAAAATAAGCGGCGCAAAAATAAACGACGCATTTTTGATGTATTCTCGAACATGGCTTTAAAAATTTGAGGCGCGTCCATGTATCTTTTATGTGAGTAAAGCCGCATCCACACGAGGTGTGAAATAAACACTTATGTGCGCGTATTCGCTTATTTAGCGAATGTAAGCGGTTATGCGGGCATGACATTCGTCATGTGAAAACCATCCACACGACGTTTACATTTGCTAAATGCGCGCATAAGTGCACAATTGCACATTTCACACCCCGTGTAGATGCGGCTTAATCCATTGCCGGCCGTCTGGTAAAAGTTTCCCATTGAGGTAAAAACTATAGAGAAGAAATAAACAAACGTCAAGTGTAAGCAAATCGGTGGGAAAAAGAGAAAGACTTAACGAACTTAACCATTGACAGACACAAAGATTATTGTAATAATCTCAGATCGCGATTTCAATTTCATTTGAAAAATGACATCAAAATAAAATAATTCTTTTTTAGACCGTAGACAGACACAAAGTTAATCGCGATTTTCATTTATCCCGATTATCAAAAATCGCGTTGTGAAAACGAAATAATCCAGTTTTTTGTGAAAATTGTGTAATGATAGTCGTCTGCCATTACACGATCTTCATCTAAACCGGATTATTTTGTTTCCACAACGCGATTTTTGACAAAAATGACAACTGAAAATCGCGATTAACTCTGTGTCTGTAACGGTACAATTTACACTTTCTGTCTCTTTTTTATATTTCATGTTTATCGAGTTTACACAACTAGCTAGATTACCACAGTCAAATTATGAAGCTCAGTAATCCTGAAAGCTTTATAATCGTGTTGTGGCAGACTGAAAAAAATAACTATATAATCTTGAATTATCGACTAGCTTGTTTGTCTCTGTCGGGGGTTTAAAATAGTTTAGGACCGTATTTAGAATTTTATTCAATACGTTGAAATGGAGTGGGTTGCTTAAAATAAAACAAAATTTAAAAAATGTTTTTATTTTAGTTGCAAATACACGGACAATTATTATTTAGTTCAATTTTTTAATAAAATAAATTTTATTATTAAAAATAACTTTACTAAAAACGAGTCATTATTTTGCACTTTTAGTGCGGACCTGGTAAAAAAAGTTATAAACAAATCGTAAGATTCCTAAGCACCCAACAACAATAAAATTGTTGTTTTTTTTTTGATAATTATGTAATAAATTTAAATTAAAAGTGCACTTTTTTTTTATCTCAATTTACAATAAATACGTCACAATTTTAATTTTGTTATAAACCAGAATAAAACTTATCGATGAAAAGAAATTCCAGGTAATTTGTTGCGAGTTGCGTTTGTTACGACATTTTAAGATTTATCACTTCATTTTCATAATTTTTTTAAAATAGTTTTTTACAAATAATAATTAATTATATATATTTTTGTTGTTTTGTTTTATTTCACAATTTTGAATTTTCATGAAACTTCGCACAACCACTTTTTAACAAGAATAAAACTTGTCTAGAATTTCGAATTTTCGGAAATCAAATTCAAATTTATTTAAAAACGCGACTTTACTTTTCATTTTATTGATTGATTAATTAGGATGTACGGCCAAGCATTATAGCAGGAACTCCCGGACTCCCGGGCACATACCGTACACAAAACTGAAGGATAAAATAGGAATGTTAGTTGGGACAGACTCGACCCGGTTACAGACACTTAAGCGATCGATAGTTAGTAAAATTGTTAGTAATAATATAGTAAAATAATTAGCATGGGACAACACAATTTCTAAACTACATCTTATTCGTAACTTGTTGATCATAGAGGGTTGATTCCAGCTAAAATGTAATTCTGAAACTCAGGATTAATTTTAATCCCTATAATGATGATTAATTCTGGAACTATGTATATATTCTGAAAATTGAATTATTTATTAGTAAACTAAGCAAGAGATCCCTTTAAAAATTCTTTAAACTAAATTAATTAATAGACATTAATGAACAAAATAAAAAAATTAAAACGTAATATATTAAATGTTACCAAAAATTGACATTTTATGAAATCGAATATGGAGACCATCCCCATTCTTGAATTACTAAGCTACGATTTAAATTCACAGCGCTTGTTCCATTGATTACAGGTATCATGTAGTTAGTTAATTAATTGTTTATATATACTGCAACTAGATTTAAAAATAAATAAAAATTAAAAGTTAAAAATAAATATTTAACCATAAAATTAAACTAATCAGCAATTTACTACAAATCTGGAAAATGGAAATAATGTTGAAGTTACTTATTTATATAATTATATGATATAATATCATTCAACGAGCATACAATGACAGCTGTGATTCATGAATAGGCCAGTGTCGTAAATCATCTGGCATGCGTTGTTAGGGCGCGAGTGGATGCGTAAACTAAGTTGTGACTGGAACAAAATTTTAAATACAAAAACCGTTAGTACAATTTCTGTGAAGGTACAGGACATGAGGGTTGCAAACTTATTAAAAATGTTTGATTTGGTTTTCTCCGATACAGTAGGGAAAATTGAAGGTAGGTTGACAGACTGGATGATAAGAAAAGAGGGATGTCTACCGGTTTTCTATACGGCAAGGCCAATTCCTTTTGCTATTAGACCCGCTGTGGAATCCGAAATTAATAGTTTAATACAAAACAGAGTTTTGGAAAAGGTCAGCCACAGTGATTGGGCAACTCCATTAGTACCTGTCATGAAATCAAACAATTAAAATAACCGTAAATCCAAATTTAATAATTGATGATCATCCACTTTCAACCATTGAGGAGTTATTCGCATCAATGTCGGGTGGAAATATATTTACAAAGATCGACCTTAGGAATGCGTATCTTCAAATGGAAGTGGTGAATGCAAAAATGTTTTTCGAATGGTAAAGGAAAAACTGCAAAACCCTAATTTTCTTGTACACTATAGGATCCGAAGCTAAATCGACAAGGAGGCTTATGCAATAATTTTCGGAGTACAAAAGTTCTCTCAATTAATACAAATCCTTTCACCACATAAGCAATGCCGACATTTTCAGCAATGCGTATGCAGTATTACGAGCTCATTCTCAGAAGTTTTCGCTATGACATTAAATACCGGAAAACAAAGGAACACGAGAATGCTGATGTTTCGTCTAGACTACCGGTGAAAAATATACCAGATTATCAGTACGAAGGCGCTGATGTACTAGAAATAAATTTAATAAAAACTTTACCATTACGAGTTGAAGATTTGTCCGAGGTTACAATGAAAGATAAATCGGTATAAGGCCTGAGAACACGAAGACAAGTTCCATCTAATCAACGAAGGTTATTTGATGCGGGTAATAAGGGTTTTTATTTCTTTGCAATTACGTAAAGTTGTTCTCGATGAGTTACATTCCACTCATTTCGGGATAAGCCGAATGAAAGCTCTTGCTAGAAGTTATTGCTGGTGGGAGGGAATCGATCGAGATAAAAATTGTTCAAAATGTCAAACTATACAAGCAAATCCAGTGAAAGTGCCTTTACACTGTTGGGAAACTGTAACCAAGCCTTTTCAAAGAGTTAATGCAAATGTTGCTGACGCTTATACAAAATAGCCAGAGGTTCACATATTACGAAATTTGACCTCTAATAAAACAATAAAAGTATGTCGTACCATATTTAGTTGTTTTGGCATACCATCCGTGCTAGTGACAGACCATGGATAGTTCCAATGGGAAGCAAAAATTGTTGCAGATGAAATTATTGAAAGTCATACTATTGAAGATAATATGCGAAAAGAAAATAATGTTGTAAGAAAATTCATAGGGATTAAAAACCAGTTCAAAGATTGGATTTGTAAAAGGGAAAAACTCTAATTTATTTTTTAAATTTTAATATTCCAGCTCTGCCGCTATTGATACTGTGAAAGCAAACCATGAAAATTACTTTAAAGGCGGATTTATAGTTGCCTTCGTTCCTTCGTTCATTCGGTCTGAATATTTTTTTAATCAATCGTATTCCTTGAAAATGACGTTAGTTAAATTGCGCAATATAATTGTTTGATGTCATTACATTGCACAGTATACTCAATTTTTATTCAAAATTGAATATGTGAATATGTACCGGCCTTTACATTGAATAATAAATTTTAACGCAATAAACAATTTCTCCGCAATTCTAGTGAAAATAAATTATGAATGAATGCTGCAACAGATTGCTATAGGATACAATTTTAATTACAAAAAAAATATTAACACATTGAAATTAGATAATTGATATGAGATCATAATGTAATGTGGATTGATAAAAACGTGGGTGGTTTAAACACAGTACTTATTTCTAGCTATAATGATAAATAGGCTTACGATATTCAATTATTGATAAACGTTCTAATGCTTGCGTGGAAATCCTTGGAAATGTAAATAACCTGTGCGTTAAGTTAATCAAAAATCAATCGTACTTTAAAATATCATCAGCCACCAATTTTCGAGTTGCACAATTGTTTTACTGTTTTGTTTAAGTGCGGGGTGCGGTGCGGCAATATCAATAAAGAAACAAAAATATTCAAAGTTCCCATGTTATTCCCCTTTGCCACTTATTTTATTTATTTTATTTTATTATGTAATCATAAAACATATACATGAATGCATTAATTGGCATTAGTCCGCACAAAAAAAAATGTATATTCGACCGATAACATACGAAAATTCACCTTAGAGTGGCGCGACAATCTAATTCGAAATTCAAATTTATGTCATTAATACAAATCAGATAAAGGGGATTTTATTTTTGATTTTTCCGTTAGTGGTTCTTATCATACCTCAAAAGTACAATCGATAAGCCACAATAAAAGTACAAAGAACCATAACCAAGTCAAAATGTTTTTTTAGTTGATTGAGAAATTTATATTACCCTTCCCAAATTTTCGCTTTACTTAATTCTTATCGAAAAAATACCCCATATACTTATCGAATGGGAAACACAAAATTTCCAAGCTTTATATTATTATCTAATTTACGTGAATATTACAGTTTACTCGTTGGGAATTATTCGATTGTTATCACTAAATAATGTAAAGAATATGGTTTGGTGCAATTTCACAGATAACAAAAAATCGATTGTGTACTTTCCCCATCCAGAGAAGGTGACGAAGTATAGCGTGGCCGTACACGTGTTTTCCGAAATCTATATTTATAGTAAAGCATTTAAAACACACAATATAGATTTTTTTATTATATCTATTTGTAAGATAGTTATCGTGTACTAAAGTACTATATCACACCCGTAATGACAAAACAGCAATCTTAGAAATTTTATTGCTATATTTATATAAATTAAAAGCGTTAAATATTTCCCAAAAACCGCACTACCCAGCCATTTTATTAGAAACGTAAATAATTTCAATGCAACATTTATGTTCGCATGTATATCTTAAACATTTGATCTTTCAGCTATATGTTTAGAAACTGTTTAGATAAATAATAAAAAAAATCAATAAATGTGGTATTTCATCAAAAATTGATCTCGTGCTGAACGAATTAAACAAGTTTTAACCTTTAGATTTTTTTTTTTTTTTTGAATGTTGATTTACATTTTAAATCGACCAAGTTCATTTGCCTCTTCCTGCTATATAATTAAAATTTTTATTTGCTTGTAATCTTAAAAGAAAATTACGGGGATCCACTGTACGCCATTAGACATAAATAATAATTCAATGATTTTTCTGATGAAATAATTTTGTATATAACAACGGAAATGCCGTAAATAACATACCGTAACTCAAATAAACAAAGAGTTCAAAGCAGTGTTTTGGATCATCCGACTGGAAATTGAATGAGCTTAACTTACATATTATGTTTAGTAAACAGCCGAAATAGAATAATATACAGTTTTGCAAGCGCGACTAAATATTAAATTACGTAATGTTTGTGCTGCAATGTTTCCTTTTAGATTAGCATACATATACTACAGATCAAATTTTTATAAATTGCCGTGCTAATTAAAATATGGCGCGTCTTGTGAGGGGATATTTTCTAATAAATATTTTATTTGTTTGAATTACTGTTTTGCTATGTCTCTGTTACGTCTGTTGTTGCCCTTATATAATCAATCCATGACCTACGAATTGAGTTAAAAAATTAACATGCATGTTTTCATTTTTAAAGAGACAACGGTATACGGTTGTCCGACCATGATCTAAATGTGTTAAATTCGCGTGAAATTAATTACTAACGCTAATAGTTAATTGTGATTCCCTCTAGCATATACATATACATACATCTTGATCGCAAAGCATTAACAAAATTAAAATTATTGGCATTTGTTTACTCAGAAAAATCGATTGATTCATTAAAACCACCAAAAAATATTTTTATTGACCATTCAAATGGTAAGTAGGTCAGTCGTATCCTTCCATTATGAACACGTTCTCACGTTTTAACGAAACCCCCTTTAGTGTAAATATTCCGAGAAATGAAATTTATCATTTAGATAAGTGACATTTTATTTATTTTAAATTGATTTTCCGTTTAAGTAAAGTAGTTTCGATGATAACGAGAAAACCACCAAATATATCCTATTTAACAATCAAAAATTATTTATTTAAAACAGGATGTTGCCGTAATATACAGAAATCTCACACTGTAAAGAGGTGATGTGTGGAAACAAATATAAATATAAAATTCAAGGTTTGTAATTCCATAAATCGTCCCAACCATATACATATTTCCATTCACAAATAATGATGTTGTAATTCTTATTTAAGAATTATTTATTTACAAATCATCTTCAAAATCCAGACATTCCTTTAAAACTTGAATGATCAAAGAGTCTCTAAAAATGACTTTCTCCACAAAAAAAAATCGGTATTCGTTTATTTGTAAGCACGTTAACGTCATAACACTAATTATTGATGGTAATATAAATAATTTATGATGAGTTTGCACAATTATCAACGCTAATTGATATTTAGGGAGTTCCTCTTTTTTGTCTGCCCGCAATAAAACCACATTAAATATAGGTACGGAATATTAATTGATTGATGTGGATCCATATTTATACATAATGGCGCTTTTGTCTTTTGTGATTCAGCCACGTATTATTCGAATCGATCGCGAATATTTTTTAATAACCTAACCCAATACATTTAAAATTTTAAATACATTACAACCACACAAAATGGTTAGTTAACTCATTACTACTATGGTGTCATAATTATTCATTTTTTTTTTGGGAGGTCAACATTTTTATATTTTGTGAAAGTCATCGCTTTATTTTTAGAAAATGATCAAATTGCTGATCCTCCTACTTGAATAAAGCAGCATCATAATGTTCTCAAGAACAAGAATATTTGGAAGATCGGTGGTCAGTTATTTTAATTTATTTTTATATATTCGACAAAATAATGTTGATACTTAAATTTTATTTCATTTTTTAAAAAGATTTGAGAAATCGAAAGAATAAGAAACAATCCAAATCAAAAATCAAACATTATTGTATTTTAAACGAAACTGTTAAAATTTCAGTTATTGCTGGTTCTGTCCAGAATTGATATAGCCGATAATATGCCTGTGAAGCTTTGTTGGTCAACCGTACTACCTAAATTTGTGTATCATCGCTTTAGCTACGCATCAATGGTCTAAAAGTAACATGAAAACTTGTGGAAGGACAAAAACATTATTCTGTGTCGAACGATAAAATAAACAACTCAAAATGAAGTTCGTCCCAAACCAAAAGCCTTAACCAAAAATGTTTTTGTGGATCTTTTACGTATGCGGAGTCATTTAGTGATGAAATTGTAAAGGAGGGAATTTACGTACAATAATATTGCCCAATCAAAATTGCAGCAAAATAGAACCTCGTCGTTTATTTAACGAACAACATCTAACTAGCTTCTTTTCCAGACATGTGAAGTTAATTTACGGTCCGGCGTTCGCAGCCTGACCAGCACCACGATTCCGGTTTGATGGCAAATTTGTCATTTGGGTTTTATTCGACTAAAAATTCTAATTGGTATAAAATGAGATTTTATGAGTGGCAATTGAAAACTCATAACAAACGTCAAAAAAAGGCCTAACCTTTTTTATATGAGAAGTCTGTTTTTATATACATACATAGCTCTAATCATTGGGCCTTATCTCACCGTAACAACAGCATTCTGTATTCACACTGTTGTTATTCTTCTTTATGTATGTGTAAATTTACTTCATTTTTGGATTGCTTTGTTCGAGGTACGAACTACAAGGAAAAAAACAATAAAAGCATTGACCAGCGAGTCTTTAAGAAATTTAAGTGAGAATGCGACCATAGGAACATGCATGTTACTGAATACTGACCAGCGATACTTTAAGAACTTTTCGTTCAGTTTCGTTAAATTTGAATTATCATTTAACATTCTTTAACAAGAGCGAAAATTAGCGCCCAAACTGAAGGAAGAAACTTCAAACAATGTTTATTTTTGTTTGATTAATTAAAATAATATTTTATATTTATTTTAAATATGTACATTACATTATGTAGTGTAATACTGTAATGTGATAAAACAATGGTATTAAAAATAATAAAATACAAATATTTTTTGTTTTTTCTTGTCAAATCGTGTTACGGATTCGCTGGGCGATCTGTCAAAATTTCCTTAACAATACATTTTCGTTAAATTCTGTAAGGTTTTATTACGGAGGCTTAAAGACTCGCTGGTCAATGCTTAAATTCATTTTGTGCGTTAGACAATAGAAAAACGCACGTGCCAATGCACATTCAACTTTTTTATTTATTTAATTTTATATTTGTATTAGTGTGTAACAATACGAGAATACCAGAAATTTCATAATGCAAAAGTGCATTACAAAACCCCACCACAAATTTAGGTTTGTAGTAATTTTTCTCATTTAGATCGAAAATGAACTTGCAAAATACGTAAGCTTATATTTTGGAAATAACTTTCTAATAGAGCAATTTTGAAAATTAAATTTTGGAATTTGCCCATTTTTATATGTACTTTTACGGAAGTAAATTTCAAAGTGGATCTATTCCAGTTTTGTTTTTTTGTAGGTTGGTCTGACGGAATAGATCGCTATTCAAAGGTTAACTCGTTTATTTTAATCATTTTTATAAGGAATACGGCACTTCTGTTAAATTTTTGTTTATACGATACATTTCATTTAAAACAACTCATTCTTTTGAAGTGAAACTTCTTTAGTACCGGGGTGATTTTTAAAATCGATGAAACAAAACAAAAATTACAAGCAAAAAATGAAGAAGCGATATGAAACGAAAAAAGCGAAAGTATTTCTTTTATTTTTGAATAGGAGGATTTTTCAATTAGTAAGAGAGTTCGCATATAGATGGTGTGTCTGGGATTTAGTATTAAAAAAATTAAGTAAATATTAATAGAACTAATTTGAAATACTGCAGATACAAACGTCTCATCACAAAAACTAATAAATTATCTTTATAAAATAACAATATTCGTATCTTGACATGTTTACTGAGAAATACACCTCTAAATTTATTTTAAACAAAATAGAAAAATATCTTCCAATTATAGTTAAAATGTATTCATTAACACTTTATAAATGAAAAGCTCTTATAAAATTCCAATAAATCAAGAAATATCATTCATAAATAACAATTTATTTACACTTGTGTTACATAGGAATTCCTATGTAAATGTTTGACATTTGAGATTTTGTCCCAGGACAACGACGCACCATACAGCAAACACTCGAAGTAAAAATTCCTCCTATTTAAACGAAATAGAATGAATGGGGCATGCTTATAGTAACAATATTCGCCGCTGTTTTAGAATGCAGCACCCTCGGTAAAGGTTAGCATGTCAAATGTCATTAGTGTTTTTTATCGAAAATGTATATGGTGAATTTAATAACACAAAAGAATTTGGAAATTTTAGAATGTTTCTAAGTTGTTTATCGACGCGTTCGTACTTTGTAGCCATAAAATTAAACGTCAAACTTTATTGTAACCTTTATCACGACGGTAATGACATCTGATGTGCGGAAACAAAAACAAACTCTTTATGCATGCCCCATTTGCAAGCAATACAAAAACAACATCTACGAACCGTCGAATCAATGCCTCCTAGATTTATAGTATATTGAGGTATTGATTGCAATTTACAAGTATATTACATTATATAAAACAAGTTTAAAATTGTGTTTGTAAATAATTTGCTTGTACATAAATATCTCAAACTTAAAGTTTTTGTACTAATCAGTTGTAGGCGGTTATTATGTTAAATAACTTATTGTAAATTTACAATAAATAGAGAAGTGAAGTTTATAAAACTTAAATTTGTATAGATATTTAAAGGGCCATACAATGAGATTTGGGAAATTAAGATTAAATTTAATAATTTTAAACTAAATACAAAATGTATTTCTTTTTCTCGGGCAATTCAAAAATGAAACAATTGGTTTATGCTAGCTACAAAATGAGACATGGAAATCATACTCTGCAATAGTTCCAAATGACATGAGGAAACTGCACCTATTCATCAATCGCTGGTTCCATTACTTTAGGTAAATTATTTAGTATTCTGAATTTCTCTTCAAGAAAATGTTTGTCTTAAGCAAAATTCACTTTAAAATAAAAACCGAACAATACACCATCACAATTTCGCTTGCGTTCTCAATCTAATCGTCGCTTTAATATCAGTATTAGTAAATAATATTGCTTTTATAATATAATAATATTGTTTATCGTGCCTCTATAGATAGATTTTGTATTTTGTATCGAGTTGTGATAATCCTGTTTTACCAGATCATGGAGTAACAGAGATTGAGAAAAATAACTAGATAATGTAGAATGTGCAATTATCTAATTTGGATGTATCTACTCTGACTTTGTATAATACTCCCATAGCACTATAAGGATCAATTGACTATTTCTTCAATTCTTGCTGCGGAAAAGCTATTTTACTGTATATGCCAGCCGGACCATTGAACCATAAATTGTAGTAATTACAAATTTAAAGCTTAAAAAGTTTCACTTCCGTCGCGGTAGAGGCTACACACATTGTTTTTTTTTAAAGTGAAATAGATCGCTTTTGAATCTAACCGAAGCGTATTTTATAAATATGCATTTTGCCGTACCTAGGCCAATACAGAATTGTCTGCCTTTCACTTATTTAGTTGTTGTTACAAATACGCAAACATCTTCATTCAACGTATGCTAACGAAACTTAAAATTAAATTAAAGCGATACGTATAAGGATAGGCTGAAATGTTCGCTACTTTTTGAATGAAAAAGTGAATTATTTTTCGAAGTAGTCTGCAGCTGTATTCTGAAAAAAAAAAAAAAATTCAAAAAACGTGACGTGATGTTCTTAGCGTGGACGTTTCTTTTTTGTTAAATTAATATTCCAAAAAATAGTCAATTTTAGAAATATCGAATTTTAGAATATCGAATTTCAAAATAGTTTAGAAAATCTCGAATGCAAAAATCTCGAAAATTAAAAAGATGTGCTAAATAAGGGATGGTAATTATTCGGGATTCGAGATCATTCGAGATTTTGATTTCGAGATTTTAAAATTTCGATATTTTGGAATTCAATATTTTGAAATTCGATATTACGATTTCGAGATTTTGATTTCGATATAATGTTTGCCGAGATATTATACCCAACCCTTGCGGTGCCGCAAATAATATTTGCAAAATTATTTTTTTAATTCGAGATAACATTTTCGAGGTTTTAAATTCAACATTTTGACATTTCGATATTTTGAAATTTGCTATTTTAATAATTCGATATTACGATTTCGAGATTTTGATGCCAAGGTTTCATGACCAACCCATAGAAAAATAACAACGAGAACAGAAACTAAACTAAAATAGTGAAGCAAATTCAAAACCAAGATGGCCGAAAAATTCATGATGGCCGACAAATTCTTTTGTTTTTTTTTCAGTGGCGTTGCATATTTTTTAGGTTTTATGCAAATAGTAATAATTTATGTAAATGACGTAGGGTAAATTTAGTAAAAGGAGCATAATTAATATAAAAAAAGTTAATGTTATAAGTGTACCAACATAATTATCATAATAATACTTATGTGTGTTGTGTAAACAACATACATAAATGTTATTATTATAATGGTTTACAGTTACTATAATGAACATAAAAATACCAATTTAGAACATAACTAAAGTATTAAAACTTTTAAAACTTATAAAACTTGTAATACTATTTTCTCAAATGTGATTTCGTTCTAATATTAAATACAACGGGACGCCTATGGGTTTTCTCTTGCTTTCGTCATGTTGCCATGACGATTCATATGCGTTGTCAAAATAAGATTTTTGTGTGAATGGCACTTGAAATTTTTACTTTAATTACAATTTTATGAAATAAATTTTTTTTAATTTTGTATTTTGAACATTTTAAAATATGGTGAATTTACTGATGTGTACAAAATAAGTGTACAAAATTGGAAAATATTTAAATTTATTGTGTACAAGTGTTATAAATATTTGTAAACAAATAAAAATTTACTTACCGGTGAAATGTAATCCCTTTTTTCTCAATATTTGCTTTATATCTGGTATTTTTGCACTTATACACACAACACTTATGCACGATTTTAACAAATAAATTTATTTTTTGAAAGAACACTTTTATTTTCATTCAAGAAATGCCTTATAAACTTTAAAAAACTAAAACCTCAAATTACAAAATTTCTCTAACCAATATGGCGTTGGTAAATATAGAAAGAGAAAAACAAAAAAACTGGCTTCAATTGTTTTTATGATTTTATATGGGATTTTTGTTTTATCTTCTATCCTTTTGTTTATTATCTGTGTGACCAACCCCATTTGACAACGATTTTAAGGACTAGGGTCGAAAGGCCGAATGCCGAACGCCGAAAGGCCGAATGTCGAAAGGCCGACTGTTGAAAGGCCGTTTGTGTCGAAATTGATTTTAATATTTCATATTTTTATGAATGAAAATGTTTAATAGTATTGTATATTGCCTTAAATATTAAAATCTTCTTACGATTTTTTTGTCATATAATTAAAAATTAATTAAGGGTTGGTATCACAGTTTTTCAAGAGGCTGTTTACAAAAGACTGTTTCTAAAATCTTTTCTCCAAAATTTAGTTTTACAAAATCTTGTCACCAAAAATCTTTTTGGAGAAAATTTTGTTTCTCAGAATCTTGTTTTCAAAATACTGAATATACTTCGGGGGACGTAGGAGCCGGGACCAGCAAACATGTCGTACTGCGTGCCGCACGTAGCGTAAATATTCATTAAGATTTTGTCCAACAAAATTTTGGTAAACTGTTTTTTATACGGTAAGAATTCAAAAACAAGATTGAACGGCAAAACAAGATTTTGTATTACAGGCAAATACCCCGATTCCCTAAAAATGCCAATAAAATTGATGTTTTTTCATTTATTTTAAACAAAATATTTTTTCTGGATGTTTTTCTGGATTGCTTTTCCGGTAATTTGTAGATTTTTTTCTGGATTTTTTTTTTCCAGGCAAACGTAGTGATTCCATTAATTAATTATAATAAAAACAAAAGAAATAAATAAATTTGTTTTTCCGGCAAAATTCGATCACATTAATATACTATATGCACAGGATTTATTAGCACGTATTTTCAATTTATTTAAATTATTTTGCATTAAGAATTAAATTCAATGGTTAATATTCATTTCAATAAATTAAGTGAAAGAAAATTTAATGAAAATTCGGCCTTTCGACACTTTCGGCCTTTCGACCCATTCGGCTTGTCGACATTCGGTCTTTCGGCACATTCGGCCATTCTACATTCTGCCATTCGATCTTTCGACATTCGGCCTTCCAACATTCGGCCTTTCAACATCAAACGGATTTTAATTGTATACAAGACTGTTTAGGAATTTAAAGAAATAAAAAATGTATCTTTTAGCGAACAATAGAGGAAGGCGCAGAATCAAATAATTATTAATTTTTAATTATACAGTAAATAGTTATTGATGGTTTTGTTTTATTAATAACGTAAAATAATAATACATAAATAATAACATTGCCGAATTGGTCAAACCGTGCTCGGATTTCTTGCGCATTTTTTATAGGTACTAAATCTAACAGACAAAATAAATAAATTCTGTGGCAATAAGTTGAAGTAGGTCGACTTAAGAGAAAATTGGATTTTTTGAGATATAAACACTTATTTCGACTTAAGAGAAAAATGGATTTTTGAGATATAAACACAAAAGTATAAACTACTATTTTGCTCAAACTCCGACCTCTCTATCGCGCATACAAGCCGAGATATGAAAACGTTATGTTAGATTAAGTACAGAAATTTCCATACTTGCTTATGCTGCTTCCATAGTAGCTTATGTAGGCATGTAGGCCTATTTATCTTACAGCTTCATATATGTTAAAGTAGCTTAAGTGTGCATAAGTGTTTTTATAATCCAGGAACCATTTTGTTAAAGTAGCTTAAAAACTTTTTAAAGCAAATTAGTCATGAATGATCCTTTTAATGTTTTTATAATATAGATATTCAGATGCAGGATACAACATTTACCATCTCTGAAAATATTCATGGCTTAATTTGAAAAATTTCCAAAACAAACTTGTTTTTCCTCTCCTGAAAAATTACTAAATGTGACATAAGCTACTTCAACTTATTGCCACAGAATTATTGGGTATAATAAAACAGTTTCATTATTTGTTTACGTATTTCAAATCATCGCAGCATTCCCTCTTTTCCGCTGTTTGCTTGGTACTATTGTGCGCCTCTTTTTCTCTTGTATGTTGACTAAATTATTATTCATTTAATTATTAAATTCTAAAACTTTTGGAAAACCAAATTATATTGGTTCTAATTACAAAATAAGTAATTGTTTGGCTGAATTGGTTATATAAACGAGAAAAACGTTTCAAAAACCCAACCAAAAAAAACGTGGGTTTTTTTAACATCGGAAACGTACACGTTTTTCTTCGGTCAGAATGGGAAATAACGTTAATTTTGCGATTCATGGTCCAAAAAAACATAAATTACCAAGTTACGTTTTTTTCAGAATACAGCTGGGCATATAGCTAATTCAGTCAATTTATCGGTGGCGACTGTGGACGAGTGAACTGGTGCATTATCGTTTTGGAAGGGTACTTTTTCTTGCTCCAATATTCTTGTAGGGTGTTGTTTTAGGATTTATACCATTTTAACAATATCTCTAAGCTTCATCCGGCGATAGGCCAACATGATATCTTGTATTTTGTTCATCATTTCCGCAGTAGTGACCTTAACGAGGGGTTAACGGCTCTCAAGTTTTCATTTTTGAGGTATTAATAAATAAGTTCACAAGTAAATGTGGCGACTAAACCTTTTATTTTTAAAAGGCTGAATTTTTTATTGTTTATAGTATGTATTCATTAAGACAACTCACAAATTTGACATTTTCCTAACGGCAACCTTGTCAGAGCAGAGGGGTTAATTAATTATAGGGTTATACGTGGACTATGCTTAAATCTAAAAAATTGAAAAAATGTCAAATTATAAAGTATAATAATTTATTTAAAAATATGTAGGCAACCTTATGAAATACTAATCGAACCCATATGCCCACACCATAATGCAACAAATTTTTGTTCTATTTTTGTTGTGTTCTCTAAACGTTTCATTTCCGAAACAATTTAAAAGTTAAGAATAAATTTCATCTATTTTTTAGAGTTGATAGTCCAATTTATCCCGGGTTATTTATTTTATTTTTTATTTTTGGGCTCGTTTAACCAACATATTTAATGACCGATTAAGGTGGGATCTAATGGAGTTAGGTGGATTTTATCCGATCCGCCTAGTCGGCAGTGACGGTCAAACTGGTGTCTACGCTAATTGGTATATTTTATATAGGTTGTAACTTATAAGCAACCAATTTAAAATATTTGTTTTGGGCATATTTACGTAGTTCCTGAGGGATTGGCATGGACGCATGAACAAGTTATTTTTACGTTGTGTATCTACAAACTTTGCTTAGCTGTGTTATCTATATGCAGTACTGACAAGGGAACCAAGCGATAAACTACATAAATTCTGAACTCTAACTTTACAACAATTTTTTTCTTTTTTTCGGCTTTAGCACTATTTGAATATAACTAAAATACTTACTCAAATTCTCATTCTTTGCAATTGTAAATATTACAGATTAAGCACATATACGCACACTTGACATTGTGATTGTGATACATTTTTTACGATAAACACAATAATAAAAGCAAACGAAAATAATTCCGCAATATACGAGTAAATAAACACAAATTTCTTGGAATCGCATAAAAAGTAAAAAATTTAATGAATCAACTGCGTAATTCTTATCAGCGCGATATGTATAACCAAATTTCGGTGATTTTTTTTTGTTGTTGATATTTTGATCGAATTTTCACCATTCACTCGGGTAATAAAAAATGAGCTCGCACTGACTTCCAAACCAAAAAAATTAAACAATCGGATTTATAATAGTTTCCATCATTCACAGAATGAATAAACATAATTTTTGTTTTTTATTAATAACTATACATAATTAATAATAATAATAATAATAATAAATAATAACTTGACTACTATAACAAATAACAATTAATATTAAAAATTAAAAAAAATACTGAAATGGGCGAGATTAGGTTAAGTACGCGTTTCTTAATACAAACACAGTCTTCTTAGTTATTAAATATTACATGAATTATTTATGATAATATTTCCCGTTGAATTAGCAATTTTGATTGAGCTGCCCAAATCAAATTTGCTCAGCATATCCAAATTTGGTAGAGAAATGTTGTTTTTAAATATCTTATCCAAGTTCGTGATATTTTCACAAATATCTGATGCACTGCAACCCGACGATTTACTACAATACACCGTATTATTATCAATGTATATTGTATCGAATGATTTTTTACTTGTCGGTGAAGGTGGAGCTGATGCTGATTTTTTCCGATTCGAATAACGATGACTTGGTGTTAGTATATGCTCCTTGGAAAGTAATTTGAATTTAATATCATTACCAGTACACTGGATTGTCGTCACTGGCGATTCTTTGCCCACATAAACTTTTGAATTATTGCCAATTATATTAATTCGACCACAATTATAAATTATTTTCACTTTAACCATATTTCCAATTACATCGAGTACACCTTCATTGGTATAAATGATGATTTTATTGCCGTTACCAATGATGCGTAGTCGTTTACGATTTGTATCCAAACGGAATTCTTTGCGATTGCCGATCAATTCTTTCTTTTCTAAATTATTCAAATTATTTGCACTATCACTGTTACTTTTATTAGCACTCATTTTTTCATTGTCTATAATAGGTATCACCATTTTGAATTTTTTTTTGTTTTAATATTTTAAACCGCTTTACGAAAAACTTTCGAATTTTTATTTTAATATCACGAATTATTAAACGTGACTTTATATTACAATACTTTATTGGATACTGACTGACTATATTTCGCGGTCGCGAATTAAATATAAATTAAAAATTGAGCAGAGAGACAGTTTTATGGATTATAAAGTGCGCGTTTTGGGAGAAAGAGAGACGAATTTAATTCGGTTATTTCCCTCGCATATATAATAAAATACTTTATAGCGAATAATCGCACATTGTTTTGGTTTTAAAATTCGTTAATTATTGTTAAGTGAGTGAGATCCGCGGATGTTGTTGTTAATTTTTTTTTTTTGTCATATGTAAATAATCGATGTTTTTATTTATTGCATATAAGGTATAATTAGTATTATGTATGCATGTTGTTACCAGCTATAAATATAAATTAAGGCTGTCATAATAATATTATATAACGATTGCTCTTATCAAAAATGTTTGTATGTATGTACTATATTTATACACAGAGATTGAATGAATGACGATAAGTACAATCTAGATAACAATCGATCATGCATTTTTGCTTGGAAATTGGTGATCAAATAATTTATTGAAAATGGATAACATTTATAGGGAATCAATCAAAATAACCGTGAGGATATCGCGGGTTGAACGAATAGGGGAACTCCAACAGTACCGTGTCCACCTTAAATTGATGCTAAGGTTAAACAATGACCATCAAAATGTTATGCAAATTTGTAAATACTAAACCATTAAAGAATGTCGGAAGTAAAAAAACCGCTTGTACAAACAAGACAAAGGCTAACAAAATATTCTCATTCATCTCATTCGTGCATTTGTGTGCGCGGTGAATTATCGCGAGAATACAAAATTATTATTTAATTAATTGTATCTGTTGTGTATGTGTATTATTCAAAAAAAAAAAAAAAAAATCGGTGATTTTTATTTTGTAGCACACACAAAAAAAAATTTCTATAGCACATAATACCTACAATCGCAATCTTCTTTTTAACGTTTTGCGGCATAATTAGTCTGATGTGTGTTAGATTAGAAAACGATCAACCAAATAATATTAGCATAACCTTAGATATTATTAACACCTGGATCTATATCCAAAGGTCTTTTAAATGTTTTCTTAAGAAACAATATTCGTAGAAATAGGTACCGGGGAATCATATAAGTTATGTTTCATACGGTATTAAAGTGAATCGGGATAAACTGTTGAAGGCGGATAATAATATTATCATCATGATCATTATGATTCAAATGTGATTTGTAGTTCACACTTTCCAAACGATAAAAAACCTCAAACAATTCTTTCATACTCCTATTATATTACATTTCAGATATAGTACAACAATTTCTAGTAACTAATAATACCATACAACTAATTCCATTCATAACAATTTTTACGGCCGGTGATCTCCCAAATTTGCACCAATCTCTTTTTGGATCAAAACAAAAACACAAACGAAATTGTAAACAAAATCAAAGCCTCTGCAAAATGCGTGATATCGCGATAAAATTGTGTCATAAACGATTTCTTGGATTTGTTTACTACTTTTTACGAAAATGTCGTATCACTTTAATACATCGCGTTTGATTATGTAAATATTATTGTGTAGTAAAATAACAACACGTAAAATAAACTCCTGTAAACAATTCTCTTGCACCAAAAATCGAGGTTCATTGATCGAAAATGTTTAAAGATCCAAATCCATGGTGTTTGGTTCTTTTTTGGTTTATGTTCTTCACAGAATCTTGTAATTTGAAACAAAAATTAATTAGGTATAATTATGGTGAAGAATTGATGACTAATGATTTTTTATTCTCATTGGTTTCTAAATACCAAAAATTTTAAATTTCTGGTTCAATTTGTGTTTTATTCGCTTTTCTCAGTTCATATTACAATGGTCTGTTGATAAATACAAAAGTACAAACAAAGCAAACTAAAGATGTCTAACATTTTTATCAAGGTTCATTTTACGTTCGGAGTACAATATAAAGAAAATTGTAAATTCGCTTATCGTGTACATTTCTGATTTGATTTATTAATTTAGGAAACTAGTAATTACGTATTTTTTACCATGATTGACACTGTAAAAACCATATCGTATCGTATTTTAATTGTAAATTTTTATTAACGGAAATTCACTGGGTGTTGTATGGGCGATAATCTATACAAATTGTTCAATTGAGATAATTACTATTTGTAATGGGTTTAATTGATTAGTTGCTTGCCAGTAAAGTAGGCTTATCAAGCAATAAATGATGAATTTCAATAATGACGCGATGGGAATTTATCCTAAATTAATATGATTAGATTTTACAATAACAACAGAAATGCAGAGCCAATCCCCTTAAGCCTAATCGATCAAAGCGTTAACCTATTAATCGACAATATTTGACAATTTAAAATTTCAACCTTATCCATTATGTCTAAGAAAATCGGCATCTCAAAATTTTCTTTCATTGGCAAACATCTGACCTTGATATTCTATGGTGTACATTAATCATGCTTATCCGCTAAAATTTCATATTGGGTTTACCTGTTGAAATAACGATTATTCGAAAACTTGAAAAATTGGATCTTACGCATATCTAAGAAAACCGATATCTCTATCGGCAAGCATGTCGCTATGATTTTATTTTATTTAATAATTTTAAGTACTAACCTCCATAAGCATATGTAACATAGAGGTATTAAATATTACACTTGTCTCAAACTTTTTGGCGATCACTCATTTTCTGATCACTGTTATCTTCAATTCGAAATGGACTTGGCTTCTCCAAAAAGTCCAATCTACAGGAGCAGGAGGAAAACCGACTGGGATTTCTTTAGAAGTATTCTGGGTAATTCACTACCAGTGCCGGTGCCAAAACCTCCAAAAACTACGAAAGAACTCGATAGCTTGAAGTGATACTGGGCTCTAGTCTTCTTAGCAGGTCTAGGGGTAAATCTCGGCCACCCTGGAGTTCCAAGGGGATTCAAGATCAATTAAGAATTGCCAAGAACAAATCTTGGAGACTATACTGTGGGAAAATTTAGGAGCCTTCGGATATGTCCAGGCTGAGCAAAGTGCTATCCACTGGCCCTTCCAACCCAAGTTTTCTTCAAAGGCCGAATAGAGCGTGGACCACAAATAGTGCGGAATCGTTAGAATTTCTACTGGAGACTCACTTAAATAAATATATCAAAAAAAAGCATGGGACTTAACACTGAACCTTGAACACAATCGTTAATATACCTACATTCACTAAAAGCGTCACCAATCTTCACCACTTGAAATCTATCAGATAGGTATGATCGAAACCATTGTAAAGTGACACCTCGAAAACCCGCATAGTTTTTCCAATAATATTTTGTCATTATATACCAGCCGACAACACATGAATCAACAGTGGAATTGCTATAAATTAGGTCAAAAACATATTCATCATTATTATTTACAGTAAGCCTATTTCAGGTAGCGTATTGCTATCAATATCAATTTTTTCGATTTGAACATTTTTCTGGTCTTTATTTATATCACCATCAACTTTATCAAATATGTACGGTAAATTAGCTAGAAATAAATTAAATTTTTTTTGAATATGTACTTCTAATATTTTGATTAACTGTAAATAATGAAGAATTATTTGAGTCCACGAATTCTGTTTTGAAATTTGTTGACCAAAGTTTCAGCTGGCCAAGCACGAGGATTCAATAAGGTTTCAAAATTTGATTGAAATATAGTTATCTTAAATTATGAGTAATCCACATTAGCTGCATTTTTACTTTTGGAGTTGCACCCATGATACAAATATTACAAGGTATATTTGACAGCTGAAAGCACGTGGAGCGTAACGTCACTCAGAGTCAATTTGGATATTTTTTTGCGAATTGGTTTAAATTTATAAAAATATTTTTAGGTTTTGGAAATGGAAATAAGTTTCAACGATTGTACACGATAGAAAAAACACAAATCCCAACCATGGCACAAGATTAAACCTAATGAATTCGAATTTACCTTCTTTTTATGTTTTAATTTTCACTCGCTTTTCACAAAAAAAATTACCTGCTTAGCTTAAAATGACATAAAATGAATATAATTTCAATTAAATGTTTATTAAAAAATATTTAATATATGTCTGTAATAATAGAAATAAAATTGCATCTGTGCCACTTCCTACAAAAGATATGAACAATAGTCGTGTTCCAGTCGACCACTTCAAGTACTTATGAGTAGTTGTTAGGTTTGTGTCTTTGCTTAAATTTAACTACTCGTAACTGCTCTTGCCAGAATGCAAGAGCAGTTACGAGTAGTTAATTTAAGCAAAGACACAAACCTAACTACTCATAAGTACTTGAAGTGGTCGACTGGAACACGACTAATATTTTGACGTTTAATTTGTTTCTAAAATCACAATGAAGTTGACTAGCATTCAATCTATTGGAGCATATACACACCTTGACATTTCAAATAATTTTCTTGGAAGCAAAATGCCTACTTAGGTTGTGTTCCAATCGGTGAAAAAGCTAAATATTTTAAATGTGGCAAGAAATATTTAACTTCCTTCATTTTTTAACCGATTTGCAGTTACTTCCAATTGCAACTAGTAAAAGTTGCTTTCCAATCGACCAACCGCAAGCACCCGCTAGTGAACCGCTAGTAGAATGGTTTTTGTCTTCGCTAAATTTCTATAGATAATTTAGCGAAGACAAAAACCATTCTACTAGCGGTTCACTAGCGGGTGCTTGCGGTTGGTCGATTGGAAAGCAACTGATAATAGTTGCATGCCCCATGCACAAACGGCAAAGCGGCATTTTAAACCGTCAAATTCAATTATTGACAAAATTGTTTGTTTTTCAATATGAAAATTATTAAAAAATAGTTCTAATCTATGTATTCGCCTTTATTGTATTCGCTACGATTTGTACGAGCCAATGATGGTAACCGGTTATTTATGTATCGCATTTATATTTAAATTCAAACATTATTGATAAATTAATTATCTATATAAATGAATTTAATTTCTTAATTGCAAAAAAACGATTATTTTGAAATAAATTCACTAAGAAACATGTCTAATTATGCATTTATTTACCGGTTGACCACCATTGGCTAAGTTCTAAAACCGTTCACCAGATGTCAGTCACTTTGCGTTAAAAGGCGAATACATAAGTTTCACATCCACCTTATTCTAAGAAAATTATATTTTTAAAATTGATTTAATTTCATTCAAAAAACTTCAATTTTATAATGACGGACGGATTTTTGCTTGAAGGCCGGCAAAATATAAAATTGGGGATTTTGAATGAAATTAAATCAATTTTAATAAAATTTTCTTAGAATAAGGTGGAACTAATAGATTAGAACTGTTTGTTGATAATTTTCATATTGCAAAGTAAAGCGACTTTTTTAGGCTGTGTTTCAATCGGGTAAAAAGTTAAATTTTTTAACTGTGGTAAAAAATATTAAATTTTTCTCACTTTTTAATCGTTTTGGTGTTTCAAATGAAACTGGTTAAAATTGTGACGTTTACGTTTTTTATTTTTGTTTTGCGTAGAGAAAAACAAAACAAAGGCTACAAATTTTTAACTGGTCCGTGACCAGTTAAAATTTTTATGATGAATAAAATGCCAAAAATTTAACTTTTTATGCGGTTTTCTCGTCGTTTGAAACACAGCCATAGCCCTAAAAATTGAGTTTGACGGTTTTAAATGCCGGTTTTCCGTTTTGCATGGGGCAATGCCTTTAAAAAGTTAAAATTTTGACGTAAGTTTTGTTTATTTTTGGGAGTTTTGTGAAGTAAAAAAATTGAATTATAAAATGTTTTATTTTATTTTCGTTATCTTTTAAATTTAGATTTGCATTGTTTTTTTCACTTGTTTTATGGTTATGTATTGTAATGCACAAAACGTCAAAGGAAGATATGATTAAAATTTTTAGCTGCACCGCGACCAGTTAAAAATGTTGTGGTGAATAAAAAGTTAAAATTTTAGCAGTATAGTTTACTGAGATAGTTTGTATCCAGCGAATGAGATGTGTGGGGCCTACTTTTTATATTAATTATCCCGGCTAACGCCAATCAATTAGCCTGATTAATATGTGTGTACATTATACACCAATAAAACAAAATATTTACAATTAAATGTATACGTACAACTATTTTTTCGTCACATACATAATGTGTATATACAAGTTTGTACAATAAATAATTAATCTCTAGATAAGGTAAACACTTTATTTTTAAATATCCTTGACCCTGGTACTTAATTTATTATATAGTTGTAAACTGTTTTTGTATCAGCAAAAAAATTTCGTTATTTTAGGTGTTTTTTTTATTACTGGTGGTAATTTGTTTGTAGTTTATTTGTATCAATTTGTAGTATTAGGCCAATGCGCTGGATACACCCAATTAGCCTGTTCACACCATGTTTACATCGCATCGCAAAACTTCCTCGTTTCATACTTCTTTGCCTACCAACATTGAAAAATAAATAAATCAAAGTTTGTAGGCAAAGAGGTATGATGTGCGAGGAAGTATTGCGATGCGCTGTAAGCATGGTGTGAACACCTGGCATGGTGTCCTGCCTTGGTAACTTTATATCCACAAATTGCATACAAATATCCAAAATACGGATTAACTATGACTTTCAAATTTTTTTAGCATCACCGTTTACATAAAAGGCCACTTGGCCAAAGGATAGTGGGGCCGATGCAAATTCTATCATAGGTTTCATTAATGTATCTGTAAAAATAGGAGAAAAAACGGTCAGAATAAGGTTCTACGTAGTTCCTTTACTTAATTACGTGCTAATTAATATTTCGGAATCAATTTTTGGGAAGGTTTTCCAATTTTGCCTGCGCTTTCATAGAAAGTATAGAAACTTCTAGTTCAGACATCCCTGTAGGCATAGTCTAACCGAATTCCAATTATCACAACTAGAAGAGGTAATAGAAATGTTCCCGAAATTTAATGAGATTTGTCATTATCGACCATGCGGCCCTATATGGCTAATGACATAAAAAGATTTGACAGGAAGGCTTGCACGATACAGTTTAAAGCTCCAAAAATATGATTTTGTCTACATTGCGATACGTTAGAGGAATTTGAAAGCGACGTCAACCGCGACAGCAAAGTAATCGATTTGAATTTTAAAGAATTTCAAAATGAGGAATACGCTAAGTTCCGTATGAAGATTGAGGAATTCTCAGAAAGTTTTCCGAACTAAAGAGTAGCGGATGACAGGATTTCGCTATTTCATTTATATTTTCCAATTGCTCACCTGCATCATGAAAACTATCGAAGCTTGCGCTTTCATTTTGTTCATTGTTTTAATCGTATAATCTGCACTGTTATTACGCTACGATTCACCATCATTTGTTTCATCGATTTCTGATTCTTGGTAGGCATCATCGCCTGACATCTCTCATCTGTGGAAAATGCCACATTTCAAGCTATCACGATTCATGATTTCAATACCGATTTGGTGCGTAGCACACCATGAAATGCTACTCTTGTACGAAGTTGATTTTTGAATGAAAATGAGCGTCACTCATAAACATTTCATTCCCAACAAGTCGCCCCGTTCTCAATGATGAGAATGACTGCAAAATATGTGTAATCATCAATTAATCGATTCGACAAGAGGAAACGATTTTTGCGTTTGTTTTCCATAGATGCATGATTCGCACACTCTTAATCGATCGATGTTGACATTTTGTATTCCATTTCATTTGCCAATAATTTATGTAAATGAGAAAAATTAAGATGACCCATTACTTACCGACCAAACGGCAGAGTGGTTAATGCTGCGCCGTTTGGATCGGGAGGTACCGGGTTCGAATCCCGATAGGGACGGAATGCAAAAGAGTTTTCATCATCTGATTTGATCGGTGATGAAGATGAGCACAACTATGACCCCCCTATTGAGAAGTGCAGAATTCATGAGCCTGACTCATCTTTCTTGGCAGTAATATAGGTAGGCATGAAGCAATGCAATGTGCAGGTGGTTTACGCAAAACGGGCGTGTAGCCGTAAATCCTCTATTTGGAAGCTCCTCTGCGCAAGATAAGACGTTAAGAGCGAACTGCGAAAGAGTTGTGAGTGCCTTGAGCCCGAGAAAAGATTACAGATATAGAAGCAAACAAACAGACCCCCCCCCCCCATTCATTGATGGCAAACTGCGATGCAATATTTCCAGCAAAATCATTGCGATTCATTAACAATTCAAATTTCGTTTGGCTTGTTCATCCAGTAAATGTACTATAAACGACCTTTCACGAATATGTCTTCGTCTTCCAATTTAGCCCCCGAACTGATGTCAATTCACCTGCTTCTTTATAAAACTCCAGAAAATAACTCGAAATATTATCTGCTTCATTATATTTAAGTTTGACATTCGATCTAGTGATGTTAGGGTGTCTATTTGTGAATTCGATTCGAACTCTATATTCGACTCTTCTAAATATTAGAATCGTATTTGATTTAAATAAGAAACGAATAAATCTGATTCAAGTCAAATAAGAATCTAATTTTTTGACGACTCGAATATGTTCAAATCGAATTCACAAATAGCCCCCCAGATTGTTATTTACAACTACACTTTTCTGTAATTTTTGCATGAATAACAACTGCTTATATTACACAGGATCATTAAAGCCGTTTTTATGGTTGCTTCCGTTGATTCATTCTGACAATTTTTTTAACCAGAAGTAATCCTCGAAAATAACGTTGGTTTATAATATTACAATACACTTCTAACTACTTAGGCGAATATTAAGGAGCAACTCATATTTCACAAAAGAACCCCCGCGCCGCAATTCAATTATGGATTATGTATGTACATACATACATATATGCAAAATTAATAAATCTGGTACCTTTTGAGAAATTTCATATTTAGCCTAAAAGCAGGCTATTTTTTCTGAATTTTCATACTTTTGATTGATATTTTAACAAAAATCTCCTAAATGCTGTCAATGGCATGTTCTCCCTATCCATTGTTTGCGTAATTATTACCTTTAGCTTTGGCATTTAAACCTTACTGTATTTCCCTCTCAAAACTACAAACTAAACTACACATATAATATGTATTATGTATATAAGAAACAGCTGATGATTTATTTATTTTACTTATTTCTTTTTTGTGTACTTTGACAATCAACCCTAATAATATTTTGTATTCTGTTCAATTCTTGTTCTTAAAGAAAGACAAATTCCACGCTAAAAATATTTTTTATTTCTTTTCTATCCAATCCAATTTCGTTTTCTTACAAAAAAAAAAAAAATACAGCAGCAGATGTACATTAAAGTTTATTGTACGTGTAAGAAATTGAATGTCTGGGGCGATTACCATAATATTTTAACGGTCGCGCATCAGTTAAAAAGTTTTAGTTGCCGCGGTTATTTCGTAATGTTAAGATATAAGTTTTTATAAAATTATTGTTAATTTTTTTTTTTTTTATTTTACTTTGTTTTGTTAAAATTACATTTGTTAAATCGGAAAATTTGTTCGTGAAAGTGAAAATTTTATATAAAAGTGTGTTTTTTTATTATTTTTCATTTGTTTGTTTTATATAAAAGTTAAAAATTGAAAATATTATTAAGATGTCTTTCCCAAAAGCAAAATTGAAACGGTTTAATGACATTACAGGTAGGCAATTAATTATAATAAATATTTGAAATAAGGATGTGCGTGGTTTTGGATGGTTGCACAAAAGATACGTTACAAAAAATCACTTCGCGCCGCACGCTTTTTCCAATTTTCTTTGTTTCGGTCACGGTTTGATTTTAATATCTCTTTGCATTGCTATTTAACATTGGTCGATGTCTATAGAGTGTTCAAGAATTTTTGGTGTATTACATAAAAACTTGCATATTAATTTTAAATATTTGGCGCGCTTTTCAATTTTCTGATTATTTCAGCGGATTATTTGGGGATTAGCCTTATGGCAAGACACTAAACGTGGTAATGTATAGATCTTATATAAACATGTGCTAAACATAGAAGCATTTTCGCGAGAAGATTACATGATCCAATCTTTGTACATCGCAAAACAGTTGTCTGGATTCAATTCAATTAAATTTTTCACCCTTCATAGACAATTTGTTAATTTACAATTTTCCTGTTGTATCCGGTTGTTCCCAATATTTTGATAATTTTAAATGCGCATATTCGAGCAACTCAAAATTAAAGATTCCCCATTTTCTATTATTATACAAAATTTACCTGTCCTTTAGTTTCTATTTACGAAAACAACATCCTTTTGAGCATATCACAATTATTTTTAATTCAAGTTTTCCATGTGAATAGAAAAGTTGTGTTCTTATTATTAATAAGTACATAATAAAATTAAACGACCCCTCGAATTTAGTTTAATTTTGTTTTTCGTTACGATTGATTTCAGCTGTTAACTCACCCTGTTATGAGAAAAAAGAAAAAGCATCGAAAATTCTAGGTGGATTAATTGGCAAAGAAGAACGGTTCAATGAACGGTGCGTCGATAAAATGGAGAAAACTGATAAGCCTGAGAAACCGAAATCACATTCATCGGAGAAAGACTCGGCGAAAAGTTCAAAATATCGACTTTTTCGAACGGTGAGTACTTTTATATTGCATCATTATCTCAGTTTATTAATAAATTATTTTTTATGTAGCCCTCCCTACCACGTCGTCTTCGTTTCCGTCACAACGAATCAACTCCCTCAAAATCATCGATAAAAGCGGCTGCATTGGCTGCCGCGGAACTAGCTGAGCAGGCCGCAAAATGTGAAGCACTCAAAGAAAAGGAGGCGTTTGTGGCGGCCCTAATCGAAATAAAAAATAAAAACGAAACCCTACAAGAAAACGAGAGTATAATTGAGGAGCTCAAAACAACAAGTTACACATTAAATGAAAACATCATTAAATTGGGCAACGAAATACTTGAGAAAAATTCTCGCATCGCACATTTAGAACGTGAAATCGATAGCTTAAACCAAGCCGATGAGATGATAAAAAATATTGCCGAAAATTCTCTAGACAAAATTAAGGAACTCACCGATGAAATAATCAAAATTAATAAATCACGCGAAATTGAAATGGTCGACTTTTCAAAATTACGTACGTTGCTCGAAGATGATTTAGAAGCCTGCAAAAAAGAGTTAAAGTTATCACAGGACATGAATATCAATTTAAAAAATCGTAACGACGATTTAATGGACGAGAATAAAGTGCTGAAGTTACAAATAGCCGAATCGCAAGCGAAATTTAACGCAAGTGAAAACGAAAAGTCAACGCTTCAATCGCGAGTTGATGAATTGCGTGAAGAGTGTGACAACGATATGGTTGCATATATCGAGGAGACCAAAAACTTGTTCATCGAAATCGATAATTTGAAAAAGATTAATGAGACACTGTCGATCGAATTGGGAAACGAAAAGAATTTCGTTAAAAATGTGAAGAATGACATTCTTAATTTAAAAGTGGTTAACGATATGCTCGCCAAAAAATTCGATAACCAGATATTAACCATCAATGAAATGCATGATATGAAATTAAAAGAACTTGAATCAATTCACTATTTGGATAAATCAAAATTACAAAAGGAGCATAGAGAAAAATTGGACCAATTACAAACCATGCACAACGCTGAATTGATCAAAATAAACGAGACGGCCGAAGAGAAAATTAAATTATCGGAAATACAAATAGAAGAAAAAATTAAATCACTAGAAGCATCGCTTGAATGGTCAATTGAGGAGGAGCGTAAAAAATTCAAGACCGAACTGGATAAATGCCAAAAAATTGCTGAAAACGAAATTATCAAATGTGAATACGAAAAAAATGATCTTAAAGAGCTTTTGGAGATTGCCAATGATCTAGTTCGGGATAAAGATCAAGAAATCGATCAACTTGAGTCAAAACTTAAAATCCGTTTTGAAAATGAGGCTAACTCTCATGAAAACTGTAAACTTGAGTTAGACGAAGCGAAACAAGAGTGTAAACGAATCTTAACCGAAAAGTATAATTATCAATTAACCCTAAATAATACCCGGTCTACCGTAAATATTTTAATTGAGAGACTCAAGAAATCCGATTCAGATGTGGAAATATTTAAAAATGAAATTGAAACGATGACAAGTATTAAAAAAGAGCTTGAACAACGATGTGAAAAATTACAAGAGGAGCTTATTTTATTGAAAACCGAGCTGAATGAATATAAAGTCGCCCTATCGGCGCTTCATCAATCATCATCCGCACTTGAGCACATTATGCAACAGGAAAATTTAGTAGAAAAATTAAAACTATCTGAAGCGGAAACTGCCGAAACGATGGAACACATAACGAAATTGTTCGATTTGAAAATCGAAGAAAATATCAAAAAATATTTCGACATGTATAACGAGCTGAAAAAGAAGTATGAACTACGGGAGACATACATAAAAGATATGAAACTGTTGCTGGATGAATTTGTAACCGGAATCGAAATAGCTCGAATTGAAATCGAAACAAAGAATACAAAACTATTGGAACTGGAACAAGAGAATAGAGAGATTAAACTTGAGAATATGACATATAAATTTAAGTGTGAACAATTCGAGCGATATGATCATCCCGATAGTATTCGAATGCAGACGAATACACCAGAGATTCAGGATACAAGTGATCCCGACATAATATCGAACATTTTAATCGAGAACATTATAAATGGTTTGGACAATAGTATTAATGAGAAATCCCAGAAGAATTTAATGGTAAGCGGAAATGAAACGTTTTGTATTAGTGAAAATTATTCCGTTGCCGGCCACAATTCGGAAACAGAGAAAAAAATTCAAGAACTCGACGATAAATTAAAGAAGACCGAACAATTTTTATTCAATTCACAGAAGCACAAGAGTTTAGATAGTTTGAAGGAGGCAAATTATGCTTTACAAGCGGTGAGTTTATATTATAAGCGGAAATATTTAATTTGAAACCCATTATAAATAAAAATTATTATTTTAGAAAATCAACGAACTCAACTCAATCAATAAAGATCAAGAGACTAAAATTATCGAGCTAAATGAGAAAATCACTAAATCAGATGATAGAACACCCAAGAAAATGAAACCACTTAAGGCTAATGGTGGTGGAACACCTAAGACCCCAAAAACACCAATCACATTTTCGGGCAAAGAAAATTTATCGCCAGCCATCAGCACTACAATAAATGTATCTAGTCCAAAAAGTGTACTACGACCACGAAATAATTAGCAGGACCAGTACAGATGCAGAATTATAATTTTTATTTATTTAATTTTAAACTTGATAAAAAAGCAAAAATATTTAACCAAAACGGTTTGTTAATACAAAATGTAAAAATTTTAAAATTTAGTAAGTTCCTCAACGTACATACAAACATTTTTTTATAATCCGGTGATAAATGATTTATGGTTGTTACTGTAAACAAAATTTAATCGGATTTATCTAAATTATATAACCTATAATTAGTTTTTAAAGTACGTAGTGCTTGCGTGGTGCCAAACTAACTTTTAAACAAACAGATAATTTAAATTTTTCAATGAATTCCCCTTTTTATTTATTTATTCTTATCAGATATATTGTTTTAATCAATTTTAACCATATTCAAAGTGTTCTAAATTTAGTTAATCGCGTTCATAAGATATCGGTTTCGTTTTGTAAAAAACCGCGATTTCGAATCAATAAATTATTGGCACGATTAAGCTGACCTGAAAACTCTTTTACTAAAGATTTCAAACTAAAGACAAAGTCCATTTTTATACTTTGATTTTTATTTTACTAGCAAAGGGAGATACATCATTGTTATCAATTTATCATCATATATGTACGTTGTTTGATCCGCAGAAAATTAGATTTAGGTACATATATATTTTATATAAATGAACAAGAGAGCAAATTTTTATTATAGAAAGAGATAATTTTTGTAATTAATTTGAATAAATTACGCTGACGTAATTGACGTCGTAATCAAGTTACATAGTAATTAAAATTTTATTCTGTATAAATGCGGTTAGTTTGTACAGTTATGTACCGCAGAAGCTTGACGTAAACTTTGCAATTTCTTGTCACGTTTGTCATATAAGGAACTAAGATGTGAGTAATTCGTGTAAGCAAAAATAACTTAAAATATTGTAAAATGTGCCATTGTTCGCATTCGCATTATTGAGTAATCCCAATTAGTCTGACGTTAATGGCAATCAAGACGTCAAATAATTACTTTCATTACAAATTAAATAATTGCAATAATTTACCTTAACAAAACCAATTTAATCTATCAATCAAAGTCTTAATTTATTTGATTTAATGTGATTCCCTTAAAGCTGAAGGTAAAAACAATTGAATAAACTTATATTATGTCAAAGCATTAAATATGTTATTGAAAATGTGTTTGTGAGTGCTAAACTTTAAAGAATCTTCACTATGGCCAAGCCTTAAAATGTGCCGAAAATTTTGCTTAACCTCGTATTATGTATAATGCGGTTTTAATAAAACATGTTAAAATGTCTATCACTTAAGGCGCTACTGATGGGTTCTCAGATCTGCGATATGCATTTTATGATTTTTGCTCCTTTTTTTGTTAATAGATGTACTTAGTTACAAACTAAAGTCGTTGACCTGGTAAAGGTTAGAGCTGTTCGAATTTTTTTACCTAAAGAAGGGATTTCATATAAAAATGTCTTGCTGAACCTGTGCTGAACTGGTCGAAAAATGTGTGTTACAAAGTATTTAGGAAGCCTCAAGCGATTGGTACAGTCAAAAAAAAATGTTCAGTTGCTTTGCGTACCAATCCCAAATATATAAACCTTAAAGAAGCTTTCGATCAGCAATGCAGACTATTCAAAAATCATGAAATCATATTTATTAAAATGCTCCCTCGCATTTAAATTAGTTTGATTAAAAAAGCAACTATGTACATATATGTAAACTACAAACATTTAGGCTTAAATAAAATAATAAAGCTTATAATAAAATTAAGCTAGCAACAGCATAACTCTAGGCGTAAAACAAAAATGGAAAGCTCTCAAAATTAAATACAGGTATCGCTCTAGTTACGTGGTTTACGAGCCGTTTTTATTTATAAAGAAAATATTTGATTGTAAATCATTGTTTTTACTTTAAAAAAGGTGATATTTGTTTCACAATATGTATTTCACAATATTTCACTGCTACCGACAGAGAAACTGTGAGTAAAAACATTTTCCCCGTATGTAGTAATAAAATTTTCTCAGCAATTACAAAAAACATAAAATCGGTATTACTCTTTAGTTCATTATTTCTTCTTAAACGTTCTCGAACAATGCATCTATCAGGAAACACAATAATAAAGCGTTATTACATGATTTTTAAAAAAGGCGCTGCCACATGGCAGCAACAATAGACAACGCTTAGTATTATGTTATACAAACTTCAAATTCAAATATATTAAATCTCTACGTTACTTAACTATCACTTACTATATTCGGTTATTCCTGACTGGACGATCGATCTGGTCAGTCCCGGTGGAAGCAGCTTCATATTACCCGGTGAACAAACGCCATGGTATGGAATACACGATAGCTTTTGTCATGGGACATCCTCTATGACATATCAATCGCCAGGCTACACTTTCATCACTATATACGGACACTTGCATCGCGCTATTATCTTCTGATTAACCCCCGATTAGAATCAAAATCAGATTTGTTCTTCAGCTGAGCACTCTTTGTCACTTCAAGAATACTTTTACGAACTGGACTTAAGACGCACACACACTATTCAACAGTTCAACAAAACGCACTATATTATCAGTTGCCTTCGACTGGGTTCAATTCGATCTGTTGAATGAATTATTAATCGCAAACTCCGCATCCTGTATTACACTATCCCAGTCACAATTATTATCTAAATCAACTAATTTAGCGATAATGGGAACTACTGTTCGATTCTGCTCAACCTGAGTCAACTGCCGTTAAGACTAATTGTCGATGTAAAACAATATCTGCGATCAATTACAATTCTTGTCGGAATACAGTAAATATACAAAAATGTGATCTGAGACGATGTTTAACCTCACCGTACCTGTAAATTTAGTTGGATAAAATGTTGTAATCTTATTAGTATAACCATCTGCAACTACCAGCAAGTGCCGGTATTTTCGTTTAGTTTCGCGGATCGGACCCAAATTGTCTATGTTATCAGTGTTAAAGGCCTATCATACTTCTCGAAAATGTTCAACAAACCTTCCTTTAGCTGAAATGTAATAAATTTCAAATATGAACGGATATACCCTTCAACTATGAACGGATATACCTTTCCTTGAACATTATGCAATTTTGTTAAAAATTCTCATTTATCTCACGAATTTTCAGTCATTTTTATACAGTTCGCTTCAGTCAATATATACAATTCTTGGCTAAGGTCTAAGCGAAAAGCCTGTGCTTTCAAGTTGTTGTGCGGAGCTATACTATTCAGTAAAATATTTTGACAGGCAAGATGCATTTGGGCGTACATTATTTTTTCTGAAATTAAAGAGACAAATAACTAAATTTACAAGGGTACTGTTTCTGCAACTGAAACATCTCAAATCAGCTGCGCGTGAATTATGATTCATACGCAGAAAAGTTTCAATATAAACATCCTCTGGACTTGGCTAAGGAAATTGCATGGGCTGAACGGATTGCTGAGAAGAACAAGAAAATGACTTAGTAAAAATGAACAAATTCAAAACTGGAACAATTTGATCTGAATCTGAATTTAGAAATTCTAAATCTGTGAAATCAAGTATATAAGTCAATCATCTAGTTTTAGTTCATTCTCGAATTCATTGATAATAAGTAAATCAATATCAAGCTCAATTTTTCAAACGGAGTCAACCAAACAGTTTTCCAAAATCGTGCTTGTTCTTCATCCGGCAACAAGTTACCTTGTGTTGATACCAGGTTACTTACAGCTACCTGTAAATCTTGAAGATGCCTTTTAGTTGTTTTTCGAATTGGTTACAATTTTTCAAAGGCTTTTTAAATAATCACTACGTTGAAAAGGGGTGATTGTTTGTTTATATGGAGCAACAAATTCGCATACATAATAACATTAATATGTACATATTACAGTTTCACTCTGTAAGCTTTCGTCTTCAGAAACATTTTCGAACTCGAAATTTAATAAAGCTTTTGCTATTTTAACACGTAAATTTATTTTTACTAATCAACATTTAGGCGCTAAAAATTAGTTTGTTCCATTTTTTCAATGTATAGGTCATTTTATAGCAACATAATAAAATTTAACAGTGGTGAAGTTTATGTTGCAGTCAACGATCATTACATCGTTTGTAAATAAATCTTGCTAATAATCAATTTCAAATAATTAGTACTACAATTATGTAATGATATCTAGTAATGATTAGATATGAATAACGCATGTTTTTTACATCTTAAGACATTTGACGAGTAAAATGATAAAGACAAGACAGACCAACGCAATTTTATTTTTATTTACGTGAGGCAAAGTCAAAACACATGTACATATTAGATAATTGCAAGTCATATGATTCTCTATCTAAAGTGTTTATATACTACATCAAGATTTACCTAGATCGATTTATTAATGCTGACTTGTCATTTTAATTTTAGGTTTAGATTGCATCAGATTTTTCAATGTTTTAGATTGTTCATCAAATGTTTTTAATTCCCCTATTTTTTGAATTTGGTTTATTTTTAGTTGTGATTTTTTTTATGGCAGATGTCATCATTGTAAAATTGTTAGTACCTATTTGTAAATAAAAAAAAATTTGAACCGGAAAAATTATATACGTATTATGCATACATACAATAGAAATATGGCAAAATATAATACCGCGCTTTAAAATTACGTAACTATTTGCACAATTTTGATTGCTTTTCTTGATTAAATTGGTATTGATTATAAAATCTTCAATTAATAAATTCGTTGGTCATGTCATATGGTTTTTTCCCCTCTTCATTTAAAAAAAAAATTCTACGAGATGTCACTATTGCTGTAAAAATTGTAAAATTTTCTGTGTACCTATTTGTTTTTTTTTTTTTTATCAAATCAGAAGTGCATTCATTATTAGCCGGTCAGCGGTGCTCGCTAGTTTCCATCTAGTCGTTAGTCGTTATCGTTAAACTATTAGAAAAAAATACAAAATTTAAAATGTGTTGTGCAATTTAATTATTAAATAAATGATATATTAAGTTAATGTTAAATTAAAAGAAAAATAAATAGTTCTTTGGTTTTAGTATATAAGTGAACGAAAAAAAAAATAACTCAGCACTAATCGATATAAATAAAAGTTATAATAATTAATATTTATATATTAATATACAGTTATACGATATTTTGTTATTTAAATAGATATTTTTCCGAGAAAAGTGTTAAAAGAAAATCGATTATATCATATCCCAATAAAAAAGGATATCTGTTATGTAACAGTAAAATTTTATGTTTTTTTTTTTTTGTTCTGTTTTATAAGTTAAATTTCCCCAACAACGACACACTACACGAAATTTACCAAACGCTGGAAAACTAAACAAATTCAAAAATTATAATTTAAAACGAAGAAAAAATTTCATAATACCTAATTTTTCTTCTTCGAGTGTGTGCGTGCATAAGAGATATATCATTTGTTTCTCTTTTTGATATTTGTTTTTTGCTTTTGATTGAAAAAAGAAAAAGCACGTGAATTATGTTATGCAATAATACAGTAACGTATTTATTATTTAGACAATAAGTAAATTTTACATAAAAAAAAGTGACTTTTCGAATAGTAAAAATAAAGTGCTTGTTTCACGATTCTGAGCTAAAGGAGGAATCAGGAAAAGGAATTGCGCAAATAAAAAAAAATTTCGAGAAACGAATTTTTCTTTTAATCTTCATATATGGGAAAGAAAGGTATAAAGAAGAAAACGATATGGCGAACACTCTCAATTGGAGATATTACTCCTACTTCCACCACCAATGGCAGCACCAAGGAAATTAAGAAAGGTAAGTTAATTTTAAAACTCAACGGTGAGTTAATATTACGGTTTTGTAACTGTTTTTTTTTATGGCTTTGGGGAAAATTCTATTTTAAAAGAAAATTGAACGAAAATAAAAATAAAGTTTTGTTTAATTTGCTACTGTTACTCATCAATTGTAATCTCAAAACAAATATGCTGTTTTGTTAACGCAACTCAATGCTCGTTAAATATGTAAAGGAATTTAATAAGACACGTGTTTTTTCTATAATTATTTTTTTTTTATCTAAAACGTAACGGCTTTATCTAAATCCTACTGCGTCTGCTACTATAAAAGAAAATGTTGTAGTTGTAGTCATATGGCATAATGGTGATTGTCCAAGAGACGACGACAAAATATCTACATACATACTTAGGTACAAAAAATATTCAATCGATAAATCCCAAATCAAACAAATTTGGTTAAATTTCTTTAATAATTTTTCTGAATGCCTGTATTTAGGAATTTATAATTATTATTATGATAAGTTATAAATATGTCGATATCTTCAATATCTGAGAATAGATTAACGGAGGTAGTGAGTAGTGACGTTGTTCAAGCATGGTACATAAGGTTAAAATTATTGCACTGATTAAGGTAATAATAACGCTTTAATGTTTACAATTATTGTTTCGTATGTAATAATGACTTAAGCAAATATCGCTCTTGAACCGCATAATACCGAAAATCTTACCTTCTATAAACCAAGGTCAAAAAAATGAGTCCACTTTTCCCCATATAAAAACCGTGTTATGTCGCTTCTGGGTATTCTGTGATAAAACATAAAGGTATTCCCAATAAAATAATAAGGACTTAACAATAACAGCCAAATTTCCGTTCCAAAGAATTCTTACCAAAAGTTTTTTTAAATTTCAAGATTTTGTATTTGGTATTTTCAATATATTTTTGGCGAAATTGTAACACTATCCCAACGGGCGCATTCAGGTAAGCCAGCTGTTGGCAACGTGTTGGGTAAAAACCAACACGTTGAGACCTGGGCTCTTGTAACAACAACAAAATTGATTCTCTTTTTCTAAAGCTTTCTCAGCTTGCCCGAATAAAACAATATTCTATTTCTACTTTCATTCATCACCCTTATCATCCAAATTTTTGTTTGCGATATTTTTTCGATGTGGAAAAGGGAAAGTATACAGAAGGCTGAAATCGTATTAGAAAAATTGTAATGAAAGAAGAAAATACTTAGCGTACAATTTTGTTCTTGCTGCAAGAGACAAAACACAATCGAAAACGAATCGAAAGTGATGGTATAACATGTCACTCCAACGCACATGATATATTCAAAATTTCATGGCAATGTGATTGTTTAAATGTCATTTTTTCCATCGGTACATTTTTGATGCCAACATGTTGGGAGACCTGGGGCCCTATTCTCGAATTTCACATCCATTTTCCACATCTGGACATCTGTCAAAATTCATAAATGTATGTTTATTACGGGATCCTCTCGAAACGCTATATTTCAAAACGCGATATGACGAAACGAGAAAGTACAAAATGCGATATTTCAAACCGCGATATGGTACAAAATGCGTATGGTACAAAACGCGATATTTTAAAATTTTAATTTTAAAATAATAAAAATTAAAATAATAATACATAATATTATTTTAAAATAATAATAATTATCTTCCTTCATTTAATAAAATTTTCCTTCACCATTATGATGAAATTGAACATGTACGATCAGAACTAGGAAATCGCACTTTGAAATATCGCGTTTTGTATTTTATCTTGTTTCGTCATATCGCGTTTGAAATATCGCGTTTTGAAATGTCGTGTTTTGAAATGTCGTGTTTCGGGCGGATCCCGTAATATTATGAATTTATGAATTTTGACAGATGTCCACATGTGGAAAATGGATGTGGAATTCGAGAATAATGGCCCGTAAACGAGTTAACATGAGTTAACATCCGTTCGTGAATGAGTTAGCATCCGTTACTATTTACACCATCCAATACTACTAATATGTACTAATAACTATTTTCGTAAGTAGGTAGTACTAACAATATAAAATTACAAAATTTTTCTTGTTGTCAAAAATCAAAATCAAATCAAAGAAACCTCAACTAACGTACGGACACAATACGTTCGTTAAACGAGGTTTACCTGTATTGTTCGAATTAATGTGAACACAGGTAATTAATGAACCTAATTATTTATAAATAATTTTTTTTACAAAAATGAATCTTAATAAGATTTGCGTCCATATTTGGCTTTAATAACATCTTGCACACGTCTAGGCATCGAATCTATTAAATTAGTGCAGTTTTATTTTATTTGCAGACCCCGGAACCAAACCTCGATAACCACCATTTTCTGCACCGTTGTACAGTTTGTTTTCCGAACTTTGAAACCCTTGCAAATGGCCCATAAATTCTCGATCGGATTCAATTTTCATGCTAATCGATGAGGCCAATATCCATTCTATAAAGTGAGATGTCCAATAGTCTGCGGAACTGAATTCCCAGTCAACAACAAATTGGAGCAATGCGTTGAGACATTTGCAAAATAAATCAAACCATTTCGTAGAATTATTTTTAGTTTATCGAACCATACGGAAATGCTATACAAAATAACAAAATTTCTATTTTATGAATGATAATTCGATGTGAAACTTCGTTTTACTGATGAAAATGTTGTTCGTTATAAATAGATTTCATTATACCAACAAAGAAGACAACTACTGGTGCGTTTTTATTAGCCTCCAGTATAGATGCTTTTGGGGCGGTTAACTCTTTAAACTAAATTTTTTGAACATCTCACTATAATATTTAATTCAATTACTCAGAAGCGAATAGTTTATATTAAAAATAATTAATTTATATGATTTTAATATGTTCCGAAAATTGTAAGAGAATTTAATCCAGTTTCGAACTGATGAGCTTATGGTTATGAAAAAATCAATTTCTTATCAGGTCGCGGCGGCTGGACTAGATTGTATCATAATTTATATTCTATATATACAGAATGTACTGGACAGGTTGTATTAACTAATTATACTACTAATACAGCCAAATTTTCTTACAATATGTGAAAGTGAAGAAGAAAAATTGTAAGAGAATTTGCTGTACTAGTATAATTCGCTAATACAACCTGCACAGTGTATTCTGTATATAAGCAAGGTAGGAAAAATTCGTGTATTTCTTGAAAACTAAAAATCATTTGCTGTTTTTGATTTAAATCAATTTTATCTTTTAAATTAGTTTTGCCGATTATTTTTAATTTTTGGTTTAAAGACATATAAATTTTACATTTAGCTAAACTCGTTCAAGTACACCAAGCAAAAAAAAATGCGATTAGCTAAAACTGAGGATAACATAAATCCTACGACCATAAATCAGAACCGAATTCGAAAAATATTTAAAATAACATTTTTTTAAGATCTGAATAAGTAGTATAAGTCTATAGTCTATACACATTTACTGTGCAAATAAAGTTTTAAAATAAACGCAGTTTTTCCGTTCCCTTCCTTCTTTTTCTTTTTATATGAAATAAAATATATGCGTGTGGTTCTATAATCAGCATTGCAGGTCAAAATGTTCTAGTTTGCAGCATAGAAAATTGACTGCATAGAATCTATCCGGCGCAAATAAAGAAGACACACTAAATAAAGATTAATACGACATCGCTGGAAGAGATTGTACCGCTGGGTTGCAATCTTAACCTGAACGTAGAAATATAGAAAAGGGCAAGATGTCATCATTCAGAGGATTCCATGGAATTAACATTAATATGCCGTTTATCTTCAAGGAATCTGCCATTCCTTTGTCCATTTCATCTGCTCAAATGTCGACAATCATAAATTTCCAAATATTTGCTTCAACCAATTTTTTTTTTTACCAGAAAGCAATAACCCAAATAAATTCTAATTAGCTTACTGGAAAATTACAGAATTATCTTTTTGATTCGTAAATTTTCTGCCGGAGAAGGTTATTTCACAAATAGTATTATTTGGCCGGGAAATTCTGAGTGCACCTCTACTTCGTAATTAATATGTCTTGTCTAAATTATTTCTGTGTAGGAATGCTTTATTCTTTCCCATTGCGTGATTACGGTATTATTGCCAGTTTATATTTCTGTATTGGCAAATAAAGATCGTCCTGTAAACAAATTAAGATTAATGTTTGTGCTAATCAGTAAGTAAGTCTATTCGTGCGGCTGTAATAACAAAACCTTATGATTATCGCATAATGATATTTTATAATCAAACAATATATTTTTTTTAACCGGCTTCGTTGCAAATAAAGTTGGGTAAATAAGTAAATATTACTAAAAAAATAGAGAATGAATTTATTTTATTTACGAACACTAAAATTGCCTTCTCTTTAGTGTTTTGAAAAAGCGTAAATCAGCTGGTTAGTACACTTGAAATTTAACTTACCAATCTATGTGCACTGTGTGTATAAAACATTCATAAACACAATCTTTTCAAAATCAAGTTTTCTAAATTGTTAGTAAATTGCATCATTACGTAAACTTCGACCCCGCGTTGAATCAGCTAATATTACAATTTTATATAGATACAACTGAAATAAAATTACTTCATAAGTTTACCAATCAATAAAAATTACGTCCAAATTCATTACTCGGCAATATTATTCTTCTTCGATATTTTCGTTGTCAAGCATAAAATTTGTCAAAACTCACGGTTGACTAAATTTGTTTAGCAAATATATAATAATTGTTTTTAAAGTAAAAATAAAATGTTAATTTTTTAGAAACGTAAAAGAAATTTGATAAGAAGTTAGTTTAGCTCTTTTCCAATGTTTGACCTCATTTCATTTGTATAAAAAGCAATTTTCTTATGTTGTAGGATTTGCGTTTTCATAATACATATTTATAAACGTAAACAATCACACACCCACAACAGCAATATTATCAAATATTCTCTTTTCTTCGTAGTAGCTATTCCTGATTTAAAAAATATTTTTCAATTTTATATTAGGCCCACCCTCCAAAAAATTTTCCAACAAAAAAAAAATCAATTGTCTTTTTATTAAGAAAAAAAATGATTTCATTAATTATTCAAAATCCAAAGTAACAGTTAAATTAATCAGAAAAATCATTAATTCAAGGTTATTTCAATATCAAAAGTAGGCTGAAAAAAATTCAAAAAATTGTTTTTTCGTTTTTTTAAAGGAAATTCAAGTGAAGCATGATAAAAATGAACAATACTACTAATTGATAAGTGAGTCTCAATTAATTTAGCAAAAGGTTTTTTAAGGTACATTTACAAATCAAAATCAAGAATACCTTCTTAACAAAGTGACTAAGAACTTGTTTTTACCAACCCCATTTTTGCTAAATTCACAATGGAATTGTAGTTTACGTATCTATCTACACAAAATTGAAATGAACCATTACGACTTGCAGATAGTAATTATTAGTATTACTAAATCGTGTATGTATGTACATAGTTTGTTGTAAATTTTTACTATTTATTTTGTAATTGTATTAGTTATGCCAATAAAATAAACAACATAAAATAAGCGTTTTCGATTTTACCACATTGATTTTAAATGCTCTAGTTTATATCAAGTTCAACCGCAATAGATTATAAACGATTGTCTTAAACAAGCCTAACAAAAAACTTGCAACTTTGTTAGTACCTACATTCATTAATACGAAACATATTTTTCGATAAAATTTTTTGGTTGGAATACAGCAGCGTTCTTCAACCTTTATAACGCCGCGGAACCCTTTTTCTATTCAAACACAAACATATTTACGACGGACCCTCCTTTGTATGTTAAAACTTTATACAAAAAACACATAAATAATAGTTTATTATTCCATATAATGTACATCTCGTGGAACCCTAGGGTTCCGCGGAAGCTACATTGAAGATCGCTGGAATAGAGCATGACATGATAGCATAACGACGGCTAAGACGCATCAACATGTAACAACAACGTGTTTCATATTTTTACAGGAGATACTATGAAGATACACGCACTAATTTTCTGACCGATAATCCAATAAAACGATTTTGAGAAATTTTGTAGATACACGGTAATGCTATGTAGTCGTGGATAAGAAGTTCTACAACTAAATGTTGAACAATTTTTATGGGCGATTGATTATATGAAATGCGCATGTTCACCCATCCAAGATGCTACAGGTCATTTTATTACATCAGGAGAGCTCAGAAAAAGTAAAAATTGGAATACATATATCACTTTGCTGCATAGTTCAAATTTAAACAGTATTTAATTGTGTAAACACGTCACTAATGATTGTTAAAGTGTATTTTACATTATTTTTAAATTTACCTCGCTTTGATCACGATACATATACATAATGCAAAATAGAAAATAGTATTGAGATGTAATCTCTCAAGCCAAAAATATCTTCTACTCACTGTAGTGTCAATCAAAACCATTTTAGTGAACGGTTATTTTCAGAATTAAACATAATACAAAAATACAAAGAAAAAAAAATTGAATTTGTTGAAAACTCAAGCGTTGTTAAGAGAAAAATCTATAATTACATCTATTGAGAAGTTCAACTTTTGATTGTTCAAATTACAAATTGATATACAAAACATTTACTATTTTATCGTACCAACTGTATATTCGTAACAATTGACATAGCATTTAGATCATAATTGTAAATTTCTCATGTTCATAAATAAGTAAATAATATTCGTCCCGCGAGGAAAATGCTAAACTATAATTTTTTTTCGCATATGTCTGTAAATTAATTGAATTTCACCAATGTTAAATTAAACATATGCCACTAAACAAATGATGCACAATTTTTTAAAATTCTTCTCTTAATTCAAACTAGCAATATAATGTTATAAATTCTTTTTAAAAATATAATATGTACATACCGAATATATGCATATACAGTTAAACAACTTCGTTAAGGTATATGAACAATCATTAAAATAACCCTTTAGGTCCCCATATATATATCCCCTATAATGAATATGACTCCTATAATGAAAAGCCAATTTGAAAAGAAACTTATTTTCTATTTTTACTGGTAGATGTTAATTAAAACACATATGAACATTTATCTTTGTCATAAATAATGAAAATCATAAAAAATTTAATTATTTAAAATAGAATAGAAGTGGACAAGTAAATCTATTAAGTTTTTCTAAATTTTCCGTTGCCGCTAAGTCAAATCATATATTTTTACGTATAACACACTATTCTTCTAAAAATATATTTTTAAAATTAGAATTAGAATGTAAATTGGTGTGACGTTGGCTGCCAATTTGTTGTGCATTGTCAAAGCTCATACATTTTATATACGCATTCGTATATACGTAGAATGATTGTTATAATACCAGTATACATTTGAGTAAGATTATTGAAAATTTTCAAAATAATGTTGGTCCAATAGTTGGTGCATAATGTGTTAAAAAAATAAATTAAATGTAAAATCTATTTACAACCTTAATAAAATAGAAACGATGTGTATAACCTTAGTTTAATGCCAAACTCACTGCAAATTTTATTAGAACTTACATAATATTCGTATTTATGCAGTAATCAGTGTACCAAATAAGCTTAGAATCCCAATGACAAAACAATAAGTTTATTGATAAAGCAAAAATTAAATCAAGTTCAATGTTAAGTAAGATCAGTTTGTTTTTCTGAAAAACACGAGGCGAAGATATAAATCAAATATCAAAATGTTTAGCAAATTAATGTTAGTTGCATGGATTAATTGAAATTAATGTACCAAAACTGTTGATTTTTACATAGGAAACTATTTTACAGAATTTAAATTATGCCAAAACTAAGCGAATATGAAAATATATTTTTTTAAAAGTAATTAATTCCGACACTTATTATTATTTGTGGTTTTGTTATAGCCAATCGATCCAATGAGTCGCTAAGTATAAAATCTGAAGTTTTTAGCGTTAACAGAAAGGCTACATAAATTAACAGATATGTGTTTACACAAAAAAGTTCAAAAAAAATTTACCAACTACAATTCGCCAATTAACATGAACATCAGAGATTTTCTCATGTGGTAACTATAAAGGATGAATTGAGGACAAATGCCCGAAAAAGAGCCAACCACCAGTTAAATAATATTTTCTCTCTTTGCTCTTGGAAGGAATCGCGGTTTTTTATAAAGAACATTGCAACGGAAAAATTAAATATTCGACTGATCATTTTTCAAATAAATATTCTACATACATATTTATGTTTTTAAGTATTTAGCTTATTTTAGAGACAAATTATAACACTCTGCTAGTTGGAAAAATTAACAAGCCCGGCATCCAGGAGGTAAACCTAATTGGAGTATGCTGAATCCAATGGTGCCTAGTCTCATTTCAAAGTTAGTCATGTTTTTGGCACATAGTCAAAAATTTGTCAAAATTTACACTCATTTTCACGTTGATAGCTATTGAACTATTAAAATTTTCGTTTTGCTTTCTTCAGCAAAGTTGTTGCTATTATTCCGGCCAACAATTTTGCCGATCATTTAAATATGAAAAATGGCATCCAGTGGGTCTTTTTATACAAAATGTCGTAAAAAACAGGCATTTTTTTGTTGTTCACCACCAATAGTATTTGAACCGTTACGATTTTCATTATGTTTTCTTCAGCAAAGTTGTTGCGCAAGTCAAGGTAAATAACTTTGCCGAACATATCAATACCGAAAAACCACATCCACATTCACATTTTTGTGTTATTCTTTTTTTCTTTTCATTTCGACGAAAAACGATAGATTAGAAAAGCTGGAAATAAACAAAAACAACACCAATTTACTTAACTACAAAATCAACACCAAACAAATGAAATTTACGACTTAATTATCTATAACTTAAAAACAAACGAGGTGCCAAACAATTGCGCATAACAACAATATATAAACAGCTTCAAAATAAATTATGTAATAGTAGTAAAAAAGAAACCGAAAAAGAGATTATTCTCGAAATCGATGTTTCTAAAAAAGTTAAAAAATTGTCACAATAAGGAAGAAATAAAAACTACAATACATATAAAATAAAAAGTTTTTCATTTAAATATATAAAGTGACAAAAGAACACAAAAAAAAGTGAAAATCGGCTTGTAAAATCTGGTGAAATATCGATAGATGGTTTATACTCAATTGCTTCTGTTGTGTGTGGAAAATTTAAAATTATGACCAATTGCCGCAAAATAAGTCATAAAACCGCTGATTTATATCGACTATACTTTTCACAAAATGATATTAGTGGTGTAAATTGGACGCCGTCTATAGTTTGTACGGCATGCATTTTCCATCTGAATTGATGGCAAAACTCTGGAGCCATAACATCATTCGGTGTCCCGATGTTATGGATAGATCCACAAGTACATGATCCAATTCAATGTTATGGGTGTGCGAATTATATTCTCGGTACAAACAGAAAAAAAATTGGTTCTTTGACATACACTGAAACGACATATGCTCAATTATGGCTGCCGCATTCAGATGAAATTCCTGTTCCGGAAAGATCAAACCCAACTGATTTTCGGTCTTGATATGTTCGGCCCAGAAACGGGTAAGTTTGGAACAAGGGCCAAGCGCCATTGCAGAGGAAACGACCCTGGGGACTTAAGATAAGCGAATAATTCTCTAAATTGTATGAATTACGAATACCATCTGTATATTGCGTGGCGTTTGCTCACTCAAATCTCTAGTTTGGCCATAGCTGGGGGGTTTTAACCTCGATTCCACCAAAAAGGGAAACAACAAATTGCTCAAAGTATGATAACATCGATAATCAAACTTACTACAGGTCTATAACCATTAGTTAAACCAAAATAATTAGTTGAGTGGTGTTAAACTGATTGATGGAAGACCTAAAAAATAATAACCACTGGGATCGTAATGAGAATTGCCGTTTGTATAGTGTGATACATTGTGTGGCTTTAAACCAATTTCGAACACAGGGCATGGTGGCATGAGGAGTGCTGTAAGAGGAAGCATGTTGATCGAAGTTGCTGGAAGCCCAAGCGCAGACAAAAAATTGGTGCTCATTCTTGTCAGTACATATACATAAGCCTTTAGATGGTCTATCTATTTCCAGTAATTATTATTCAAAATAAGTACATTGCCAGCCCTGAACACAACTTTAATAATATGAATTAGATGGTGTTTTAAATTTCGTTGAAGAATATTGAGGATACGGAATGGGCTAAAAAATTTTCTGTATTTATCAATAAAACGCAACTATTTTGGCAATATTTTTATTTAATCTTCAATATAATTTCCTTTTAACTCAATACACTTCATCTAACAATTTTTCAACATTGCTGTGAAATGGTTACAGAACTTGTTTCATAGTAGAAATTGATATCAGTTCGATTTTTTTATAACTAGATCAGTTTTTTTTTTGTATCAATAGAGCACGACATAAGTACACTGCGCCAATTAAAAAACGGAACAGAAATTTTCTTCGAAAAAATACCCAGATTTGAACGCTTGTATCTTGGTGAAATAACAATTTTCAAAAAAAAATTTTTGTTTCTAGTTGAAGGAAATTTTGTTTTCTTTTCGATACTGGAAACCGTTTGGTGCTGTTTGAAACTATAAACGAACTTGCTCGATATTTCATTCAAAAATCCAAATCGGCCATTTTATAGAGAATTTAGAAACCTTGCAAAATGATACTAGGAAAATTTCTGTGCGACCACTCCTTGTCGAGTTATTGAAGTTTTAGTGTGTTAAAGTTTTAGTGTTAAAGTGACTTAACATTTTATCGTAGAGTGCTAAGTTTACAATATAAAAAAATTTACTTCTACGCTTTTTGATACGTTTTCTCTAAAACTGCAGCAATAACTCGCCAAGGAGAGGCCGCACAGAAATTTTCCTAGTATCATTTTGCAAGGTTTCTAAATTCTCTATAAAATGGCCAATTTGGATTTTTGAATGAAATATCGAGCAAGTTTTATAGTTTCAAACAGCACCAAATTTTTTTTTTTTTTAGACATCTTTTGTTTTACTCAAAAAAGTCGTAAAAAAACAAAATAAAATAAAACGGTTTCCAGTATCGGAAAGAAAACAAAATTTCCTTCAACTAGAAACAAAAATTTTTTTTTGAAAATTGTTATTTCACCAAGATACAAGCGTTCAAATCTGGGTATTTTTTCGAAGAAAATTTCTGTTCCGTTTTTTAATTGGCGCAGTGTAGTTATATTTAATAACAAAACCTTCATTTTCGTTTAAAATAAAAATGTTCATTTAAATGAAATAGAATTTAAAACACAAAAAGTTTTGCATTTTAATTTAATCGAAAATTCATAGATTGCGGTACAAATTTGATCAATAACAAAGAAAAATGTAAACAAACAACCCAAAAAATATGTAATATTCTTAAGCCATATTTTTTATACTAGTCAGCGATAAAAATATATTACTATACACACTTACATATTATTTTCTAATGTTGTAAGGTTGCAAAGTCCACCTTAAAAATCCAGTCATGGGAATTTTTTTAATTTTTTTTATCGCCTAAATTTTATGCGAACATATTCAATAGTTTTTTTACCAACCACAAAATTAAATTTCTTGTAATATAAAATAATTTTCCGGATAAATAAGGAAGATAATTAGGTAGTAGGTAGGTACTTTACATTTTACTAAATTTTTGTTGTTATGTTTTTTTAATTAGTTTTATATACAATGTGCTAATGTATAATTATTATTATGTAAATATTGTATACATATTATAATAGAATCGTAACTCCGATACATTTTGTTATAAAATCAGGAGTTACTATGAAATAAAATAAAAAAATTTGTTCAAACATTGTTCTACTTACGATATTTTAACCGCGTGGTTGTTATACGTTTATTAAGCACATGCGTTAATTTGATAATAATATGTGAATCCGACTTAAAACGAACGGATTATATTTAAAATTATTCTTGAACAAATAGATAACAGTCAATATTTTTTTTTTTATGTTGTATTAAATTACTCGTGATTCTTTCCCAAACATAAAACAAATTTACACCTGAATTGCGTCTAATGGAATATGTATGTAAACATATTTTCGATATTTTGCGATCGCGTACGTTCTTGTGTAATTTGATAATAATTTGAAAGATTTTTTCTATTTGATAAGAGGGGCATGTCACAAGTTTTTTCGATAATGCTTAGATTTATAACACATAAAAGTTGCTAAGTTTAGTCTGAAGAAGTTAGAAGTTAAATAAGGTAAAAAAAGAATTTGATTACAACTTACTTCAACAATGATAAGGCCAAAGTATTAAGTAAAAGCATTTAGATGTATTTTAATGCAGATAACAATGGTTTTTATTCAAATCAAGTTGTTTGTTTGCCTAGTAATTATGTAGTTATGATAAATTTGACTATTTGAAATACAAGCGTACCACCAGTACATACATGAATAGATCAGGTTGCTAATTTCACCTGAGATATAAAGAAAGTATAATTTTATCCCATTAAATTGCTGCCGAATAAAATGATTACGACAAAGTGTACATTTATATACATTATATTAAAAATGATTGATTTATGGATTTATAATTTTGACTAACTGATTATAATACTGATAAGAATATTTACTGTATTCGATATTATTATTGGCTTAATTTAATTGGTCGCCAGAAAATATTTTCATTTTTAGTATAGGATGGATTTTTGTTGCCAACGTTTTATTTAATTTTTTTTTGTTCAATAGTTTACTATCCAATAAAATTTCCATTTATTTGCCTTCGTGATCAATAATTTTCCGACCAAAAACTATTTAAAAAGAAGATTTATTCTATTGTATACCTTTCTCATGTGAAATAAATTCAAATTTTTGTTTCATACTTATGAGCATGTTTCATTAGCACATGGAATATGTAAATTTATTTTAAGTTTTTCGCGACAGACCATAATTAATTCGCAACTACGACTTTATTATCTCTTTTGGTATTTTTAAACCGCATAAAATCACAGGTAAAAGTGTAGATTGAAGTTATAATCGTTGATATCGGCGACTACAATCAGTGAATACAATTGACGTTTAAAATCGAATTTATTAATTCTAATTTCGATGTAAATTTATTTATTTCAGATCATAATAAATAATAATAAACAAAATACCTTTATTTAGCAATAAATAATCAATTAAGATGCTGGCCTTTAAAAAGGTAGAATTTATTTGAAAAAATGTATTCTTTGAAAATTTTACTAGATGCCTGATTAAATTTGCTGTTTTACCTGGAGTGGGCTGTTGAAATCCGATCGGAAATGCCGGTAGTTTATAAAATGTCACCTCTAGCAAAACCGACCGGAAAAGAAACCGTATCATGAAATGGTCGGTAAAAATATTAAGCAAATTTTCGTTCAGTATATATTTTTATAAGTTATTTTATATTTTGTTATCGAGTTGTCAAAATAACAAAAAAAAATAACAAACTTGTATTTCTTTTACGACTGATCTGGGTTAAATTTTTCTTATATTTGTATTACAATGGTTCTTAACAGGGACTAATTATTATTCTTCAGAAATCCCGACTAATTGACTAAAAAAAATCGTGAGCCTCATCCACACAAGCTCGCGGAAGAAGTGAAACTTCCAAAAATAATCATAACAAACTTATAGATCATGTTTAAATGTCAAATTTTCAACAACCACAAGAGCTACCATCTTTCTGAAAACTCCGAAAACACAAGCAACTTTCACATAATGCCACAAGGTGTCACTAAATATTTGCTGTCAAAAATTGTATGACATTTTTATGTGTGCATTTTGTAAACATAAACAAAAATATTTTCGTGTTATAAAAGTGATTAATGATTATTATTAATACGTGATAATTAAATTGATTTTGACTATCCCCTTTTGAAAAACGTCAGAAATATTTTTTGATTGTGTAGTGACATCTAGTGGCAAACGCTCTGTATGTACTTCTTTTTTCGGAAAACGCTCGGTACTTTTTCAACAACAGTGCTGCCTCTTTTGGAAAACGCTCTGTACTTTTTCAACAATCGTGCTGCCTCTTTCGGAAAACATGATCTATACTAATGCAAATATTATATGAAGAAAAGCAATAAAAATTAAATTTTATAGTTTGTATGTGCTAGAAAAGGAATCTCACTCTCAAACAATTTCTTCTCTATTTAATTGACTAGTGGAGACATTAACCAAACGTTGCGGCAGAAATCTTAGTAATACTATCTTATTTTTCTTAATTCCATGGTGTAACGAAAAATTTCAAACAATAGGCGAATTACGATACAAACTCTATTTTACTTGTTTTTTGTATTAATCCCTTAAGCACCGAATTTTTTTCAAATCAATGCACCAAAAAAATCTATTTTTTTTATAATAATTAGAACTAATATTTTGACATTATTAGAACAAAAAAAAGCTCTGTTTATTTATTTTTATAAATAAATTTGTTGTTTTTTAATCCAATTTTATTTCGGGGAAATACATAATGGAACGTACAATATGTGACCGGCCGAGTTATGTATCTCGGGTACGGTCTTTTTAGACCATATAGTATTTCTCTAGATATCTCGGGCCTGGTCCTTAAGGGGTTAAAATTGTTTAAGCAAGCAGTAAATGTACTAAATGCCACTTTGATTTGCGTTACATTTTTCATTTCAATAATTTCAAACAGATACGTCGCTAAAGAAGTTTCACTTCAAAAATGTATGCCTCTATTCACAAAACGTAAATTCGCTCTATAACCGTAAAATTTCTGATTAGTACTAAAATGGTATTAACTAATACTAGCTTTACACCGAAGATAGTATTATTATACTATCTACGGTGTAAAGCTAGTATTAGTTAATACCATTTTAGTATAGTATAATACTATTTTGCTATCCGGTCTAAAACCGATGTTTTGACAGTATAATAGCAAAAATAAAATATAATATTTTGATTTGATAGCTATCAAATTTTAATACCTATTATATTTTATTGAAGAAATAAAATTTTGACAGTGAATTATTGATAAATTAGTCAACAAACGTTTTTATGTATTTTAAAATTATTCTTTTTCATTATTTTGTTATAATTTTCTGTTTTTTAAGAATATTTTATGCGGTGTAAAACCGACTACGGTAGATAGTAAAATAGTATTATACTATTTTGCTATTATACTATCTACGGTGTAAAGCCAGTATAAATGTAACTATACTGTTTAAACGTAAATTATGCTCTGTAAGTTTACACTGGCAAATTTGTTGACGTAAGCTGCATATCTTGATTTTATTGGCCCATAACTCTGCAGAGTAATAATTTTTCGATATAATTTTTTCAGCAAGTACTACACTCGATAGCATCTATTTACCTGCAAGAAATCAACATGATTTAATTTGTAGGTTTTGAGATTTCCACTAAAAAAATGTTCTTACGAATCAATTTACGTAAGCTTGATGGTGTCTGTAATTCCTATGAAAATAACTTGTTTTCTTTAGAATTTTGGTGATGGTTTGTGGAACTATCAATGAGTTCAGGAAACAACATTTGATCTCATTTAAGAAAGTGCTCAGATTCTTGTGAGACGTCTTAGTCCCCATGACAATGGTCTCTGGAACGCCATAATGCCAAGGAACGCTTTGCCACCGAGAATCCTCTACGTTCTCTACTAAAGTCAAAATAAATACCTTAACAAACTGACGGTGTAAAGTGATCACATCATTTATAGAATTTGGGTGTGAAATTTAAGACTAAAGGTTTTGAAAAGATGGCTGACGAAATACAAAATCAAATATACACACTTATTTATATATTTTTCTGATGAAACCCGGATTTAATTCACGAAAAAAGCCCCGTCGAATCCCATTCTGTGAAAAATAGTTTACATACCTAAGTCTTCTATGGGTCCTATTTGAATCGCGATATTATAAAACACGATTTGAAAAATCGCGATATTTCAAACCGTGATATGCTCACTGAGAGAAATGATTCGTTGGCATGAGGTTGCGAGAAAATACTTTCCATTGCGATGAACGAATTGTAGTTGCTACAACATAATTTCGGTAGCACCAATTGACTTGAGGTTGGTACAAACAAACTACGGTAGACACTAATGCACAGATAGTTGCAATAACTTCGTTTCCAAATTTTCAACTCCGTTGATGCTAATTTCCTAGATATTCGTTGTCAGAACCGAATGAGCCTAATAGTTTTTAAAGTATCAACCTCGTTTCAGTTGCCACAAACGTAATTTTGTTACACCAATTAAACGAGGCTTTTGTGACAACTGCGAACAAAACTAACTGACTAATGCTGTTGCGAGAATAATATTGTAGTTCAATGTAATCATATCATTCTGTCGTTGTACCAAAATATCAAAGTGGAATTATTTATTTTGGAATTCCGTTGCTACAACTAAATATAGAATATGTCATGTTTAAATAATACAAAATGAGGAGGGTGTTATATGAGGAGAGGGTAGATTCACTATTTGAAAAAATTACAAAATGATTTGTGGTTATTTTGTAAACAAGAACACCACATGAATAATATAAATTGTTTTATAATGTACGCGATAACTGACACCTAATCAATGGCGGATCGAAAACTGCATATAACAAAAATAGCAAACAATTTGTGTAAATCAAAGTATCCTGGAAAACTTTTATTGACATTTACAAGCGATTTTTTGATTCCCCGAACAAACGCAATAGTTTTCTTGCGTTTCAAAAACAATTTTTTTATGACGAATTGTAAAAAAATCTAAAGGAATTTCAATGAAACTATGATATACAATTATTGTTTCTCATTTTTTTTATATGTAGTTTTCGATTTATATGAAATTTTATCTTAATCTAGGGTGTTTTCTTTTATTCATTCCATAGAAAGAACAGAAGGAATAGAATATTGATCACGTGACCTCGGAATATTCCGTACGTAATGTAATAAAAGAACGGATTGGAATAAATGGAATACATTTTCCATAGCACGAAATTTTTTATTTTGAAAATTAGGAAACAAGTTAAATTTATTAAATAAATAATTTTATTATAATTAATTAAAGTTGCAAATTATTTGTACGTGAAAACACATAATGCAATATTAATTTTAATTATAAAAAAAACTGGGATTTTTTGTATCCGCCAAGCTCTATTTAAAACTATTATCATGTAATAAAACTAAAAATATTTTCAAAAATTTTAATTTTTAACACCTTAAATAATTAATTTTATCATAATTAATAATTTCTTTTCCATAATATCTACGATTTAATTCAATTTAATCATTTAAATTGTAAGCATCGCACATAATTACAAAACGTCAAACGGAATATTCTTTTTATTCCACCTTTCGATGTAGTACGAAAAGAATGCATTCTGAATATTCCGAATAAATAAAAGAATGGACTAAAAAAAGAATAGAAGGAATGGAATGAATAAAAGAACGATTTACGTCACTTTCGGAATGTCCGGAATATCCAGAATGAATAAAAGAAAACACCCCTAGTTGCGATGACCGAATTGGTGTCGGGACAACTAACTTATCGATTAGTCCAAACGAATTGCGTTTGTGGCAAACTCTACCGCAATCATGATAAACGAATTTCATGTTGGCATAAATAGACACGCGAATATAATTCGCTAAGTCAGTACGTTCTGCTTACCACTTAATGTATTAAGCGAGAATTGTATTTTTGTAGTTCGGTCGTAGCTACTTGATAAGTAGGTTGTACTTTTGAGTACGAAACCGAACTACCAATATAATTGAACTCAAGTAAAGGAGGGTTCTCATTTTTGAGCGTCGATACATTTATATTGACTCTGTGGTAAAATAAAGGGTGCGGGGAGGATATTTCTACTTTTTTCTTAATAAAACTAATTTGGTTAACTGAACTGGCAACAATCCTATTCGGTTGGAGAAAACAAATGAATGCGGTTGCGTCAACTACTTCTGATTATGTAGTAACCGAAATAGGATTGCACTAACCGTGCAAAGAAAGTTGCTTTAATAACCAAGTCTGTTATTACAATCGATCAGTGATCACGACAACTATAATTTGTAATATTCCTAAACGAATATTCGATTAATTCAACCGAATGATCGATAAGCTCAACCAATGGTCGGTTGTAATACAGTATATTTCGTTCTTCATACAAGCTAATTCCTTTAGGCTAACTAAAAAGGGTTAGTTACAACTTCTTTTTCAGTTCTGATAAACAATAAAAAGAGGTTGTCGTAAAGTTTAATTAAAATGTATACAGGACCGAATAATTCGGTAGGGCAATTGATTCGGTTGTCGCAAACGCTTAGTTCTCTGGGTGGCTGTTATTTGAGACCGTTGTGTTGCGTTCTTTCGTTCCTTCCCTCCTTCTGAAATTTTTTTGAATCAATTTCATTGGTTAAGAATGACGTTATTTTTCATTCTGGTTCCTTTGATGGGATAAAAAAAAATTCAGAACGAACGAAAGAACGCAACACTGAATGCGCCTTAAACGAACTTGCTGGATATTTCAGTCCCTAATCCAGAATATCCATTTTATAGAGAATTTAGAAATCTTGAAAATGATACTATGGAAATTTCTGTACGTTGATTTCTTGTCGAGTTATTAAAATTTTAGAGAAAACGTATCAAACAGCGTAAATAACATAGTTTATCTTGTAAACTAAGCTTTTTACGATAAAATTTTAAGTATCTTTAAATTTTACGTTATTTTAAGGGCAAACAATAATTTAATTAATTAGATCGGGCTATCGAAATTTTAGTGGAAAAATAACCAAACAAATGAGACACGCATATCAGGCGTAATTTTGGTGGTTCAAGATCAAATAAAAATTAAGTTTTTACAATAAAAAATGTGATATTTTTTATTTTTAATCTTGGGTATTTTTTCGACGAAAATTTCTGTTCCGTTTTTTATTTGGCGCGTATTTCACAATAATAAACCTACTTAGTCATAGTGCCTTATGTTCAACAAATATGTACTTGAACATAAAAATTAGAAACTTTGTTTATTCAAAATATTAGTACTTGTAACAAAACCTTAAGTATATATACTGCTGTTTACTTATATTATCATCATAACTAAATCATCTTGTATAATTTCAAGTCGTCAACTTTTTATGTTTTGTTGTATGAACTAGAACTGTGATGGATTTAGTTATCTTAACTAATAAACAAAATACATACGTGATTGCGATACATTTATAAGAATGCTGCGTACAATTAACCTATTTTTGACCAAATTTATTAAATTAACACCATAATAAAAATAGTATGGTGTAGGTGAACGCGTTTGGGTTAATTATTTACACGTTTTTTTTTGATAAAAAAATTTAATAATTTTCTAAATAAACTCTATTTTAGGCAATTGCTGCTCTAATTTAATGTAGAAGCCCAAATGCATATATATGATTCATTTAATTAGTGTTAATTAAGAATATTTATTTCATTTTGTTTGATACGAGTGTAAGTGTAGAGCTTAAAAGTTCAACGTTTTTGATGGAATTAAATTTAAATCACATATAGCTTCTAATTGTCAAGTTTAATTTATTTAAAAAGTTCTATTACATATCGTTGCTCGGCGATTAGACGTGGTAAATCCAAAATCATAGTTTTAGAAAATTGCGTTTAAAGTTGAAAGATGTTGGTAAAAGTAAAAAAGGAAGAATTTTAAATTCTCCAAAACACAAAACTACATATGATAAAAAAGTTTTGAAAAGAGAAAAATTGTGCTGATCTATAGCAAAAAACGATATTACGACAATACAATAACGGCGACGATACATAAAACCAGATTAAACTATATTCGATTGGTCAAAACTGAACGTGGCAATGGCAAGAGAGTATGTAATATATCATTATACGGATGTTCAATTTGTTTAATTAATATTATTCACCGAAAGTACGTTACACAAACATGATTGTATTTGATCTTTGTCTAGTTTAGGGGTTTTAAGAGTGACATTTGCTAATAATCGGCCGAATTCTGAGTTCAAAAATTGTATGTTATGCTCTGTTATTATTGTTTTTCAATATAATTTCTTATAGGAAGCGAGGAAATAAACTGACATAAACAAATGCGTAATTTGTTTAGGATAAACAAAGCAAATATATGAATTTGACGTTTTTTCGTTTTATGTTTATTTGAGATATAAATGTTTGAACTTCACTAAACTCGGTTTTATTATTCGTTCCCTAGGTTTACCGTTTAAAAATAACCTTTCAATTGTTGTGAGGTGGTACATATTTATAAAATAGAATTTGAACGGCTATATTTTTTACCACAATAAAAAATATTCCTTTCATTTTTAAGCAGTAAATAGCTCAGACGATTAAGATAATAAAGCCGCCAATAATGGATAATCATGCTTTAAAATTCGTTCGAATTACATCACAAGTTAAAATAATCTAAGTTATCACCACTCAAACTTTATAGTTAATAGGTTTAATTATTTCAGGGTCACCAGCTTGTTTCAATCCAATAATAACTAAACTCTAATACAGTGACCGAAATTGAATTAGCCTCATACCGTTTTCTTAAAAAAAATCACAAATTATTTAAAATAAAAAAATATATTAAATTTATATCAATTAGTTTAAGTATTACAAAAGAAAAAAATATATGTTTTGTCAAAAATAGCGAACAGTATTAATTTCATTTAATTAAAACATAAAAAAATGTGCGAAATTGAATTAGCCTCAACTCAAAGGCCATTAGAATTATTAGAAAGTAACCTGGACTGTTGACTTCTTTTATTGTTTAATACTTTGTGTGTCCACCTTGATTCTTAATTGCCTCGAATAAACTATCGGGCATGCTTGAAACTAATTTCCGGAGGACTTCTACTCGGATTTCGATCCATACTTCCCGTACCCGATTTTTTAATGCAATCACTGATTGAAACTGTTTCCTATTCTTACATAATTTTCGAGAAAGGATGCCCCATAAATGTTCAATAGAGTTTAGGTCCGGGCTGCAAGCTGGCCAGTCCATCAGCTCAATATTCTTCTCGCTAAACCATTTTTTCGCCTCCTTTGACGTGTGAATTGCTACATTATCTTGCTGGAAGATAAAATTTGACCCCATTAGACCTTTTGCATGCTCAGTTAAAGCATTTTCGTGTAATCTCTCGATTTCATTTTGGTAGAAATCCATGCAAGTGAAAGTTTTCCATTGTCCAGGTTTTCCAAATCCAGGCAAATGAACGTTTTCCATTGTAGCAAGATCCTCCCCAAACCATAAGCGATCCTCCACCATTTCGGTCTCTTTTCTAAGGTCATAAATGGCCCTGATGGCTATCAATATTACTGGTATGACCTTATAAATGAAACCGAAATCCGTTTAAATAGGAACTTTGGTGGTGGATTGCTTATGGTTTGGGGTGGATCTTGCTACAATGGAAAACGTTCATTTGCCTGGATTTCTACAATGGAAAACTTTCACTTGCATGGATTTCTACCAAAATGAAATCGAGAGATTACACGAAAATGCTTTAACTGAGCATGCAAAAGGTCTAATGGGGTCAAATTTTATCTTCCAGCAAGATAATGTAGCAATTCACACGTCAAAGGAGGCGAAAAAATGGTTTAGCGAGAAGAATATTGAGCTGATGGACTGGCCAGCTTGCAGCCCGGACCTAAACTCTATTGAACATTTATGGGGCATCCTTTCTCGAAAATTATGTAAGAATAGGAAACAGTTTCAATCAGTGATTGCATTAAAAAATCGGGTACGGGAAGTATGGATCGAAATCCGAGTAGAAGTCCTCCGGAAATTAGTTTCAAGCATGCCCGATAGGTTATTCGAGGCAATTAAGAATCAAGGTGGACACACAAAGTATTAAACAATAAAAGAAGTCAACAGTCCAGGTTACTTTCTAATAATTCTAATGGCCTTTGAGTTGAGGCTAATTCAATTTCGCACATTTTTTTATGTTTTAATTAAATGAAATTAATACTGTTCGCTATTTTTGACAAAACATATATTTTTTTCTTTTGTAATACTTAAACTAATTGAAATAAATTTAATATATTTTTTTATTTTAAATAATTTGTGATTTTTTTTAAGAAAACGGTATGAGGCTAATTTAATTTCGGTCACTGTATGTTTTAAGTTTCATATGTATTTAAAATTAGATTTTTGATCAATTTACAGGTACTAGCAGTAAATTGATAAGCAAGTTTCATTTTGCGATCAAAATCCTTGCTCAGATTTTAAAACGTAACTGGATGGATTTAATATAAAACGCTAAACTAAATAATTGTTTAACTGTAATATTGTTTGTCCACGACTAACTTTATACTTATATACCATCAATTATAATGATATCCATTATTCACTGCTAGTTTATCTGGTAGTCTCTTCTTTCATTATTCACCAGCGATATTTATACATATGGATAGGGGATTGACCAAAAATCACATTGATTTACGTCACAAAAAATGGAGCAAATTTTATTTTATTGTCTACTACTCTTTTATATACTCCTCTTTATCAAAAAAAGTATTTCCGAATAAGTGCCGAACTTGAATAAATTTCATTTCGAAATTTTTCGAAACAGATTTTTTTTTAAATTGAATGGAATAAATATTGGATAATGTTTAATTATATTTAAATTTAAAATAATTAATTAATTATATCAAATTTGAATTGTTAAACTTACGCTACCAGTTTTCGTACACTAATTTAAGAATTAATAACCATTTATTCCTTTAAATTTCAAATACATCACTGAAAAATATCAACAACAAAAAATTCGAGTAAAACGTCAAAAATCTAGCATAAACAAACATTCAAGTGAATTTTCATTTTTTATTTTTAAAATGTGTTTTAATATGTTACCATGGTTACTACTACTTTTATATTATTGTATCTGGCATGCTTTCAATTTGCAACGTTTATTTATTCCGTCTCTAGGTGATAGCTACTTCTTTACTGCCTCCCACACATGAATTTGAATTTGGTATTCGAAAATTCGGATTTAAAGACAAGGACGAAGGTTTTTTTCTTTCTCTGTCACACACTAAATACTTTTTCGGTTTCTCCATAAATTTTGTTCTATCCCCTATGTAAATTATATCAGTTTTCAAATTTTGTAGTCTTGCCATTTTCATTATAATTAAATTGAGACGTCAAAATGTCGACAGAAATTATATCAGGATTCAGTTTTTTCTAGATCTTGTTAGTGGAAACAGTGTCCTTCAGGAACGATTTTTTGCTTCATCCTTGAAAATGTTTACACTCAAGTACATAACACCCTGTGTTTTGGGTGAAGTTCTGCGATATTAAAAGTAAACTCAGTCGCTTCAAGTTTCTGTGATTCCGAAAGACTTTCCTCGAAAAGCTGTCCCAAGCAAATTTGCGGCATAATGTAGCGGTTGTAAGCATTTTTCGGCCCATTATTTGAGGATACTTATAAGTTCTTCGTAATTGGCGCATTTATTTTATTCAAAACCTTGTTTTATATTAACAAAACAGTCCACCATTCTAGACAAAACTGCTTTTTTGACGTTCTCAAAAAATATGTCTATGTAGCAATCGGAGATAGTACACAGTAAACACTCAGTTTCAACTAGATTCGGTGACGAGCATCCTGGAGACGTGCCTTCTGGATTGGATGACGTCCTCTTGGTTGATATCATTAATTAATAGTTTGTAGCATTCTTTTTGAACTCAGAACAGAACGGAATGGAGAACGAAATTTATTAATTACAGAACACACATAATTGCATAATGAATATTATATAAATGTAAAAGGAAAAAAGGTCTAGATTCAGTTTTTTTAGTATTTTGTGAAATCACTTCATAGAAATCACATCGATCCTTTCCAAATTTTATTTAAATATTTCAAAAGTAAATTGCCTGAGCAACAAAAATGATGCAATTTACTTCCTAGTAGCGAATAATGAGAGAAGAGACTACTAGATAAACTAGCAGTGAATAATCGATAATAATGGATATAATTGGTGAAACAAACGTATAATGAGTAGCTATATTATACGTTAATCGTGGACAAACATTTTTAAAAATTAAGTTTATACAAACGTATTTACCTAAAATTTATCGTTCCTATACGTTAAAAGTGCAAAAATACTTTTTTTTTTTAAATTCATTATTTTAATACTGCGTTCCATTTAACGTTGCAAGTACTCATAAGAAGTACTTCTAGCTACATACAGCTACTCGTACTATATTATCTACCATTGAACTACTAATAAATTATTTTTATTTCACTTATTTCACTGTTATTTATATTATGTTAATTACCAATAAATGATGTTGTTCACTTAAAGGTTAAAACATGAAATATACATAATATGTAATATTAGTTTCAAGATCACACATAAGATTACGACCAAAAGAAATACGATTTAAAAATATGTATGTACTTAATGTATTTTAGAAATTGATAGCTGCTTTTTCACATCCAGTACTACAAATGGTTAAGCGCAAAGGAGATAAGTGTGGAGAAGAACATTTCAACATTGTAAATATAAAGTGTAGTCTATGGATGTTTCAAAATTCAGGAGGATGTATCGGAAATGTCTTCACTTGTTGTGAAAGCTTCTAGATACATACATCCACTATTCACTAATGAAGAAGTGGGCACTTGAAAAATTGGAATAAAATATTAACATTTAGAATTTTTCTACAATCTCTACAAAGATACGAAAAAAATACAATTAAAAATAATTACACCAATATGTAACTATGGGCGGCACCATATCCTATACGATTCGTCTACATTTCATCAATTGAATCGTTTATTCTTGAAAGAGCTCATGTCCACTTTTTGTCAAAATTAGTATTATGACGGTTTTGTATCACAGGATTTTTATGACAAGACGAAATTACCATATGGTTAATGTAACGGTACCTACCTTGCAACAAAAAAATCATTTATTTCTAGAAAGGTCTCATGTCAAAAAAGTTTTTTTTATTTCCTGAATAATTTGAAAAAGTGGACATGAGCCCTTTCAAGAATAAACGATTCAATTATTGTGCTCAATAAAATTATTCAAGGGTTAGTGGGAAGCTTGTATTTGGGATTTAGAGTGGAGGAAATATTTTAACATTCCAGGGGCGTTAATCTCGAATTCCACATCCATTTTCCACATGTAGATATCAGCCAAAATTCATAAAAATAAATGGAATAATGAAATCTTTTCGGTACTAAGGGAATTTTTCCGAATGGGTAAAAGCAGGTGAAAAAAAATCCCCATATAGGGTATTTGGTTGCATGTGTAATATACATACATTTATGAATTTTGACAAATCTGTACATGTGGAAAATGGATGTGGAATTCGAGAATAAGGCCCCAGGAACCAAATTAAAAACATTTCGATTTTCCATGATGACTGATGGAGTTGCTGTATCATTTTCACTAGCAAAAGCATGAAACAAAATTGAACCTTTAAAAAAAATTAAAAAAAGTAGAAAAATGTGGATGAAGAAAAATAGATGGAAACCTAATGAATATGAAAAAATATTAATGTTTATGAAGTTATGATCGGGCTTGACCTTGGATTGAGATTAATTGTAGGAGGCACAAGAAATGGTTGTCCAAATAAAATATAAAAATAATTACTATAGACATCTTACTGGAGAACCCCAAAGAACTTCTAAGCTAAGAAAATAGACAAAAATATTGGCGAACACTACATAAAATGGCTGGTGATTATTTAAAATTTATAGATTATCAATAGTCAATTTTTAAAGAAAGACAAATAAAAGCAGCGCAGCGAAAAGGGGCTAGGCTTAAACTAAACAAATTTATTTGTGTAGAACAGACATGCTCACGTAGAAGCTCTAGAGCGGCTAGACGCTCTTGAAAAAATAATATGTAATAATTGTAAACAATAGAAGAGCGGATGCCCGCTCTTTATTATTAATACGAATATTAAAAAGTAATAAATTCCATTTCACTGTTCCGTTATAAATTCAATTTTAGATTTACTTTTTATTGTTAGCTACACTGCAATTTTGCGTATATCATTTTGAATTTATTTTTGTTTCGTTTGCCGTTCGGTAACAACCTATAAAACGTGATTTGATATAATAATCAATTTGAAGAAGTACATAATTTTTAAGTTGTACGTTTTGGTCTCGATCCCCTTCATTTACCATCATAACCTCATCCGCCAGCGATTTTCAAGCAATCCAGGGAACAGAACGTAGTAATTTAATTTCTGGCTATAAATTACTGCTTCTGATTAATGCAAATCAGCCTGCTCTTTCAGTATCTATGTGATGGTGCTTTTATAAAGGATGTTTTTCTGAAAATATTAAATTGTTTGGGAGAACCTGCAAACAACATGTACATTCTGATTAACAGTATTCCTTTGTCAAGAGCCTCTGTAACGAGACAAATCCAGGACATAAGCCGTCAGTACCATCAGCACTATTTTACATCAGCTTATTGATTTCGATAAGTTGGTTAGAAATTTTCAAAATTAATTGTTATTCATTTTATAATTCAAACATTTAACAGTGTATTAATTTTTACAATAAATTTTTTATTGAACTATAAAAAATATAACTGCATTTTCATATAATTTAAAAAAAATGTATGTCCGCTCTTCGGTGTAATTCACATGACCATCTCTGGTGTAGAACAAGCCTGCCATCACCTGGCCAAAGAGATTATTGGACCAGTCAATAAAAAAGCACTCATAATCATTCGGTTTACAAAAATAGCTGGAAACTCACCCATTCGTGGATATGTGAGGACTCCACAGGCGAAATTACTATGCGCATTAAAGCTAAGAGTCGATGTCCTTGAAGTCGCGGAATATAGAACAACGACATACGTTCAAAATGTCATCAACAACACATTACATCAAGATAAACATTTTGTATCTAGGGCTGTGCCTATTAGATAATAGAAGAAAATATTCAAATTTTTATATAAAAAAATAACGTCCAGCTACACCTTGTAATGTTCGACGTTAGCCTTTTATTTGTTTAATAAAAGGTTTAACTTTTCAATTTATCATATAGTTGGTCTGTCATAAATTTTATCATCCATTGAATCTTGGGAAGCTAATCAACAAAGAGCAACACAGTTTTGTATTATAAAATAATACTAATTTGTAAATGAAATTTTTGGCGCCATTTTATGAACAATTAGACTGATGACGATGACTATATAGATTTGCATTGGTTTTGGTAAGATTCCAATGCTATTAATTATTATAAAAAAAATTTAATTTCAGCTAACATTCGTTAAACACATAGCTGAAATCACGTATAAGATATGCAGATATATTTCTTACTTATTTTACCCATTTTATTGAGTTTTATTTCAAAATGTCAACGTTAAAAAATCAATCAAGAATCCTCGATCAAAATAAGGGATTTATTTATGTGCTTGTCATTAATAATGAAATTTTCAATATTTTAAGCGTATTATACTACAGGAAATTCATTTGGTAGTTTGTATTGTAGAATTTTAGTATTGTTAGTACCTATCGTTTTTCTATCTAAAATCGAGGAATTATGTAAAATCACGCATAATATTTCTTAAGTATTTTAAAGTATTTATTTTTAGAAAGAAAATATATTGTTCGTTACTTCGATGTGTATTGTATTAGAAAATAACAACAACAAAATTAGTAAATAAATAGAAAAAAATAGCTTTAAAAAAGTCACGCGAATTGTTGGGCAATTTTTCAAAATTATTATTTTTATTGTTGAGATTTACGAAAAGACTTTGAAAATTTAACAAAATCTTTAAAACTTTTTTTAGTTTTGTGTATTTTAGATTTTCGAAAAATATCCAACATTCTGTTATTCTTTGAGAACTTCGATTTAATTGAATTTATCATACCTACGTAATGTTGGCATAGTATAATTTCATAAAAAAACCGAGACTCTCTGTCTGTGGAAACAAAAACAAAACAAAAAATTGGTCGATAAAGTATCGCAAACAAATTATATAATATGTACATATTATAGTTTACGGCAATGGTTGGTATTTTTATTAATAAAAAGTCGCAATTTAAGTCATGTCAATTTTCAAAATATTTCTAAACATATTTTAACACCTTGAAAATAAAAACATTTTTCTTATGTTATTAATTTGATGACAGACATAGTTTTTCGAAATTAATACATGATGTACATTTTTTTGTAGATACGAGAATTTATATTATTATTTGTAAAGCTATAAATAGTGGCAAAAATGTATTTAAAAATTCTGAAACTAACGAACGTTGTGCACGTAACACTAATCTAATATAAACATGCGCTCGACTAATTACATAATTTTTAATGCTGCCTAATTGTTTCCACTTTCCAAACTTAATTTATCAATTATAAAAACTATGATCAGTTTATTTGTAAAATAAATTCTGTATCTGCATATTGTGCCACCATAATTATTAATTAATTTAAATAAAATAAAAACATTAATGCACACACAATAGATCATCCATTGAATCTTGGGAAGTTAATCAATACATTGAAAACGAGGAACGAGGTTATCTAGGCGCAAGTATGGGGAAGTCTATTAACGTCATTATATAATTTAATTGCTCATCTATGGCGAATTTAATTATAAATTTACGATTTAAAAAAAAATTATTTTAATATCGATAATATGAACAAAATTTCTATAAATATCGTTGAATACACTAGAATATATTGATATTTTTGTTTTTGGTGAGAAAAATTATTGTCTTCTATGAAGTCTTATTTTCATGAATCACATGTTATCAACTCAGAACGAAAAAATAGAAAAAATTGTACGTAAACATTTACTACACATAATGTAAAGAAATATTATGAAATAATTTAAATAATTTATTGCGTGTATATAATTAAACCGCCAAAGTAAAAATATAAAAAAATATTTGGCGGTTGTTTAAATTGGCAACCACAAAATAACGTGATTTTATGTAATACAATTATGTATCCTATTCATTCATAGAAAAAATTAAAGATAAACAAAAATATTCTCTAGTAGTAAATATTTAATTAATTTGAGATGTATGTAAGTTTCAAGAACGGTCTAACTAAATTTTATTCTAATTTTGTTTTCATTAAATTTAAGCTATTGAGCTCAATTTATGTTTTTTGTTCAAGGCTTTTACTAATTATTTTTATTTATTTACACATGTACAGTTACGAATTACATTACGTATTTTGTTAGTAATAAAGGAGCTCTACTGAATCACATTTTATTCATCTAGGTTAGATTAGGTATAGGTGTCGGTCCATTAGGACCAATCATAGACACAACAAAATGGTCCGTAGCCATACTACAATTTATTGTTTTTCCTCCAACTCATTAAAATCATTTTGAGCTGTTAACGAAACTGTTGAGTTACTATTTTGTCTTGTATTATGTGGTGGTTAAATCGTTGTCATTCTATCGGTATTATTCCGATAATAAAATAATTTCCTGCATTTGGATTGAAAAAAGAAAAATAACACATTCGAAGTTGTTGTTGTGAATCCAGAGGCTGATGTTAGGCTTTATAATAATTTCATTTCTAGGTTGGGCTAGAAATCCAACAATAACCCATGCTCCTTTCATCTTGAGTCTTGTGTTTATCCCCCTACATGACCGACCAACTTATGCCTGTCTAGACTATATAAACTATTTTGAGTAAGCAAAATTCTAGTTTTCTAATTAGAATTTCAATGTTTCTTTATTTTGTCGATTTCGACATTCTTTATAAAAATAAAATTTTATTCGCTGGCTTAAAACTTTAATAAACCAATTTAAATTTACTTTAATTATTTAATTGTTTAATATTGCGTTGCTTCAAACCTCACTTCCGATGTCAACGAAAATTTCCTTAAAATACTCTAGTAATTAAGACTAAAATCATTATTATGTTAAATTATATCGGTTTATTTATGTTTTTACCAAATTTTGCTATTCGTAATGATAAAATTATTGATTATAAAATATTTTTTTATATAACAAGTGCATTAAATTTTTTTTTTGTTTTGTTTAATTACAGATTATAAAACATCGTTTAAAATTGATTTAACATCACAGCCGAATAAAGAAGGGAATGGCAAATTATCATCAACGTCATCAGAATTATCGAATAATGAAAATCGAAATAGTTTTAACACAAATAATAATTATAATTACAATAAGTATAATAATAATAGTAGTAATGCAGCACTGCCTAATTCAACGTCATCACAATCGCAACAGCAATACAATAAAACATATCTCCCGTATAAAAGACGTCCATTTTCATCAAAAAGCTTAAACTACAATAATTACTATAGTAATAACAGTAGTTCGAATGGCACCTACAGATCAAACTATCGATATCGAATAAATAATTATAATAATAATTCTGAAACAAGCAATAATGATAGCAGCCAAATTAATAAAATCGCATCATCTGAGAAGAAGGAATCAAATTTTAATGAAGGTAAGTAAGCACGGAATTAATCAATTTAAAGAATTCAATTTGGTGCAAATTTTTAATAAGTGTGTAACAGATTAAATCGTATCAACTTTATTTAGGCGCATAGTACTACCATAGACAAAATAGTATAAGATAAACAACTTTGGTACTAACCTGTTACATATAAATTAAAGTATTATAATTTGTCGAACAGTTTGAAGGAAGATTGAACGAAAGGCATATATGTTTTATCTCGTGTCGTCATAAACTTTTCTACTGAATGAACATGAATGACGAAAAGAAATAAACATATTCGCTCTACTCCTTTTATTATTCAATTTAAATAACACAGCCTATCTCGGTTTACATTACGTAATAACCAAATTCAAATATGAGACAGATATATTATGTAGGTACATCGATATTTTTATTCTTAAAAAAAAAAATCAAAATTGAAAATATATAAATGTAATATATATTTTTAATAAAGTATAAATGCTTCAAGCAAAATCTATACGAATTACGAATAATAACGTACAGATTAGGCGCACTTATTTGTAAAATTCATAATTTGATTTTGCCGATTTCCAATTGAGAAACAATTAATATTATGTATGTCACGTCATATTTTCTTTCATTTATAAGCATTAAGGTAACCTATACGTAAATATTATTATTATTGTTTTGTTTTCTGAAAACGTATATTTACAAAATACTACTGAGATCAAAAAGAAGTAAGACTTTTCCATCGAGCGGCCTTATCCAAACGAGTAGTTTTATTTTTCTTACGTTGGTAGTACCCTAATAGACTTCTGTGTCAAAATCTGTAGGAGTTATGAAATACGCTTCACATTCGCCTTGTGACCGTATAAGTGGAAACACGTATATTGTGAAAAAAGGAGTTTTTTAAGCAGTGAGTGGGAAAGTGAAAAGTGGTGAAAAATCAGAAAATTCAAAAAAAAAAAGGAAATAAAATTCCAAAAATAAAAAGAGACAATAAAATAAAAAAGTTTGTGAAGAAAATCAAAAAACCAAAAATAGAAAATAAAACAGAAAATCAAAATGGCGGCCCAAGCCGACCAAACAATTTAATAAATGAAAGAAGAACATCAGATGCAGATTTCATGGGATATGAAGAAAAGGAAATAAAACAAAAAAGAAAATTAATTAATAATAACAGTGACGGTGAAACGGAAAGTAAAATGGCTAGACATAACAATATTAAAACAGGAAAAAGCGAAAATAATAAGATCGAGAAAATGGATGAGGGTAAAAATATTAACAACGAAACAAAAGATCAGCCAACTAGACCAGAAAATAAGTACCTAAATAACGATAAAGGACCATTCTACGTGTTAGTAAAGGCTAGAACACCAAAAAATATGCTGTGTGTGATTCTGTCAAGAGTGTTTATACAAAACCAAGTGAAAATAATAAACATAACCGAAGTTAGCAATAAACTAGCGAGAGTGGAATTCGATTCGTATGATAAAGCGAACAAATGCGTGAGAAAAGACAATCCAGTACACATAACACTAATGGAAAAAGGGTACACTTGCTTCATACCGAAAAATTATACACACGTGGAAGGAGTCATCAGAGGATTGGCGGGGGAGTTCACGATGGAAGAAATAAAAGCAAACCTGACCTGTGATTATCCAATAACCCATATAGAGACCCTGCAAACATGGGATAGAGAAAAAAAAGAATTAAAAAACACAAACATTACAAGAATTGAAATAAGAGCAAGCGAACTACCGAAACAAGTATCGTTCTACGGAGTTAAAATAAAAACAGGGATGTACATACCAAAAATCAAATTTTGCTCAGCGTGCCTTGGCTACGGACACTTTAAAAAAATTTGCAGATCACAAATTAAAAGATGTAGTAAATGTGCAAAGCCAATGACACAAGAAAATCCACACAACTGTCAAGAAAAACCAGAATGTAGATTCTGCGAAGGAGAAGAGCACTTCACAAATTCAAAAAACTGCCCAGAAAAGAAAAAACAAAACCAAATTAAAATGCATATAATAAAACATAAAACAACATATAGAGAAGCAATGAACGCATTGTACCCTAAACAAAAAAATATAAGTAAAGAATTGGACCTACAGATCTATCCAAATATATCAAAGAACAACAACACAACACCTAACGCATGGATCGAAAGGGCAAATAGAAACGAAGGAATTATAAAGGAACAAAGAATGAAAATTGACCAACTACAAGAAGCGTTAAGTAAAATCACAAAGATGTGCAATACGACAATTGAGTCTCCAGATGTGTTCACAATGGAAGTGAAGGAGGCGATCAATAATCTCAAAATAAAATAAAATGGAAAACAACTTCAAAATCATGCAGCTAAACATAAGAAGCCTTAGAAGCAACATAAATCTTCTTGAAGTATTTATGAACAAACAAAAAGTGGACATAGCCATATTAAATGAAACATGGACACACCTAGATAACAAACCACAGATACAAAACTACAAATTAATCACAAGAAATAGAGAGGATGGATACGGAGGAGTAGGCTTTCTAGTTCATAAAAAAGTAGGAGTAAAACAAGTAGATACAAATTTAAACCTAACACACATTGAAATAATACAAATTAAAATAAAAGTTCTAAATAACAATTTAAACATAATAACATTCTATAACCCACCAAACGGTAATAGAAACACGGAAATAGAAGAATTTCAAAAAATCATAGATAAAATGGAAAACAGCGAGAACACAATAATAGCAGGAGACATAAACGAGCACAGCAACATGTGGGGACAAGCAATAAGAGAAAGCAGCACAGGGAAAAAAATAGCCGAAATAATATCAAATAGCAGTCTACAATTGCTAAATAATGGAAAACCAACAAGGCTAAACCTAAGGAACCACACAACGTCAACACTGGATATAACCCTATGTACCCAGGATATATTCAACAAAGTGTCATGGGACTGCATAGAGGAAAACGTCGGATCGGATCATTTACCAATAATAATAAACATCAACATAAATAGATTTACAAGGAAAGAGATCATAGACTGGAAAAAGGTAATTCAGGAAACAACAAACATAGAGGAAATAGAGAACAACGAACAAAAAAACATAGAAACGATATTAGAAGAAATAATAATGCAAAACACAAGAATAGTAACGTGTAATCATAGAAATAACCCAAAAACATGGTGGAATGAACAACTACAAAGGCTATGGAACATAAAAAAACAAAAGCAAAAAATATACAATAGACAAAAGGACCTATACACGGCCACGGAACTATTAAGATCAATTGCAATTTTGAAAAGGGAAATTAAATCAGCCAAAAGGAAATCATGGGAGAATTTTGTAACAAGCATAAATCCAAACATAAATACAAAACAATTATGGAATAAAATAAATAAATTAAAAAATAAAAGAGGAAACGGCTTCAACCTGTTGGAGGATTATGATATGGCAAAAAAATTTCTAAACGAAAACTTCCCAGAATCTATTGAAGAAACAAGACTACCAATGGAAACAACAAGCGTGAAGCAGTATAAATTTAATGATAAAATAATAATAGAAACATTAAAACAAAAACAAAATACAGCACCAGGAGAAAACAAAATTTCTTATAAAACGCTAAAAAATATAATAGAAATCAACCCGAATATAATAAAGAATATAGTGAAATACCTAAACGAAATATATATAAGCCAAATATATCCAGAAAAATGGAAAAAAACAAAAGTGATTCCAATCAAAAAACCCAACAAAGATGAATTCGAAACAGGAAGCTACAGACCAATTTGCCTACATAACACAATATCAAAAATATTTAATAAATCCATATTGGAGGAGTTAAACAAACACATATTAGATAAAAAAGTACTACCAGCAAATTCATATGGATTTAGAAAAGGATATAATATAATGGATTATTTCGTGAATTTATTCAGTGAAATAGAAGCAGAAAAAGCCAAGAAAAAAGTACAAATATTAATAACCACCGATATATCAAAAGCTTTCGATAATGTTCGAAAAGATATACTAATACAGAAACTAAAGGAAATAGATACACCAAAACATATAATTAATTGGATATATCAGTTTTTAACAAACAGAACAATAATATTAGATAATGGAACAAATACAATAAAACAAATCACGAATAAGGGAATCCCGCAAGGAAGTTGTCTGAGCCCATGTCTCTTCAATATATACACCAAAGAAATACATAAACTTCAAAAAGCAGAGATATCAATATATCAATTTGCAGACGATGTAGCCATTTTAGTGAAAGAAAAGAATGAACGAGCAGCAATAGCAACAAGCAACAAAATCTTAAGTAAGCTAAACGAAGAACTAAGGAAGATAGAACTAAAAATAAATCCGGAGAAAAGTACATTCATGAGGCTATACAAGAATAAACCCACAGGACAAGATGTAAAAATAAACCATATCAGATTATCGGAAGAAAAAGAAATAAAACTATTGGGAGTAACATTCACGAATAAAATATCACTACTACCACACTACAAATATTTAGAAAAGGAAATAGGAAGTGCAACAAATCTGCTGAAAGCCATAACTCATAAAAATGGAGGAGCCCATCCACAAATGATAACGAACGTTTACAAAGCAATCATACAAACAAGGACCAAATTTGCAGACACAATAACTACAACAAAAATAAAAAACTGTACCAAAATAAAACAGCAAATAATCAATAAGAACTTAAGAATTTGCACAGGAATGCTAAAAACGACGCCAATACCAACACTACTAGCAGAAACAGCCACACTACCAGCGGAGCTAGATAATAAACTAACATCATTGAAGTACATAGCAAACAACATAAACAAAAACAGCGTTACAGCCGAGAAAATCAAAAATAATCAAATAATGGAAAAACTAAGGAAGCTGTATGTCGAAACTAACTTTCTAGAAAAAATAGCGCACCCAGAAAACAGAATAATAAGAAAGACAAAAAATATAGAAATACAGGAAGAAATCAAAAAAAAAAGTGAGAAATCAAACATGAACCAAATAGAAATAATGTCACTCTACATAGAGTTACTAAACAAATATAAAGGATATCAACAAATTTACACGGATGGAGCACTAAAAGATGGAAAGGGAGGAATTGGAATATACATTAAAAACCTAGACGAGCAACTTAAAATAAACGTAAAGAATAAAGCAACTATAAAAACCATAGAAACACTGGCAATAAAAATAGCAATAGAGAAAGCAATACAGCGTGAATTCACAAAAATTGTCATATTTACAGATTCAAAAAGCAGTTGCTCGTCTCTAAATAAAGTAATAAAAGAGGGAAAGTACAAATACTATGAAAAGGAAATACTAGATAAAGCAGCAGAAAATGAGAACACACAGATCAAAATACAATGGATACCAAGCCACATGGGGATAGTGGGGAATGAGAAAGCAGATAAATTAGCAAAAGAAGCAATAGAAGAATCAAATGAAACAATAGAAAATTTAATAACTATAGAAGATGCCCATCAAATAATAGAAGAAGAAATAAGACAGAAATGGAAGATAAAATACAATAATTGGACAACAGAAATAGGGAAATACAATAAGCAAATAAATAACATACCACCAGCAAAACCATGGTACCACAAAGCCCAGATGAGCCCATACAACATCAGACAAATAAACAGATTGAGGACAGGACACGCAAAAAATAAAAAATTTAAAAACACAGTGGGAATTGAGGAAAACAACCTATGTGACATATGCAACACTATAGAAGACAACGAACACATAGTGGAGAAGTGTAAAAAATTCAATCAAATACGCCAAAAATACACACTAATACAACATAATAAACTAATAGATATCCTAAAATCAGAAAATATTAAAAACTATAAAATAATTTGTGATTACCTAAAAGAAATAGACTACGGTTTATAAAAATATTTATGTTAAAATAAGAAACCCTACTAACCATAAGAATTTTAAGAACTATATTTTGTTCAACCATTCATGAAAGATAAAAAGATAAAACTGTTATAATTTATAGAACAAAAAAAAAAAAAAAATAACTTTGACACTTGTATAAAATTTTAATATTGTTATGTATACCAATAGGTCGTGTGGATAAAATAGTATTCAGGCCTAAGCAAATGAAATAAAAAAAAAAAAAAAAAAAAGAAATACGCTTGTTTACTTTCATCTAACAAAGTGCATTTTTCGATTTTCAAAAAAGTTCAGTTAAGTGGAATCAAATTTCACTTCAAAAATATAATTTCGGCTTCCAAAACATTGGAAAATGCCTTTGGTGACAATGCACTGTCCAGAGCGAGTGTTTTTGATTGGTATATGTTGTTCAGAGAAGGCAGAGGATGCATTGAAGACGATGAACACTCTTGATATCCTTCGACGTCTACCGACGAGCTCTACGTCAAGGAAGTCAAGGATTTTGCGCAATAACCGTCGACTGATAATTAGAGACCTTGTATTGACATGATGCAAATATTTTTATATTTTTATTGTGAGTACGCCTCTGCATTTTTGTCGAACAAATCCAAGAATGGTCAGGTAATAAAATCACGGACATGTATAGTTTTTATCCGACATAACAAATTAAAAGTTATCATTCATTAAACAGACAACTTTAAAGCGTTGGACTGCAAAATTGACCCATACATTTTGTCGGAGAATCCTACCTCTTGAACTTAAATATTTTTGTTACACAATTCTACAAAAAAATAGATGGTTATGTATAAATTTTCAAACTTCGTTATTTAGCCATGTTTTCGATGGTGGACACGCTTGACACCCACACTTTGTTATCAAACGGAGTTATTAGGAGAAAAAATTATGATGGGTATCATTTAAGTCCAAAAAATTTAATAAAACAAAAATGTAATTCAAATTTAATGTTTAATTAGTTAAAATTTTTAATTTTCTTGAAGCTGCTATTGAATTTTTCCGTTCGCCTTTAGAAACAACTAGCCATTTGCAATTTTTGCGAAGCAAAACCAATAAAAGAAAATTAATTAATTTATTGAAATGCTCATAGCAAAGGTCGTTATGATTTGGCATAAATGATAGGAATCTCGAATTTAGTTTCTCCAAACTAAATTTTGTCATTTCTTCCAGTATATTATTAATATGACTTTTTTTATTAAAAAAAATTTCAAATATTTGAACTAAAAATGTCGCCATTTCAAACCACTCATCCGTTGGCGCTTTTAGAGATCCGAAGTTGGAGCTATCTTTCTTGAATTTTTTTTCATGAAGAAAAACATCGTTCGCATTGACCACTGTGTCAGGCTTTAATAACTTTTTGATGCATTTCTCGCAATCAATTTTTGCGCGTACACAATAGCCAGCAAAATATGCTATTGCATTGGAAGTCAATTGAGTGAATTCCGTTGTGGAGTTGAGCAGGAGATCATTCGCCTTTGATGAATCGATTTCTTGCTGATCCTGATGTTTAATGCTGTATTTATATTCATTTTTGAATGCTTTCCAATTTAGCTTTAAATTTAAATCATCATCAGATAAACAGTTGGAGTGTATTGAATTGAATAAAACTTTCGCAACAACAATGTTCGCAAAATGTACTCCGATTTGGTAGCTCGACGGCATATAATTGAAGCCGCCTTTGCCCCTCAATGCCGAAAAAAAATTCTCCAAAGCATCCTGATTGGTTTTCCCGGTAAGTATAAATTCTACATTAAAGCTAGAATTTAAATGATTTATCAGCGCTAATTGGGCGATTATCGTTAGTTCAAGCCCTTTTAAAAACTTAAAATAATTTTCGTTTTTTGAGATAATTTTCAATTTTCTTAAAAATTCTAAACTTTGTTCTAAATAAATATACGTATTGTTATTTATTCTAAGCGGCTTCTCAAAAGGATTTTTAGATGCAAAATTGCGACAGTTCAGACAATCGAAAATGTTGTTGAATCGTTCGATGATATTTGCTGTCGGTACCACGTGCTCCATAAAATTTTCAAAAATGGACGGCATTGTTTTCAGTGCTGTACGTATTGCACAACAAACAGTGTTACTCAAAACCTGTACGGCCAACTTCACGCTCATTTTCTGGAAACTGTTGGGTTCCATGTGGTTTTTGGTTAATTTTGGCAGCAGTTTCAACTTTTGATTTTTGTCATGCTCGTATAATATTTTAACAATACTAAAATCACTTATACCAAATTCAGAATGCAGAAATTTATGCTTAATAAATGCATTCCTAGCCGATTTTAGTAAATGTGGCGGATCATATTGCACAAAAATTTGTTTTTCATTGACCATAATATATGGTTTTTCTGTTGATACCCCAAAATATTTATAAACTGCCACGTTTGTTGCAGCTTGATCACACGTCAGCATCACGACCTCTAAATTTAGAACCTCTTGACATAATTTGATGTTATTTATAATTAATTGTCCTAGCTCCTTAACATTGATGGAGTTATTAATTAGAACATAATTTATTATATGCTTCCAACTACCGACTAAACCACGTAAAATAAAAAACATAGCTGAAGTAGCTAGTTGATTCGACCTCTCACTGCCGTTATCGCAATACCCCTCGACTTTATCAGTTACGAGATTTACTGTTAAGTCCTTCTTAATTTGGATTTCGTCGAAACTTAAAATACATAATCGAGATGAAGTTGGCATATTTTGAAATAAATGTTTCAGTTGATGCATCAAAATGTCGTTTGTTCCGGGTGAAATATAATTTATTGGCGACCAATTATAAATTGATGAAACCGATGGTAATTTCAACTCAAACGTATTTTTTAAATATTTATAAGTTGAGGCTGACTTATAAAATAAGCATTGCGCAAACGTTTTGTCACTATCCGTGTAATAGTAGTCTTCTTTTAATAGAAGTTTGCAGACATTTTTACTTGAGACATTGGCAGAAGTTAGTCTATCTATCATTTCATCAATAGTGATATTTTTAATTTTACCATACTTTGATTTTAAATTATTAAAATTTCTTTTTAAATTTTGACATGTTGACGTTAGTTTTTTGATTTTTTGTTTTGCATCTTCTAACTTTTTTTTACACAACAAATTGTCATTTCGATGTTTTTCACACTTATTGCAAATTTGGTTATCCTCAGTCGTCACTTTACAATGAAAACAATTTACACTATTTACAATATTTAAAACTTCCATTTCGTCGTCTATTGGATCAGTTTGAATAAGTTTTGATGTACACTCGGTCGAAAATAAGGAACCGTTGGCTAAAGAATTTATATCCATTTCTTCGGGAGCTTCAGATTTTTGTAGGTTGATTTGCTGTCCAATCGGTGCTTGATTTTTCGGTTTCGATGTTATATAAGTTACATCCATTTGCTCAGCAAATTTGAATGTTTGCTCGTTAATGTTCTCTGTAGTAACTTCACAATTTTTAGTTAAATTTAAAGCTGGCACTGCATTTCTGGTTAATTTAAGTACACCAATGTGTTCTTTTAAGAAGTGTCTTTGACAAACAAAATTATCTTTATTTTTTAAATTTTCAGTTGTTAAACCTATTGAGTTAAGCCACACATATCTTCTTTTTGGATCGCTTGGTAAATTATAATATTTTATATCTGAAGCAGGACCTTTCTGTGTGCAACATGGTACAACACATTAATATATTTTTTTTTTGATGGCATATTATAACCTAAATCGTTTTATAAAAATTGCTTAATTATTTATTTTTTATTAATTTAAGCACTAAGACTTACTTGGGTAGATAATAATTACACAGAATTAATTTTCAGGTAGGACTTTATTAATAATTAATAAAGGATATTATGCTAAAGCGCTTATAGTAAAAGTAAAAAGTAAACACAAGACACAACCGTTAAATTACATCTTCATTACTGAAGAAGCAGAATAAAAGAAAAGCGATAAAAGCAGACATGGTGTACTTAAATTAACCAGATACGCAGTGCCTGCTTTAAATTTAACTAAAAGTTATGAAGTTTCTAAAGAGAACCTAAACGTGCGAACATCCAAATTTGCTGAGCAAATGGATATAACTTATATAACATCGAAACCGAAATATCAAGCACACAGTTCCATTTCGTCAATAGGCAGCCTGGTAATAACCGGTATCAGTGGAATATTACGTAAACTGTATTATAATTCTGTGGTGTTCTGTTTTTTGATATAGAAAAGCAAAAACCACAGCAATGAGTAAGTATAAAGAACTGTAATAAAAAAGTAATGAATTTTTAAGTAAAACACAAACGGCTTATTCTTTCAAATTTATTTCATGGAAACAGTTCTTAAAGTCAATTACCAGAATGGCCTTCAAAACCTTCTACGATTCGGCTTGCATCTCCTCGATCGAGCCAAATCGATGTCTCTGGACCGGTTGTTTGAGTTTCGGGAATAGCCAGAAATTAGACTGAGCTGAATCAGGCGAATAGGGAGGTTGTGTAATGATATGGGTCGAACTTTTGGCTAAATAGTCACAAGTAGTTTTTATGGCCCAAATGGTCTTTAAAAACGGTATTTTATTTTTATTTATTTCATTTCGTTTACAAACAAATTTATTTATGTGTGATGTCAACAAGATCTTCGGTTATTGCGCAAAATCCTTGACTTTCTTGACGTAGTGCTCATCGGTAGATGTCGAAGGATATCAAGAGTGTTCATCGTCTTCAATGCATCCTCTGCCTTCTCTGAACAACATATACCAATCAAAAACACTCGCTCTGGACAGTGCATTGTCATCAAAAGCTTTTTCCAATGTTTTTTAAGCCGAAATTCTATTTTTGAAGTGAAATTTGATTCCACTTAACTGAACTTTCTTGAAAATCGAAAAATGCACTTTTTTAGATGAAAGCAAACAAGCGTATTTCATAACTCCTACAGATTTTGACACGAAATTTGACATAGAAGTCTATTAGGGTACTACCAACGTAAGAAAAATAAAACTACTCGTTTGGATAAGGCCGCTCGATGGAAAAGTCTTACTTCTTTTTGATCTCAGTAGTATTTTGTAAATATACGTTTTCAGAAAACAAAACAATAATAATAATATTTACGTATAGGTTACCTTAATGCTTATAAATGAAAGAAAATATGACGTGACATACATAATATTAATTGTTTCTCAATTGGAAATCGGCAAAATCAAATTATGAATTTTACAAATAAGTGCGCCTAATCTGTACGTTATTATTCGTAATTCGTATAGATTTTGCTTGAAGCATTTATACTTTATTAAAAATATATACATATTACATTTATATATTTTCAATTTTGATTTTTTTTTAAGAATAAAAATATCGATGTACCTACATAATATATCTGTCTCATATTTGAATTTGGTTATTACATAATGTAAACCGAGATAGGCTGTGTTATTTAAATTGAATAATAAAAGGAGTAGAGCGAATATGTTTATTTCTTTTCGTCATTCATGTTCTTTGATCAGCGAAAAAGTTTATGACGAAAAGAGATAAAACATATATGCCTTTCGTTCAATCTTCCTCCAAACTGTTCGAAAAATTACATATGTAACAGGTTAGTACCAAAGTTGTTTATCTTATACTATTTTGTCTATGGTACTACTATATTTTAATTAATTTCGTTTTTCATTATTTATTTAGATGAGTATACTCGCATCACAACACCACGACAAGATGTTCTATTTAAAAAAGGTTATTTATCGAGACCTAAAAAATACATAAAATATAATGATTCGCATACACCATCATCTTCGGGTGCAATGAGCGTAGTATCGACAGAAGAATCTACAACAACGAGTACTCAATCGGTAACACCGGAAAATTTTAATTCAATACCAGAGAATCCCGATGAATCTGAATTTTCACCATATCCCTATCAGAGTTTTTTCGATCAAAATGGTTTATATTATGTTAATCGTAAGTCTCAATAATGGTTGTGCCGCATTTTGAAATTCATACTACTATACTTTATTTTATTCGTTTTAGCTTATAGTTTTGATCCCTATGGAGGTCAAATGTTTATGATGCCTTATCCGACAAGTGCTAATTGCCAACAGCCTTTTAATTCAACCTCATTTGATACTTATGATAATTCTCAAATAACAACGACTTCAACATCACCCGTTTCATTTAATCAAAACAATGATAACATTAAGGAAAATAATGAAAATACTTCATCCTCTAAATTACAGGTAAAATAAAAAGGATTATAATGAAAAGGTAGTTCAAATTATTTATACGATGTTTGGTTTGTATTATTTTAAGGTTACACCGAATAAATTAGATGAAATCTCTGAAAATATTAAAGAAATTTCCGATGATAGTACAGTGACTGACAAATTATATGAAGCTGCAGACTCAATAGGACTAGAGGATCAGGTTACTGCAGTCGTTGAGGTAAGATTAAAATAAACAATACATTCGCAAAAAAATGTACGCCATAATTTCTGGCCAAAAAGAATATGGCATATCCCCAAAAATATACTGTTCAGACTCAATTATTGATTACATTTTTAAATGTTAAATATGTATTTGTAGATTATTTCATTTCTTTAGATTTTATTTTATTTCTAGGAGAAAGATGAAAATGTTACAATTGAAGAGAATAATGAAAACACCACCCTACTCGACTATACGAATGATAATGCGCCATATTACCCATTTATGTACTATCCGTATTATTATTGCCCACCGCAAAGCATGTTCCCTGTTAATGGTGAGTTGGAAATTTTCATAGCAGCCCAATCAATGAACGATCCGCTAATTGCTATATTTCTTTTTTTTTTAGATTTAAGTTACGCAAATGGATTTGGAATTCCGTATGATAATTCTCTAGGTTATAAATATTTCAAATATAAGAAACGAAAGCGAAAACCACGAAAAACATTAAATTCTTCGGGGGTGACGACAGATGATTGTTCTGACGATGAATCAACCGATAACGAAAATCATCATTCTTATCATTATATTCCTTTTGCAACTACCCAAACTAGTGAAACCACTAAATGTTACTTAAATGTTGATGTTGAAGAATTTCAACCGAAATGCTTTACTCCGAAATTGATGGATGATGCTGTTGAAAATCCATCTCCCGAAACTGTACCATCTCAGTTGAAGTACGATGAAAATAGTAAAACGTTGTTGAATCCTAATATTTCAAGTCCTGAGCTACCGTTAAGCCCGAGTAGCACGCCATTTGTTCCAAATTATTCAAATGTATTAAAAATGGAATCAAAAGACATAAATAAAAAGACTGCCGCCATTAATAATATTAATTTAAATAATAAATCTTTAAGTAATAAAGCTAAAAAGAAAAATAATAAGAAAACAGTACCAAAGACCTCAGCAATTAGTTCAGAAACTAAAGAAACCATTATTCAACAGTCATCGCCGAATGAACCGACTTATGCTCAAATGTTAAATGGTGTTAGTAAACTTAGCTTGTGTGAAACACCTCAAGAAATCGAATCGAAGCCGTTTGAAGTTATTAAAATTGAACCAGTCGCCCCTGCTAAGGTGACGATGGTTAAAAATGTTGAAAAATGGCAAACGGTTATAAAATCGAAGGGCAAAAGAGGTAAAAATAAGCAAATTGATGATGTTGATGAAGCGGATGCCGTTTCGGCGGAGCTGGGGACTGAAGAAATTATTGAACCACAATCAGCAACAAATCTTGACGTAAACACAACAAATAATGTTAGTATCATATCGATTACATCATCAAGCGATGGGGATGTTTTAAACACCTCGTCGAGTGCAGGTTCAACCAATTCGGCCAAAAAGTTGCCTTCGTCAAAACAAAAACCAAAAAATAAATCATCAAAAAAGAATCCGAAACGGAAAATTTTACAAGCAAAATCACAAAATGGTTTCGAAGTTATTGAACCGACATTCACCGCTTTCCTTGTTGACAACGAAGTGGAGGCACAGGAAGGAATTGATGAGAGTTCAAATAATTTGACTGAATTCGATTCGTTTATTGAAGAAGTTCAGGATGTTATCAATGGGGATCTTGAAACTGTTGAAAATTTTTCGATTAACATAGCTCATATTAATGAGGAGCATTTTACCGATTTTAATTTTATCGAAACAGACGAATTAGATAAAGATTTTGATATAATTGAGAAAACTGAAAATGAAAAGCAAAATGGAGAATTAGAAGTTAAAATTAATAAAGAGGAGAAAAATATTGAACATACAACTGAAAAAGTGTTTCGTACTACAGTTCAGGACATTATGCCTGTTGTTGAAAAAGCATTTGCTTTTAATTTAGATGAGGAATTGAAAAATGGTTGTGCAATCGAGAATAAAATCAACGGTCAAGTTGAGGAAATTATCGAAAAGATAACGGTTAATGAAATCGAGTCAATTTATAATAATATTGAACAGGAATTATCAATTGAAGATAATCTTTTTACAGAAAAGGATGAAGCATCAGCTAACGTTGTCTGGCCTAATTTTATTGAAGATGTTACCGATAATAGCAATATCGTATGCACAAAATTGAATGAGTTATGTGATAAAAATCAAGAAGAGACTGAAACACTTATATTATCTAATAATGTTAAAGAAAATGTTGTTACTGTTCTAAAAGAAAATATATGTGTTAAAGAAAATGGTTTATTAACAAATATGAAATATCCGCTAACCGAAGCTGTCACAAAATGGCTTTTTGAAAAAGAAAATCAAAAAACTGCAATTAGAGAACCTGTTTTACGATTGCCCGACGATCCAATTCTGTCATCAAAAATCCAACTTATGATATTGAGCCGGACTCCATTTTATCAAGACGACGTTGACGATGAAGACGCGTGGACAACAGAATCTGAAACCGAGTTAGATCATGATCAGGCAAAAAACTTTTTTTGCAACCCCTTACGTGTGTCATCTCATAATTCAAGTAACGAGGAGATCAATAATGTATCGATTATTGATACGGACAGTGATTATATGAGTGACAGTCAAACACGAGCCGATGATAATACACGTAAGCGGGTTGCATCAACAAAAAATTATGAGTTGGGTACTATTGCTACTACCACATTATCAAGCATTAATCAGTCTAAATTAAGTTCGCTTGATAATAATTCTACTAAGACAATTGATAAATGCATAAAGCTTCCATTTACAGACGTTTGTTGCGTATTAATGTAGAATTTTAAGTTTATCCTAAACCTAAATTTTATTGTTAACGTTGCTTAAAATAACAGAAAAATTTTATTGTTAAAATGTTATCGCACATTGATTTGTTTGTTGATCAACAAAAAAAAAAAAACAAATCAAACATTATTATTTAATGAATTACGTTTTTTGAATTATAAAGAAATTTATAATTGGTTTAATTTTAAATATTAATTATTATTAAATTAATTTAATCTAAAATAATAATAAAAACTTAAATAAGAAATAAAACAAAATATTGAATTCAAAACGTTGTTTCATTCAATTTATATTCATCAATAATATTTTGTAGTGTTTATGATGTCCAAACTGATTTCCACTCACCGCCTTTCGGCAAAAATATTGAACTAAAATTAGAATTTTGTTCTAGAAGCGTCGGCAATTCGGCATCGTGTTTTATATGATGCAGTTATTAATAACTGTCATAATTAAATATTCAAATAAAAATTGTTGGCGTTATTTTACTTTATAACGAGAAAATCAGGTAAGGAGTATAATTTTGACAATAAGCGTCTTCCATTGGCGAAAGCAAACTACTCGCAAGTACTTGTATCTACTCACAACTACCCATGCTCATACGATGGTGTAGAAAACAGAAGTAGTTACGCATAAAATTTGCGCTAGTGGATTTTAGTTGCGAAAATTCCAATAGATGGCTTTTAGACCTTTTTCGATATTTTTCGAGAGTTTTTTATTACGTTCGAGTTTTTTTATTTTTTAATAATGTAAAATGTCAAAATTAATACAAAATTATTTTATTGTTGATGATACATTTTTAAGAAGAATATGTTTAAATATCAATGCGGTAAATATCAATGCTTTCCTTTTATTACATGTCAATTTTTTTTTGTCATATTTTGAATCTAATTTTAAATATCGCCATTACCATAATAAACAACTTTATAAAAGACAAAACAAACAACTAAACAGAAGGCTGTGTTTTACTTGTGTTACTCAATTTCTCGTTCCATTGGGTATCTACTCGCAAGTACTTCGAAGTAGCAAATTTTGCCCATTGGAAGACAGCTAATTTTTGAATGTAAATTTCTTTATTGACGATTGTAAAAGTACGAAATGCGCCTCTAGCGGAACAAAACATAATTGGCCCAACGCCGAAATGTGACGTTTGAATTTATGACAATTTGTCAGTTTATTTTTGTTTTGTTTTGAAGCAATTGAAATTTTGAATATTCATCCAAAATCAGGTAATATTTTTTATTAACAATAAATTTTAAAAATGGAAATGTTCCAAAAATATATTAAGTTGTGGCATACATTTTATAAAGAACGCAAAAACCGTAAAAAATAACAGATATGTACAATTTAATAACAAATCATGACTTATTTCTCAATGCCTGCTTGATTATTATTTATTTACTATAAAATGCCAAAAAACTACGTTGGCCCAGTTAAAAGAAAATCCACTAGATGGAATCCGAGACGCTCCAATCGTCAATGGGGCATGCAAAACGAGTTTGATTTTGTTTCCGCACATCAGATGTCATTACCGTCGTGATAAAGGTTACAATAATGTTTAATGTTTAATTTTATGGCTACGAAGTTCGAACGCGTCGCTAAACGACTTATAAACATTTTAAAATATACAAATTCTTTTCTGTTATTAAATTCACCATACACTTTCGATACAAAACACAAATAACATTTGCTATGCTAACCTTTACCGAGGGTGCTGCATTCTAAAACAGCGGCGAATATTGTTACTATAAGCATGCCCTATTCTTTAAATACATAATCATAATTCTTGGTTTTTTTTTTTGTTAATCAACAAACAAATCAATGAGTGGGATAAAATTATTCAACAAAACATTTTTTAAAAATTGTGACGTTTACGTTTTTTATTTAGTTTTCGTTTGATTTCTCGCCTTTCAATTTTGCCCGACAGTTTTTTTTCGATTTTGCACAAATGGACAAAATAAAAGGCGAGAAACTTTGAGCAACTTTGATTTACTTGTCAAAAATTCATTTTATTGACAAGTTTATTTAGATTTGTGTCGTTGCATCTGATAAAAATTCGTATTAACAAAAAAATCATGCTATTTAAAATAAATAAATAATGAATTTTGTGTCATAAAAAATTAAAGTTCGTTCAATATTTAATTTTGGGTTGTCCGTTGTCAAGTGTGATTTTGTTTGTTGCTATAGCCAGTTTGTACTTTTATGGTGGATTCAGCGAGAAAAATTTGCTAGCTCGTGATCACGAATTATTGAAATTTCGTCAACTTTTTTACCCCTTCCAATTTTTTGTTTACTTTTTTAAAACAGTAACCATAAGAAAAAATAAACAAAAAATTGGAGGGGGTAAAAAAGATGACGAAATTTCAATAATTCGTGATCACGAGCTAGCAAATTTTTCTCGCTGAATCCACCATTACAATTGTGAATATCGGAAAAAGTTTTATTGTTGAATAATTTTATCGCACTCATTGATTTGTTTGTTGACCAACAAAAAACAAACCAAAAATTATGATTATTTAAAGAATTTGAATAAAGAAATTTATAATTGGTTTAATTTTAAATATTAATTATTATACTTGCGTTTTAAATTAATCTAAAATAATAAATTTAATTTTAATGTAAATATTCAATAAAACAAAATGTTGAATTCAAAACGTTGTTTCAATCAATATCAATAATATTTTGTACCGTTTTCCAAACTTCACCTTACGGCAAAAAATTGAATTAAAATTTGAATTTTGTTATGTTTCTCCATCTTTTGTTTTATCACAGTTTATTAATCCGTTCACCAGATTAAAAGTAAAAAAAAGGCGTTTTATAATGAATTTTATACAACGAAACGTGTTTACCAAAAATGATGGTCCATTTGCAAGTAAGTAAGACAGAATAATGAATAAGGAAATACACAAACACGTGGTTAACATAATAAAATAGCAAAGGTGTGCTCAGTCGTGAACAATCCAGTCGAGATTTGATTTTTAATTACCTAATTACGCTTTTATTTTTATTCTACATGTCCAGCCAAAAAATCGGACAAACCACCAATACAAGAAAAAAATGTATTTCAAGAAAATTACAAGGATATGATGTCCAACTTTCTATCCCTTTCACCAACCGATAGAGAACCCCATGTACATGAAGCCGCAGCGCAGCAAGATAGCTCAAGACCTAAAGAAACATCATCCACAAAACGAAAATCATCAAATCAAAAATATGAATCGTCCCGCTGTGCTACTACCTTATCGTCGGATGAAGATGCTTCCTTTATAATGGCATTGTCGGAAGGTCGGGGTTATGCACGTTGCGAAGTGGGAATAGCAGCAATAAACATTAATAGTCCCCATTTAATACTCTGCCAATTGAGTGATAATTTTTGGTATTCTGGAACTCTGACTAAGCTCAATATTTTGAATGCAGTTGAAATTCTAGTACCAAATACTTATATGACGGCAAATGGCCAGTCCAAACTTATTAAATACATTCAAACGATGTATCCAAATGTTAAAATAACGCCAGTCCCGAGACGTCACTTTAATGAATCGCTCGGTTTAGATCTGATTAAAAAATTATGTGCAACAAGCCATCAAAATGTTACAATGCAGATTAAAGAAAAGTTAGTTTGTATATCTCTTTCTAATCTATACCATAATAATATAAACTCGTTCTAGGTTTTACACTCTTGCCTCGGCTTCTGCGCTACTTAACTATCTTGAATTTGTAAAACTGATAAAATTCCTTCCAAGCACGCTTAAAATGGAATACCAACCAAAGTATGGAACAATGCTCATTGATGTTGAAACAAGCCAACGTTTGGAATTATTGTATTCTTTAAGCCACGAGAAGGCACCTAAGTCTAGTTTATTTGGAGTCCTCGACTATTGTGTCACAGCGATCGGAAAGCGAAATTTACGAGCAAAAATTTTGCAACCAGTATGTGATATTCCATTGATTAAATCATCGCACTGTTGTGTTCGAGAATTACTTGAAAATGGAGAAATACGTTGTAATTTAAATGTATGTATTATTTATTTAGTAATTAATTCGATTGTAAAGTAAACAATTTGTTTCTTTTAAGGGTATTTTAAAACAATTCAGCCGGGTCGATAAATTGCTCAATCTTGCGGTGTCAATTCCTCAAGAGAATAATGTGAAAGCGGCTGAAATAATGATTAATCAAGCGTTGCTGTTGAAATCATGTCTAGAAAACATACCCAAGTTGTATGAAATTCTGGCCCAGACAAAAGCGCCGTCTTTTCAAAACATTCGAAAGTGTTTAGAAGATCCGCGTTACATCTATTTACTGGAAAAAATTAACACGATTCTATCGAACACAGCGAGTGGACAAGGCTCGGCTCAGTACTTTCAAAGGCTTTATGCGGTAAAGCCGAACATTAATGAACTTTTAGACGCATCACGAAAACTTTATTCTGATAAGGTGGATGAGATTCGCGAAATTATAAAACAACTCAATGAAACGTGTAAATTTTCACTTAAGATGATGCACACAGTAAGTCGGGGATTTCATATGCAAATGACCCTTACGAAAAATCAAATTCCGCCTTCGTTTCCCGAATCATTCGAAATTGTAAGAACTACCGCTTAGGTAATCCGTTTTAAGAAAATTTATTTCATTTTATTTCCTCAGTTGTCCCGAAATGGTTTCTACGCGTTTATTACTACGCCAGAAATTACAACAATGAACAGCGATATTAAAGAGATAATTGAAATGATTCAAATTGCGAGTAACATGTAAGTAGTTTTCGCACAAAATATGGCTTCTATTTACTATACTAACCTTTCAGAGTCGTTAGTGAATTGTTGATGGAATTTCGGCAAGAGATTGATGCTATCTACCATCTAACTGGTTTTATTGCTGAGCTCGATATCATTCAAAGTTTATCGATAGCAAGTCAGATTGGAAGCTACTGCGAACCAAAAATTAGTGAATCAATGAAAATCAAAAATGGTATCCATCCACTTCTAGAACACAATATCAATAAAACTGACTGTGTTCCAAATAATGTTGTAAGAAGATTTGAAACAATTTCGCTTCTCCATCTATTTGTTAGATTACCTATGTATTTTTTATTTATTTATAGATTGCAACGCCCGAATACAACTTTTATTTAATAACGGGGCCTAATATGGGAGGCAAATCAATTTATATAAAAATGATTGCTATCCTCCAAGTTATGTTTCAAATTGGATGTTTTATACCAGCCACGTCAGCCGAATTTCGAATTTGTGATAAACTTTTCTCCCGTATTGGGCTTGGTGACAGTGTCGAGCATGGAGCGTCTAGTTTTATGGTAGAGATGCGCGAAATGGAATACATTATTAAAAATATAACGCCAAATAGTCTTGTAATTATTGATGAGCTGTGTCGTAGCACAAATCCCGAAGAGGGAAAAATATTGGCTTGGAGAATATGCGAGAAATTAATTAAGATGAATGGCATTTCGAATGATGGGAACTACTATAAAGATGGCACAGGCGATAAGAAAGAAGAATCGACAAATAATGAAGTGAACCATAATCTATTGAATATCACATCTCCTTTTGTGTTTGTGGCGACCCATTTCTTGGAACTGACCAAAATGAACGAACAATTCTATAGCGTCATAAAGTAAGTTAAACAATATTTTCAAATTCATTACTTTGTTGTTCATACTTTTTTACAGTTTACATTTGAGTGCCGAGCAAAAAATTATAAACGATGAAGTTCGTTTGCAGTATTTACATAAAGTTGAGAGTGGTGTAACGCCAATATCAAGATATGGATTAGCATTAGCTAGAAATGTAAGGTTTCCTTGCGACGTATTACCACGAGCTGAAGAAATTCTCACTGAAACCATATCAAATACCAAAACTTCAAATTTAGATTTTGACAACGTAACTTTCAATACGACTCGTGATTCCGTTAAAATATCACAAATTGAAAGAGGTCTCTATGACCTGACTTATAATATAGTAAGCGTCCTCCGAGGAGAAGATACAAAAGCAAACCAATTGAATCAAATCAATACATTATTGGAAAGATTTGCTAGTACGCAAACTAACGAGTTTGTAAATCTCATACAGAACCGAACATTCGAGGAAATTTTAAATATGACGGAAAATGTGACAAGTAATGCTACGGGTAAAATTGATAATCAATCTCTAACTATTGGAACCTCGGCAGCTGAGAAAGACAAGAAGGATACCACAACCGCTAGAACTTCAGATTTATCGTTTCACAGCCTGAAAAGGCGGATTGCGGCATTGGAGGCTAATCAAAAAAAATTGTGTACTGCTAGCATTTCCAATGACTTTGAAAAGTCCGAAGTATTTACGGTTTCTGGTCAAATGGGGATAAAACCAAATTCTGAAGATCCCAGAAAACAGGTTAAGGCAAATCCCTTGGTTGTTTTTAGAAAATATGAGCAAGTTGAGATAAAGCAAACTACTTTTGCAGAAAGCATACGAATGTCAGGAACCAGTAGGAATCAAGCAAATTTAAAATGTTCGACTAATCAAAATCTGAACTATAAGTCGAATTTACCAAGAAATTGCAATTTCATGCATAATAAATCAACTCATTCTATGTTTAATAAGTTTTTAGAAGAATCGAATAATTCAAAATCACAATTTGTTTCGAATTCACTTTCAAAAGCTCTTCATCATGATATAGCAAATGAGTCATGCGATGCCGAAGAAGCTGGATTTCCAGAAATATGTATTTTAACACCCGGTGTTAACACCGATTTGGAAAACTCACTGAATTCATCTCAAGTCATATCTCTGTCATCGGCCGAAAATGGTCAACCTTTGAGTTTAGAAAGTTTTTTTAATGTATCTGAGTTAGGCGATTCGCAAACCAGACCTTCAAATCACTCGCGTAAAGGTGAATTAAGCTATCAAACGGAGTTGTATTTGAAAAATATTTTCCATAATGAAATGAAGAAACATTCAACGTATAAAACGTCGAAGACCAAAGATAATCGGATTCTGAAGGAGAATGTGGCAAAATGTTTGCCACTAGAAAATACACCTAACAATGCGTATGGTGGCAATCCTATTTCGAGTTTTTTCTCGAAACGATCTAGCTCGACAATGCCTAATTCAACTATAACTTCATTTTCCATGGATAACCAAAGCTTGAGTTCACCTTGTTTTGCGCTTAGTGACTCTGCCAGAAAATCTACTCCGTTAACTAATGTTACTTCTTCGAATCCAAGAAAACCCAGTGAAAATTTCATTACACCACCTGAAGTTATGGGCCCGCCAAGATTCAACCAATCCAGAAATAGTTGTTCAGCGACTATTTGCAAACCATCTAAGCATAGCTCATTGAACAGCATAAACTTATTTAAAACTTTACCCGAATCCATGAAGCCATCTGGAAGAAGGGTATCTTTTACTTTAGATGATCGAATCAACGATGCATTGCCAACCGAAAAATCGTCCCAAAATTCCTACAATAATATTTCGAATTTTGTTTCGAAACGGTCAACATACATAGCGCCGTCGTCAACTATAACCTCAGGTTCATTGATTAGTCAAGATTCGTCAGATTTACTTTCTTTTACGGCTAACAAAGTGTTCAGCAAATCCGCAAAATTCAGCTATATTACTCCTAAATCACCTATGCGTTCTATAAGTCAACCTTATGTCCAAGTCCCAATATCCAGCTTTACAATTGAAAAGAGATTAACATATGACTCAGATGAACAAAGTCAGCAAACCAACGAGAATTCAGCTGTCCAGGAATTGTATTCTTCATCAGCATTAGGTGCGAGTTATACTATTGATTCAGAAATGACCGAAGTGAATATAGCTACAAATGATGATCAATCGGCATCAAGTATCAGTAATACAGATGAACTTTTGGAATCATCGTCCAATTCTATTTGCCTTCCTGGAAGTTTTTTAATTCCTTCTACTTGATTTTGACGGAGAGTCAATTTCTTCATGAATATTTAGAAGGAAAATTTACTTGCTTGTTGCTATAGAAAAATAAATAACCGGAAAATCAATAACGGAAAATTAACAAAAAGTTTTTTTTTTCACAAATCAGTTTTAACCTGACAATGCCACCAGAAACACCAAAATTAGAACAATTTACGGTTGGTTCTACCAACGTAATTAAAAATATAACACAAGAAATTCAACGCGAGTGTGCCAAAGGGAACGTCATACTCGATGAACATCTTGTCTCGTACTCAGTTAATTTAATATCTCTCGATCCAAGCCATGGTCTGAAATTGTCCTCCCACTTTGATCGAACGAAATTAGAAAATTTCGTTCGACTGTGTGTCTCAAGATTATCTAATACCAAGGATCCGTCTATTAAAACGCTCGAGATGCAAGTGAAATTTATGATGAATCCCATCGATGTTGAGAAAATTATTGCGACAAAACGGGAACAATTTCGAAATAAATCAATGAAATTTATTCAAGAAATTTTTGATGCACAAATATTGGGCAAAGGTGATCGAGAAAAACTAATGAAGAAAATGGCTATTGATGCGATTGTATACAATGGACTTGGTAATCCCGGTAATACGAAGGTGTATAATGAAACATTCCAAGTGCTCGAGAGTATTATGTCAAAAACTGATGTAAGTTCATTTTGTACATTGCCGACATCGGAAAAGATGAATACACTTCTAGATGTACGCCAGATAATTGCTGGCATTCGTATTTTCAATAAAAATGCCGGACACAGTTCTGAAGGAGTTATTGATTGTAATTATGGTGTAGTTAGGTTGTGAAACTTAAATTTATCAATTTTCTCCTTTCAGTGCCTTCCTTTGTGGAACAATCTTGTGAATCTACAAAATCGGCTCTTGCTATAAACTTGTCCGAAATTGTTGATCGTGTTAATTTATTAACGAGTACTCTTGATGCGACCTTAATTTTTGACGAACAGACTGGCGAGAACGTCATTAAACCACCAGAAGGAATCGACCGAAAAGAATTGGCTACATTAAAAGATATTTTGATAATGACACGGCAAGAGGAATTGTACATGAGATATTTGATGGAATATATAGCTGCCGTTAAAAGCCAATCAGAAATGTATATAAAAGGGTTTCGAAAAATTTTGAACGACATTCACCAAATTGTTCAATATAAAACTGCGGTTGCAACCGAGCTTGTATTTGTAAGTCATTTTTAAATATTATATATACATACATAGTTCTCTACAAGTTTTATTTAAATTTGTGTTTCAGCCCAAATTTAGTGAACTAGGGAAATTATGGATAAAATTACAAAATCAAATATTCGTATTATCTCAAATTAATTTAGTTGCCAACAATTTGACGGAATTATCGACGCAAGTTCTTCCCTACAATGACATAGCGTATAAAGCACTAGGAAAAAATGTAATCGAAACCGATATTCAAAGATCGAATAAACCAAACTGGAAGGAATTGGAGGAAGCACGTTCATTGTATGGTGATATAATTGTTGATTATAGCTGTAAACACAAAATCGAGCTGCTCGGTTTTTGTATTGTTTCTTTATCGGAAGGGCAGGGTATGTTAATTCCGGGTAATCCCGTAAAACTTGGTACCATTCACTATAAAAATCGATATTATGCTGCGAAAAACGTAAACAACCTTAAAATATTCTTAAAAAACCCGGAAAAAATTATTTTCGGTCTAGTCGATGCTGCTCGTAAAAGTCCCGAATTAATTGTTTTTCTCAATATCTTCGAACAAATGAAACTGGGACAAGAAGAATATCCTGAATTACCGGTCGATAAACGTACAATTTGTAGTGAAACGGGATGTCAAACTGAGTTGCATCCAACACCAGCTCACATTGATCGCAATTATATTTGGAATGTATGGGATTTACGACGCAGAGCAATACAATTAGCGAATATTAGAAATAGTCAAACAAACTCCTCACAAACCGCTATGAGTTACGAACGTTGCGCAATTCAAACACAAACTGTTACGCTCAAAAATACAAGTTGCCAGACAATGCGAGATGATGAGACAAATATTAAACCGAATATGATAATATTAGCTAGACAAACTAAGGACTCTGGAACCGATGTTCAGGAGCATCTTCTTATTTCTGATCCAGATGTTACAGATTTTATTGACTGTTTGGAAAAAAAAGGATAAACTATTCTAAAATAGTTTCATTATAAAATTGAAAATAAAATAAATACGAAATATTCATTAAAAAAATGTGTTTTAAAATTTTAAATGTAATAAAGCTTGCTTTTAGAACATTGAAAACTAAGTAGGAGTATTATAAAAGTTCACCAATCGGCCGCTTTATCTTGAACCCAAAGATTGGGCGGAATATGGGTTGGGTAAGTTATTGTTGTTATCATCGAGAGATTACATCGTTGACAATGCTTTTATTTAATGATTGCGTTAAACGTAGAAATTATCTTAGATAACATGTGATGACCGAAGTAGTAGCATGATATACTGTAGTCTGCATGGTACTAAAGTTCGATGCTGTATCTTATAATGTATTCTGTGAAAAAGTAAAAATGATTTTTTTTTTATTTAGAAATGTAATTTTTGATTTATAAGATACAAAATATTTTAGTAAGATCAACGGTCAAATTTCTGAATGCCGATATTCCGAAACATAAAAAATTGCGGTAAAATTCTAACTTAAATACCGAGAAAAAAATATTTTTGAACCGCATCAATTTTTAAAATCGAAACCAAACGTTTTGCACATTCCGGTCATTTAACCCAAGCCATTTTTAGCAGAACATTTGTTACATCATTCAGTACCAGTGGTTCAGGTAATGCCGAATGTTTATATGTTGCCGAATGTGTCAGAATGAGTTGGTAGCAACACCTCTTCTAATACACGTATGCATCCATACGAATTTAATGCTCTAATCCAGGGAAAAACCCCTGAAGGTTCTGATTACACCGATGTTACGTGGATTCACGAATTGGAAACATCAGCAAAAATGTATACGGTTGGAGTCAGACTGATACGTATTTTATCATGGGGAAGATAAAAATGAAAGGCTCGGCGCGAAATTTAGTCATGTTAACCCCAACCATATTGTTCTGTTAATATACAAGGTTGGATAAGCATTATAATAAATTATATAGAAAAGAACCGAAAGTATGAATATATGGCGCCACATGTTCGAACAGCAAGCCCGATAGCAAATAGCGATGGTCAAAAATAGGACCGACAGTCAACAGCTCCATAGCAGAGTCAGAAGCGACAGTGAGCGGTGTCAACAACAGCATCGACAGATGTGATGTTTTAATTCCAACAATAGTGGGCACATCGTGACAAATTGACCAGAGTCGCAGAAACGCCAGAAATGTACGAAATGTGGGAAAGTCGGCCATGTTGAGGACAAATGTTATCAAGGATTCGTTGTTGAATATTATTGGGGATTTTTACATTGTAAATTTAGTAATTTTGATTTTTCTATTTCTTTCCAAGTTGTTCCTGTTTCGGCGATCGATTACGGTCTACAAAATTAAAAATATATTCTTTATTATGATGAAATCAATCAGATCTGGTACTTTTTTGAATCAGTTGGCCGGTAGGTTTTCCAGTTGATAGGGCTTCATAACCGCATTTCATGATAGCTTTTATCAGTTCCTTACCTTTAGTCGTTGTTAACCTAGAGTTCCAGTGGATAATTTTTACATTAGTCTTCTCCAAGTACAAATCGTTTTCCTAGATTATTGAGGAACTCTAGATAATATTTTTCCTCAATGAATGCTTTGATGGGCAGTAAATGCTAACAATACAAATAGAACTATTTTTGATTTTGACATTAACATCAATTGCTTGTATTTCTTCTGTTTCAGTTTTAACTCGTCATAGTGATGAATACTATTTCTAATTCCACCTAAACCGGTAGGTACGTTCTCATCGTGAAACAAAATCGTGTAAAAACAAAATGTGCGTTATGTTTGATACTTTTTAAATGTAATAATTGATTGTCTTGTGAAATGTGTTTCCGTGATGAGACATACATCGAATTGTTTCTGGGTCGAGGACCACCTGCAATTCTTGCTGATGTTGCATGAGTCCGTCCATTGGCATTCCAGCAAAAAATTCTAGGATCATTGGTCAGTTTTCTGTTTAGGGATGGCTCCCTTAATGTTGTACTCTAGTTTCTGAAATCACAAACGTATTGAGTCCACAAATCACTTTTAATAAGTGATTTGTGTATTGAGTCTGCTTAAATCAATTTAAGTGTTTGACCAGCTTTTCCTTGATTCTCGATACTTGAGCCTAAATCATTTTACCCATTTGTCAACGAGTATCTTCCAACACTATACGCTTTATTTCGAGTTGGTTCAATTTAATAGTTTTCTTCCTAATTAAACTTAGAATTTTAGTATTCAAATTTGTATTTTTGATGTTTTGCAATTCAATAGCAACGCTACCTCCTCTTTTTTTCAGATGGTGTTCTCCACAGTGAACGCTTTTAGGCTGAAGTTGTTTAGCTTCATTACTACAATATTTTTGTGTATGTCCTAGGCTTGACATTGTTGTATGAGCTTAGAACTTTTTAGAGGCTGAATAACCACTTTGCATCCCTAGAGCTAACGATTGACAAATTGGACTTGAGAATCAAAATATTGAGCTGAACGGATTACGTTTTTTTGCAACATCATAGCGTTAGCGAACGCATATAGCAACTCAAGTTTGTTTTATCCTACTGTTCCTACTAAATCTACTTAGAAATCTGTCTAAATGCATTACAGTAGGGTTGAAAGGTATATTTATTCAATCGAATAAATCTTTTGCCGGAACTAACATTCGTTTTTCAGCCTCTCCATACACAACATCCTCATTTGTGCCATGTTATTTTATATTGCACAGTGTTATATATGACTGGTACAATTGCCTTATGTCTTCCGATTTGTTTCAAACACCATGTTTGTTATAATACTTGGGGTTTTCTTCTTTAGCAATTACTCGTGGATCTGCGAGGATTTCTCCAGCCGAAGAAAAATCATCCGTATCCGAATATTTTTACTGATAGTTTCAGCTCTCTATTTTGGAACAAAAAGTTTGAGAAGTGGATGGTGCCGCTAGAGTTTCTGGACTAACCTTTAAGAAAATGGTGAATCGGTTTATTATTATTATTGGGTAAAACTCAAACTATTCAAATACCGCTGTCACACTCTTCTCTACATAGAATTTAAACATTTTCACATAAAAATTTTGCCGAAGTTTTTTGTTTCTAACACTTAATATTCTGAATCAGACTGAAATGTTTCCAAATCTTTTTTTCTCCAGGGTAAAGTTCAGTGTGGGATCAAATGGACTTAGTACTTACGTCAACTTTTAGTTACTGGCCTAATCAATCAATCACCTCACAATGAAAAAAAAAGGAACAAACATAAAAAGAAGCCTTTGGTTGATACATTGACAAAATCATGACTATAACGGAAAAAACTAGCTTAAAATAAAACTCCATTTTTTAAAATTAATTAATATAAAAATATTATTAAAATTCTCTTTTTTAAAAATTTCACTATTCAATATGAACAATGCAAAAATTAAAAAAAAACTAAAACAAATTAAAAATTAACGAAAAAAATAATTAAAATACGAGTGTTGGACATGCGAGCACTTCATTTCAGCTTCATGCAAACGAGCGTCTTTTTTTTTTAAATTTAGTTCTCCTTCTCCTCATCATTTTTGATTCGATCATTTTCTATATTTGTTCGTACATTTTTCAATACATTTTGTGTCTTAAAAAGTTGCATTCTTATATCCTTTTCGATTTGTTCCTTACGTTGATTTGCCTTCTTCAAATTACTCCAGGTTTCTTCAAGGGCACGTCGGGTCCGAATATATTTCTTCTTTAATTCTATATTTTCTTGTTCTACTTTAAAGCAATCATGACTTATCTGTTTATTATTAGACAATGATGTCGATCCCATTGGCGATTGATGAACAGGATCAGAACCGGTTTGAAATTTATTTACAAGATCATCGCTTTCGATTCCTAAATCGGGCGACGAATTATTTAAACGATTAATTTTAAATTGATTTTCAGGATTACTTTCGGACGAACTAATTGATAATACTTGAACATTATGTTGGGCGGGACGTCTCGACGATAATCGAATAATATCCATTTCTAGTTCCCGCTGCTTATTTTCAATTTGGGATTTTTCATTTAGCACTTTAGTCTTTTCTAATATAATCTTTGATGATTGTATGGTCATTTCATCCAGTTGTTTCTTTAATTTTCGGGAATTTAATTCAACAAGTTTGTAATCATCTTTTAGTTTATTATATTCAAGCAATTTTTCACTATTGTCTTGCAGCGTTTTATTAAGTTTGAACATTTCTTTTTCGAGTAGTTCGTATTCAGATTTTTGAACAAAATTTTCTTTCATATCCCGATCCTTATTCTTTAGTAGTTTCTCGTAAGTTTCTTTCACTTCGATATGTTTTACTTCAGCCTTTGACTGTTCCGTTTTGTGGAGCTCGATTTCTTTCCGATGTCTTAATTTCAATTCCTCAACATCATTGTTCAATGTAATAAGTTTAGTTTCGGCTACCCGAAGACTTATCTTTAATAGTTCATAATCTTTCATTTGATGTGACTTGTCACTCAAGTCTACCTTCAATTTTCCAATTTCATTAATTTTTTCTGACAATTCTGTGTCGAGACTGTTCAATTGTTTTGTTAATTTCTCGATTTGTTGATTATAATTTAGACGTTCCCGTTTAAGTTGATTATCACTCTCGACTAATTGACACTGTTGTACTAAAATTTTATTCTCCTTTTCGAAAAGAAGCTCCTCCAATTTTATAATCGATTGTCGGGATTTTTTATTTTCATAATTGCCATCATTTTCACTCTCCGTCGATGTTTCATTGTTTTTGGAATTTTTAATTTTGTCGACATCTACCTCAAGTCCTATCCGAGCTTGTGATACATTACGATCTGGTTCCGACCATGTCTCCGACTCTGAATTCTGATTATGTCCCGTATCTGTTGCCTCGAGCACGGCAATACATTTACGTTCTTTTGATTCCCGCCGTTTTTTATTTTTAATCGAATCACTCTTTAATAGTGCAATTTCTTCTTGCAAATCTTTTATGATACGTTTCTGTGTTTCGGTCACTTCATTTTGAGAAGCGAAAATATTTTGGAAACTAGTATTAAAGTGAGAACTATTTATCAATTCTGAAATGTTAGTAGTATCGAAATTAAATGTGCTGTGTTCTGTGCTAGTAAAATTCGAGAGATTAGTATTATCTTGAATCGATAGTGACATATTAAGATTTTTCGATAGGTCAAGGCTTCGATCCACCGCTTTACGCATAGCTCGTCGGCGATCTGCACCGATATTCGTTTCTTTGTTATTTAATAGAGAATCTAAAAATCCGGCCAATTCTTCAAGATGATGTGTTAATATTTCACAAACATTGGTACAATTTTTTTGCCATTGAATCGCTTGTGTTGTACGATCATTTGCCTCTTTCAACTCAGACCGAATACGTTCAGTTTCAACATTATTTGCATTCGAATTGATTCGTGATTTTTCCAATTCATCATATAGTTCATTTAACTTTGTTTGGAGCATTTCATTTTGTGATAAGGCCGCTGAGCATTGTTCCTCGCTAAACGAATTTTGAAGTTGTGTATGAGACCGTTTAATTGACATGGCTGAGGAATTTGTTTTGTTAAGTAATTTTTCTAGGCGTTCGATTTCGCGATTTTTGAACCAAATATCTTTGTTGACAATAGTCTAGAATTTGAAAAGAAAAGAAAAAAAAAACATTTCGAATTGAGTAAGAAATAAATTTGAGTAAAAAATAATTCTTTATAATTAATTACCTGTAAGCAAATTGCCTTTTTACGTAAACTATCCTTTAAACAAATAGTTTCTTTATTCAACGTGCTCATTTGTATTTTTAAATTTAGAATCTCCTTCTCTTTGTCCAAATCGCCCATGCTCGTTAGTACATGTTTCTCCTAGAATTCAAATTGTTTGGATAAATTTTTGGATTTTTTAAGTAACAAATTAACTTCACGAAGTAATTCATTTATTTTTCTTTTATTCTATTGTTTGTAACAATTTAATTAATATTAATTAAACATTCAAAGAATTTTCAAATTTTTACCTCATAATTTGTAGGCCCATTGCCCGGAACTTTCCTCAAAGTTTCCATTTCATTTTCCATCTCTTTAGTACGTTTGGTTAGTTTATGAATAACCTATATAAAATGGAATACAAAATCATAATATAGTTTTTTGTGTACATATAAATTCAGTAATTTAAAAAAATATTAATTATGTGTATTAATTAAAAACAAAAATACAAATGAAAACAAATAAGTTTTAATTAAAATTTTATTAAAGCTTTTTCATTATTAAATAAACAAACAAAATCATCATTACCAAACAAGCATTATCAAACGCTGTCGATTTCTCATTATATTTTTCTTCAGTATCTTCCAATGTGCAAATTTTATCCGCTAATGTTTTTTTAATTTCATAAATTTCTAATTTTAATTTAGAATTTTCCTGTGAATAACATAAAAAAATTGCGCTATCAATATATAGGTGGCATTACATGTAGTAAAAAAGAAAAGATTGGATTCATTTTACTCGTTTCGCCGTTTATGTTTGTTGAGAAATTTGTGTTTATTAATTAATTAATTTTGCTATTATTTTAATGTTAATATAATTAAAGACAAAACAAAAGCAACATTAATAATTAATATATTTTACATTTTTTTCTTAATAATGAAACAAAATAATACTAAAATCCACCTAATAGAAATCTCGCAAAACTAAACAATGCAACATAATGAGCCTATCATCAATATAAAAGTCCCACACTAGTAACAATTAAATATGAATATAAACAAAATGAAACTACCATTTATTCTAATTTACTTATGATAATTACTATGGATGGTAAATATAATCTTTTTCAATTTGCAGCCGGAGGATGGATATTAATTATCAAAACAAAGAATCCATGATAGTCCAACTAACCTCAGAAATATAAAGAACCTGCTAAATTGTTCACATGATGTATATTCTTATTGAATGACCTTTTTCCAAGTAAATTACGACAGTAAAATTCTACTCTCAATGTACCCTATTTAAAGGAGAATTCTTGCACCAGCTTTTTTCCTCATTTCGCATCTGTTCCTATAAACTAAAATTAGCTTATAGGTAAAGGGGAAAGAAGCGAATAACAAATCTGATGCAAGAATTTACATAAGGCTTATACTATTTTAATTGCAGCGAAGTTCGGTCAGCAGGTTAGAAAATTGTTTTATCAAAGCGTCACCCAAAGTCTAGTCAATTTTATTTCAAAATAAATTTTTTTTTTATTAAAAGGCCCTACACACGATCCAATTTGGTCGGTTCAACCAAATTGGTATGTCGGTCCAACCAAATTGGACTGGTTGGTGTATGTTGAGTATAGACGATACAATTTAGTCGGTCCGATTTTGATGTTTGTTTGAAAAACAAAACACTACGTCAACAAATAACAGCATTATTTATTTTAATATTTTTTTCTAGCTCAGCTATCTACCAAATTTCACTATAGAAAAGAAAATTGTCGACCGATAACACTACACACGATCCAATTTGGTTGGTTGGTCGGATGGAAATTTTCATCAAACATATCCGACTAATTTTTTTCAACCAACATGCATACTCACATACAAATTTCCAACTAAATTGGATCGTGTGTAGGGCCTTTTAGTTTTACTCATATACTTCCGTATTATGTACCTAGCTTTTTTTTTAATTTTAGGCTTGTTGCTCTTTTTAAAAAATAAAACTAAAAAAATCACAACCAACATAATGTTACATAAATCTAAATAAATTGATAAATTTTAAAATTTTTCTACCTCTGAATTTAAAGTAATATCACTCATATTTTCATTGTTCGAATTGATATCAATCATAATTTTATTACTTTCGGTTTCCACAATAAAACTTGGGCGCAGCATTAATTTCGAATTTACATCATTTTCTGATCTAGTTATTAGTTGATTATTCTTATTATGATCATCAATTGTATTATTATTATTATTATTGTTATTAATAATAAAAAAATTATTTAAAGATTTTGAAAAAAAGTCATCGTTTTGGTTCATTGGAATTAAATCACCGTCACCACCACTACCCGCCGAACAATACAATGGATTTGCTAATTCCGGTCGATGTCTTGTTACATTATTTCTTGATAAATTAATTGCAATCGTATTTGATGGAAATGGTTTAATTGTTTCACTATGATAAGATGTCATCGATAAATTAAATCTATCAGCTGCATCCTCACTACGATTTAATTTATCTTGTATTGTTACAAATTCTTTATAGAAGTCTTCATGCTCCTGTTTGAAGCTATTCAAAGAGGTTTTTAATTTGTGAATAGTTTCTTCATAATTTCGAATTTTTATCTAATAGATTAATAAAATAGGGTAAACGAACATATTATTATATAAGAAGGAATTAATTTTGATTATTTTATTATTAACGAGTGTCTTAAATCTCTTACATTCAACTCTTCAATTAGTTGATTATTTTGTTTCATTAAATCGCGTAAAATTTTCGTATCACTTTTAATATTATCCAGCTCATTTTTCAAATTTTGATTCTCGATTAGAATTTCGTTTAAAGTGGCCGAATAATTTTCATTCATATTAAGATTTTTCATAAACAAATTTTGTTGCTAATGAAAGACATACACAACATGTAAATGATGTTAGACAAAAAATGAAAAAAACTATAAAAAGAAAAAATTAAATTCTCACCTCAAGCATTTTGGTACTCTTTTCATTTTCTTCTAGTTTATCTTTTAATTCGTAGTTTTCGTAAGAGATCTTTTCTAATTTTTCACGTGCTTCACATAATAATTTTTCTTTTTCATCTAATTGTAGCTCTAGTTCATCAACCCGATTTATTAATTCGTTGATTTTCATTTGATTATTGTGCGATTGCAGTACTTCGCAATCAAGTGACTGTGACAGTAAATGATGATGGCTTTTATTCGCAGTGGTTTGATGTTCATTTTCATCGAATTCCTCGAAATGAGAGGCTAATTTATTATTATCGATTGTTTCGAGTTCCATCTATTGATTTAAAGAAAAAATATATACAGCTATAAGTAATAGGCATTAATAAGAATACTAAAATGTGTAATTTATACCTCGAGAAACTCTATTTTCCTCTGCAGCTCATCGATTTTGGTATTTGCTGCTGTTGCATATTTTTTCTGTTCTGCCTCCATAATTTCCATTGCCTTGGCAGCTTGACACACCAACTCCTGTTTCTCCTGCAACTCTTTCCGAAGCGATTCACTTTCTACTTTTAAATCAACATTCTGTTTAAAAAGCGATTCAGTACCATCGGCCGCGGCAGCAATCGATGGATTCTTCTCTTCAAGAAAGTAAATTTTTAATTTCAAATTAAAATTTTCTTTGCGTAGCGCTGTCATTTTTTCTTCATATTCACGTAGCGATCGCCCTTGACCCGGCGATGAGCTGTCACCATAGCCCGTCGTACTATATGGCGGTGATCTAAAACCTATAAAATCGGTGAGAGAATTATGTTCCGATTCAGACATTTTATTTGTTATTTATTTTTTTTTTTATTTTTTGTATATACGAATATTTATTGTAAAACAGATTTATTGTAGAAAATAAAATATTTGCTAGAAGGTTTTTTTTCACTAAATTTTAAATAAGAAAAAAACAAAATTGGGGGAAAACAAATGTTAATTTTTTTTATTTAACATGCCTACTTACTATTCTCCATTGTAACATCGTGTAATTGACTTGGACTCGTGCTGAAAGTATAAATAAAAAAGATGATTTTTAGTTTAAATAATACAATTTTGGCAACAACAATATGTAAAATAAGATGCATTGCACAAAAAAAATTGGGTTAAATATTAAAATAAACAAATGGGATATAATATATTCTAGTACACACATGTAGTTTTATTATGACGAATTTATTACGAGGTCGTTCCAATATTTTTTGAAAATAAATGGAAAGAGCGCCCAAAAATTAAAAAGAACTCTACATTAGAAGAGTGTATGTTTGAATCTAAAGTAGATCTGGTATTTTACGAATCCAGTTATTTGACTGAAGTTTTTTTAAAGCTGGAAAATTGCCAAATTGCATTAACTCGTTTACCAACGCTCAAGTGGATTATAGAGACGCAAATTTAATTAAAACTTTGGAAGACTAATTAATGACTAAAGAATTTCAATTGTTATTTAAATTTTACCCTATCTAAAAGCGCTACACACCATCCGACGGTCGGACCGATTTGGTTGGGTTGGATGTAAAATCGGATCGTGTGTATGCATGTCGTCCGACAAAATGAAGGTTGGATGTGTCGGATGGAAATTCCATCCAACCGTCCGACCAACCAACTAAATCGGATAGTGTGTAGTGTTGTCGGGCGATATTTTTCTTCAGTCATGTGTAAAATTTCAGAGCGAGAACAACAAAGTAAAATAAACATACCTAATTCAATCGTGTGAATTCGTTTGTGTGACAAAAAATAAATAAAATATTGTCAAAGTCGGATGGTAAGTCGGATCGTCTGTAGACAACAACCGATTTGGTTGGACCGACGGTCGGTCCGACCAAATCGGATGGTGTGTAGCGCTCTTAAGTAGAAACGTCTGTTTTCTGCTGTTGATTACTTGGTCGCAAACTATCTTACGAAAAACTACTCTTTTCGATAAATTTACTAAGTATTTGTAGGAAAAGTAACATCGGCATCTCTTGACCAGCCAATCCGTTTCTCGCGCGACAAAGTACCACCACTTTGCGCTCTTGATACACAAATAACTATTGTACGCATCTTTATCGCAAAAGGAGCACATAAAATATTTATATAGTCGAATAAATATGTACATTACAAAGAATAAAACTCTCTTATCTTATTCTTCAACTAGAGAAGAATGTTATCAAAGTTTTATCTCGTTACATGTTGTCATATATGCGTTAAATATAAATATTTAAATTAAAAATCTCATGAAATGAATATTATAAAAAAAATTGTGTACCACACAAACAACCAAACCCCTAATTAAATACTTCAATGTAAATTATTTGTGCGTAGGTGAGGAACAAATTATACCTACTACTCACTATAATACGTATCTATAGAAGTTAATTTAATGATTGATTTACGAATAATTAAAAATAAAATTTATAAATTTCAATTTTATATCGTTTTTTGTTCTAAATTTTCATTATGTAACAACCGATATACAACCTTCAAGATTTATTTTAAGAAATTGAGATTTTTTCAACGTAATCGAACTTCTAAATACGTTAAGAAAATATCTAATGAAAATTACATGTACGATTAAGTATTGTGTTACATAGATGGATTTGAGTCGAAAATGAGATACCGTTTTTTGACAATGGAATTTTGAATTCAAGTTTTTTGTTCTTGAAATTATATTGAGATTTTCTTTTGTTAGTGATGAAAAGATTCATGACAAGCCTTTATCCCACTACAACAACAAGCAGCCGCGTTACCTCAATACTCCTATATGTTTTTAACGTTTTAACATTTTTGTTACATTTCTGTTTACGTTAAGTAAACGGATTTGGATTTCATATAGAGTCCAATACCAGGGTTGTTTTCATATGAAAAAAAAAACGAAATATTTTCAAACCAATTTTTATCGTTAGTGTTTATTTCCTTGACTCGGTCATTTTGATTGCGGTCTAAAAAAATGGTAGTAACTAAATTGGGTTTTTTTTGCAAAAACAAACAAAATATAATCTGAAATTAAATTGCTTGGTTTTACCAAGATTGAGTAGATCTTCTTAAACTGTTTGAAACCAGAATTTTCATTTGAGTTATTATAGTTTAAATATTATTATTGATGAGAATTCGGTCGATTAAATATTATTATTAATGAGCATTCTGCAAAAAATTACAAAACTAATAAAAATGCATTTTTTTGGTATGTATAGAAATTATTTCAGTAGTACCTAAATGGTAATATTCTACTTTTGATTTGAACAAACCACTGGCAGGAATTTACATTTATAATGGCATCAGGTCAGTCGATGAATCCGTTTCGATTTTCGGCCTTGTATACTACATTTGGGTTTAGGATTTGCCATAAAATTGCTGGTCGGTTGGATGCATATAAATCAGCTTGTCTGAAATTCCCTTGATTTTGGGTGCGGATATTTTACTAGCCGTTGCAAGCGATGCTATCCAAATACCGGTATTTCTCAACTTTGGTGAAATTCATGAATATATGTACTTGGTTAGGTATTTTGAGTTTGGGGGATCCTTTATATAACATAAATTGGATGTCTAATCTTTGTAAAAGAAATTTTGATACAATTCAGCTGATATGTTGCAGTATGAAAATCGTAGTAAACGCATTTCTGCATTGGTAATATGTACTACGAATTGAACACTGTAAGTTGCATCTGAATCCGTTATCCTATACCCAACCTCGGAAAATTTCTGCTCAATAAATTGACGGGAGGAATGTGAGTTTTTCGAAAAGTGTTGCACAGCAAATATTATTATGAAGCTTTTTCTTGGGACAAGCGCAACTGACCGACCGTATATGAGTTATGCGAGACTTACTAAGCGAACAATAAAACAAGAATTGATCAGTCCAACTATACTGCAACAAATCTAATGAAATAAATTTATCCCATCAAAAACCGTTACACTTCAGATCAGAAAATATGCGGACTTAGATAATAGCATCATGTCGACTCATTTTGACCTTACATAGTTCGACGAAGGTAATATTTTCAGTGTTAAATTGTCGTATAATATAAGGTAAGAACAAGATTTCGTTTGTCCACGCAATGTTGATTCTGTTTGTTAATTATTCTGTGGTGTAGTCATCAGAAGCGCTACAATACGCGATTTCCTATTATATTTGAACGTAACAAAAGTAAATAGCTAAACGCAAATTTGGATCTCTAATCCCGAGTCTAAACAATTCATAACTTAAGTATGTATTCGTAGCCGTATTTCAATGAGAAATTGTTGTAAATTACAAAGAGTATTTTGTTGACCAAAATTTAATTCGAATTATTTTTTTTGGGTTTATTTTTTCCCAAGAAAATAGCCAATTTGATTTAATTGGCAAAAGCCAACCTTTCGAAATAAAATATAAATTTAACATGTATTATGACATCTGGTGGCGTCTACCGATAAGTACCAAAACTAAGAAATAGGAGAAGATTTAAATAATCCCAAACAAAATTTGGGATTATTTAATCCCTCTCAGGGATGATTTAGTGCAATTTTTGTTGTAAATTTCTGAAGTAAAGACACTAACAATTATACTAAATAATTCCGCCGTTGAATTAAATAATCCCAAAAAGTTTTGAATTTATTTCATAACATGCTGTATTTTGTTATTCGCTATTCAGAGCTAAATTTTATCAATATTTATGTAATATAAGCTTACCAATAAATAAATAAAAAAAGGTCAAATACGACTATAAGTCGTGCGCCGAGGGTCTCGTTCAACTAACAGATGAATAATTACACTAATAGATCAATTAGCCATATTGAACTAAATCGTGAAATAACTGTCACCCAGTCTTTACACCTAAGGGTCTCCTCGGATACTGTGGTAATTATTTTCTCGAATACTCTTTTTGTTTGTCGTGTTTTGTGTAAATGTTAATAGAATAACCTAACAGTTTTTGATTGTTGAATTTAATATTTAAATTTGATTTATTTTATTTTGATATAAAATACTGAATTTGATGAAATAATTAAACTTGCGTAGTTAATTGTATTTTGTTGAAAGACACAATCATTCAAGACGGTCCATTTCCAGTTCCTCAAGTAATTCCGAGATAAACGAAAATGAGTAAATTTATTTTAATATCATATTGGGCCACTCCTATCATATGACCTTAGTTGCCATGAAACTAAAAATTCCTTTTTTTTCGTAGGCCGACACATGACATTGTGCTATCTATTACATATGTTGGCTAGCCTGTGGTGCTACTTATAGGCACAAAATGGTCGTATCATTAATGCGGAAGGTCAGAAAAACTCACGGAAATAGTACATAAACTCGATTTTAAGGCGGATCACTAAATAAAATATGTACATTTATTACCTATATACAAAATATTACTTAATTTAAATTAAAATTTATAAAATCTAAATTACATAATTTTGTGTTTAAATCCAAACGTACGTTAACCCATTACCGCGCACCGTACTCGTTTGAGTACACCACCTTATAACGTAAATTCTTCGAATCTAACGGATTTAAAATATTTTTGTTTCTCGATTATTTGTCATTGATTGAGAGGTCGGGGAATTGGAATTTCAAAACATCGGATGTTCAAAGTAAGACCGCTTATAAATTTGTTTAGGAAACAGTTTTCCCACTGGTTTTTTCCACAAGGATCTTTTAACTGACGAATCCCAGCGGAAATCCAGTGTGAGATTCGGGTACAACAAATTGGATCATAAGCAGTTCGAGTAGATTTTGTTACGCTTTCGACATTTATTGTGGAAAGCCAGCAGATAATTATGGGTAAGGACGCCTATTTTTTTGCGAAAATAAATAGTTTTTCTTTAAAATTTTTGTTTTATTTATGTTCTTTACTTATTATCACCCTGTAATTGCAGTTTGAAAGCTTTTATAGGTAGTTATTTTTTGGGCGTTAATGGGTTAATTCTTTCTTTTCTGTCAAATTCGACCATGGTGTAAGACTGGTAATTCAGAGGAGTGCGTTTTACATCACGTTTTACGTCAAAAACTACAACGAGAACATTTTTACCATTGTATTCGAGCAGGCTCTTAATCAGTCACTTGTTTTTCTGTGAAATGTATACATATTTGTAAAGATCAAAGGCTACAATTAGCGCTAAATTTGTGCAATGCAATTGTTGTACATACCAAGAAAATACACTTATGATACGGATACCTAGCGCATAATAAGTTGGTTATTGTATTTGTAATAGATTTTTGTTTGCGTTTCTTGAAAACTAAAAATTGGGTCAATAAGAGGAATGATTTTGATTTTTTTATTGAATCATGCTTATTGATCGATAACAATTATGTGTGAAAGATAAACACAACTTGATGGCGATTTTTCAAAGAAAATCATCTTCAAGTGAGGCCCATTTTTATCTCAGCGGATACGTTAATAAGAAAAATTGTCGCATTTGGGCCGATAAAAACCCAAGACAGATTGTCGAGAAACCGATGCATTCTCAAAGATTCACTGTTTGGTGTGGTTTTTGTGCTGGAGGAATATTGGACCGTTTTTTTCAAAAATGATACCGGCAATACTGTTACTGTCAATGGTGAACACGAAAAGTTCCCGGACAGCATTATCTTGCGATACAGCGAGGTCAACCTTGGACTTCTTTCTTTGGGTTATCTCAAAAGTAACATCTATGCCAATAAGCCAGCAACAATTCAAGATCTAAAGGATGAGATAACAAGGCATCTCATCCTAAATTTGGACAAATGGATTCATATGTGAACATTTGGCCGATATTATCTTTCAGACATCCTGAACTCTTTACAACCCCTCTTCTCATTATGTTTTTTTTTTCAAATTTGTTGGTCTAAGAATTTCAGAAATAAAGGGGTTTTTAATAAAAACAAAGAAATGCCATTTTAAAAGCTGTTACAATTGATCTTTCATACAATACTCTACTTGGGCGGGTGAAGGAAGTTTTTGGTTCTCAATCTTTGATCAACAAATATTTTTGTGATTCTGACTACTGGATAGAGTTGGAGAAACAAGTAACATAATAGTTATAAATTCTAGTTTCTGAGAAAACGGAATGTGATACAGAGAATGAAGTCTCACCATTAAGGTGCGTTTACACTATGTGATTAGCGTGCAATATAATGTCGTACAATATTTTGTTGCTTGGGAATTGTTACGAGGACAGTCTGAACGACCGAATTGTAGCAAGCTGAGACATACCCGGGTGTCAATTATTTATATTGTAAAACGTTAGAAGGATTTTCACCACGGCAAGTTACACACCGATTCTAAAATAAAAGTATGTATACTGTCAGTAATCCTTGGTGATCCATTTATCATAATAGCAACTACTCCAGGAATATTTGATAATTTCTTATAAATACAGAATAGTTTTCGAACGTCAGAAAATCTTATTGCATATGAATTGCATTGAAATTGCAGTCGACCCAATTTTCATAAAATGTGTTTGCAATATATTTTGAGAGAATACCTAACCTTTAGGTTCTACATATATATACTTTTCTTTCAAAATTCGAGGGAGTTATTCTGGTAAATTTTTAAATGTTGGTTCATGAAAAGGAGACTGTATATTATGATATCTGTTTCTCTAAAATGTGGTCTATCGTCCTTCGTGTATTAGGTTAGGTCTGCGCCTTAATCTCCTTCTTTTTTATTATCGTAATCGTACTTGCCCGTACATAATATTTTAATTTTCCACTTTCAAGAAATATTGAGACGCAATACAGTATGTAAGTGAGGTTAAATCCCATGTTTTCTCCAAAATCATACAACTTTTATTTTAGTTGTATCGTTTATAAAATCAAAACTTCAAACTTCATCAAAATTGAGAGGAAAATTGCACACAATTTATTTCCCTAATTGTAAAGCAAATATTGCATGCAAATCGTATAGTGTAAAGGCACTTTTAGATGTTATCCTTTGCAGTTAAATTTCAAAACTCGAGGATGTCATTCTGAGAATATTAATGAGAATTTTTGATTAAAGGTAATTGAGCTATTACGAAATCTAGTAACGAAATCCACTTTTACCAGTTGAAATGGGGAATAAAACTTAAAATTTTTGTTGAAAACAGAAGCTACCATCTAATACCAATTAATTTTCTATATTTGCTACACAATCACAACTGACATTCACAAATTAGCTGTACTTTCTAGCTAGATTTTCGATAAATGTAGGCAATATTATAATACTGATCTGAAAATCGTGAAATAGCACCAATATTTTATTGTGTTTACCAGATAAAATAAATATCCTAAAAGCTGTTTGTTTCATTTTGCGTTTGCCAAAAGCCGCGAGATTTCACCACGAATTAGAAATTTTGTTTTTGTTTGGAAAAAATAGAAAGATGTTTTTTCAGTCATCCAGATGATAATAATCCCTCAATATTTACCAACTTTTTAATCGTTGAACTATGATTGATAACTCAATTTATCATAAACATACTAAGTAAGTATTTGAATGTGCAAACATATAAATGAAGGGTATAAAGAAACTTAAACACTGATTTAATATTTCTATCATAATTTAATCAATTTATTTATATACCGCGATAAAAATTAATTGAAACTTATTAAGTAAATTTTTTTGTATAAATCCTTGCCTCACTTGACCTACATGGACGCGACTAATATAATTAATAAAAAAATATTTCCGCTTTTTGAAAGAACGATAAATTTAATTTTAAAATCGAGATTAATAAATACGATAAAATATAATAAAGTATGATGTTGCAGTCGCAAGTGTTTGTTTGCTATAACTTATCGTTATACCGGAAATTTACATGTGGGTGATACATAAACGCGTGTTTATCAATCTTGTATAAACACAAAAAGATTTATCGACATATTTTCATGTCCTTTTGGGAAATTCATCAACCATATTGTTTAATCTTCCGGATTTTGTTTTATTTTATGTAATTCAACATATGTAATCCATTTTCGTGTGTGCTTATCCTAAATGGATCAAATTTCGTTTAATATTTTTAGATATATTTAAGTCATTAACCTACAAAAATTTTAATACTCACGTAGTTTTAAATATTTATTTTCGACTAAAACAAAAGATCGTGTAAAGTCACGGACATGAGAAGAAAATAGATTATCGACGAACTATTATTCATTTTGTTTTAAGTGCCCATCAAAAATTTCAAAAGTGACTAAATTAAAACGAACACATACTGGTATACATAGGTATATGTATTGTATATACATTTAGGGGTAGATTATGCTGTAATTCCAAATGAAAAATGTTGATTAATCTTCATAATGAATAAATGAGTGTGAACCGTATATTGTTCCAGAATTCTACTTATAAAATACCGTGACGATCTTTTTTAATATGTTATCATTAAATTATGAAACTTCTTTAATCTGTTTATAAAATACTAAGTGGCATTAAAATTTAATGTTCATATCAGAACGCCTACGGCTAGTTATTAAATATGATGGATTGCCTTCGATATTGTGTTTGAAAATTGTGATCCAAAATTACGACACAAGTGTCATTATATTTTCATGTCCCCTAATTTTGAAGAAGATATTAGTGATTTAACCAAAACTAGCTACTCCAGTAACACATTTCTATTAAACCTATATTAAGCGATCCATCATTATGCCAAGGAAATTCAAATTCTTTTCTTTAAAGAGTATTTCAAAGCAAAAAATACGCGGCGCTAATAATATCCTTGTCGGCGAATTTCCAAAATTGAACTCTTTCGGTTTTAGAGTGAAGTAAAAATACATTTTGTCATTTTAATTTTTGTTTAAAAAGTATATCGTGCAATGAAACTACACATATACAAATTAAATATATTATGTCCAGATATACGAGAATTTTTTTTATTTTATTTTCCAAAAATAAAATTTTTCGTTTTTTATGGTACATAAGAAGAGTGTATGTACTTTGTTATTTTAAAAAAAAAACGAATGATATGATTTTAGTGTTATGACTAAAGCTGAAAGAATTTTATAGAATGAGACTTAGAAAGTTTTAACACTCTGTTGATTGTATGTTTTAGTAATATGCTATTTTATCAAAGTATATCCGGCAAAGGGTTTAATTAAATCAATAAATCTAGATGTGAAAAAATCGATAAACATTCTTTCCCAATTTTACGTTAATATGGCCATTTTCTTCTGGTACGCATCTGTTGTCAATTTATTGTTGAATACTAAAATAAAACCGTAACCTAATTTTTCGTTTAAAGTTTTTCCATTTTCATTCTACAATTATTATATGCAATTAGATCATCAATTATCTTGTTCAATTATTTTGCATGCGGAGCGAAACAATCATTAATAATTATGTCGGATTGCGAATTAGGAAAATAATGTATAAGTAATTAAAAACTAATTTATGAGCTAAAGATTTCTATTAGCCATGATCAAAGAAATGTCATAAATTTCTTTGATGAGTTAATTAAAATTTATTGCTAAAGTAATGGAATTTTATATTTGATCATATCTTTTAGGGTTTTTGGTTTGATTTGTTTATTTCGGCTCATTCAATAAAAAAACAAAACAAAAATTAGAACGACGAATGCACATCAATCACTGTTAGCGTATCTTGCTGTTTCTCATCGACGCAACTCACAATATGAACGAGTTGTGAAACGGTGTAGATAAGGTATCCAACGTGTTTTAAAAATAAAATAAAATACTTGTACATTTTGATCGGATACACAAAACATTGTAACAAAAAACAGACCTTAATTCGAGACGAGGGAGATATACTAATACATACAGTACAAGTAGCAAACCAAATCAAAATTAAGTTAATAAAAAAAAAGTTCAATGCCAAAAACTATAAATTGAAATATTTTCGCAATGTATAATATAATGCCCCCTTACAGACAATGAAAATGGCTATTAGGTCTATAGAAATTGACTAAAACACTTTTTGTGTAATAACTGTAATATAAATATTTATGTAAAATGTAAAGTAAAAATTTTCCCAATTGTTCGTCTGTTTTTCTTTCTCCATCAAACGAAAACTTTATACCTAGAACGTAAACATTAACTATCGTTTATGTTCTATGTTTCGCTATTGTACATACATCTAATCTACTTCCCACAATAATACATACATACATCATTCCCTAAATTACGAAAAACTAAAGGAAAATAATATTTTTGATTATCAACCAGATGTTTACAGATGGGATTTTGAAATTTTTTTAACGCAAATAAATAATTGTAAAAGTCTTTTTGTTGTTTTAAGTATGTACAGTATATCGTTTTTATTATTTTTACAAAATTCAATCGAATTTCATTAACAACCACCTACAACAGACAGACAATAACAAAAAAAATTCTAAAAATAACGTCCAATTTAATATCCACCCAGTATATAATTCATCCAGAATTACTAGACAAAATTAAATGATCTTCTGATGACACTGTATCTAGTCATCTAAAGCGTGAAATACTCATATTTAAATTTTATAAAAACGATTTAATTTAATTTTTAAGAAGAAAACAATTTTAAATTGCTTTTAATTTTCAATGACCTCAGCGTTACTACTGTATTATATATTGTCGTGTAATTGTGTGTATAGTTTTGCAAATTCAATTGGAAATAAAAAAAAAATTTGTTCGTTTGGGTATTATATCAAAGTCGATTTTCTAAAATTAGCAGGTGCATCCGATTAAACAAATTAGATTACAATACGTACTATTATGATTTGCTTAATTTATCTTAGTTAATAAATGCAAATTAAACACAGACTATATTGTACATTGTTCAATAATAAAAAAATGTGCATAACAAAGAAATTGAAATGAAAAGAAATACACAAAAGGAAATCTAAATAAAAGAAAGAAAATTGATTTTAATTTGTTCGATCCAAATTAGTTTAGTTTCAATTAAAATTTTAATTTTCAAAGTTCAGAGACCAACTATAATACATATAATGTTCGTAAGTTGTTTTTATAAATTGTGTTTAACTTACTATAAAAATACAAAAATGTAAATATTGAAAATAAACAAAAATTTATATAAAAAAAAAAAAATCAACTATGTATAATATTTAAAAAATGAAAAGCTAAACCTTTTTTATTAAAAAGATAATTTTTTGGATTCTACAAAAATTTAATGTTTTTACTACGTTTTTATTAACTCGCTTTCTTGTCTGTCTGTTTATCTATTCGGTACAAATTTTGCAATCGATTTTAAACTAAATTCCCGATGAGCTAGAGACTTGAAGCGTATATGGTTTTAATAAAAAATAAATCTCAGTATTTCTATGTACTCAGTATTTATTTGACAATGGCAATTTGTGCGATGATAAAGGAGACAGCTACCCAACGCAAGCGACGCCTAGATAAGGAGAATCAAAAAACGACAAATGAAGCTTCAACAGGAATTGTGGTTCTTGATACATCTAAAGATAGGTCTCAGGATCTGTAATTATTGTCCCAACGGGCATTTAGATTGCTTGACAGTTTCAATATACATATTTCATTGAAAATTCGGAATGATATCAAAGGACTGAATGTCGAAGGGCCGAATGTCGAAGGGCCGAATTTAAAAGAGCCGAATGTCGAAGGGCCGAATGTCGAAGGGCCGAATATCGAAGGGCCGAATGTCGAAGAGCCGAATGGGTCGAAGGGCCGAATGGACCGAAGTCGAAGGGCCGAATTTTAAATTTCTTAGTTTTAAGGAATATTTTGTAAATTTTTTTATCAAATATAAATAAATTTCTTATGAATTTATATTTTATTATATTTAATCTTATCGACAAAAAAGTACTGCGCTCGTATATAATATTAAAAGGAATAATAAGATTAAGATATCTAAGAAAAACAAAATGAATGTACCATGCACCTATCTACATATATGGGGCATTTGCATTTAAATCTCACATGTTTTGTCCCCAAGCATTTTTTTGTCCCCTTAGCATTTTACAGATAATTTTTAACGGGTATAAGAGTTAAGTATTTGATCACAATACAGACATTTATGAAAATGTATTTTTTTAAATTATTTTGGGCTTTTATTTTAAAAAAAACGAGTTTTATTGTCATGAACGTTACTTTACTTATTTTAGATAAATTGTGAAATTCAAAAATATAAATTTAATTTATCGACGTTTATTTACATTGGTGATATGTCTACTTCCAAATGGTATATTAATCTTTTGTATTTTCAAATTAATAATTTTAAAAATAACGTAATAACGTATTTTAAGTAACGTTCATGACAGAAAAATTAAAAATAGCACAAAAGATTATTAAAAACAATTCAAAACACAAATCTGCTCACGCCCAGATTTAAAAGAAACAGAAATATGATTTAAAAATTATATTTTAATTTTTTTTTAATTCAAAAATTAATTAAATTATGATTCAAAAATTATATTTTAAATTTTTTTATGTGAGATTTAAATGCAAATGCCTCATATACATACGCCTATTATCAGAAGGCTGCCATAGGGTCCAATGTCCCAGGTGGCCTATGACAAAATTTTCCTTCACCAAAATGTACCACTGCTGGATACGTGGAACACAAATTATAAACAACCAAAATTAATGGAATATTTTTGTCGATAGAATATCCAAAGATTCTACATAATAAAATATATAAATTCATAAGAAATTTATTTATACATATATTTGATAAAAAAATTTAGAAAATATTCTTTAAAATAACAAATTTAAAAAATTATATTTCTAAAAACAAAATAAAAATAAACAAAAAAATTCGGCCCTTCGACCCATTGAAATTCGGCCCTTCGAACCATTCGGCCCTTTGAAATTCGGCTCTTCGTCCCCATTCCGAAAATTCGATATTTTTGAATATTATCAGCAAATTCTGAGCTACAAAATTCTAAAATTTCAAATTGTGCTTTAGATTAAGAGCGGAAAGAAAACTGCAAACAATTCATACCGGCCTTTATGATCCCTGATATACTACTTGATTAGTCATTCATTCTCCTCAATTAAATGGGAAAGCGGAACGTTTTAATAGTACTTTGATGGACAAAGCAAGATCACTAATTTTTGATTCAAAATTAAATAAGAATTTATGGGGAAAAGCACTTCATAATACTACAAAGTATGTATCTGTTAAATCGAAGTCCGACTGATTAATGGATACATCTCCTGTAGAAAAGTGAACTAAGAAAACCCAACCTGTTGACATTTTTGGAAAATAAGCATACACTAAAATTCTAGGAAATCTGAAGAAACTGGACAGTCCGAGGAGTAAATTCATATTTGTAGGATATGGATTGAACGGTTACCAATTATGGGGTCCAGTGAAACAACACATTTTGTACCGATTTTGTAAACAAAATAAATTTTAGCAGAAATACGATCAATACCATATCAATTTCTGGTTTAAGCGAGACTAAGACAAATGGAACTGAATCTATAACGATCATAATGAAATCTCGAATTTCCGATTTTCAACAACTTTTTAGTTTTATCCTTGTGCCCGAGCATTTCGACAACATTATCTCAAGATGATATCGACATTTCACGTACCAAATAATGTTTTTCTAGCTTATCCATAGACATATCAAGGCCAGTTGATATATTATAGGTACCGAATTATTTTTAAAAATTTTAACTACTAATCGAATCCAATTGTCAGTCTTCCGATTTTCCAGGAAACTATTTTTGGTTGAATATTTAACGGAAGTTATATGGAACCAAATGTGTTCAGCTTTATTACATCAAGTCAACAAATACGCGAGTTAAATAGTTTAAATCAGGTTATAAAATGTTTTAGGAGTTAGAATCCATGTCGGTTAAGAAAATTTTGTCAAAAGACGAATCATTTTGTGAATCGCATTTCACAGAAATTCATTCCAGAGATGAAACAGGGGGATATACCGATCCGATACCATTAAAAGCCAATTCAGAACAAAAGCTTTGTAATAATCCAGATATAAGAAACAATATTTTAAGTTCATAAATGAATACCACGAATTGGGGCATGAAGCTTATAGACGAAGCTCTTCCGATTTAAAACCAAACAGCTAAACTACGAAGTTGCTAGTCGTTTTTGATGCCTCGGCCAAATTAATGTATGTTGGTCCAAACGTGCAACAGGATTTGTCTAACATAATTTTAAGATTTCGGAAATATCCATACGTGTTTACATCCGACATTATAATATAATGTATAGGCAAGTAAATGTCGATCCATCACAAACTAAATTGTAAAGAATATTATGGCGTGTAAATTTGTCAGATCCAGTTCAAACTTTCGAATTGGCCACGGTAACTTATGGCACAAACAAAATTTTCCGTTAGCATCCGAGTTTATTCATAATTTCTCAGGAAATTACACAGAAAAAACACAGGAAACTTACAATTAAACAGATTGATATATTATTGGTAGGTATGTAGGTATAACAATTTTCTATTTTAGATAAGATCAGGTGAAGAGAAACTGAAATAAATCTGAAATTTGCCACATTTCTCTATCATAATCTCATCAAGATGTTTAAAATCGATTGCAAAATTTCACATACACACAAGACTAAAAAGTAGAAAATAATTTTTCCTAGCCACATACTGATTTATAACCCCAAAAAGATTCCTAACCCCATACAGATTGTCCTGAAAAATTGTGATTGTGAATTTTTATTAGCTTAAAACGTAGGGCGCATGCAATAGTGTAGAGAGTAGCTGTCGAGAAAACTCAACAACAGTTCATATCTTTGCAATGCAATAAAATTGTTAGTGACTTATATGAACTATTCATGCATCAATTATCTATATCATGCGCCCTACGTTTTTCGTTTTAAATCTTACAAGTATTTTCATATGTAGCTGGGGCATTTGCATTTAAATCTCACATTTCAATGTTGTCAAGTTTCATGCTTTCTGAATTATATTTAATAAACGAATTAAGAAAAAAAAAAAATTAAAATATAATTTTTGAATCATATTTCTTTTTATTTTAAATCTAGGCATGAGAAGATTTGGTTTTTGCATTTTTTGTATAGTCTTTTGTGCTATTTTAATTTTTTTTGTCATGAACGTTACCTAAAATACGTTATTACGTTATATTAATATACCATTTGGAAGAAGATATATCACCAATGTGAATAAACGTCGGTAAATTAAATTTATGTTTTTCACAATTTATCTAAAATACGTAAAGTAACGTTCATGACAAATAAACTCGTTTTTCTAAAAATAAAAGTCTAAAATAATTTAAAAAAATACATTTTCATAAATTTCTGTATTGTGATCAAATACTTAACTTATACTCCTTAAAAACTATCTGTAAAATGCTTGGGGACAAAATCATGTGAGATTTAAATGCAAATAAATGCCCCAGCTAATAAAAATTCACAATCACAAATTTTCAGGACAATCTGTATGGGGTTAAGAATCTGTATGGAGTTATAAATTTGTATGGGACTAAGAAAAATTATTTTATACTATTTAGTCTGTTTTAAAACCGTGGTATTTTAAAATTTTTTTAAATTATTCATTCTCCGGTGAGATGTTGGAAATGAAAATTATTATATTTGATTAGAATGTCATCGGTTATGCCTCCCACAATCAATCTACATCCAGGATCAAGACCAATCATCACATCATAATGGTCTTATTTCTTCCCCCATATTTTTAGTTTTTTTTTTTGGGAAGTGCCAATTTTTGAACTCGTTTCGATATTAAAAATGATATTGATACACCGCGTCGATCATCATCGAATATCCAAATGTTTAGTTTTCGATCGAAGGTTTTTCAAGTACCCTTAAATAATTTCAATGAGCAATAATTAATAAAACACAAACGAATCGTATCGTACATGGTGTTTTCCAAAATTAAAAATTGGTTTAATTTTGAAATGATTTCTCTTCATTAAATATCTCTGGATTGTGGTACAAAAAATCAAAATATTTTTTATAAATTTCTCTCTATTCCATCACTCTGGTTTTGGGACCTGTTCACTTTTTTCATGAAAAAGATACGCATTTGTGTTGTACGGATCCCGTGTTGAAATATCGTGTTGAATCTAATAAAAATTGAGATACTTGCTCAATTATTAAAAAAGTCGATAACGTAGTCCATGCATAATGGGATAAATAAACAGAAAATAAAAAAATTACATTTTAAAATAAATATTAAAATTTAAATAAACATTTATTTAACTTTTCAAAAAATAATAAAATAAAAAATCTCATGTTAATTGACCGGCAAATATATCGGGAGCAAGAAAATAATGTTAATATGTATGCTCGATTTATTTAAAAAACTTTTTGATTTTTCCAATAAATTTTATAAAAAATAACAACATGCACACATTAATTTATCGCTTTACAATAAATTCTATAAACAAATTAATTGTTTATTGATTTGCGGTTAATGAGGATATTCATTAGAAATGGAACATATTTTTTTTAATGCTCAATGTGCATACATACATACAAACCAATTTTGTGGTAGAATGATATTTTAAATGAAGTGTTATTTTTGGATTGATGATATGACGTGATTATAAATGATTTTGATTGAATTAAATACAATTTGCTGTTGAATTTTTGCTTTAATATATCAAAGGCGTTCTCTTCATACTATTTTGTCAGTTACTAAGTAATAATAAAAAGAGTGTCTGTTATTATTCGTTTCGAACCAGTTGCGCAACGACCATCAAGGTTAGACCCTTTGAGATGCTGTTGAAAAATGGAGATCACTTTTTATGGTTTCTCATCGGTCTTTACTTGTAGTACACAAAACAACCATAACATAATCCTTTAATGCCCAATAAAGTTATCTAGGGTTTTAAAATACTTTGCATATCAATTATGTATGTACATACTTCGATCATAAAATAGATAGAGGTAAAAAGTCGTACTAGAAGCATAACGTAGAGTTAATGATTTAACCGAGAATTCTACCGCCGAAAAACGACTGATCATCTAAATTGATTTACGTTATTGTGGGTTCAAAAAAATTGTCCAGTTCTTTTACCCTTTCAAATGAAGCATTTTTGAATGATGGAAATTGTTCGATATCATTCAAATTTCATAGATACGATTTTTCGTTATTTCAATACACACCAAACATTTTATATGATAAAATGTAGTTATGAACTTGTGCCCAGTATCCAAGCCAACCTCGTCAGGATTGTTTTCTTCATAATCAACTCAAAACAGATTTACTTCATAAAATTAGTTAAAATTTTCTAGGTTAATCGTAATTATTAGAAAATATCCAGATTAATAACAAATCTAAGCAAAATTTTGATTAATTTTAAATTGGCAATGAAATTTTAATTGTTCTTACCGGTAAACGAAAAAGGTGTTTACCAATAGAGGAACTGAACGGTACATATTGTGAAAATGTTTCTTAGTGGTAGAATTAATAAAACTAGTTTATTCTCTAATACTCTTTATTAACTTCTTAAAAAACAATGACCTTATCTAAATTCGTTGGTTGTCTGATCGACAACATTGAAAAGGTTCAAACAATCTACATTTACAACATATTCATTCATTAAGTAAATTAACTTTTTAAACCAAGCTGATCGTCCTTTGATAAAAGATGAAAAACATAGCAGTATGCCGGCTATTTATTTAGTCCTAGATAAACCGTTTCAGTTAACATATGTAAATATCATTCTAGAAAATAAATTTCCAGTTTCCAGTAGAAAGTTGATTCAAACATTTTTTAACTTCCCTATTTTCCGGGCGTATCTCGATCACAAATGTTTTACATTTTCAATATGTATTTAAATTAAATACACATTAATTAAATATAAAAATTGCTTAAAAAAATTAAATGTTAAAACTGAACATAATAAACAGAAATTAATCGTGTATACTGATTGAAAATAATATCTAAAATAAAACTGTAAATAAAAATAAAGATAAAATTGGATGAAATTTAAACCAGTTTCAAAATTAAAGTGAGTTCTAATTTACGATTTTGATTCTGTTTACTATCACGGTTGAAATTAACCGATTTTTTTCCAAAACATTTGTTTATATTTCAGACATTTTTTACACATTACATAAATACATAAGTTAAATTTATACAAAACAAATCAATGTTGTTGGCGCTCAATTCTTCCAAATTGTTGAAATTAACCGATTAATTGAGTTAATTTTAATTAAAATCTTATAAATTAAAATTTTATTTGAAAATAAACAATATTTCTTAATCTAAAAATAAATTCATAAAAAAATACGTTTTCTAAATTTATTAATTATAGATGAAGTCTGGTTTGGGTGACTTGGTGTCTAGAATAAAACTAGGTGAACATTTTAAAATGGAGAACATTTTGAAGCGATTAAATTTGCAAGCGTAAGTTTTGTTTCAAAAAATAAAAAATAAAAGTAAACAAAGGCCCAGCATCTCATGCCTCATTAAAATGTGCTTTTTATTCCTTAATCGTCAATTGATTATTGCGGTGTAGGAATAACTGACTCGTTGAATCGAGAAACATTGAAATTTCAAGCAATTGCAAGAGATAATTGGATTAGTAATGAAAATTTTGAATTTGCCGTATGTTCAATCCTGTGCAGTCATCACTCTCATTGCTACAGAGAGTAAAGCACTCGCTTTGCTATTTTGGGGGTCCCGGGTCCAATTCTCGACACTGCCCAATTTCAAAAATTGTGCTTTACAAAATTTATAATAATCTTGTTTCAATCATTTTAATGATCATAAAGGTTCAAATTGATTGGAGAGGATTGTTTTAGTTGTCGGTTATCACCGACTGGTATTGTCAAAATTACATACAAACATATTCGTCTATTTATCTTAGATTATATAACTTGAACTTGATTTAAACAAACAGATTTATGCCTCAATTCCATGGGAAAAATTGACTGACAGTCAAAAAAATCTAAAAGAGAAAAATAATCTGATACTCCATATAAGAGACAAAGACACCGCTTTTTTTATTTTTTATTTTATAGCAAAACAATTTTGCTTAAAAAATAAAAAAACACGTTGGCTTTGTCTCTTATATGGGGCATCTAATTATTTTTCTCTTTTCGTTTTTTTTGACTGTCAGTCAATTTTTCCCATGGAATACAGGCATAAAATGTGTATTGTAGTCAAATTTACTGCTTACTTTGATTTTGTATTTTTCATGTAGCTTCAAAGTCCCTATAGATGATCTATGATACACGATTACACACCAACTAAATGAAAAATAAAAAGTCAACGTCAAGCATTACAATATTTAGCTTGACGTTTTTTGGTTTCTACAAACATTTTTATGTTTTCTCTCTTATCAATTTTGTACAGAATATTTATCTCTGCATTTACGTCGCCATTCCACGTAGTACCGCATTTTTGGCAAAATTGATATCTATGTGGTGATCTTGATGTAATGTGTTCCTCATGATATTTAGCACAAAGATTTGTTGGGGAGACCTGTGGAGTCCTCACATATCTACGAATGGGCGAGTTTCCAGCTATTTTTGTAGACCCAATGATAATTAGTTTTTTTTTATTGACTGGTCTAATAATCTCTTTGGCTAGATGATGGCAGGCTTTTTCTACACAAATAAATTTTTTAAGTTTAAGTCGAGCCACTTTTCGTTTAACTGTCTCGTTTTGCTTCCGCTTTGTTTACTGATTTTGATAGCGAAAATGATATTTCTACACCGTCGGTCATCATTGAATATTCAAATTTTTTCAAATTTTGTTTCTTAAATCTGAAAATATTTAATGTATTGGGTAATTGACCTTTTAATTTTTTAATAAAAGGTTAATTTTTGATATACATATATGTAGTTGGTAATAGATCATAGAGTTGATGTATCATAGATCATCTATATGGACTTGGAAATTATTTCGCAGATATCATTAAACCTATAAAAATTTAGTGTTATTCCGTTTTTATGTTGCGTTTAATGTTATGCCAACATTACTGTTGAATCATATATATAATGTATCTAAACGAATAAGACGCAGATTGATGTTTTAATGAAAAGTATGTTAATCTAAGCATCTAAAACACTAAAATTTTTTGCAAAAAATAATTCCGCACACGAGACGCCAAAAATTAATTATTTTATACAAAATTAAATTTCATAGTATAGGAAATGACACAGATACAAAATCTCAGATATAAAATGTCTCGCAATATTAATTCGAAATTTTTCCTTGTTAAAATTAAAAATGAGCAAAGTTATTTTTAAAAATATAAATTTCTAGTGAAAATAAATATAAAACACAAAAAACTAAAATATGAATCCCAAGGTATGATTATTTAATAATAATAGTTAATGGCACACACATATAAAAAAAAAATCAACGCAGACCTCGCGGTACAACTGTGTGGTGGCTGAACCAGACAAAATGGTATTCATCTATAAACGAAAAATAATAAAAAATCGCCCACCTATGACGTAACACCATATTTTAAATTTAATTTTATTTTATAAATATATCTGTCTTGCGAAAGAATGGAAACATCTTGAAAAACTATTTTCTCAATTTGCCACAAAAATTAATTTATTAATTTTTTTTAGTTTGACCAGATAAAATGTCTAACAAAGAATTTATTATTTTAATCTTGTCTGAACGAAACCATGTTTTAATATCCGGTCAGGTTTTAGAAACAGCAAATTATCACACGATCAAAAACATAAATCTGCAGTACGGGGTCGTGGTTTAATAATAAAAAAAAATTTAATTGTTGCATATTGTACAAGCAGATGATAGACGGATTGTTTTGATTTGTGTATGACCTAATGTACGTCTTCGTATTTTTTTTTTTTAATTTTAAATATGCGATCTGCGATCTTGTCTCATTGCCAACTTTTATTAATTGCAAGATGTTGTAAAAATTTTTTTTTATACAATTGGTTTTCTTAAAAAATAAAATGTTTTGATCAGGTGTTGCCGCCAAAATCTGTAGAGAAGGAAACTTTTGAATGAAAAGTTGGAAAAATTGAAAAAAATTGGGCGCCTTAATTAATTGCCATCGGCAGCCGTTTTTAAATCTTTTCAGTATTTTTCCATAAACAATTGTCCGATTTTTGTTTTTTACGATAATTATTTTTAGATTTGGCGTAAAATAATTATATAAAACCACATATTCAAGATAAACTCGGGCTTATAGAAATTATAATTTACTGAAGTTTAGTAGCTCGGTAAAATATTGTTAAAAAAAAGTAGGTTAAATTTGGATTTATCTCAAAATTACTAAGCGCAAAAAATAGTTCACAATTCAAAATAATTCATAGAAAAATGATAAAACCCGTTATTGTTTAGTGATTACTGATTAGACTATATTTGTATCCCCCCATTTAAAATTAAATCTATATTTATTACAGGATTAATTAAATCACGTTGATTTTTTGTGATTCGATCCGTGAAAGATTTATGAATCAATAGTTATTTTTAGCATACATAAAAATCCCTAACCTTTCTTTTTCAAAGAAAATCTGTAATTTTTTGTTATAAATAAAACTAGAAACGAGAACTTTGTATACATGTAGCTAACATTTGTCACGTTTCCATAATTTGTGTTATGTGCCTGCTGTTGCTTACTGCTTCTGAATATAGATTATATCAAATGTATTTCATGTTTAAGTAGTTTTTGTTAATTAATTGTGTCTGATACAAACAATTTCTATGACAAGTGTTATTGTGTGGTTTTGTTTTAGGAATAACCGGAAACGTTGTTCGAATATTATTAAGACTTGTATAAAGTTTTCTTGCTCTTATAAATACAAGACACAACAAACGAGGTTATTGTATTTTCAATTTAAAAGGTCTCATCTCGTCGTATGCACATATTATTAATTAAATACAGTATTTGAATTATTTTTATGTCTTTATTACAATATTATACATTATACAAATTTATCGAGCGTCATTTTTTTATTTTTCCCAAACAATACGATAAGCATTTTGAATCATATTTACAATGTTTAATATTTTTAAATAAATTGTAAAGTAGAAATTTTGTGTATATTTTGTACGTAAGTAGATGAATCAAAATTTAAATAAATTACGCTTCAAATAAGTATATCACATAGAAAAAGGGGTTTGGCTAATTTTAAACTGATTTTAAATTATTTTGTGTATATATTATGCTTGAAAGGTTATCATAATATGTGACAGTGCCATGGTTCATTTATTTATTTTTCTTATCAAATTCTAAATAGTTTTTTTTTCAATTTTATTGTATTATACGCATTGATACCGGGAAGCGTCTGTTGAATAATTTTATAAATTCACATGAAGAAATTCTAACGCCAAAGAAATCATGCATTCTGAAAATTAAATTACATCAATGACCAGACCATAAGCGATTATTCTACACAGTATAAATAAAAAATACTATCTTTTGAAACATCTGTACTTATGTATAATAACACATTTCTTTGTAGCATAATTATATTCATATCTGTTATGCATTTTTTGAAAAGTGAGGGAATTTATGTTGACTAAGTCCTTTTTCGCTTTCATTTAATATAAGTATCATCCCTTGTGTTTCAACAACAAATTATTTGTGTAGAAAATACAACCCCTAGAATAAATTCTCTTATAAACTATATAAAAACGAAAAGCATAAAACATAAATATGTATGTTGTTTATAAAATTTTTTAGAGATACATATTCTAATATTATAGGGTGACTCACCAAAATGGATTTGCACTCGCTCGTCGCAATGGAGTAGAATTTTTGTTATTATAACTAAATATTCCAGACATTATAATAATAAATTTAATATTAAATATTTGGTTTAATTTCTTATATTATATAAAACTTAACAACAACAATAAATTAATATTTCATATATGGCACATTATTTTAATAATAAAAAATTATGTTATATAAAATCACATTTTACAACCGAAAATAAAAAGAAAACCTATACACTTTGTTTTGGCACAGTGGTTATCTTGGAAACATAAACATAATATTTTGCTTATAACAAACGAGTCCTAATAAATTACACATGTTTTAATTTTTATTAATTTTTGTTTTTATTCCATATTTTATGATAATGTGTATGCGCTTAATAAAATTTCACGATCAACTGAATAATGATAGCATTTTAATTTCAATAAATTTCAATACATTTTAATTCACAATCACATCACAGTGATATGAAATGACCTCACACGTGGAATAGCGTAATTACACCACCAAATAAAATTAATGTAAACACAAATATTATTTTTATTTATTTTTAATTCAATTTTATTTTTAAGTTTTTCCACACATATACACTCACACGGTTTTTTTTTAATTTATCTAATAGTATTTCTTTTTTTATTTATTTTAAGAAAACGCGCACGTTCAAATTCATATTTTTACAAGAATTTATAATTTCGCTAACAGTTTATAAATTATAAAACCAAAACTGAATATTTAAAATTATTATTTTGTTTTTTAAATTAAAAATAAATAAATATTTTACATAAAAATATTTAAATTAATTTTTAATAAAATAATAAAATAAAAATAAAGCGCATGATCTATGCAGACTGTGTACGATGTGAAACTGAAGCTCGTAGATTTTTTCTTATGTCGTCGACGGAGATTTTTCATCTAATAAAGATTCTCATTGTTGCGTGTGTGTGTGTGTGTGTTTGATTTGTTACGACGTACACACGCTTTTTCGGTTTCATGAATCAATGTTTGAAATTTTTCTTTTTAAATATTAAATATGTGAGCGTTTCAATTCTATATTAAGGAGTAAGAGGGTGATACTAAATATTAGTAACTTTAGTAGATTAGATAAGAGAGTTTAATATTTTTGAATGGTGAAGGGTTATTTAATGGATAAATTTCCCGAGTAACTGTGCGTCACAAATTTTTAATTTTTACATAAAATAGCGGTTGGTGGAAAAATATGGGAACCACTTTTGGGAACAAATTTATCGGTTTCGATGGAATATTTTGTGGACACTTCAAATCAACATGATGAAATTGTGTGAATAATTTGTATTCGCAGAAGTTTATTGGGCAATTATAAAACTGGTTTTCGTCCAAATAGGTCAATGGCCGATCAAACTTTTACGCTGCGAATGGTGCTGGAGAAATACTATGAAAAGGATATCCCTGTGCACAGTATTCATAGACTTCAAACAAGCGCACGACATCTTTAAAAGGAATACGTTATGGAACCTATCTTTCTATCTGGGCAAAACGTCAAAATTGTTTTCAATGTGCCAGCTTTTAATGGATGGCTTTATGATGAGATAACATCTGGAGTACGGCAAGGAGGCCCAATAGTTCGGACTCTTCAACCTAACATTGAATTACGTCAGCCTGACATATCGAGGATCGCAGCAGGCTACCGAGCATTTTACGCCAATATCAAAATATTCAAGTCTCCTCATATATCGCGCAAAAACTGGACATCTACAAAGCGCTAATAAGACCAGTTAACACCTTTGGTTGTGAGTCTTGGACGTTGACAGCACAAAACATCCAGAAAATTGCTATAACTGAGCGTAATATCATAAGAATAATTATCGATCCCATTAAAGAGGGAGCCACGTACAGAATGCGAATGACCCACGAGATCAGAAATGATCTCGATAAAGTCTGGCATGACTTGAAACAGGCCTTTCTCATTTCGTTCGTCCAATCGCACAGTGAGGCCGATTGCCGAAAAGCTGGCCAAAATTCTGAAATTCTCTCCTGGAGTTAACCTAAATAACATAAATTTTTATTTGTTTTGTTAAGTAAGGCCAACATTTTTTTATTTTAAAATGTGCATAAAAAATCGAGGGGCACCTAGGTGCAGCTAATTTTTATTTTATTTTGTATGTAATACTATTAACTGCAACCTCTTATGCACTAGATGACGGAACACTGCAGAACTGTATAACTTTTTCATTAAAAAAACACGCTTTTTAAATATAAAGTTTAAAAAAAATATAAACAATCATTGGTTTCATAATATTTATTGTTTAAAAAACTAATATTTTAAAACGTATTACTATTTTCTACAGAACTCCAGAAGTTGATTCCATTTTGTTTGATTAAAATTAGTTGTATTTTTACGAGGGTTACCTATCGAGAGAACAAAAACAAATATTTATTAATCATAAATGGGTTTGCATGCGTTTGAACCTATTTTCGAAGCACTTTTTCCGCTCCGATTGAGGTACCTCCAAAACATGCATTTTGAACACATCAACCGCTTCTTCAGATATCGAAAAACTTTGACCTCGCAATTTATTTTTGATCTGCGGGAATAAAAAGAAGTCATTGGATGAAAAATCAGGACTATAAGGCGGATGAGCCATTAATTCAATGTTTTGACCGCTCAAATATTTAGTTGTTTGTGCCGATGTGTGAGAGCTCGCATTGTCAAGTGGAGAATGATCCGTCGTCAGCGGTTGGTTATCCTTATTTCGCCAAAGACTTGTGGCAAAGAAATGGTTGTGTACCATTCAAAATTGACCGTTCTACGTGCAACGTTAGCAATTAAAGTGCCCAGCAGGCTGGTATTGTATTTTCAGCAACACAACGACCAACCATACCTCAGGTGAGAGCAAACGACGGGATTAATTAAGTAAATTAGTAGAAAAACGGCCGGATTAGTCGCCTGGTCTGACTCCGTTCGAAAATTTTTGGAATCGAGTAAAAGTTGCTATTAACAATGAGAAACACCAAAATAAATAGAAATTTTGTAATTGAAATTTGTCGAATTTGGAATAAATGACCACAAATGCCAGCAGCTGGTTGACTCTATGGGCGTGCCGATGCCGGAAAATGGTTCGAAAAGAAGGTCACACGTGACACGACTAATACTATTTAATAAAAACGCATATTAGGTTTAATCATACACAAATAAGTCCGTGTGAATTTTGAAATTAACGCCATTTTCGAATTTTTTATATTTAATTGTGAGTTTATATTTATACTAAATATGTAAATAAAAAACTAAAAAAATGAAAATTGATAAATAGTGTTTTAGTTAATAAAGAATTTGCAAAAAACTCTCATTTCATTGAACAACACTGTATAAACTACAACCCAAAACCTATAACTAAGGAAGCGTTACAGAGCATTCACAATGCAAAAACCTTTTTCCTTTTACTTACGGTTTGTATGAATTTCCTACATAACGAACAAACATTTTTGTTCGTTATGTTGGAAATTCATACAAACCTGTATGTCAAAAGTAAACAGTTTTTTCATTGTAAATGCTCTGTTTATATTCAGTAATTAAGGGAAATTGCCCGTTTGAAACGTTGCAATTAGATCATTTAGAACGTCTGGATAAAATACAGATAAGAAAAATAAATGTTCCTGCAAGTGGATGCGTTTACTAAGTACATTAATTTTTTTCCGATCAGAACAGCGAACACAATGGAAGACTTTTTGACTTACTTTGGTTATTATAGCATACCAAAGCGTATTAGGCATCTTATTAGCTGATAGGGGAACTTCAAAAGAATTTTAAAGAAATTTACTTCGAAGGAATTTGAGAAGTTTATGAAATAAAAGGGAATAGTTCATGTGAAGATTGCTACGTTACAATAGACTTGAACGTTACAATAAACTATCAGTTCCGTTATTAGCAAAGTTGACAATGAGGGTGGCTGCCAGTGGTACAACGAGGGTTATAGAGCAAGCGGAATATATATTGACTAATACCTTGGACAAATCAATCAGTGAGGTACCGCCTAAGTATTGTTTTGTATATTACAAAGAAATTCGTGTATGAAGTAAATAGATGGTAGGTGTTTACTGGAAGAAGGTTATATTGCGAAGGGAGTTTAGTGCTGTTGCGAGAAAATCCTAGAGTAAGAGTTAACTAAGAAATGGGTTACAGGGACCTTTAGGATTTTTAAAGTTTTAGATAGGGATCGGCATTTGAAAAAAGATGTAGAAGTTTATCAAATTTCAGGACGACCGTTTGTCCGTTTGAATAACCGCTTAAGTCGACTTAGGACAACAATTATTTTCAATATTCAACGTTTTCTACCTCTCCTCTATCTTGAGCTAACTTATTTTTAAGTGATAATACCTTCTGGCCAACGGCTGCGATGAGAAGCCATAGAGTTTTACTCAACATAAGTGAACAATAAATTTAATAATTCAACTTTTTCTACCTCTCGAGTGACTTAAGCGGTTATTCCTTGTGACCACGGTTTTGATTCTAGAAATATGCGTTTATACTACAGGATCAGTAACCAACAAAGTAAGTTACAGGAAAACGAACTAGACAAGGGAATGTCTGAAAGATGAAGAAGTAACGGAATATGAAGATGTAGAGTAATTAGAACTCAGAATATGAGACCGAGTTTTTAGATTAAGATATTCAAACTTCAAATATATGGGGATCCAATGTTTTATCGAGGTACTAGGTAGGATTAAGAATATAATTAAGAGTTAGACCCTTTTCGAATTGGTACGACCTAACTTATTCTATGTAATTTTTTATGTAATAAGTTAGGTTCCACAAAATCAATAAGTAATTGGAAAATAGCCTTAGAATTAAAAATAGCGGTATTTATAATGAATTAATTACTAATGTATGTATATAACAACTATGTATAATACCGTAAATAACAACAAAGTAAAATATGTCGGTTATGTATTCTGAATTGAAATTCAATCTTATGGTTTAAAATTAATTAAGATAAGCGAATATGTTAACAATTAAGAGAAATGTATAATGTGTTATTGTGTAGTATGACTGGCTGGCGAAATCACTGAATTAGTCCGGATAGTTAGCCGAGCTAAGGTTATTGTAAAGAATTCGGAGGGATCGCCGACGGAACAATTATTGTAAAAAACGTGTAGTAACGTTGTAGTAAGTAACAAATAAATATTAATATACAATAAAATGAACTCTTTTACTAATAGAAGGAAACTATCTTAAAATTCTAGAAACAATTACCTAGTCATTTTTGAGCAATATGATTGGCTTCAAAAAATATCACTGAACAATTGAATGAAGGCAGCCATGAAATCGAATTTAGTTTTTTGCGGCCGCATGCCAACTGGACTGTCATGATTTGGCATGCAGAGCTTAGAGTTTAATTTAATTCCGATAATTTCACTCTCCATACGTTTTATATGAAGAGAAATGTCATTTCATGCAGAGCTTAGGGTTTATATTATTTCTGATAGGTATCGCATTTTGCAGTTTCCAATCATCAATTGACGATTGTAAAAGTAGAGAAAAGCGCCTCTCGAGGAAAAAAGTTAAAATGATCCACCTGATAAAATGACATTTGTCACAAATGCAACGAAAGAAAATTTAGCAATGCGGTAATTAAAAATTGTTTTTATAGGCCAAAATTGGAGTTATTTACAATTATGTATTAGAAATCCGGTAAGTAAAAATTGTGTTTTCAGTTCAAAATTGGAATTGTTTACAATAATTTTGAACGACGAATTATCCGGTAGCTCAGTTTAAAATATTTCCACTAGGTGGAATCCGTGATGCTCCAATTGTCAATCATAGTGTTCCATTGGAAACAATTTGCTACTTGCAAGTACTTGTGAGTAGATGTCCAATGGAACGCGAATTTTCGTGACAGTAGTAAAATATAACCTCAATTTAAATAAAACTGGTAGATTTTGATAAAAAATACATTATTCCATTAATAATAATACGTAATAAAACATTAAACAAAATAATTAAAATATTTTTGCGATTTAAAAATTGCCGTGTCGCATCACAAACATAAACAAATTTTTTTTTTTTAACCCTAATCCAACCGGCATATTTTTGTTATGTCAGTACATTCAAATTCTAATCAATTAACTTTCTAAATTTTTGCAAAGGATGCCAAGTACGTTGTATGGAATGTATGGAAATGTTTTAAAATAAAATACATTCAAGTTTATAACTAAATTAACATTATTTTGCAAATCGATGCATTTATCAAATGAACCAAAAAGCAAACTTTTGTTGGATTAGGGTTAAAAAAATGACATTCCCCACAAACAAAATGGGTATAGAGCCATCTATTAGAATTTTTTAAACTAAAATCCCTCTTTCGTTAATTTTGTGCGTAACTACTTCTCAACTACACCATCGTTTGAGCATGAGTAGTTGTGAGTAGATACAAGTACTTGTGAGTAGTTTACTCAGGCCAATGGAACACAGCAAATATTAGCTGTATTTTGTTGAGAAAAATTTAAACAAATCTAGTTTTGATTTATTACGCTATATAAATAGCTCTGGTTGGTTTCAACGGGAGTAATGGGGAGATGGGATACTGTGGTATCACAACGGGCCATTGCTGGCCTAAGTATGCGATAGCAGCCACTTCAACCTAACCTAACCTAACCTAGTTTTGATTTATTTTTTGTCCTATTCTTTCCTGTATACTACTATGATTTAAATAAAGAAACATTTTTGTTGGCTTTATTTAAATCATGCGGCGCGTTATATCATGCAATTGTTGTTGTAATTTTGTCAACAAAATACACTTATACATACCACATTTACATTAGTAGAATAAAAGTATGTAGCAAAAAAGTATCGAATGTGAACTCAAATTTAAATATTTAAATTTGAGTTCACATTACAATATTTTTTTGCTACATACTTTTATTCTACTAATGTAAATGTGATATTATACATAGTTTATCTATGCAACACAAACTTCAAATGGATGGTTCTTTTAAATAAATAATTTTTCCATAAGAGGCGTTCAGCCTACTTTTACAATCGTCAATAGTCTTCAGGTTTTTTAACACGCAGTCTACACTAAAAAGATTTTTTTTTATCAAAGGCAGCCGCCTTGTAGGGTCACCCTGTTTCCTGTTATAAAATTTGTAAACGTATGAGCAAAATTTAGTATGTAATGTATGAATACATTCTCACGACAAGCAGTCATTAGTGTACATTTTACTACTAAACTAATATAGTAAACATACATACTTAACTAGTAAATTGTTTTTATATACTAATGTATGTATGTACTACATAGTAGTAATACGTAGTATGAGAGTAAATATTTATTTGAGTATTTGAGAGAACATTATGTTTTTTAAATGCCGTTATTAAAAGTAACCTTATTTTGATTACGAAGACCGTCGTTCGCATGAGAAAATGAAATTTTGCATCGGATAATCTACCGTTTATTTAGGGTGCTCTATTTATATTTATGTAATAAGTTATTTTAACATAATTTAATCAAAAATTTATAATAAAAAGCTTCATTCGCCTTGTGACCGTATAAGTGGAAACACGTATATTGTGAAAAAAGGAGTTTTTTAAGCAGTGAGTGGGAAAGTGAAAAGTGGTGAAAAATCAGAAAATTCAAAAAAAAAAAAAAGAGGAAATAAAATTCCAAAAATAAAAAGAGACAATAAAATAAAAAAGTTTGTGAAGAAAATCAAAAAACCAAAAATAGAAAATAAAACAGAAAATCAAAATGGCGGCCCAAGCCGACCAAACAATTTAATAAATGAAAGAAGAACATCAGATGCAGATTTCATGGGATATGAAGAAAAGGAAATAAAACAAAAAAGAAAATTAATTAATAATAACAGTGACGGTGAAACGGAAAGTAAAATGGCTAGACATAACAATATTAAAACAGGAAAAAGCGAAAATAATAAGATCGAGAAAATGGATGAGGGTAAAAATATTAACAACGAAACAAAAGATCAGCCAACTAGACCAGAAAATAAGTACCTAAATAACGATAAAGGACCATTCTACGTGTTAGTAAAGGCTAGAACACCAAAAAATATGCTGTGTGTGATTCTGTCAAGAGTGTTTATACAAAACCAAGTGAAAATAATAAACATAACCGAAGTTAGCAATAAACTAGCGAGAGTGGAATTCGATTCGTATGATAAAGCGAACAAATGCGTGAGAAAAGACAATCCAGTACACATAACACTAATGGAAAAAGGGTACACTTGCTTCATACCGAAAAATTATACACACGTGGAAGGAGTCATCAGAGGATTGGCGGGGGAGTTCACGATGGAAGAAATAAAAGCAAACCTGACCTGTGATTATCCAATAACCCATATAGAGACCCTGCAAACATGGGATAGAGAAAAAAAAGAATTAAAAAACACAAACATTACAAGAATTGAAATAAGAGCAAGCGAACTACCGAAACAAGTATCGTTCTACGGAGTTAAAATAAAAACAGGGATGTACATACCAAAAATCAAATTTTGCTCAGCGTGCCTTGGCTACGGACACTTTAAAAAAATTTGCAGATCACAAATTAAAAGATGTAGTAAATGTGCAAAGCCAATGACACAAGAAAATCCACACAACTGTCAAGAAAAACCAGAATGTAGATTCTGCGAAGGAGAAGAGCACTTCACAAATTCAAAAAACTGCCCAGAAAAGAAAAAACAAAACCAAATTAAAATGCATATAATAAAACATAAAACAACATATAGAGAAGCAATGAACGCATTGTACCCTAAACAAAAAAATATAAGTAAAGAATTGGACCTACAGATCTATCCAAATATATCAAAGAACAACAACACAACACCTAACGCATGGATCGAAAGGGCAAATAGAAACGAAGGAATTATAAAGGAACAAAGAATGAAAATTGACCAACTACAAGAAGCGTTAAGTAAAATCACAAAGATGTGCAATACGACAATTGAGTCTCCAGATGTGTTCACAATGGAAGTGAAGGAGGCGATCAATAATCTCAAAATAAAATAAAATGGAAAACAACTTCAAAATCATGCAGCTAAACATAAGAAGCCTTAGAAGCAACATAAATCTTCTTGAAGTATTTATGAACAAACAAAAAGTGGACATAGCCATATTAAATGAAACATGGACACACCTAGATAACAAACCACAGATACAAAACTACAAATTAATCACAAGAAATAGAGAGGATGGATACGGAGGAGTAGGCTTTCTAGTTCATAAAAAAGTAGGAGTAAAACAAGTAGATACAAATTTAAACCTAACACACATTGAAATAATACAAATTAAAATAAAAGTTCTAAATAACAATTTAAACATAATAACATTCTATAACCCACCAAACGGTAATAGAAACACGGAAATAGAAGAATTTCAAAAAATCATAGATAAAATGGAAAACAGCGAGAACACAATAATAGCAGGAGACATAAACGAGCACAGCAACATGTGGGGACAAGCAATAAGAGAAAGCAGCACAGGGAAAAAAATAGCCGAAATAATATCAAATAGCAGTCTACAATTGCTAAATAATGGAAAACCAACAAGGCTAAACCTAAGGAACCACACAACGTCAACACTGGATATAACCCTATGTACCCAGGATATATTCAACAAAGTGTCATGGGACTGCATAGAGGAAAACGTCGGATCGGATCATTTACCAATAATAATAAACATCAACATAAATAGATTTACAAGGAAAGAGATCATAGACTGGAAAAAGGTAATTCAGGAAACAACAAACATAGAGGAAATAGAGAACAACGAACAAAAAAACATAGAAACGATATTAGAAGAAATAATAATGCAAAACACAAGAATAGTAACGTGTAATCATAGAAATAACCCAAAAACATGGTGGAATGAACAACTACAAAGGCTATGGAACATAAAAAAACAAAAGCAAAAAATATACAATAGACAAAAGGACCTATACACGGCCACGGAACTATTAAGATCAATTGCAATTTTGAAAAGGGAAATTAAATCAGCCAAAAGGAAATCATGGGAGAATTTTGTAACAAGCATAAATCCAAACATAAATACAAAACAATTATGGAATAAAATAAATAAATTAAAAAATAAAAGAGGAAACGGCTTCAACCTGTTGGAGGATTATGATATGGCAAAAAAATTTCTAAACGAAAACTTCCCAGAATCTATTGAAGAAACAAGACTACCAATGGAAACAACAAGCGTGAAGCAGTATAAATTTAATGATAAAATAATAATAGAAACATTAAAACAAAAACAAAATACAGCACCAGGAGAAAACAAAATTTCTTATAAAACGCTAAAAAATATAATAGAAATCAACCCGAATATAATAAAGAATATAGTGAAATACCTAAACGAAATATATATAAGCCAAATATATCCAGAAAAATGGAAAAAAACAAAAGTGATTCCAATCAAAAAACCCAACAAAGATGAATTCGAAACAGGAAGCTACAGACCAATTTGCCTACATAACACAATATCAAAAATATTTAATAAATCCATATTGGAGGAGTTAAACAAACACATATTAGATAAAAAAGTACTACCAGCAAATTCATATGGATTTAGAAAAGGATATAATATAATGGATTATTTCGTGAATTTATTCAGTGAAATAGAAGCAGAAAAAGCCAAGAAAAAAGTACAAATATTAATAACCACCGATATATCAAAAGCTTTCGATAATGTTCGAAAAGATATACTAATACAGAAACTAAAGGAAATAGATACACCAAAACATATAATTAATTGGATATATCAGTTTTTAACAAACAGAACAATAATATTAGATAATGGAACAAATACAATAAAACAAATCACGAATAAGGGAATCCCGCAAGGAAGTTGTCTGAGCCCATGTCTCTTCAATATATACACCAAAGAAATACATAAACTTCAAAAAGCAGAGATATCAATATATCAATTTGCAGACGATGTAGCCATTTTAGTGAAAGAAAAGAATGAACGAGCAGCAATAGCAACAAGCAACAAAATCTTAAGTAAGCTAAACGAAGAACTAAGGAAGATAGAACTAAAAATAAATCCGGAGAAAAGTACATTCATGAGGCTATACAAGAATAAACCCACAGGACAAGATGTAAAAATAAACCATATCAGATTATCGGAAGAAAAAGAAATAAAACTATTGGGAGTAACATTCACGAATAAAATATCACTACTACCACACTACAAATATTTAGAAAAGGAAATAGGAAGTGCAACAAATCTGCTGAAAGCCATAACTCATAAAAATGGAGGAGCCCATCCACAAATGATAACGAACGTTTACAAAGCAATCATACAAACAAGGACCAAATTTGCAGACACAATAACTACAACAAAAATAAAAAACTGTACCAAAATAAAACAGCAAATAATCAATAAGAACTTAAGAATTTGCACAGGAATGCTAAAAACGACGCCAATACCAACACTACTAGCAGAAACAGCCACACTACCAGCGGAGCTAGATAATAAACTAACATCATTGAAGTACATAGCAAACAACATAAACAAAAACAGCGTTACAGCCGAGAAAATCAAAAATAATCAAATAATGGAAAAACTAAGGAAGCTGTATGTCGAAACTAACTTTCTAGAAAAAATAGCGCACCCAGAAAACAGAATAATAAGAAAGACAAAAAATATAGAAATACAGGAAGAAATCAAAAAAAAAAGTGAGAAATCAAACATGAACCAAATAGAAATAATGTCACTCTACATAGAGTTACTAAACAAATATAAAGGATATCAACAAATTTACACGGATGGAGCACTAAAAGATGGAAAGGGAGGAATTGGAATATACATTAAAAACCTAGACGAGCAACTTAAAATAAACGTAAAGAATAAAGCAACTATAAAAACCATAGAAACACTGGCAATAAAAATAGCAATAGAGAAAGCAATACAGCGTGAATTCACAAAAATTGTCATATTTACAGATTCAAAAAGCAGTTGCTCGTCTCTAAATAAAGTAATAAAAGAGGGAAAGTACAAATACTATGAAAAGGAAATACTAGATAAAGCAGCAGAAAATGAGAACACACAGATCAAAATACAATGGATACCAAGCCACATGGGGATAGTGGGGAATGAGAAAGCAGATAAATTAGCAAAAGAAGCAATAGAAGAATCAAATGAAACAATAGAAAATTTAATAACTATAGAAGATGCCCATCAAATAATAGAAGAAGAAATAAGACAGAAATGGAAGATAAAATACAATAATTGGACAACAGAAATAGGGAAATACAATAAGCAAATAAATAACATACCACCAGCAAAACCATGGTACCACAAAGCCCAGATGAGCCCATACAACATCAGACAAATAAACAGATTGAGGACAGGACACGCAAAAAATAAAAAATTTAAAAACACAGTGGGAATTGAGGAAAACAACCTATGTGACAGATGCAACACTATAGAAGACAACGAACACATAGTGGAGAAGTGTAAAAAATTCAATCAAATACGCCAAAAATACACACTAATACAACATAATAAACTAATAGATATCCTAAAATCAGAAAATATTAAAAACTATAAAATAATTTGTGATTACCTAAAAGAAATAGACTACGGTTTATAAAAATATTTATGTTAAAATAAGAAACCCTACTAACCATAAGAATTTTAAGAACTATATTTTGTTCAACCATTCATGAAAGATAAAAAGATAAAACTGTTATAATTTATAGAACAAAAAAAAAAAAAAAAATAACTTTGAGGCCCGTTGCACATTTCAGCTAAGCTAAGCGAGAAATGTAGTTTTCGTTAGCTCAGTTACCTCGCCTAGCTCACCCCTTTGCACTTTTCAGCTAATAACTAGCCTTATACACACACACATTGTTCAATTTATATCTTCTCATTAAAATTTTTTATTTTGAACCGGGGGATAAGAATTTAGCTCACATCGCTTAGCTTAGCTTAGCTGAAATGTACAACGGGCCTGACACTTGTATAAAATTTTAATATTGTTATGTATACCAATAGGTCGTGTGGATAAAATAGTATTCAGGCCTAAGCAAATGAAATAAAAAAAAAAAAAAAAAAATAAAAAGCTTACATTTCATTTTGATTGTTTAGCATTTCATGCAAAACAACTTCTCCAGTTGGGTCAGATACTGTATCATCATCCATTACTTACAAAACCAATAATATTATTTTACAAACAAATTAAAATATTTATAATAATCACTAAAACACTTTAAAATATTAAAACAAATTAAAACTTGCTAAACAACAGTCTACAAATTTAATACTGTAAATTACTGAGCGACCGGTACAACAAATGTCAACATTTTAAAAAATGTAATACACTGAACTGTAATTTTATAAAATTTCCCATAATACAAAAAAAAAATTGTACCAGATTCGAATGGGAAATTTGTATTATTTACTTCGGCAAACACTGTCAAAGTGTCAACATTCGAGTGAAAAAAGCAAAATGATTTGAATTTTTAAATTTGTCGAATTTATCAAACGAGAAAAAGTATTATTTAGTTAATTATGTGATTTATTTATTTGGTTAATTTATTATAAAACAAAGCATTTATTATAATTAAGGTTATTGTATGATGTTAGGACATATGTAATAAACAAAATACGTGTATTAAGCGAATGTCAAAAAACGAAAACAAAAAGTTCCAACAAAAAATTTGTTCCAGTTCATGCGCTTTTCCTTATCACAAAAAAAAAAAAAACTTATTCACTATTATTTGTAATACATACCAATTATTGTGTGGTATTACGGCGATACATATGTATATAAAAAAATATTGAAACTTGTTTAAACAAAATACACACTATTTAGTTTGTCGAAATTGAGGTGGAACGATCACCAAAAAAAAGTCGTATTATTTAAAGTTGTGAAATGTTTGCATCACTAAAGAATAAAATCAAAGAGGAGACAGGGAATGAGGTGCCAGTTTTGACAATACGGTCAAATTCCACATCTAGTTCAAGATATTCGCGTGGAACCGAATCATTAGCTTCGACCTCATCATCGATTGATGAACTTTCGATTATAGAACAGGTAACTTGTGGTTCCCCTTACCCCCCTCTTCCTATTATTACTGTAAATTATAGTTTAAAGGAGTTCTAAATAATTTGGTTTGTTTCTTTTTTACAGAAAGATGCAGAAATTCAAGCGCTTCGTATCCAACTAAGTGATGTAACTACAAAATTTATTGACGCTGGAAAACGTAACGATATCTTAGAAGACATAAAAATACAGCTAGAGAACGATAATCAATTGTTAGAGGAGTCTATAAAGGTGGCCCAATCGCAAAAGGATATAATATGTGAGGAACAAGATAAAATACAAAATTTACAGGCCCAAGAGATATCAAAATTGAAAAGTTTATTATTATTTAGAGAACAAGTAAGATGACTCATTTATATTATAGTCTCGGGATTAGTAGTAATCTAAATCAATTTTTTTTCTTTTGTTTATTTTTAGGAAGCGCTTGATCGATTGTCTGTCCTAAAGCAAACACAACATCAAGTCGAAAATCTGAAGCATGAATTGGCTCGAGTTAAAAAGTATGAGCCAATGCTCGAAGAAATACAGGTGAATTTTTTTATATACTTGTTATCAATTTAATTATTAATTTATGCTTAAATTTATTTTTTGTGTTATCAACATGCGCTTTTTATAATATTCACTCGTTTTCTATGTGTTATCAATTTTTTTTTTTTTTTGGGTAGGTAAAGTGCTAAGACACATATTATTACATTATTATTATTCACGTTTCATTAATTTGTGTGAGAAAAAATTAAGTTAATGTGCGTTTTGTATTTAATTAGTAGGAGTATAATTTATTGAGTTAGGATGTGGTTTTTGAGCGATATAATACATGTGTGTATTTTTTATTATTATGTATTTATTTTAGAGGGTCTAAACTTCATTGGCTTGGTTAAATGTGCAGATGTGTTCGTCTATTTGCAATTCTTATTTTTTTTACTGTTAACCAAAATCTCACACATTTGCCGAAATTAATTTAAATTTCATACTTTTCTTTTATATCTTTCAGGATGAATTCGAACAATTTCGCCATGAAAGTCAACTGGAAAAAAATAATTTACTTTCCACTTTAGCAGCAGTAAAAGAAGAAAACCGTTTCTTAAAAAGCCGGCTAGAAATTTTTGAAAATTCTACCGTAAGTTTTCTACAAAATCTACCCATAGATGAGAAAATCGAAACGTTGCTAAACGAACGTAAACTTCTACAACAACGACTGGAAGAAGCGCATATCCATCTTCAAGATGTAAAAAGTACATGGAGTGGGCAAAATTTAACACTTGAAACGCAATTAAGTCGATTATCGCGTCAGGTTGCCGAAGAGACGGGTGAAAAACGTAAAATCGAAGGAAATTATGATTTAGCGCTTGATAAATTAAAACAATTCGAAAACGATATAGTATCACTAGAGAATCAAGTAATTGAACGAAATAATAAAATTAAAATACTAGAAGATGAAATTGAAGATTTGAGTACAACACTAAAGGCTGTGCGATTAGAAAATGATGATGAAATCAAATATTTACAATCAAAAGTTGTGAGTAAAAGCTAAAAATAAGCTTTATATAAAATATCTACTATGTACCAAAGACAAAACTATTCCTATACAACTGTTATACATATATATATAAACATACACAAAATTATTTTAACATTTTAATTTTATTTGTTTAGTATTAATTATTGTTTTAATAAATCATTTTTTTTGTATTTTATTTTAATCTGGGTTGATTTTATTTCATTCACATAATATCTACATATACTAATCTAAAATTATTGGTTTGATAAATTACACTACATTATATATTTTTACTGATTTTAGGAAGAAAATATGAAACGTAAATCTGAATTAACCACCAGATTATCAGTATCCGATATGAAATTAAACGAATTCATGGAGAATGCGGAAAAAAATTCGAAAAACCTAAAAGATGAACTTTATAGTTTAGAAGAACAAGTTAAAAATTTAAATAATTTATTAGAAAAGTACTTATAATACATAATTATGGTTTATTATGAATTTTGATGATTTGTTTTTTATAGAGAAAAATTTGAGAAGCGGAATTTGGCGGTAACAAACACGGAATTGTCTCAAAACGAGGATATATATAAAGTAGAGTTGTTACGCAAGCGAGATGAAATGAGTGAATTAAATGAAAGGATTAATGTATTATTGGAGGAGCAAACGGAGAAGTAAGTATAACCATGTGACCGCGATTAAAAATAATATTTGATGATTTGTTTTATTCCGTTCGCTTCAGAGAATCAAAATTAAATGAATTATATAGTGAATTAGATAATTTAAAACAATTAAATAAATTACATCAGGATAAAATCAATAATTATGATAATATTGAAAATGATCTTATGGATAAAATTAAAACAATAAAAATTTTAAATCAACGTTTAGTCGATATGAAAAAAACGTTACAGCAAGAATTAAAGACGAATTGTAATGGCAGCAGTAATAATAATAATAATAATCTTATTAATAATTTAAATAATAGTCATAATGATAATAATATTTGTGATAAAGATATTTACAAACTGTGTTTGAATAATTCCAATGGTAATAAAATAGTTATGGATGAAGTTAATTTTAAATACCTTAAACATGTTGTATTTAAATTTTTGACTAGTCGTGAGGTAATTAAGCTAATATGTTTGTATTTTAATTTTAAAATTTATTATTATTATTATTTGTTTTAATTGTATTTTATAGGTTGAAGCTCGTCATTTAATTCGAGCTGTTTCAACCCTGTTACATTTGAACACCGATGAAGAAAAGTTGCTACATGACACGCTTAATTGGAAAATGAGTTGGTTTGGTTCAAAACCAGACCACGGTACTGGTCAATTAGCGATATCAATCCCACCTGGATTTTAAACCACCGATAAAACTTAGTTTTCTTGCCAGAATCTCATTCCAAAAAATTTTTTTCTTTTATTTATATAAGAATATTTTAATATTTTTTTACAAGTTATATTTTTTCAGCAGTATATTTTCTTATTATAATTTTTTGTTTTATTTGTACCTTAAAAATAGTGTAATGATAAACATTTAAAAAAAAACAGAAAAAAAATATTAAAAGTATTTATTTAATAGCTTAAAAAGTTTTTATTTGAATTTATTTGAGCATTTTTTATTTTTCCAACGTTAAATACCTACATATTCCTTCATTCCTAATCATCCCTCTTTAGATCTTTAGTAAAGTTCTCAAATTTAAAACTTGAGTGGTTTTTACTTGAAACCTTTTCTAGATTGTAATACCGAAAATGTGGAACTTTCAAAGAATACTAAAACCTCAGTACTCGAGCAGAACGGAGTGGACATCATTGTGTTTGAACCTGTTCCGATGGAATGTCTAGAAACAATTTTGTCGTAGGCTTACTATCAAAAAATTGTCAAAAACACAGTGGATAAGGCTTCTACCAAATGTACTCATCTCGGTTTAAAAAAAAAAAAAATAAAAAATACAAACTTCGTGAATAAAGATTACAAAGTGCTTTTTTCAAGCCGGAGATGATTAAGGGTTAGTTAAACGGATGATCGTTTACTGCATTGAGAAAGATTTTCAGTAGAAGACAGAGGTGCAAACAATGCGGGTTAATGTTTACCAATACCTACGCTACGAGGGTGAATCAAAATGTGTTGCAATATTATATGAAAAACAAAAGTGAGTGCGAGACAATTATATATTTTTTTAAAAAACTTTTCGTCGCGATGAATGAAACTTATAGAAACAAATTTCTATGTAAATTTTACAGTTCGTTTGTTTTCTTCAATTTAGTAACACGTGTTTTGAAAAAATTCTAAAATTAATGAAATCGAATATCGTGCCGTTATTATATTTTTCTGTAAAGATGGACGCAAGGCAATTTATATATTCAATTATATATCAAAAGTTTACGACGAATTTGCACCATCATATTTCACAGTAAAAATGTGGGTAAAATTGTTCAAAATTGGTCGGGAGTCATTAGAAGACAACAACCGCCCGGGACGTCCCGCAGATGCTATTAGCCATGAAAATATACTTTTGGCAGAATCAATTGTATTAGAGGATCGCCATATTTCTGTTTCGCAATTAGCGTGGAGACTCCCTTTCATATGGTACCACTTATACCATATTACATGACCACCTTCACATGTCAAAAGTAAGTGCGCGATGGGTTACCCGTTTGTTGACTGCACAACAAAAGAAAATTCGTGTTCAAACTTCAAAGGCGATTTTAGATACGCATGAAGAAGATCCAGAAAATTTCTTGGATAACATAATAACAGGCGAGGAAACATGGATTCATCATAGGGATTCGGAATCCAAACAAGAATCGATGCAATGGATTAAACGTGGTGAACCACCACCAAAGAAATTCAAAACTCAATCGTCTGCTGGTAAGGTTTTGGTAACAATCTTTTGCGAAAATTGAAAGAAGCGATCCGGGAAAAACGGCCAAAGAAAGTTAGAAAAAGAACCTTACTTCTTCACGACAATGCACCAGTGCACAAGGCTAAAGTTCCTCAAGCTGCATTAAAGCACTGCGGCTTCGTAGAAATTCTGCATCCATCGTACAGTCCAGGCTTGGCACCCAGTACTACTTTCTGTTTACCAATTTGAAAAAAATTCTAATTGGCCGGAAATTTTCCAGTTATTCTGAAGTACAATTTGTTGTAAATGCATATTTTATGGAGCAAAAGAGAACTTTTTTTTTTAGAGGGCTTAGGCAAGTTAATTGATCGATGTAACAAATGTATAAACCTTAAAGGAGATTAAATTGAAAAATTAAAATATTGCTGTCTCACTCACTCTTTTTTTCATATGATATTGCAAGACATGATTCACTCTCGTACCAATGTATTACAGCTGCAAAAATTTACATTCTTCAAACAAAATACATTCAAAACATGTACCTACTCGTATGTATGATCAACCTTAAAAATTTTCTTTACTTCTACAGAAAATTATGTAGACGTAGACAAAATCATTAGTATATATATATCATGATAGAAAATTAATTTATCTATCGACTAAGAGTTTAAAATTAAAAAGTTTCGTCAAAAAAACTTTAAATGTGAATTATCGCAAAACAATGAATTTTTCTTATACGCTATTTCATTACTACATGCAACGACGATATGCAATATTATTTGCCTCACAAATAATTCCGGGTTGAGTTGGTGTATTTCCGACCTTGCGAGAAGTTTAAACAAGCATCAAAAAATTCCAATTCCGCAAACATTCACTGCTGACTGATATATGTATTTGGTGAATTTGCAGAAATACATGCAAATTTTTACATGTTACTAATAACTATAGTTACTATTTTTTTTCATTGCCCAATCGATAATGAAACACAATTTCGTAATTTTGTTAACAAGTAAATGCTACTTAGTAATGTCCTACAATACGCAAGCATTTTCAGTTTCTGTTGGTAATGAAAAAAACGTTATGCGCAACGCACGAGTAAGTTCGTCTTGACTTTGAACTACAAACGTTCAACTTGAAAATCAAAAAATGTTTACCGCTACTAGGTATGCAAATAACTAGTTCTTTGGGCTTGCTGATCTTGGAACATGTTTTATTCGGCTTTTTCTATTACCTAGTAACTTCCTTTTTTTTTTTTAATAAAACACAAACTGTTTGCGATTTTTTCAAGCTGTTTATTGAAAGTATACCATCCATTAAGTATATGATCAATTACAATTATATGTGGAACCGCAACAGCGTCTGCAGGCATCAATTCGAATATCGAAATTTTCAGTGATTTCGAATTGCTGCTGGAGTTATTTCATGAATTGCGACCCCCCACAAAAAAAATCTAATGGGGTTAGATCACATGACCTTGAGGGCCAATTGAAATCTGCATTTCGTGAAATTACACGTTGAGAAAATTTCGATCTCGAGTTGCGTAGCGCCGTCTTGCTAGAAATAGACATCAGACATATTAATTTGATTCAATTGTGGAATAAAAAGTCACTCAAATTGGTATCGCTCAGCATTTACAGTAATAGCATTTCCAGCACCATCTTCGAAGAAATGTGGCCTAATGATCCCGTTTGCCCAAAATGCACACCAAACAGCAACTTTTTTGGGTGTAGATATTTTCCTGAATATGAGCAATTTCATTACTCCATATACGTTAATTTTGCTTATCGACGAATCCATCCATTGTGAAATGAGCTACATTGAAAATTTCGAGATTCGAATTGATGCCTGCAGACGCGGTTGGGGTGCGTTTGAATGATATGATGTTCCACGTATAATTGTAATGGATCATACTTTCTCCTGCTAGAAATAATTTGCAATTGAAAGTACCTGAAAAAACTACCTATCGATTAGGAGCATACCCATTTTTGTGTGAGTCCAGTACCATCAATCCTGTTTATTCTTGTTTTCTAAACGACTTGGCTCCATTACAATAACAACATTGTTATTTCCGTCTTCCACTATCCTACCATCTTCCCTCGAACAAAAGGTTCCGTCCTTCTATTCAAGGTCTAAGCAAGATGATCTAAGCAAGATAGTCAAGATGATAAGCATTACTATTGGATATATCGATGGCCCCCTTATTATCACAATACAGTACAGTTTCTTTTGATGTTCCAGGGAGTAATTACATCTCTAGATTTTTAAGCCACAATAACTCTTGCACTGCTGACGACAAACTTAAATACTCAGCTACCATTGTATAGACAAAGCCACAGTTTGTTGTTTCCTGGGAGTTCCACGTTATTGCTCCTCCTTACATCCTGAACACATAACCAGTAGTCGATCTTCTATCGTTCAAGTCTCCTGCCCAGTCTGAATCAGCATACACCACAACTGATGAATTATCACAATTAGGCCGCAGTTCCCATTAGGTATCTGAGAATACGTTTTGCTGCTGTGAGGCCTTTCCCTGATTACTATTAAATCTACTATAAGCACACCAAATATATAACAAATCTTGGGCCTCGTTACCTATGTTGCAAACATCAAGCTTCCAATTGCTTTCTGATATGGTATATTTCATTATTCTGCGATTCATTTTATGGCGACATATTTTTTGTCAATTTTCGATTTAGGTCCAAAGGTGTAGATTAGAGAACTGCACGGGCCGGCCCGAAGACGGCTTTATTTATGTAAAAACCATGTCGTGCCGGATTCGGGCTTTTTCGTTTTAATAAAAATTTGCCGGGCCGGGCTCGGGCTTTGTCATGCCGATCTCGGGCTGAAAATGACCAAAACGGGCCATTTTTTTCATTTCCATAAATTGGGTCGGGCCGGGCCGGCTCACATCTTAGATTTTGCAAGAAGGGTCGGGCCCGGGCCAAGAAAATTTCATTTTGCAGGTCTCTAGTGTATACCGAGTTGCAATCCTGCATGTTGAATCTTTTCATTGCCTGATTCACATAGGCCTCCTGGTCTAACCAAAGCTTTCCTTGAACTCTATAACTTGTTATTCGTATGCTCAAGATATGTTTAGCTTAACACATATCTTTGACTTTAAGTAACTTCATCAGGTACGATTTCAAATGCATCTTTGAGTCCTGATCGTTTGACAAAATAAGTATATGTCATCGACATAGATTGTGGCTACAAGCATTCTGTTATTGGCTATAGGTTTAGTTTGACTCTAATTCTGCGCGGTCTGCGATAATAAAATTCCATGAATAATTACGTCTTCTTAATCCGAGATTGATATTGAGAGTACGAGTGCCGAAGGCCTTAATACGCGTGCCATTGGCTGCATATAAATTAAATTTAGACTCTCACTTGTGTTATTCTTATACAATCTGGTAGTATTACGGAGATATTCTCCCCGGTGCCAATCAACAATTTGCGCTTTATTTTCGATTATTAATAGGCGACTCGAATCTGCTCCATCAAAACGCAGGTCGCCGAATGTTGATGATGCCCCTTATAAATTGTTAGGTTATTTCCATGAGGTTTGACTTCGCAAGAGCTACTGTAACTTAACCTCAAAACTCGTTGTCGCATTTATTCAATTTACACTAGTGGATTGTATTTTACCACCCAAAAAAACACACGTGGCCTGGTCTTTGCAGCCGTTCTCCCCCAAGATTTTACAATGAAGTGTTGAGGGGCACGAATTAAATTTATTAGCTATCCACTGGTGTGCGCTTTATATTCAACTGAATAAAATAACTTTTTGTTTATTTTCTTGACGGAAATACAATTTTGATTTTAAATATAGATACCAATTAATTGATAATTATTATTTTTGTGTCTTCTGCACACGACTAAACTTTTTCTTGTATCTCAACACAAATGTCGGTCCGGCATTAATTTACACACTCAACTAACGTAACGTAAAATGAGCGCCGAATGCACTGGTGATGAACTTGAAAAGTCCAATGTGGATGAGATAATGGGAACGGGGGTGAAACCATATACATATTAAGATACAAAATTTGCCGCAAGGACGTTACGAATCTCGTCTTGCGACCTTAAGTAACGGATGTCCATGTGTTGGTTCTTCTAATTTTCTGGCGACATTTAAGCAAGAAACATCCGTAACAACTAAAACAGTAGAGCACATTATTGATAAACCACACAAATTCATTTCAAACCACCTTCAGTCTTTTTCTTTGTGAAAGTAAAACGGAACATTTCGTAATGCATCTAAGCGGAAAGGATCAATTGCATTAAGTAGTACACTGAATTCACCATTTAATTCGATGCGCCATTTATATTCAACTAAGTAAATAAAATGTGATTTTTCTACTCACCACCGGCAGCAGCACAATTGCAAAAGAGACTTTTTCTGTTGTATTTATTAGGTAGCAAAAAATTATGAATATATATTGTGTAATTTTCTTTTGTATCTTCACAATAACAATAAAAATATTATTTCAGTTTAGGATGATGTTTTCATTTCAAGTTCAACTAACTTTACACATCGACGAAGAGAAGTTGGTTCCTTAAAGAAACAAAGTCATCTTAAATTCAACTTTAAACTGCTGAAACTTTGTTTAGTTTTCTTTTCAGGACCAATTCAAATAAAATGCATAATATTTTAAAAATAAAACTAATTTTATGTTTATTTATAATGTGTTTGTATAAGAATAGTTTATTATATTTACTAATTTAGTTTGTCTTTTCAGTTTTTTGCTTAAAATCAATCACCATGTATATTTTCCTAATATAGATTTCTGTTTTACATATTTGTACCTTAAAACTAGTGTAACTATGTAGTCTTTATTAAATATTAAAAATATTATATAATATACATATACAAATGTATTTATTTACAAGCTTAAATAGTTCTTGTTTTTATTTATTTATCACATATTGTATTTTTTAAAAATTCTATCATCCTAACTACAAAATGGAAAAGCTGGCGGAAAAATGATGAAAAGGAGGGCTTTTATTGTGCGTTTCATGAAAATATAAATTCGTACGGGTTTAGTTAACTTTATGATGGTAAATTCTCGGCCTTTAAATTCAAGTTTTTTTCTCTGAATGCTTGCTATCCTCGCTACAGTGCTGCAGACAAACGAATTCGATCTGTTTTTTTTTACGGAAGGCAGTCCCTTAAAAATAACGAAAATAAAAAATGTCGAGTATTTGTTAAATCAGGTTAAGACATTTAAATCGCAATGCATTTCAGGAAAATAATTTGCGGTAACTAAAACCTAATTTGTCCACTACAAATTTTCTTATAAATATCGCTTGTCAAAATGTCGTACGTACCGGCCGAACTTAAATAATACATTCTATCATCAATTTTACTCGGATCAAAGCCCTCCTTCTGCAAATCTAATTTTCTTAATTTAAATGTTCCGGTTAAATCAACTTTTGTCAACAGCCGAATAAATAGCGGTCGCCCATAAGGTGGCAGCGATTTTTTAATACCATTCGCGAATTGAACCAAATCAATTTTTTGATCTGGATCTAAAATTGCCGCCATACCAGCCCGTCCCTCAACATTCGGTATTTCTACACCATAAACAACGGTGTCACGATAACCCGCTTCATTACTAACATAAGCCTCAACTTCGGATGTTGATACATTTTCACCCTTCCATCGGAATGTATCGCCTGTTCGATCTTTAAAATATAAATTACCAAATTCATCTGTGATTAGAATATCGCCGGATAAAAATGCTGAATCTCCTTTTTTGAAAACATCTCGAACAATTTTCTTTTCGGACGCTTGACGATCGACATATCCTAAAAATTGGCGTGATGCATTTCCCGGTATAATTTTACCAATAAATACTCCCGGCTCATTGGCCTTACAAACTTGACATAAACCATTTTTATCACGAATTGGTTCACCAGTTAGGGGATCGGCTCGAATAATTGAAATGGGATAGATTTGTGGTATGATTCGTGAAATAAATCCAACAGCTCCTACTTGATTAGTAATATTAACTGTAAGAAAAAAAAAAATTCAGTAAAAATAAATTTTCCAATTTTATTTTTGTTTTTGTAAAATCTTACCAATATTTGCATTGCCTTCGGTTGCACCGTAAAATTCAGTAACATTTTTAATCTTGAAACGGTCAACAAATGGTTCCCAAATTTGTGGTCGTAATCCATTACCGAAAATCATACGCAATTTATGATTCTTGTCGGATGCTGACGGTGCTGTTGCTAACATGTATCGACACATTTCACCTATATACTGTGCTACCTGCGGATATATTAATAAATACAAGAAAATTGTGTTTTAATTAGAGCAAGACGATTCTTTTCAAGTTTCTTTGTGCTCACTATTAATTAAGGCTAATAAGTAAGTCATACGATGCATGCAATTTATAATTTTAAAAATTACGTTTTCTTTGAATAAACAAGGAATTATTTTGTTTGGTTTCAACATTCATGCATAACCGCAATTTAAAATTCAAAGACCTCTTCGTTTTAGTCTTCCGTCTGTGCATACAAGACATTTAAAATTTAATTAAGACATTGAACTTACAAATGATACAAATTTTGTTTGTTTTAAACTAAACTCGATCATTTTTTATATGCGAAACCTTGAACTAATTACCGTAACATACATATTACGACACACACCAAGTACGTGCTTACGAATGGCGAATAGCTTTTGTTAACCAAACAATGACACTACTATGTGAATTTTAATAGTTTTCGCTCTTCATCGTTTATTCATTGAAAACAGTCAGTGACCAATAATATTGTTGGGTATGTTATAATATTTCAAGGTCGTTTTCTAATGTCTTCTTGATGGACTGGAAATATGTTTTATAACTTATAAATAAGTAACTACACCACTGTTCTAACGCATATACAAAACCCAATACCTTGTGATGTAATTTCGGTATTTTTTTATTTTGTTATAATAGCGTAAACAATTTATAATTGAAAAGCCTTGAAATCGCATATTTATAAATTAAACAATTGTATGAAGTCATTTAACGAATTGAGCTTACCGTGCAATTATATTTTTCACAGTCGGGGAAAAATCCAGACGCTGAGAATTTCTTCCGTATAACAACTGTTGATCCAAATAGAATAGCTTGCCCGATACTCATCACGCCTCCAGCTGTATGATATAATGGTAGTGGTGTATAAAATATATCATCATCTTCGAAACTACCAATGTAGTGTATTCCTGCCGCGATAAATACAAAACGAGCATGACTCAAGACGGCCGCTTTGGGGAGTCCGGTGGTGCCTGATGTATAAATATAGAGTAGTTTATCGTGATGGTCTACTTTATCCAAATGTTTAACTTCCTCTTTTGATTCTCTCTTTAAACCTTCGTTAAGATTTGTGTAACGCCCAGTTGTTTCATTGTTACCATTGGTCGGACTGTATTGATAGAATTTTATATTTTCCGGCATTTCATCAATAATCTCATCAATATTGCCTTTTAGTGTATCACCAAAAATCACAGCATCAGCATTCGCTATATTAATACTGTGCGTCAGTGATTTATTCCGTTGATTAGTATTGATCAATGGTATTACAATTCCCAATTTCGATAGACCCAACCATGTGGCCACAAATTCAGCACAATTTTCCATATACAATGCGACTACTTTATCTTTCCGATATTCTTGATTCTTAAAGTAATTGCCAATTTGATTGGAAAATTCATTAATCTCCTTGAATGTCCATGCTTTGCCATCATTTATGATGCACCGCTTTTGGGGATGTTTTTTCACTTGCTCCAAAAAAAGTTCACCAATTGTCGAATTTTGTTTGGCATGACGTTTGGTGTACACTAAAATTTTGATGTAGGCAAATAGAGCACTGAAATGAAATAATAATATTTAAAGATTTAATTAGTGGTAGTACGATAATAAAACTTGTCTACATAAATATTTGAATTTGTTTAACAATTAATAAATCAAAATGTAAATAATATGTAAGGGAGATCCAATATAAGATTAAAATTTCTTGTTAATAGCTGAAATAAATTTGACCTTAAATGTTTTCTTATCCAACAAGTTTGAAGAAATTTACATTTTTTGTTCACACCTCTTAAAAAAATGTTTTATTGTAATTAATCTGTGCACATTATAGGGTTAAAAAAATTAATCCAGCTAAATCTGTTTACATAATTTTAAATCGCATTTAACTTTTAAAGTACAAATTGCTTAGTAAATATCTACCCAAAAATTATACATCGTGTAAACAAATATTTATTTTAAAATCAAGTTTGTGATTTAGTGAAACGTGTATTTGTGAAACACAAAAAATGTCTCGGAAGTTACATAAGACAATAAAAAGTATCGTCATGATTTTCATTCTTGTTAATTGCCATTAATCGCGGAAAAATTATCCACGATTAGATATTATGTCGTTCTATTTGTCTTTATGGTATATGTGTATATTTATAGACTTGTGTTTTGAAATATTATACGTTTAATTATTTTTACTGCTATACTTAATCAGCATTTACTCGCCGTTTGTACTATATATACGCTTATAAATTATGTAGAGATCAAAGGTTTGAAGTTGATTAAAGAGTTTTGGAATCACTTAATTTAAATATGTGACACTATTTAGAATACTCAAAATTATTTTAATAAAGTTCAATGCACCACCTTTTTATATAAGTTCCGCGTTTTAATCAATTGTTATTGTCAACATCTTTTTAATCTTTTTTAGCTAGTATACACTAATTGTATTTATAGTATAATTTAGTACCTCAACTGGTCGCGCTGGTAGACTTGACTGGTAGTGTAACTCGTGATAAAACCGTGAAGTTAGCGCTAGCAGTCCATATTTATGTATATGGTGGTCTAAGAGATTTTCTAACAGATTTGTTGCGGGGGAAACCCAAATTTTAATTTTAATTGTTTGTTTTTATTGTACTTATGTTTTTAGCAAGTAACCACTTTCTAATTATCTAACTGAACCAACAACACAACAATTTTAATACGGAGAGAGAAATTATTAAGAATTTTGCAAGTTCCTGTTTCGATCTGAGTGAGAATAACGAAAAAATTATTTTTTATTTGGTTAGCACCGATATGAATATTTGAAAAAAACAACAATTTACCGATTGGTTTCGATCCAAAGATCAGCTTCAAGGTATCGATTTCAACACAAGTTGCAAACGATACCTTGAAGATGATCTTTGGATCGTAAATAAAAATTAAAAAATTAAGCGAACTTAAAATTGTTGTGTGAGTTGTTAGCTAGTAGGTATTGAAGTAAAAAGTAAGTTAGTAAGTTATTTATTAAGTTAACTTATTTCAAATCAAACTTTTATTATTATATTAAAAATGAAATACAATTTATAGAAATATAGATATGAAATTTTAATTATTTTCATATTTATGGAATACTTTTTAAATTTTCGTGGGTAGCTAATGGGATGTATGACAACTTGTACCTTCGACATATTCGGTCTTTCGGCACAACCGGCTTATCAATACACTCGGCCTTTCGACATTTATCCTTTCGAGTTCGGCCCTTCGATATTCGGCCTTTCGACCCATTCGGCCTTTCGACGTTCAGCCATTCGACATTCGGCCTTTTGACATTCGGCCTTTTGACATTCGGCCTTTTGACATTCGGCCTTTTGACATTCCGCCGTTCGACCCTATTCCTTTTGTAATTATTTCTACCTCATAGTACAACATCATGTGCGATTATGTAAGCATTACGAGTTATCTGTTGTACTTAAAAGGTTGTACGAGTAAAACAACAACAAGTCGTGTAATTACGAGAACTCGTAAAGTTTTACATAATCGCGTTTTTTTGCAATTTCCAAAAACTCGTAACTCGTAATGCTTACATAATCGCACCCCCTTATATTGCCATGAACGAGGTTGAGTTAGGTTGGATTGAAATTAGGTTTACGTTATATTTCAAAATGGCGTTTCCATGAAAGTGAGTTAGGTTGAGTTGAAAGTTTTTGTTTTTGTTTAACAGCCAGGTTAAATACATTTAGGACATTTTTATTGCATCCTTAATTTTTTGTCAATATCTTTTTGTTGTGTTTAAGTATTTTAATATTTTTTTATGGTGTTAATAATAAAACTCTTTAATATTTATTCGCAGCGCCATTTTGTATTTTAACTCTACTCAACTCAGGTATTTTCGTTGAGTTCAAATTAACTCAACGAAAATTCAATTCAATCTCGTTTGGTTTCCATGAACGCTAAGCTAGGTTCAACCTAGGTTGAACTCTGCATGGAAACAGAGTAGGCAGTGATACATGTTCAATTTTTGCCTTTAAGGCAAAACAATTCTTCTCGCTGATTGGTTAACTTTTTTTATCTTACACGGCATAATTGAAATTTCTTTTGTATCGACACATGTAACATAACCTAAAATTTATTCAAATTAAAATTTTGAAATTGACGGTTGCCAATTGTCAGTTAAAAATGAAAATGAATAAAATCCAGAAAAGAAAGCAACGAATTATAAATATCGGTCTTTTATACATATTTATTAAAAGAAAATATTGGAAAAGAAGAACGTATTTTGAAAAGGGAACCAAAGACATGGTGGGTTTCACCTAATTTATTAAAAAGAGATTTGATGGAATCCGAAGTGCTAGTTACCGAAATGCGATTAACCGATCACCACAATTTCAAATTGTATCATCGGATGAGCATAGCACAATTTGATACATTGTTAGCAATCGTAGGTCCCAGCCTTGAGAAATGCTATTTAGTTCGAGAGCCTAATCGACCTGAATTAAGATTAAGGATTATAATAAGTAACATTAGAAATAAATTAATTAGAATCATACTGTATAATAGATATTTTAGATATTTAGCAACTGAAATTTCATGGCAAGACGAAGAATTTGAATATCTGGTAGGAAGAACCACAGTTGGAAAAATAATTAGTGAAGCGTGTGAAATACTTTGGACGTTACTGGGTCAAAAAGTATTTTATCGCAATGTTTTTGACGACGCAATATATTGGAAAAAATAGCCGACCGTTTCGAAGAAAAATGGAACTTTCCTAATTGCGTGGGAGCCATCGATGACAAACATGTGTTTTAAATATTTTTCTTAAAGGCTTTACGACGTAATTATGGCTCAACCATGCTGAATTATAAAGGGACACATAGCTTAGTACCAATGGCTATTTGTGATTCAGATTATCACTTTATATACGTCGACATTGTGGCTCCTGGGCACAGAAGTTATGGAGGAATTTTCAAGGAGAGCGAATTGGGGCAAAAACTGTATTCCAAAACTTTAATTTAATTTTAGTTTAGTTTACACTTCTAATGGCTAAATATCTAAATGTCACTTAACACAATTTTAGTTTAAGAAAATCTCGTGATTTATCTGCATTGAGTTGAGATGACGCATTGTTTCCTTGCTTCAATTATTTTGTCTAGCAAACAGAAGAAAATTTTATAAATGAATAATATAAAAACCAAGTTTTTGGTAATTAAGATCGTCCGGAAAATCGTAATCTTTGACGTCCTCAATACATTGCACTGCATTTATATTCTTCCAAATATTCATCGGTGTTCGAATAGTTATGATCTGATGTCGGTGTTTCCCAGTACCGATTATGTTTTAATGAGGAAGAGGATTCAAACGGTGCTGCCTCCATTTTCCTCGATGATCCGGGTAAAATAACAAAATTACTTAAGATTTTTATTTTTTTTTTGTATTTTGATTTATACGTAATACATAGCATTAAAAACGTGTTACATATTAATACAAGCAAAATTAAAAATTAACAGAATCTACTTCATTCATTTTCAATTTTAGTTCTTTTAAAATAATTGTTAAACAAGTTTAATTTTTTAACCTTTCTAACCGACAAATCACAACATGGAAATAGTTTTCAAAATAATTTGAGGTTAGGTAATTCTTGCCGTATGAAAAATTGAGCAATGTTCAATTTTAAAATGTTGCCTTAAAGACATTTCAAGATGGCCGACATTTAACCAATCAACGCGCCGAATTGTTTTACCTTAAAGGCAGAAATTGAACATGTATCACTGCCTTTAAGTACTTTTCATACCAGACGCCTCGCTTCGAAATTTCTAGTTACCACAAATGTAAAGCTGAGACTCTTTCAAACCGGTGGCGTCCGCTTTGAACATTCGGTTGCTATCAAATATGTGATTTTGGTCCATTTTACACGTAAATTATAGCAAGAACTAAGATATTCTAAATTTGTAACAGACATATCAGGTAGATTTTCGGTAAATATAAAACAGTTGTGCCAAAAATGTGATTTGTAGGTTATGTTGACAAAGCGCTTTGCCTTGTACTACTTTAAAATGTCGCAGTCGACTGCTTTTTGTTTTTTTTTAAATTATCACTTAAAAATAAATTATTTTTCAACAAACTGCATTTATTTCTATAAAATTGAATGTTATGAATCAAATGAAACTAATTTACATGATTCAAAAATGAAATAACAAAATTTTATTATTGAAGCTCAAAGCCTGGTGTGAAAAGATAGTTATTAGTTGCAAGGTTTTAACCTTTAACAAGTTTTTGATATTTTTAAATACTTTTTAGTATTCGCATTTAAAGCGCCGCAAGAGGCACTACAATAGCTTTGAGCCGAAGGTGGTCATATGTCAAACTGCTTTGGTAAATGGTGTAATGCAAGCATTATTGATAAAGTATTTTTATTTTACAATAATTTAATACGTAAAACATATTTACGTTAAACTATATGTTTATTATATAATATAATTTTGTTTATTTCAGATCAATTAAATCTATTCAACATTTTTAAAATGTTTGCTTAGTTTGTTACAATAAGTACATACTGCAATTTGGTAGCTACACATTTTTTTACCTTTGCGTTTGCTCATACAAAATAAATTTAATTTTTAGTAATAAAAGCTTATTTTAAAACACAAATAGAGAAACAAAATCACTGAGTTTTTTCTTCTTTTTTTGACGTTTGGCCACCTTTGGCTCTAGTTCTTGAACGGTTAGCCAGATGTCAGCCACTCCGCGTTAAAAGGCGAATATGTAACCATAGTATATAGGATTACATACTTGATTTTTTATTATAATATTTTACTATTGTTGTATGCTTAAGTTGAAATAAATAAATTTAATTTTAAATAAACTGAAGCCTTTATGAACTGTAACGTGTATATAATATGATACTTAAAATCTTTTGAACTTGAAATATTAAATTCAAAGATACTACGAAGAATATGGTAATTAAAACATGTTCTGTTCGAATAGCATATAAGACATACAAATTAGGGCTTGCGTCCCTATGGAATTACCGGGAATTTAAGAAATTAAAAGTACATTTTCCTTTTTCCCGGTAATGTTGTGATTGTTTCCTGGGAATGCAAAATTCAATTTCAAGACTCCTTCATGTCATTTTTTAGCTTGGTGGAATTAATCAGAAAGTCGCCGGTGATGGGTTCAACGCTATAAAATATAAAGACACGTTATAGAGTTAGAGAGAGAGTGTTAAAAACTAAATATTACGTTAGATAGGCATATCCGCTGGAGTACTTTAGATTTAGAGAGAATGGTTCCTTAGTAAAAATAATACTTCGGGAACTAAAAATTTACGAAATGTGGGATGAACGAACTTAAAAGAATAGGCAACTATTACTCACCACAAACATTAACTAAAAAAAAATTACCATTAGAACTTTAAGAAGAATTTAAGATTTTGCCTCGTTAATACATTTAAGATATTGGCGCCCTATATATGGAACTATTTAGAGTAAGGTTAAAAGTATTTTTTAAGAAATTCTCGATATTTTAGCAAATATAACGGTTAAATAATTATATTTGCTATGAAAGCTGATCTGAGATAACAAATTGATTTATTTATTCAATATTCTTCAATCTGGAAAAAAAATCAAACAGGTTTTTGATCATGTTTATTATGACAAAGGTATAGCATAGAATTATTTTGAGCATTGAATAAAACTTTGAACGCCAGATAAGTACCGGATTCAAATTCCAATAAAAGCGTAACCAATAATTTTTTTTACATTAACTAGTAATTTGTATATACATACTTACTTGCTTCTTTTTACAGTAATACACAAGTTGTTAATTGAGGACAAAATTAATATTTTCTTGTATCGCGTGTTAATGAAATATGCTATGAATAGCGAGATGGATTCAGGACTGCCTTATATGTACATACGTTTGGTTGTATGTTTAAAAATTTATCCGTCTCTTTGTGTCCCGTTCTGTAAACTTTTTAATGAAAATATCAAAACAAGGAACTGAAAAATTCGGATAACATTTTTAAAACGCAAACAAAAAAAAAATGTTATGTCCGCATGCATACATAATATACATGCGATCAATGTAATTTTATATAGGTCAGTTTAAAAATGCACCAAACAATTCCGTGTACAAAAAATAAACAACATTATTAAGTTTTTAAAATATCACAAAAGGAGGAATCGTCACAATACATTGTTGAATGTTGTAATATCGTGTACACATTAAATGTTTTTAATTAACCATCAATTAAAATTAATTAAAAAATAATAAAAAAAATGCAAATATTATCTATAAGATTCATGTACTATGAATGAAATCTTACACTTTAGAATGCACATATAAATATTGATATTACGTTTTACAAACCAGAAGACTTTCACTTTAATTTATTTATAATTTCATTAAACATTTCTTTTTCAGTTTTTCTCAATTTTATATGAGTAAAAATCTTCGTTATAATTACGACATATTTTTATTATGGTAGTTTGCTTAAAAACAAGTTGCAAACGTAGATTTTTTTCTTGATATTTAAATCGTTGACATAAATACAAGTTGACTAACTTTTAATTCATACATATGCGTATGACGTAAACAAATCAACTACAGTCGCAGAATGTGTTTTTATTGTGACTTTTGAAAACAGTAACAATTTTTAATTTTTTTTTTTGTAAAGTTTAGAGGTAACATGTAATTTACATACTTATCTATATGTAGTAAGTAAATATTTTAATGTCTGTTTAATTTAAAAAATTATAATGCTACAACCGAAAAAATGATCTAAGTTTATTTTAATGCAAATGAATATTGTTTCAACATTTTAATTTGATTAACAAATTAAGATATTTAAAATACCAAGGTTGTGGTAGATATTTCTTAAATTTTTCATCTTTGTACACAATTTCGTAAAACACATCACACTTTATTAGTAGTCGATCTTGTCTATAAAACTTGTATTTTAAATAATTTTATATACTATGCTAGCGATCGTGTGTGTACACAATTACACATATATATGAAAATATAAAAAACTCACCGTGTGTCACGTCCAATTGTTCGAGCGGCTACATAAAACCATCTCCATTTTCCAGTTACTATAATAAATGATATTATAGCAATAACTAGGGCTTGTATTCCATATATTGACCCCATGAAATACCACACTAAAATTACACAAACACTTAATAATAAACCAACCGCTATGATTGCCACTCGATATAAGACTGATTTAACTTTATTTTGTTTTGTTTTATTTTCGTTTACTTCGCGATCATTTTTTTCATTTTCATCATTATTACTATTATTGTTGTTATTGTTGTTGTTGTTATTATTATTATAACCATTCCATTGTGTATCACCATTGTCACTGTTATTAACAATATAATTTTTTGTATTGTGATCGTTTGCAATATTTAAATGGCATTGGTTTGGGTCTCCGGTCAATTGATGATTTAACTTTTCAATATCGATAATAGATGTCTTCTGTTGAAATAAAGGTGAATAAAATTCATTAGTATTTGATTTAAATTTGTTGTTTGAATTACTATAATTATTATTTTGATGATTTTGTCATAAATTAAACGTAAATGATCGAATACGAATTTTATTTAATTTTGCTTTTAATAGTAAATGATTAAATGCGAACATTTTTATTAGTTAATTAGTTAGTATATTAAACAGTATTATAGTTATAAAACTTAAGTTTAATTAATTTGCAATTGGTTACGAAAAATATCAAAACATTTTGACAACAAGAAAATTTATTGATTTTTCCGATTAAAATGTAAAAAAACGAAATGTATTTGTGTACATACAAGAGAAATCATTAAGGGAGAATAAGCGTAATTTTAACTGAAGTGTGAGACATCTACAGGAGAATAGCGTAATTTATATTTTTTTAGTGAAATTATTCAAAATTTGACTCATAATTAGCACATTCGAAAAGAGACCATAGTAAATTTATAGTAAAATTTATTTTTGTTATGTTGGTAAAAAATTTACTAAAATTACCTTGCCCATACAAAAAGTTAAAATATATAAAATCCAATATCGAAAAAATTCGAACACGCATTTTCATGGATAGTAAATCGCTTGCCATTTAAAACATATTTTTTTGTATTTAATTCGATATAAAGTTAATTTTTCGTCACATAAATCCGGTCATTAAGATTAAAAATGCCAAAATAATAAAAACAACGACATAAAAATTTACTTTAAATTTACTACCCATGTTCGGAAAAAGATTGGCAAATTTTATCTTCGAATTTTACTACAAATTTACTTTGGTCTTTTTCCGAACATGCTAAATGTTGTTGAACTTTCAAAATTGACTATTTCTTAATGTGTATTACAATACAACAAAAAGCATGTTAAAGTTGAAAGTAATAATTTAAAAACATAAGTACAACAAAATATAATAATAGAAGAAAGAGGGCTGAGAAAAAGGTTAGTTTCAGATGGCTAATCATCACAACAGTTGTGGAGAAAGTTAAATATAAACGTTGCTATATGAATTCATTATGCTGTATTAGCTAAGCTCTTATGTATGAAAAATTGTCAGTTACGTTGAAAGGTTTTAAAGAATAAATCATATTTATTATTTCACACTTGTAAATTTGTATTTATTTAATAAAACATTATATCGTGTATGTACATACATAAACATGCCACACAATTTTTAAAAAATTTAATGTAATATACAAAAAATTGTTTAGCTCTGCGATTAACACTTATGTTTTGTCTCACGACACGAATATTTGTATACATACCTAATTAATTTGTTCACAAAATATTTGTAAAGTGTGTTGCAAAAATCAAACAAGGTAGATTTGTGGGCGCGTTCAACAATCTTAAATAATCTTCTCGTTGTTATATTTTTTTTTTTTTAAATATCGGTTAAAGTAAGTTAATTAACTTTATACCTATATATATTATGCTTCGATAATTAAATATTTTGCACGTAAAAAATAATGTCAATAGTATCACGTCTCAATGCAAATTAATGATAATTTTTAATTTATTCAATAAACAAAAGAAAAACCAAAATGATTAATATCACTGTGTCTACAGCTCTATACTTATTGTAGTTGTATAATATGATAATGAGGACATCCCTTATAGATTCAATGAAATAATGTTTATTACAATGAAAATTTATAAAAGATTTAAGTAAGTATTCAAAAACAACAAAAAAAACTATTAACCTTTGATTAACCAAAAATAACATAATGCCGGCGTACAATTGACGAAATACTTAAAGATGCCGTGTTTGCTTAACGTAAACTTGTTTATTGTTGGTAGGAAGTGTCGCAATACAGCATAGGTACTTAGCAACTATAAGATTTGCCGAAAAATACCTACATTTAAACTTGAAATATAATATTAATTTACTCTTATTTTACACACAAAACCATGAGAAATTTGTGGAATTTTTAATCATTGGCTCCTGTTTGTTGATTTTGTTTAATTGTTTTGTTAATTGAATTGATTTAAGTTAATATTTCAAAATTTGGTTGAAATCAAATCGTTTTTTCGGGAATTTAGAGTTTTCTTCGGTTGCAAATAACGCAAAACTGGTTTTATCTGCTAAACATAATTACCCTTGAACCTTCAAGATGAATAAAACGTTAATAAACTTGACGAGGCTTGAAGCATCAAACGCCATAAAGCTGGAGGAGAGTGCCTCAAATTCGTTAAAGGCTTAAAAAATAGGATTTCTTTTGATTTAATTTTGTGCATCACAATTCTAACTGTCTCGAAAACATAGAAAATTATTTGATCGGTAATTAAAAATGCGAATGTGTCAATAAACAATATTAACGGCCATATTATTCACTCGGTTTAAATTTGGTTTATTTTAGACCATGGTTTGAATCGGTTTAGAGCAAATTTTTTCTGAAATTTCATATTATAGACTTGATTTAAAAAATGTACACCAAGATCTTTAAACCAATTGGCCGATAAACCACGCCGATTTTAAACCGCACTCCGGCGGCCGGTTTATGGACATTTTACCAACGAAGGTATTATTCACTCCTTTTCCAATCCAACCAATGCAATCATGTTGTGAATTTTGCCAAATTAAGTTTATTTTTGATTGATTGAAGGTAAGTTCATCGTTTAATTTCGTCATTTTCGTGCCTTTTGAAGAGGAGAGAAAAGAGGGAGAGAAGATGCACGACAAGTGCGATACGCGGTGCAACGTCCTTACCGCACCTACAGGTGCTCCAAGGTGGACAACTATGACGACGTCGACTTTCGCAAATACTTTCGGCTCTGGTGGCGATCCACGTCGGTATGTCATGCCCGCATGTTTCATTCATTTTTTCGGTATTCCGGTATATTGGCATTTTTTGCGTATGACATTTGAATCCATACGTTTTTAGTCGAGAAGTTTTATTACCTAATTTTGATAATGGCGGGATTTCATCTGAAATTTTGGTCGAACTGCCGTGAACTGTTATCCGCACATTGCGCGACTCGCTCAAATCGTAATAACTTAAGATATATTTTCGTCGCTCGCTGGCCTGGCTCAACTCATGACTCGACCAAATTCTGCAATTCCTTCGTCCATCAACAATTCGAAGCTGGCGAATTTGGGGGAGTATATGTGATCGTTGGCGATGGTGGTTATGGTCATACGCCACCGTAACCCTGAGCAATTAAGTGATGCTGAAAATGCGTATCAGCGGTGAATGCAATTGTTTCATTTTATTCAAATCATCAATCCAATGTATTTGTTTAACCGTTTCTTTTTATTTTGTTTCCTTGTTGCAAAGCGATACTCACTACGCGCAACATCGTCGAACGCTCTTATGGGCTCATGAAACGGCGCTTCCCGATTCTCATGTGGGGCATGCAGATGTACCGATTGGACTTGATCCAAAAAGTTATATCTGTGTGCTGTATGCTGCACAACATCTGCATCGATACACAAATAATACGAAAAAGAGACAAAAACAGACGAAAAACACCAAAATGCATAAAAATGCAGAGACAATGTTTCTACCTTAACTTACACGAATGACTCAAGATTAATATGGAAAGTGAAATAACAAATGGCTGTCAAATGGTTGTCAAATCGAGTAAATCTGACATTTCATGGCCGTTAAACTGGTTTAAAAAGTAAACCAATAGCGAAATACATAGACCAAAATAAACCAAACAGATTTAAACCAGAAAAGTATAGTGAATAATATGGATATGGTTTAACATTTTCTGGTTTGAAATCGGGTGGTTTATTTTGTTTGGTTTAAAAGCGTTCATAGCACGTTTTTTGACCGAGTGAATAATATGGGCGTAAGTATGTGCGAGTGGTTTATATAAATCACCGCCAAAATAGCAGGCAAGGCTAATTTCAACTTAATTCTTATTGGTGAATTTTACATATACCCAGCAGAAAGATTCAAAATGTTTTTGTTTTCTGATACTCAGGGCCGGATTTACCTATAGGCCCGGGCCTATAGAGTGGCAAATTTTTCGAAAAATTACGGGCGGGAAAATAAATTTCGAACACCTATACTCTTCGGCCAGATTATCAAAATTAAATACGGACGATGTCATAAGACTTGAAACGTCATTTGTAATAAAAGCCTCCGCGAAATAAGGTTGCCGGAATTAAACTCATAAAAAAATTGAATTAAACTCGCAACATTTTTATTATTTTTATGGAGTTTCCGACTTTAATTTGCCGAACAAGTGAAGTTAAAGTAGTAAAAAAATAGTTTCTGAGTTTAACACCATTTTTGCGTAACAAACTCGGAAACATATAATGTTCTGCTGACTTAAATTATCACGCTCGGATGACCTTCTGGATACGGGAACATTTAATATTGAATAAAATACAATAAGCCGCAGAACATCAGAATCCGAATTTCTGAGTTTAATTTCAATTTTTTCTGAGTATCTTATAAAGGCAGAGGAACTTGATATTTTATTTTCAAATATTGGTATAGCAATAAGATTAGTTTTGTGTATACCATCTTACTTGAGAAATTCCAGAGCAAAAATTAAATGCTGTGCCTATGCCATCTTTTCAGCCTATATAGACGTGTATGCACTACGGAGAGGTAAGAAACGATGAAATCAAATGATATAGTGTAAATACGTCTAAATAGATAAGCTGATCGAAGTACAAATCTTGCAAATAATTTCATATGATGATATCATTGAGACGTTTGCTGAACAAAAGACAAGACGTCTGTTAATCTCTTATAATTAATTATTTACATTGTAATAAATGTCTAACAAATGATAATTGATGATTAGACTTTGTCATGAATTTACTGGTAGGTAGAAGGGTTAATTTTGCATTCCGATAGGTCTACTTCAAGAATACCAAGGTTGGTTTAATTTTTGATAGGTTTAGCATAACAACTTTTCAGTCGTCAATTCTGCAAACCTATGTAAGAGAGTATAGAGCGAAAGTCAGCTACTTTCTAGGAGATAGAGTTTTGATTCAAAATTATGATGGTTCCGCAATATTTTTGGTTTAATATTTTTTGCTAATGCTAATTTTTGCGCAGAAGTACTATCATGCAAATCGAAGAAAAGGTAAGAGTATTATTTCGGCTCTGCCATTTTAAATTTCAGGGTTTATAAATGGTTTACTTAATTTCGATGGGGTCGACCAATTCCAGTAACTATACTGAGTAATCCACTACTGAGGAAATGGTCAACAAAATCCAAATATGTATTGTGTTCCAAAATGACAATGTACCGTCCCGGAATTACGCTACGATTGCTGCCTCTTTCACTATGGGTCCTTGTGACTTTTTCCTGTTTCCAAACATGAAAAATTGGTAGCTAAGCGGAAAGCGGTTCATATCAAACGAGGTATGTTAAATAATTTATCTAAGAAATTATACAACGTATGTACACTTTCAAATCGCCAAGGAATTTCACTATATCAAAATATTAAAATAAGTCTATTTAAAAATAGAGAGAAGGTTGCGTTCCGAAAGGAAAACAATAAAAATAAATTAAAACCTCAAAGAAAACCACAGGAATACTTTAGAAATAGAAATAATTCACGTAACCCTAGGCTACAATTAAATTTTAGTGTAGCAATAAATACAAAACCACGTGCATGCAATTTTAAAATATTTGACACCCTTTATCGTAAAAAACAACAACAACAAAATATCATGTTTCATCAATTCTTTTTTACTCAGTGCTACACATTCAAAACATAAAAATCATAAAACTAGAACATGACTTCCGGTCCCATATAAAGAATATGATATGTGTGATTTCACGTATTTTTTCCATTTATATAAATTGCTTTTCAAGCACTGACATAGATTCGATTGGCACACACACATTCTCTTAATTTATGAGGCATTTCCGTATTGTATTAATCGCCCACTAGATAAAGCAAAATCGATTTTTATGACAACACCCAGTTTGTGGTAATGAATAAAAAATAAAAACAAAATAGAGGACGTAAAAAAATGAAACAATCGACGTAAATTGCCTATCGAGTCTTCATTTCATTCATAATGAGCCCCAGTATAATTTTGATCATTTGAAATTCAGTGCATTGATTTTATTTTCTATCTGTTCAACAGGACCATTTGTTAATTTAAAACCTTTGTAAATGTTGTGTAAATAATTTCTTTCTTGCTAAAAATGTTTGCTTTAATCAAATGCACAATAATACTTTGGATCGATACTGGCGCTAACAAAATATCGTTAAGCCAGGAATCATAATATCTCGAAATTCAATAGAAACTAATTCAACAAGTAGAAAAAACAATAGTAAGCAAACTTTCAGGCACACAGAAAATTGAGAAAAGTCCATAATCATTTTTCTATAGGTAATAATCTACAAGTACAAACATTTTTGATGTAATAAGAGAGTATAGAGCGAAAGTCAGCTACTTTCTAGGAGATAGAGTTTTGATTCAAAATTATGATGGTTCCGCAATATTTTTGGTTTAATATTTTTTGCTAATGCTAATTTTTGCGCAGAAGTACTATCATGCAAATCGAAGAAAAGGTAAGAGTATTATTTCGGCTCTGCCATTTTAAATTTCAGGGTTTATAAATGGTTTACTTAATTTCGATGGGGTCGACCAATTCCAGTAACTATACTGAGTAATCCACTACTGAGGAAATGGTCAACAAAATCCAAATATGTATTGTGTTCCAAAATGACAATGTACCGTCCCGGAATTACGCTACGATTGCTGCCTCTTTCACTATGGGTCCTTGTGACTTTTTCCTGTTTCCAAACATGAAAAATTGGTAGCTAAGCGGAAAGCGGTTCATATCAAACGAGGTATGTTAAATAATTTATCTAAGAAATTATACAACGTATGTACACTTTCAAATCGCCAAGGAATTTCACTATATCAAAATATTAAAATAAGTCTATTTAAAAATAGAGAGAAGGTTGCGTTCCGAAAGGAAAACAATAAAAATAAATTAAAACCTCAAAGAAAACCACAGGAATACTTTAGAAATAGAAATAATTCACGTAACCCAAGGCTACAATTAAATTTTAGTGTAGCAATAAATACAAAACCACGTGCATGCAATTTTAAAATATTTGACACCCTTTATCGTAAAAAACAACAACAACAAAATATCATGTTTCATCAATTCTTTTTTACTCAGTGCTACACATTCAAAACATAAAAATCATAAAACTAGAACATGACTTCCGGTCCCATATAAAGAATATGATATGTGTGATTTCACGTATTTTTTCCATTTATATAAATTGCTTTTCAAGCACTGACATAGATTCGATTGGCACACACACATTCTCTTAATTTATGAGGCATTTCCGTATTGTATTAATCGCCCACTAGATAAAGCAAAATCGATTTTTATGACAACACCCAGTTTGTGGTAATGAATAAAAAATAAAAACAAAATAGAGGACGTAAAAAAATGAAACAATCGACGTAAATTGCCTATCGAGTCTTCATTTCATTCATAATGAGCCCCAGTATAATTTTGATCATTTGAAATTCAGTGCATTGATTTTATTTTCTATCTGTTCAACAGGACCATTTGTTAATTTAAAACCTTTGTAAATGTTGTGTAAATAATTTCTTTCTTGCTAAAAATGTTTGCTTTAATCAAATGCACAATAATACTTTGGATCGATACTGGCGCTAACAAAATATCGTTAAGCCAGGAATCATAATATCTCGAAATTCAATAGAAACTAATTCAACAAGTAGAAAAAACAATAGTAAGCAAACTTTCAGGCACACAGAAAATTGAGAAAAGTCCATAATCATTTTTCTATAGGTAATAATCTACAAGTACAAACATTTTTGATGTAATATTGGGCTCTGAATCAGTGGCGAAGATGAACGCCAAAATTGATTAAAAATCGAATTCAATTTTATTTAACAATCACACTTATATAAGTGTGACCGATATTACCCAGAAGAGAATTTTTATAATCACATTGCAACCATGGATACCACAGAGAACGATGAATGGCTGGTCTCAGGGTTCCAAAAATTAGACACGGACGACTGTAAGAATGTTGACAGATAGCCTGGATTCACCAGAAGAGCTTCCAAAATTAAAACTGAAAGTAAATAATTATGAAAAACTAAAACCAATTCCGCGTTGTGAAAACAAAATATTTGACAAACAGCTATCGAGAATCTAATCCGGACAGAACACCTAACCTAAAGAGAAAAGAACATTTTAATCGAAACCATTTTCAAAAATCAAGCAGTAGTGTTGAGCCAGAATGAGAAGCTGTCATCAATCACAATTATTATTAAATCATAAAATTATCATAAAAGTCGAAAACTCCGTATTTACTAAAAGGTACAAGAAATCTGAAGAAAGAAAGAAACCTCAATATCAAAGATGCTGACTATATAAATGCTTTATTCAGACTACAGACGCATCAGAATTCGGTCTAGGTGCAGTTCTCTCCCAAATTCAGAGTAATGTGGAGAGACCCTTTGCGTTCAACTATTATAGGGATCAATTAATTTTCAAGGTCTCAAACCTAGATATGATAATTTTGGAAGATGTATTTCCAAACTTTAAAAGAATTATATTTTCAAAGAAAGCATTTGACAGATAAAATCACAAATTTCATAAAAAATGTCCCTGGCGGTTGTTTGTTAAATAGATGTCGCATGGGTTTGAATTTGATAATTAAGAAAAAAGTTCAGTGTGTTTTTAAAGGTGGTTAGGTCGGAATAGGGTTGAAAGGCCGAATATCGAAAGGCCAAATGTGAAAGGCCGAACGCCGAATGTCGAAAGGGCAAATGTATCGAAAGGCCGAATGTGTCGAAAGGCCGAACGTTGATTGGCCGAATGTCGAAAGGCCGAATGTCGAAAGGCCGAATGTCGAGAAGCCGAATGGGTCGAAAGGCCGAATGTGCTTAAAGGCCGAATGTCGAAAGGCCGAATGTGTCGAAAGGCCGAATGTCGAAAGGCCGTTTGTGTCGAAATTGATTTTAATTTTTCATCTTTTTATGAATGAAATTTTCAAAATTTTAATTTTTATGAAAAAATAAATTTACATTTTATTTTCCGACAAAATTTGATCACATTAATATGCTTCATACACAGACACAGGATTATTAGCACGTATTTTCAATTTATTTAAATCATTTTACATTAAGAAATAAATTCAATGGTTTTAAATATTCATTTCAATCAATTAAGTGAAGGAAAATTTAATGATCCACGGGTTGGCCACGTATCACTGTTTCTCAAAATCTTGTTTGCAAAATACTGTTTATTTAAGGCGCCCGTATGCCGATAGACTTCAGGTTTTTTAACACGCAGTCTACACTAAAAGTTACTTTTTTTTTATCTTTTTAGTAACTTTAATGACCAATGTACCAATTTTGTTTTTTTTTTTTGCTTTTGCTCCAAAGAAATATCACAGAATATAATGCCAAGAAAGTGAAACAAATTTAAATGAAAATATTTTCACGAAACGCCAAAAATGCGCTAAAAAGAAAAACAAAATAAAAATAAAGCAAGAGCAAAAAAACCAAAATTGGTACATTGGTCATTAAAGTTACTAAAAAGATAAAAAAAAACTAACTTTTAGTGTAGACTGCGTGTTAAAAAACCTGAAGTCTATCGGTATACGGGCGCCTTCAGAGTAATATGGAGATACCCTTTGCGTTCAACTATTATAGGGATAAATTAATTTTCAAGGTCTCAAATCTAGATATGACAATTTTGGAAGATGTATTTCCAAACTTTAAAAGAATTATATATTCAAAGAAAACATTTGACAAAGATAAAATCAAAAATTTCATAAAAAATGTCCATGTCGGTTGTTTGTTACTCCCATTTTTGGTCTTTAGGGAGAATTTTGGTTCATACGTTGTTTATCGAGCGAACAAATGGATGTCGCATGGGTTTGAATTTGACAAATAAGAAAAAAATTCAGTGTGTTTTTAAAGGTGGTTGTATCGGAATAGGGTTGAAAGGCTGAATGTCGAAAGGCCGAATGTCGAAAGGCCGAATGTCGAAAGGCCGAATATGTCGAAAGGCCAAATGGGTTGAAAGGCCGAATGTGTCGAAAGGCCGAACGTCGAAAGGCCGAATGTCGAATGGCCGAATGTGTCGAAAGGCTGAATGCCGAAAAGCCGAATGACTCGAAAGGCCGAATGTGCCGAAATGCCTAATGTCGAAAGGCTGATTGTGTCGAAAAGCCGAATGTCGAAAGGCCGTTTGTGTCGAAATTGATTTTAATTTAGCATCTTTTTATGAATGAAAATTTTAATTAAAATAAAATGACATCGACTAATTTAACATTGTAGAGGCTAACGGCTTCGGTAACTCTCATGGGCACGCGAGAGGTCGCTAAGCTCCCCTCCGCTTATCCCTCCGACGGACTTTAGATTTGAACTTCGGAGGACGTAGGAGCCGGGATCAGCAAACATGAAGCACTGCGTGCCGCACGTAGGAGCGGATTATATGGAATTTATTAGTGACACCTACTAAAAAGAAAAATAATTGCATTATTTTGTTATGCAACATTTTGTATTGCAACATTTTGTAGTTGCAAGATTAATAAAAAAAAACAATATTTTGTTAATGCAATATATTATATCGATCTCAAAAAAACTATTTCACTAAATATTCATTATTTCACTATAAAATAATCAAAATAATTATTTTGGAAACCAAAATTTTAAAAAACAAAATCCCGAATAAAAATCCAGAAACAAAAAAATTCAGAAAAACAAAAATCCAGGAAACTAAAATCCAGAAACGCAATTATCAAAGTGCGGACCAAATTAAAATTTATAAAATGTCTATCGAATTTTACTTTTTCCTTGAAATTTTTAATATTTACAATAATGCAAATTGCGTCGTCAACCTTTCAGAGACAGATCAAAGGCATAGTATCGCCAATATCACTTCTACTGATAGTTCTACCACAAATGTTTCAAGTTATTTTGTGGTTGGCTTAATTCGTTGGGTTAATATGACATCGACGAATGTATTGGAGTGAATTGCGGATTTAATGCTTCGTCAATCTTGCAGACACAGATCAAAGGAATTGTATCGCTCGTAGCGCTTCTATACTGATAGATTTACCATAAATGTTTCAAGTGATGTTAGAAGTCTAAAAATGCCAATAAAATTAATTTTTTTTTTCATTTATTTTAAACAAAATAGTTTTTCTATAGTGCTTTTCCGGTAATTTATAGATTTTTTTTCGGGATTTTATTTTCTGGATTTTTACTTTTCAATTATTCTGGATTTTCAAATTTTTGGATTTTTTTTTTCTAGCAAATGTAGTGATCCCCATTTCAATAAATTAGGTGAAAGAAAACTTCATGAAAATTCGGCTTTTTCAAATTCGGCTTTTTGAAATTCGGCCTTTCGATATTCGGCCTTTAGACACATTTGGCCTTTCGACATTCGGCCTTTCAACATAGAACGGTTGTTTCCACATGGTTCAAGAAGAAGAATAAAATAAAAATTAAAACAATAAAATATACAGTCCACAGCATCTTTTATTTCTCTTTAAAAGTACAATTTTGTAAATGAACAAATTTCAAAACGCATTGTGGCAATAATCATCGGTCATAACAGCGGTAAACAAACCGCAATCCTGGCACCAAAAAATTTGTATCAAACAATCCGGGGAATCCTTTCGGGGGATGTTCTCTCAAAATAGCCATTTCGTTGTCGCTATATGATAATGGTCGAAGACGTAACCAATGAAGGGCGTCAAAATACGATTGTCGTCAAAGAGCACGAAATAGGTCATAGAAGAACAAGGGAAATACAAAGTCAGATAAAACGTTCCTACTTTTTCCCAAAACTGGCCAATAGAATCAAAACACATATCAAAACAGTTTGCAATATGCACAAATATGAGAGTGGAAACCGTACAACCCCCCCCCCCTCCAAATTATTGTTGTTGTTGTATTTTTTATTGTTCTTGAAACCTATAACTATTTACGTAAAATGTAAAAACCACATGTTTTATTTATATTATCAAACCTTTGTATGATGTTTAGCTAATCGAAACCACCGGCTATTTATTTATTCAATACTCGTGTATGTGGTTACACAATACTGCCAATGAACACGTCAAAAAATAATTACTCATATCATGAATTTTTGCAAAAATACTTAATTTTAGAATTATTATTTATAGCCTACGAGTAATAGTAATTATTTTTTATTTAATGCACATTATTGACAACCAAAAATGAAATTTTGATAAGTGCTCGTACTAGTTAGTTTATTAAAAATAATCGAAGGCTATAAATAAATATACGTCTCTTGTCAATGTAATTAAAAACGTGGTAGTCTCAATACAAATTGTATACGAGTGTGGCGAAGTACAGAGTTTGAAATTAAAATTCAAATAAATAATTTGCGGTCTAATATACTAATGTGCGACTTTACATTTTTATGACAAATCAAGCGTCATAAAAGCTTGTTTCTCTATTATAACACCGTGTGCAGAATAATAAATTATTTATGGTAACATATGTTATTTAGGTTTATGACGTAGAAACACTTATTGGAATACATAATTCTATTGTATTATATACTATTATAATCGATTCTTTATTAATATCCAAAGATAAATTACTCGAATGTCGCGATCTTTAAAACATTTGCGTATATTGTGTTTATAAAAACAACCAGCTGTTGAATGTAATTTTATATATATTTTGAAATTTAAGCCAAGGTGAATTAGGTATAGATGAAATTATGAAATTAATAACACTAACAACGCCAAGATGTAACTTTCTATAACTAAAATGAGGTTTAACATTAGAAAATTTCAAAATGTACAAATTTCAAACGTGAAAGGAACATCTTTTGTGTACAATATAAAATTGCCAATATAACGTGTTATTTACTTATGTCCATCTATACGTGTAAACGATTTATGACGTATAATAAAAAAGTTTCGTCGGAATTTCTTGCGCGGTCTAAGTTCAAGTAGATCACGTTTGAAAAACACTTATCGTAATATTATTTTTATTGTATGCAACTTAATTTTGAGTAATAAAATGTTGAAAAATATTTTAATTGTTTCGACGGGTCGATTGTCTTATCGTATTGTATGCAAAATATGGACTATCAAATCATGATTGTTACCAACAAAATATTTTACTATTATACGTTAGTTAGACTTTAGTCCAACATACATATACATTGAATTGGAATTAGTGAGGCATAGAGGTTTTCAAATTATTTAATGGGTATTTAGCAAAGATGAATTTCAACATTTGATTGTTTCTCATGATTTTCATGAAACGTTCATTAATACGTTCCGGTTGATAAAATTCCGTTTTACTTAATGATACATTTTTGTTTGGAGTACATAATTGAAAGAAAAAAAAACTCGTCTTTATTAAACTGCCGTAACGGAAAGGAAGTTCAGCTGACTGAAAATTCGTTACGGGACCAGTTTAGATAATTATGTTTTTATGTTTTAAGTTTATAGTTTCAAACAGTTTACTAGAGAAAATCCTTTGCACAGCTTTGACATTTTTCTTTTGTAGCATTTCCATGGTCATAGCTGGTACAGTAATTATGCAGAGGAATTTGATATTTTATATCCAAATATTGTTACTGCATTAAAAATATTTTTGTGTAAACCGATCACAATGTTCGGCCGAAAGATCGTTTCATTTTCTTAGGCGAGTTAAATTTTACTTGCTGTCGCCAATTTTCAATTTGGTGAATGATCGAAAACAGTCGAAAATTTAAGTTGTTTTATTCCAAAGTTACTGGTGACATTTTTCGGTGATTTTTAAGAATACGGGCCTTGGCCTAATAAATGGAGTTCTGGTATCTTCATCGATATATCAAAACACGCCTTCTCGGTCAAGGGTTGGCGAAAAATGAGGCGATAAATACTTGTCATTTCAACTTCATCATTTCAGCAGTTTAAGCGCTCAATATACATGCATCGTTGGATTCCATATTGATATAAATATAATCAATAATGAAGTATGCTAATCACACAAAAATTATCCCTTCTGGACGTAAGAGGGATTTTCGGCAACGAAAGATTGCCGGGGCTGTTTTTCCCCTCAGAACTAAAACCTATTCTCTATTGAAGCTTGTAGTAGAATAATGAGTAAAAAATGATCACTCATTATTGATACATTCCACTGATTATTACTGAATATTGACAGATTTTTTTTGCCCGTGAATAATGAATCAGTAATCACTGAATAATGAGTGAATAACGAGTGAAATCATCTCAATTGGTGAATAATGAGGGAATTATGAGAGAATATGTGTAAATAACGAATAAATAATACGTGAATTTTTCACTGAATATAGAGCCAATAATTAGTGAGAAAATTAAGAAAAAAAAAATGATTTATTTTAATTATATCGGGTTGCAATAGCAATTACAAATTCGAAAACTAATCTATAACTATAACTTAATGCCATCTATCTGGCAACTTATCAATCCCATCTGCGTAGAATGATCTAATACGGTAGACAGACACAAAGTTAATCGCGATTTTCATTTCGTGAGAGATTATTAGACGAGACGATTAGATTAATAGAGATTATTAACGGAGAGAATATAGAGTTGGTAAAAGAACGTAAAGTTGGTAACTAACAGTTGAGTGAGATGTATTGTATCTCCAGATTCTTATATTTCAAATGTTTTTGTAGTCGTAGATTTTGGTACGCTAAATAAAATCCCTTTTTTTGGTCATGAGTTATTTCAAGTGAAAAAGTGCCAAAAACCAAACCTGACCTATGTAATTGTAGGATAATTTACCAGTAATTTTGCGCACAAGATATTTAATAGTTCTCTTCTTGATGAGCCTTTCAATATAAAAATCATTCCATCTCAAATATGGTGTACTAATTAGTTTAAATATTCAGTGAATAGTGCCTAAATAATGAATGAATAATGATTTTATAATAAGTAAATAATCTGAGATAATCTACATTTTATAATGAGTGAATAATCAATGATTAATGAGAGGATAATGAATTTATCATTTATCAAATCGAAATATAAGAATTTTTAATTAAGAATCGTAATAAAATTTCAATCATCCCAATTTCCAACCTTTATTTCATCAAACTACTACAACTGCATTTAACAAATAAATTCGACACGAAAAATTCGTTAGTTTTTTGTGGAATGTGCCATAAGTGATTTTTCTGTATCGTATACAGGTACAGTGGGATCAAATGGGTTAAGTTAAGCATTGCCTGTTGATATTTCATTAACGACTTAATATTATTTATGTCTAACTTAGAAACATTTGACTGAGTCTATATAGAATAAAAATTAAGTGATATGTGAAATTATGCAGCAAGTCTTTGATAACTTATCTTAGTTTTTAACACTATAATACAAAACAATTTGTGTTTAAGAGAATGCATGACGTATAATGACAAATAAAATATTTTTGATACTAATAAAATATGTACATATGTAATGTATCGTAATTTAAGCAAAATATTTCGTATAACAATATTTCTGTGTCAATATTAAATTTTTACATATTTAATTAAATTTAAATATGTACATTTGTAAATACTGGTTTTTTGCAATATATAATATATTAATAAAAAAAAGTTGTTGCAAAGCTTAAAATATGGATGCGTATATCTCAACGTTGCGTTGGTTCATTTCGTTTCGTCAGACTGAATAATCTTTTGTTTCACAAAATTGTTTCATACTTAATTCAATCAGAGGTACCTTCCAAAAACGTAAAAAACACTTAGCTGGAAAAGTTTTCATTTACAAAATGATTCACAAAATATCCGTTCGAATTAGTCTTGGCTTATGCGATTCAAATCGAGAATTTCATCACTAAAGGTTCTAGCACATCAAGCGCGGCGCGTCGGCGGCAAATTTAAATACTACACGATTTTTTGCTTATGTAGTGATAGGAAATCATAGCTTGTGCAAAAATATAAACTAGCATAAAACGCGATTTTTTTTGCCGCTGGATTTCACGGGCGGCGGATGAAATTTCATTTTATACCATTTACTTAAAATTGTAATTTTTCTATTAAAAATATAAAGTTTGTAAATTTTTTTATGAATAATAATTTTATTTTTGTTCAAGCTATGATTTACTATCACTAGATAAGCAAAAAAACGTGTATTTAAATTTATTTAAATTTGCCGCCGTCGCGCCGCGCTTGGTGTGATAGACCCTTTACAGACACAACTAAAATCGCAACTACGACTAAAGTGTCTGTTTTGGTATTTCACATTGGAACGTCAATTTTAAGTATAGATTTAATTTGCAGTTACGATTATAATCGTGGACAACGGTGACTAGAACAGTTCTTACAATTGACGTTTAATACCATTTTTGTTTAGAAAATACATAGATTGCCAAGTAGATTGCAGTTGTTTTTTATTTATATATAAAGTGCGTTCGTTTGTGGTGAATTAACTGAATTATCTGAATTTACTGAATTAACTGAACCAAGCGCAAATTTTAGTGATAAATAAAAAAATTATTATTTGCTTGTAGTAACGTATGAGGAATAAAATATGGACAAACAAAAAAAAAGTAAAAAAAAAATATTTACTAATCAAACGATTTTAATCCATAATTTATTTAAAACTTTAATTGTTAGATAAAATTTACAGACAAATTTGCGCCCCATATCGATTAGCTTTCCTGATCCTTTCTGGCACTCTTTTCATTGCCGCTTGCGTTCCTGATGTATCGATTTTCTTTAAATCTCTTTTTATCTTTCTAATCAGACATTCAACCTTTTTGGCACGATATCCATTGCTGTATATCATTCTCTTCAGATTTGCCCAAAAAGTTTCAATGGGCCTTAGTTGTAGAACATTTGGTGGGTTATAGTCTTTAGGGATAAATTCGATTCTGCGTTGACGTAAATCAGATAACGTTGCGTTGGCATAATGTGAGGATGCCAAATCAGGCCAAAAAATCGTTTTATCATTTTTATGATATTTATTTATAAATTTCTGAAGCACAGGTAAACATTTGTTTGTGTATGTTTGCGCATTAACCGCCAAACCACTTTTAAAAAATACTGGGTCACTGACACCTCGTTCGCTAATAGCCAACCACAACATAACTTTACCTGGAAACTTGGTCTTATGAATATTCAATAAACTTTTCCTTTTCTGGTGCTTTGTGATCGGTAGACTCGTAGTAGTATTTTGGCTGCCATTCATTACCTTCAACAGTGAAATAACTTTCATCATCCATCACACATTTATAAGCTGAAGAAGCGGCGAAATATATTTGGGAAAGCACTCTTAATCTAGATTTGATTGTAGCTAATTGTTTGTCTGTAGTTACTGGTGCCGATTTTTTGGGTTTGCGTTGTATATTCATACCTTGTAAATATTTCTTGACAGTTTTTGGGTCAACTTGATATTTTTTACCCAGTTGTCTGTACGATTTTACAGTTCGACCCACTGTTTCACCTTTCAATTTCATTCGAACTTTGCTATCTAGTAGTTAACATTTTTTACCAGATCCGGGTTTTCTTTCCACAGGTTCATTATTCTCAAACAATTTAATTGTTTTGTAGATAAAGGATTTTTTCAATCCAAGATCCTTGAAGTAGTTAAAAACCTCGTTCTTTTTTTGTCCGGATTTTCCTGACAAAATTTATAAATTAATTTACGACGATCTACTTTTAAAAACGACATTTTTGTAACTATAATCGTAAAATGACGCAGTTGTTATGTATTTTTTATAAAATATAGGGGAATCACCTTATTTAAAAACAAGGAAATTTTTATTTTTGGTTGTACAATACAAATACAGATACATTTTACTTTGTCCATATTTCATTCCTCATACGTTATCATGCTAGAAAAACGTACGTCCACATCAAAAAAAAAATTTTTTTTTGTAGCAAACGTATGTCTATTACTTATAATGTTTTTTGTTTACAAAATATATGATACTTTGACAGTCTTCTGTAATTTGTTTATAAAATTTGTTGGTGTGTTTTCATTAATACATTAATTACGAAATAATAGCGATATATTTTTCCTTATGAGTATCTCTCTCGCTCTATACGTATCACTAAAATATGTTTTGCCTTAGTGATATTTTTTGTTTTGTATGGATGAAAAATAGAACTTATAGCAGTTTTGGCTGCATACAGTTTTTTAGTAAACAAATATTTTTCAAACGTAATTTTTTTTTATCACTAAAATTTGCGCTTGGTTAGGCTCCTGATTTGCCTGCTTGTTTGGTATGCTTCACTTCACTTAAAAATATTGAGCTACTGATTTATCTGAATAATAATTTTGCTTGTGTAAATAATTCAGATAATTGTTTTTGTTGTTTTTTGACATTATTTTGTTTTACGCATCGAAGAAGCCCGGATATTTTAGAGAATTTTAAATTATTTTTCTGTTATAAAGCATGGTTTCCACGATGGTGAGGCGAAAAAATTAGTCAAACTAAAAAGAGGAAGGAATAAAAAAAATAACATGAGAGTGAGTGAAAAAGCAACAAGTCGTTACACCGAATTTTTATTCATTTATTTTTGACGTTTCCAGATTTCATCACCTATAATTTTGTTTGTGTTTGGTTTGATATACATTTGGAGACATTTCATAATTTAACTTACATTTTTTAACTTTATTAACATCCATTACTGGATTAATGCTTTATATTTAATTATTGTCTTTACAAAACAAAATCCAAATTAACGGTTCTATTTTGAAATTTATTTTATTCCGAAATTTTTCTTCAAATTGACATATGAATTCCGAAAATCAGCGGCTAATCCGAAAAAGATGATCCATTTCATCTTTTTTTTCAGATTAGACGTCCAATTTCGGAGTGCTGAATTAAAATATTAAAAACTGGACGTCCCAATTTTTCTGTCAAAATGGTATTTTGTCTCTATCGTACTATTGGTGAATTTTTACTTTCTCTTTTTAGTTTGACTAATTTTTCGCCTCGCCATCGTGGAAACCATGCTTAATTGATGGCGATTTGATCGAATATGTGAGTTTCGCAAATCACGAAGAATTTGCAAATGTGAAAATGTAATGTGACACACAAAAATAATTGATCCTAGAAAATGGTTGAGTAACTTTAAATTTTAATTATTTTATAACACAAGCCAATTACTTTTTAACAATTTGACATTTTTATGTGAATTGTAGCAAACGAATGACCAATTCACTTCAGTAGCTTAATTATCTTAATAATAACTCAATTATCGGAATAGTAACTCAATATCAATTCAGTTTAATTCACCCCAAACGAACGAGCTTATATTAGCAGCATTTAAAAATTCCATTAAAATCTCAATTAAATTGGCTGTTTTAATGACTTTTAAAAATATGAATTTCGGAATTCAATTCCGGAAAAATTGTTACTGCAACTAAAAATTTTAGTTGCCTCTGTCGATTTGGACCTAATATTCATGATAATTTTTGGCGAAGTATCACCTAGAAAGTTTGCTCCTTCTATCAAAATTCTTACGTTAAGCTAAAAAATGAAAAATTTATTAGCTTGATATAAAGTACCAGTGAATTTCTAGTGTTTTCCTGGGATTAGATTTAGCTAGGTTATACAATAGGCTAAATAACTTCTACCGAATATTAGAAGTAGAACATTTTTTCTACAGGTGAATCATTTTTTCGGAATTATTAAAGTGATGTTAAAACAAAGAGTCGCATGAATTTCGTTTTTTCAAAAGTGACATTACTGCTATCTGGTGAATCAAAGTGTGAATTTTATTTGTGCCATTCTGTCACATAAAAATATACTCGATTTGCGTGCAAAAAAGTCAAAATCCATTTTTTTTTTTTAGTTGTACCGGTAAAATGGCAATTTACTATTTAAATATTTAGTCTTGGTTTCCACCGCAAAGTTGTAATTTTTACAAAGGAGAATATTTTTTTTGTATTTATTGTGTGCCTGTCTCAAGAAAATAGGTGGGCGACCCATGTGCAACCTAACAAAGTTAAAAAAGTTAAAAATGTGTGATCTCATGCCAGAAAACCAATTCATTATTTTTTGCCTGTTCTTTATTGTTTTAAACATTTTTTATTTCTTGATGGACTTTACTTTCATGAGATCACACATTTTTAACTTTTTTGACTTTGTTATGTTGCACATGGGTCCCTCACCTATTTTCATGAGACAGGCTTCAAGTTCGCGATAAACATTGGGATAATACAGGGAAATTATTGTTTTTTTAGTACACAATTGTAGACAACTTCACTTGACACGATAGGCGATATAGGCCATAGTTTGTTTAAAATTTTAAATTATATGAACGTTATTTCGTTTTGAACTCTTAACAAAAATTTTACATTTCATAAAATTTTTTACGAAGAAGAGAACTTAATTAAATAAATTATTTTTAAAAGATATTAAATAATACAAAAAACATACTTTTAGTATTTTTCTTATTTAATTATGTCGGAATTTATGGATAAAATGGGTTTGGCTATGGGCGCTGTAATAGATAAAGTGAGGTGTATTGTTGAATTCGGCCTTACACTGGTTATAACAACGGGCGTGGATGGTTTATGAGGGCACTTCAGTGCCTGAAATAGAGCGGTGATGTTGTGGGTCTATTGCAGGATTGGATGGAAGGGATTGAGTTTTTGATCGGTCTGAGTAAATAGGTCAGATAATTTTTAATTTTCGGAGGGCACGTTATGGTGGGGGTCGTTAAAGTAAGTAAAATTTTGACTGACTCCGTTGGGTTCACACAACCTCCGATTTTATATTTTTACCTCAAATTATTTTGACTCACAAACTTTGATTCACAATCGAATTGAGGCTTTAGTACTTTTTGGCTGCTATTTTCAATATTTTCTTTATATGTAAAAAAATTGTGTTAGTTGTGTTAAAATTACAAAACAAATCTTGGTGAGAATGTACACTAAGCGGTTGTGTAAATTTTTTCTTTATCATGATACTATTGCATGATACGTCATGCAAACAATTACTTTATTGAAATCATAACATGTTTCTCTTGCATTTGACAGACAATTAATTATTTGTCTATCTTGATTAACTTACACTATCTTGATGTACTATATGTATGTACATACATTTTTACTCATTGTTATTTTACATTTAGTTATTATTAAAATTGGTTGAAACTCACAGAGATTCCGCACTCAGTGTCACAAAGAATTCTGGGAAAAATAGAAGAATACAACACCACGCTATCCGTCCTCTTGTGTAGATGGAAAATAAACACTAACTACTTATGAATGGAATATAACACGACGATTTATGTTCTAGTGTTGCATCACTTTAATACAAACCGTGAACCGCCACACTCCCACTCATTGTTACATTCTTACATTTTACAAAAACTGAAACAACAAACTCAACAATGTAGGTTTACACTAAAACTCTATACTTTACTTTAAAATTTACCTTAATTTTAATTTTAATTTAATAACCAAAGCAGTAAATCTATTCACTTAAATTGCACAGATAATTATGACGAGTTTTTACTAATGCTTTGGTAAATATATCTGCTCATTTGTATCGACGTATTTCAATTCAAATTAACACTCTTGGAACTTTTCTCTCAATGTGCTTTGTCCTTTCGATTAACTGATTTTGATTTAATTCGGCTGCTAAAATCTTTAACTAAACCAATTTATTGATCGCCTGACACGCTTCAATATAATCTGATTCTGTTGTTGACGTTGAAATTGACTGTTGTCGTCGCTCCCGGCGTCGCTTTGAAATATTTTAAAATTCTTTTCACAGCTACTAATTGAATTTTATTAGGCTTATTCAAATAACGACTGACTGGTCTGATACCAATGGATAAATACGTTAAACTTCCAACTTCTTCACGATGTGGAACATTTGTATCTATTTCTTCATTTATAAAGTCATCCAAATTTTGATTCGGATCAACGTTGACACACTTTTGTTTTCATACATATTGAATCGATTCGAAAATTATTAAAACTATAAGTTCTAAAAGTTGTTATAATACGAGTGATTTAAACGTTAATATATTATCTCAAAACTCGTTCTCACCAACTTGGCAAACATCTAAATGACATTGACTATGAGGATGGAATAATAATAAATAAAAACCGTAATGATATTAATAAACACAATACACCACCTGTAAAGGTAACTAATTGATCAATTAAAGAAATAATTCATCATCAAAAACCAAAATAAAAAACGATTTCAAAACCAAAATCATTGGTGTTTGTATAAATATTTTCTGTAATAACCCTGAAGCGTTTAATGAGTTGGTTAATAAATTAAAATCAGATAATGTAAAGTTTTTTAGCCGTGCTCGCTCATTACAGTAAACCATGTAAAATAATCGTCAAAGGTTATCCAAAATAAAATTACCTAATTATTACTAACCTATGTGTATGTATACCGTATGACTTCAAAAATTTCAAATTTGACTGTTTGATCAAATACAAATATTACACTAATTAGCTTTTAAACAAAAAGTACAAATCAATTACATCATTGTTACTTGGAATACCTATTCACCTTATTGTAAATACATAATAGTTGCACCATCATATAAACAAAATTTAATCTTTGAAGTTCCAAAAGTCACGTCGTTTCTCATTTAAATACATAGTACAAAACTTTGGCAATCGCCTAAATGTATGCAATGTTAGTTAAATATCTGCCGAACCCGAATTCCGGTTTTGTGGCAAATAAGAATGAGAAATGATTTGATTTTTTTCGACTATTGACGATTGGAGAAAGCGCCTCTAGAGGAATAAAGTTAAATTCATGCTGCTGACAAAATGACACTTGTCACAAATGCGACGAAAGAAAATTCCTCCTCGCGGCAACCACTGGTAACTGGAACCATTAAGCAGAATGTGGTCTTTTGGGACAGGCTAAAGTACGGCGCGGTAAGGAGAAAACCTTGACAAAAACCCCTAATCTAAAGTGGAACAACATATGCCGAAATATGAATGGCTGATAGGTTAATCAGTCCAAATATGCGAATTCTGGATACCAAGCATCCTCCAGTTTTATTTAGCCTTCCTGTAGTAAAGCTGGGTAACCTACAGGCGACTTTCTATTCCCAGCAATTCACAAGAGTAAAATCAAAACGGTAGACGAGGTAAGGGAAGGAATATACGGGAGTGGGACTGCCCTCTCGAAGTCCTTGTGTCCCAATGCTACCGCTTTTCTAGCAGAAGTAAATGATATAGTAAACATCTAGGAGGGAGAGCAATGAGCCCAGATAGTATGTATCACGTACAGGCCGGCAGTATTATCAGGTTCATTAAGAGCCTGAATATTGACTGGACGGATAATTAAGCAGGACTTGAAGCACAAAAGATCTTTTGGGTCGCAGTGTGAGGTGGCCTGCACATGACCCTGCAACACTAATTCTAATTCTAACTTAAAGGACGTGTTTTAATTTTATGTCATGATAAAACCCCTAGGCGAATGGTTATACATATACGATGTCATCAAAATATCTCAAAAGCCTTGGTAATTTGCTAATTTTTGAGAGTCTCGAATTTCATTTTTAACAATAAATGCAACTGGTGAAATTTATTATCTTGTATGATTAAAGGTCCTGCGACAACATACAAAAAACTGTTCTGTCGTTAAATTAATCCGTTTTTGATATAAGCTTGACAATAATTTTAGGTTCCTAAATTTTCATTTTGGCTTGAAAAAATTAAAAATTGGAAACAATTTGTTACTCATTGTGCATGAAATTGATGTTATGATCTAAATAAAATACTTCTCATAGAAAAATATTTCATGGGTTTTTTGACATTATTCATGAGTTATATTATCTCAGTCATCAAACCGGAATCGCATTTCCTAAGTTTTTATACCTTTAGGTTTTTTTAAACAAATAAAATCCATATAAGAAATTTGTCATCGAACTGGTATTGGCCCCTGGCTTACTCTTCTATACCACGTCACAAGTTGTTTTACGTTCTGCGTTTTTTTAAATTAAATAATGATTTTTTTTGACGTGATAACGTTTTACACCGCATGTTCAGAAAACGATCCGAAATTTAGCCCTTGGTCGGGGGCAATTACTCATCAACTATAAGCATTACCTTTAATTTAAAGATATGATTGTTTAGATTGGTCCTTCGGCTTTATGTGTCACGCATAATATTATCGCAATGACGTCACCAGGCGGCAAAGGAACCCGCGCCACAAACCTCTGATTTCGACCGATTTAAATGCTTGAACGAGTGTAGCGAGAAAATGGCCGATCCGATCGGAGATCAGATGGTGTCAATTTTTGCGTAAAAAACCAGTAGTGGTTAATTTATTTTAAATTAAATTAATTAATCATCACAAAAATTTTAATTAAAAATACAAATTAGATAATAGCGATTGTAGTTTAGCCCTTGGTCGTGGACAATTACTCAACTATAAGCACTACTTAATTTAAAGATATAATTGCTTAGATTCGTCCTTCTGCTTTATTTGTCACGCATAATATTATCGCAATGACATCATCGGGCGGTAAAAGAACCCGCGCCGCGAAGCTTTCGGCCGATTTAAATGCTTAAACAGGTATAACGAGAGAATGGCTCATCCGATCGGAGATCCGATGGTGTCAATTTTTGCGTAAAAACCAGTGGTAGCTAATTAAAATAATTAATCTCCACATTAATTTTATTTAAAATTACAAAGTACAAAACAGCGATTTACAACCAACCCTGAGAAAATCACATATCTGACCGGAGTAATACTGGTGTCAATTTGTGCGTAAAGAAACTGTGGCAGATAACTTATTGTTAATTTAAATAATTAATTTTCACAGAATACAATGCTACAGAGCACTGCTGAGGAATGCCTGATCTAATAGGTCATATGTCAGTGCGGACTCTGATATACATTTGAACTAGACTGCTTCTCCACCACACTAGCCTCGGCGACTTTGGGAGGCGCTTGTCTGGATCTCACATTCATCAGCCATATCACCGCTGAGATCCTGCACTTCATATCGTACTTCTCATACCATAGCCCAGTACTTAATCGTTTGCAAACAATCACTGTATTCTCATTTCATGATGCTAATAATAAATACATTTATTTTAACAAACCCATACATCGTGCCATTTCTCGCAGCTCTTATAAACGTTATCACGGAAAACACCTACGGCCGTGTAGAAGACACAGCCTACCCCGAATTTTTTGTGAATATTTTAGTCTACACTTTTCATATGGGGGCAACAATTTCCAGGAATCCCGTGCTACTATTATTTTTATTTTCAAACGTTCTTTTTAATTATTTTAGTATATTGATATTTTTGGCCGCTGTTCCTTAGCACCTTCGATTTATTCTTTTGCCAATTTTGCATGTTTCTCTTTCCCTTTCGAAGCAAATTTTACTTTCCGTTTTGCTCTAATCGGCTTGAATATGGCCAAGCTCTACCGATTTACGAAAGCAGAGGTTGGCGGCGCGGGTTCCTTTGCCGCCTAATGACGTCATTGCGATAATATTATGCGTGACACATAAAGTCGAAGGACCAATCTAAACAATCATATCTTTTAATTGAAGGTAATGCTTATAGTTGATGAGTAATTGCCCCCGACCACGGGCTAAATTTCGGGCGAGTTTTCTGAACATGCGGTGTAAAACGTTATCACGTCAAAAAAATCGTAAGAAAAAAGACAAACCATTTTTGACGAATATAACTGTGACACCAAAATATCATTATCAAATGGCAAAAATCCAGCGTGATATCGAAAAAGAGAACGATAAAAATCTAGTAGCAACGTAGCATATTGTTACGTCTCAAAATTAAATGTATTTAATTTAACGATTTTCGATCTCAATAAAAATAATGTGAGCTGTTATATTTGGCACGCAGGACAAGCCAATAGAGCAGTTTTCCGGCACGTCAAAAAATTTTTGAATTTTAAAAAATCGACTTTTTTGCAGTTATTCTTACAACAAACGGAAAAAACGTTTCGAGAGTTTTGATAAAGCCCAAATGCAGTAGACTTGCGATAACATGAACGCCGTATACCGTGAACTCCGGATAACGTGAATAATTTTCTAATTACATGCACCTACTACTCGGTAACGTAAATAATTAGAAAACTCAATAATTTGAACTAGATTTTGTACACTCTTGGTTGTTCATAATTGCACACATAATTGTTAATACATATGGAATTTATTTTCGTATGATCCGGGATTGCCAATTTGTTCCTTTTTCCATAATTTGACTCGAGTAAAGTTGAAAATCTATCAGTAAGAAATAAACTTTGTGCGGTGGTCTAATGCGGTTTATAAATAGTTGTACGTGCTTTGTAAATAATCGTTTCTAATTAAAAAATGGGTAAAAAACTAACAGTTTTAATAATAAAGGAAAAATCTGGAATTATTGACTTATTTCGTAAAGGGCCAAGTGCCAATGGGCCAAATTGTAATAAGAATTTGGATATGAGAACATCCAAATATAAAAAAAATTAACTTCCGCAAACATCAACAACCTCGTAAACATGAATTTGCTTGGTTTTATTTTGTTTGCGTTATCGCGAGTCTACTGTATTGAAGTGCTGGGAAATGGGAACCCGTGAATCAACTTGGTCATATAACCATCTTTGATCAAATATTTTTGACAAACATGTGAAGCCCGAGAGAAAATTACTTGGTAATAAAATACATGGCTTGATCAAAAATCGTCCAATTTTACAATTTCGCAGATTGTTTAAGTCCAATTGCTTTTTGGCTGAGTTGGTACACCTTTCCTGTCGTTTCGTAGCATTTTGAGCCATATTGGATGCTTAGTTTATTGTTGGCTGTCGAAAAGATTACACAATTTTGTGTGCTCAGTATCATAACGGTGTCGATTTGGGCCAAAAATTTACTAACAAGCAGTGAAGTGTGAGCAGATTTATTATCGTGGTACAATGGCCATGAGTTGTATCCCCACAAATCCAGACGTTTCGTTCGGATCGGTTCACGCAAATAGCGTATAACTTCCTGGAAGTTCTCCTTATGGAAGCTTTCCACCTTGATTCATCATTTGGATGTGCTGAAACCAATTCATTTATCATCAAATTTGTTGGTTAAGTCAGATACCAAATTACAATGGAATTGGTGCACAATGCAGGAATGGAGTTTCTTAAATGAAATTTGGCCAGAATTCAACAAATATGCCAACACATTGCTAATAATACTTTGGTAATTGGTACATAAATATAAGCTATATTTAAAAAAAAAATTGCTAAAAAGAAATTTGTTTTTTAAATACATGTCCAATCCAGCCTTTTCTACACTTCCAGCGCCAAATGGAACACGCACGTTTGTTATTAAATTTTAGTGAAATTTTATATCTACGTTATTAAGCCGATTCTGTAAGTAGTTCCTAATATAAAATCGGAATATTCACGATCTGAAGGATTTCTGGGGTTATATCATTTGGGGTCGGATTTCTTAGATAAAATGAGATCCAAATTCAAGAAATATTGCGAAACACCTCTACTGATATTATGGTACCATTAATTAAAAATTGTTTGCCAATTTTGATTTTCCATACACAGCCAATGCGTTCAATTTTTGGCTGCTCCAGCACCAAATGGAATAAACACATTTATCGGTGTGCTTTTGTGAAATCTTATATTTGAGATATTACGCCGATTCTATAAATAGTTTTAAATCTAGAATAGATTAAATCACGTCTTAAAGAATTTTTTGGGCCATATCGTTTGGGCTGCAGATGATCTTTTTATTAAAATATTTAAATTGTACGGAAATTATTATTTTTCTGTCCTTCCTCTGTGACAATGTAAGACATTTTCCCGGACGCCGCAGAAGTTTGAAAAACCACTCCTCTAAAATGAAAAAAAATTATTCATTTGAATTTGCATATCAATTTATTGAAGAAGCGTTGAACGAAAAGTTCTAAACAAAATACCAGAGCAATGCGATTAGCAGAAAGGTTATCTCACATATTATATAAAAAAAAAAAATATTTTACGGAATCAGTTTGGCACGCAAAAAAAAATAATTTTTAAAGAAATAATTGTATTGGAACGCCAATAACCAACTATTTGCGAACACTGCAATAGAGGATCGACCGAAATAGCTACATGCAATGCCTGGAGCAAACCCACATATCAGCCGTGATTTTTTCATAAACCAGCCGTGATTTTTTCATCATCCGCCGGGAATCGAACTCGGGACCTCCGGGGCTTTAAAGCAAGCATGCTAACAACTCTGCCACTGGGGCTTCTGAAGCTTGCTCTTTGTAAAAATTACAAAGCGTTTCTTGGTGAGAATGTTTACTTATATAAAATAGTTTTGCTTATCGCAAAAACATATTGAAGTGAACCGAGAGCTAACAGCTGTGTTCTATCTGTATACAGATCTTTTATCCAGATTTAGTCGAAATTACTAAATTAGTCTAACTAAATTCAGTTTATTGTAATTTTTCAAGAAGAAGAAGAAGAAATAAAAAAATCGTTCATTCTTAAGTAAAGATCTAGGTCAGGATCATCGTAAACTAATTTCGACTTAATCTGAATAAAACCTCTATAAAAAATACGGGTAAATATGAAAATAATTGATTTGTATTGCGCCTACCCAAAATCACATCGGTTACGTATCTAAAACATTTCCATACATTTCGCACGACACAATGGAATGTTCCGTGTGCCTCCATTCATTCAATTCGGATGCAAATTGCAAAACGGAACAAAATATAAATGGTGGGGAATGAAAACGGAACGGACTTAAATTTATATTTTAGCGAAAATCGAAACTTCATCAATCAGTAAATTATAGAAAAAAAACTTGCATAAAACAAATAAATCAACTTTTATGACGCTTAAAGATAATTTATCAAGAATCAAAAAATATATATTGCCTGAAAGAAATTAATTATGATATATTGTTTGACGATACGGTGTACAACAACGTTAAAACAGGCGGACCGAAGCGGATGCGTTCTGCTTAAGCGTAAAATTTCAAATGTTACGTTAAAAAAAATTATTTCAATACGTCGATGTTTCGGACACAGACACAGTCCAAAGTTAATAAATTTGCTAGCAAATATATGAAGAAACTAACAAATTCAATTTGCAAACTTTCAAATCTCTTATAATTTTTTTTAACATACTTATAATAATACTTATTTATACATTAGTTCAATTTAATAATTTATAAAATTTAAGTTGTTATGTAATGAACTTAAATTCAATTTTATTTTCAAGGTTTGCAAAATTTCAATGTTCCCGCTATAAACTTGAAAATTTATTATTTTTCAATCAAGTTGCTATTATTAAAAAAAAAAAAAACGAGATAAACAATGATTTCATAGATTACAATTGAATCTATTTTAATTGTAGTAAAATTTAATAGAAAAATTGCCGCCCTAGGAAAATACCAGAGATTAGTTCTTACATAAAAGTTGAAAACTTTCCTAAACAAATTAAGGGAAAAGTTTATTATACAGAACCTATACTTTTTGTTTCAATTGAATAATTAACGAAATGAAATGAAAAATTAATTACTAAGTAAGAATATTTCCACTCAAGGTGAGTTTCAACAGTTTGAATTTATCTCAACGAAATTTGAATCGTGTATTTTCACCGGCAACTCAGCAGTCAAAATCTGTTTATTTTTAGTTGCAAAGATTACACATGAAAGGTTTTATATAAATTTAACCTATTTGTTTATTTAAAACTGTGTCATACTAAAGTCAAAATAAAAGATAAGATTGAACGATATTTCTGTCTTAGCATTAAATGCTTTGTTGATACTTTGTGATCAAAAATCGTCACAATAAACAAATATATTACTAGTAAACACTCGCACATTCAAAAATGTCTAATATGTGTTCACAATTTTAGTATGGTGAACTTGAACACTTTCTTATTCAAATAGCAAATACAAAAATTGATACAAAAAATTATCACGATAAATTATACTTAAAAAAAAAAAAAAAAAATACGCGGTCTACAGTCCAAAAAAAATGTATGATAAAAACAAATCCCGTATCAGATTGGAACTAAGTCAATGCAATCACAAAATATTGTCCATCAAATTTGTGTTGATTAATCGATCACAATTACGTTTTGTTTTCACTTAAATTTGACATAGAAAAATTCGTAAACGATCATAAATCTTTATTACACATCCATACATATAACCAAAAATATTTACCTCGACATTTTCACCATCGGTATTCACATTATCACCCATTATAAACGGTTAACTATGTATATTATAATTTATAGTAACAGTTTGGTACACTTTAAGTTATTGAACTTTGCACAAATTTTACGTAAATCTGAAATTAATTTTTTTTCGAATAAATTCCACTCACTTAACAGTAATAATATTCTATAACATTTTTTTTATATTTCCACTCAATTATGTTTTTAATCCGCACACCACACAACTTTATATATATCTTAAGATCACATTCAACGATAGACTACGAGTAACTGAATGAGTAGAAAAATTCAAAAACACAAAGCTCAGTATTTTTTTTAGTTTTCTTTTTTTACTTTAATTCTGCTTGTTAGTTGTTACTTTGTTATTTCTTATTCCGTTAAAAATTAATAACAAAACCACTAACAATAAAAACTATTTAGTGTTGCTACATTAAACACAGTATGACTATTATTTTATTGTGCTCGTTTTAACCGAAGATTCAAAAATTAAGAAAGTTAATTATGCGCGGTACAGTGAAATTTATTCGTTGTTGCATTTAAGCTTTAAGCATGAATCTGAAATGATACAAAAAAAAGATTTAATTAAAATTTAAACAAAAAAAAAAAATTGGGAAATTTACAAGAAAACCAAAAAAAGTGCCCATACAATATTTTATGATATGCAGCTTGATGGAAAATGTCAAGGACATAGAAATGCGGCATTGAGATGTCCAGAAGGTATTTTTGTAGGTACACAAATTTATGTGAGTTAAGGTTGTGATGAATATTGGTATATATCCAGACATGGGTGTTGCAACAATAATTGTATGTTGTAATTAAAATAATAAAAATTACTTGTGTTTTGGAAGGCCAAACGTACATACATATCTTTAATGGTTATTGGAATTTTATAGAGTAATAGATCAGGTGTGGTTTCGAACATAAGTTATTATTACGAGTATTTAGTTTTTAATTGAATTATGCTGACGGTTAATTAGTATACATTAGAAAACAAGTTTGTCACTATTTTCTACGAAATCCCATTGAAAAAATATAGTTCAGTAGCAGGTTACTTTCAGTGAAAACGTGATTTCTATCTCTAGTGAGAGAAAATCCCAGAATAAATCTACTTAGTTGTCTGATTTTGTCCGATATTTTTGGTTTACTTGCAATTGCAACCACAATCATTTAATTTTTGTGTTATTTCGAAATTTTCCAGAATATCTACTGATGGAAAAATGACAAATAAACTAACATATTGCCATGAAATTTTTAATATATCACGAGCGTTCATAATTCAACGCGCTGATTTTACTCAACATATTGCCAACAGTTGGCGTAGCTGAATGAAACCATTGTTTTAAATAGTAGTTTTTGTTAAGGTCGATCTGCACGATGTGTTTTCAGTTATGTTTTAATAAGGTAAAATATGTCAAATAATTAAAAAATGTATTATAAAACATTTGTAAAGTTGAAAATCGCGTCCATACTCGTTCATTAAAAACATTTGTGTTCTGCATCATTAATACATTCAATTCAAAACAAAAAAATGATAAATTTTGGTTGACGACATTGGTTTAATTTTGTGAGGTAATATCAAGTGTAAAAACATACCAAAATTGATAAAAGTCATTTCCGGGAATTACATACATATGTGTGGAAACATACACCCTGTGCCATTGAAATGTTCGGTTTCGATTACATATTTACTATTTCATGCAGTTCTCTCTTAGCTTTTACCTCATTCACTATTTTTTTTTGTTGTTTTCTTTTGTTTTTGACTTTTTCTGCATATTTCACGTCTTATGACATATTTCAAACCAAAATAAGGATGACTTATTCGTTTTGCTTCAATTAAGTAGTCAAAGAGTTAATTTTAAAATGGGTTGCTCCAAATTAAATGCTAACGAAAAAGCCAAAATTTTCCAACTAAAGGCAAAAAGGTACACACATTCACAAATTGCAAGAGTAACTTAGTGTAGCCAAACAGCAATTAGAAAATTTTAAGACACTATTCCAAAAATCAAACGGTTGCGAGATAAGTCGGCTCTGATGCAAAGAAGAAAACCAACAGCTCGAATTTCAGACATTTGGCTCTTAAGCAAAAGTGTGCTACGGCTTTGGAACTGAGAAGTTAGCTTCTAATAGCAACAACCGACACTATTTCAGTGCCTACTAATAAAAGAAAACTAAAGGAACTTGGTCTCTATGCTTGTCGACCTGCGAGAAAATCATTACTGACAGTAAAAATGGGAGCTGCATGCCTCAAATTCGCAATAGAACGAGAAAATTGAATGCCCGAGGACTGGCATTGGTTCATATTCTCGGATGAATCCAAGTTCAATATATTTGGACCCTATGTAAGGATAAGTGATCGGCGACGAAAAGCAAAAGGGATTTAACCCTTAGCGGCCACACTTCGCTCCCGTAACATAGCGGCCACACTGGGGTGATTTTTCACCCCAGTCAAAAAATCGGTCTAGAAAGACAAATTTAAAATATTGAAACTCCATAAAATTCATGGACATTCTGAAACATGTTTTTCAATTTCTAATAAGGTTTACAAGAGCCAATATCAAGATAATTTGACAAAAAAAATTATAGATGCGCAAAGTCAGGAAAAATTACGTTGTTCAGAAAAAAAATAATTACTATTGAAAAATCATTACTCCTTCCGAAATTCATCGTTTATAGCGCTACTAACAATTTTTTCTTCCTTCTATGTACTATGCAAGTAACCTACATTCCTCGACAACCTATATATGGTGCGACAAGTATGATTTTCGTAGTTTTTGATAACTTAAATTAACGTGATTTGGCCTGGGGTGCATATTCACCCCTTGTGGCCGCTAAAGGGTTAAAAGAATGTATTTCGCAGACAGTAATAGTTTCACCATATGTTATGACCTTAGGACCCATACCAGCCTTTGGTTGATCACTACGCCTTCTGGATAGTTCAGTAAACGGAGAAAAATATAAAAAAAATATCGAAACCTGCGTCGGGACCCGACTCAATACATCGGTATTACACTCTTCCACGACGATTCAGCTCAGTATACATTACAGGGCGCGCATTGTAAGTTATTGACGTTATTTGTGGCGTAAGTAATGCTTAATTTTAACGTCTAATTTTTGTAGGTAGCCGGATTTAAAAATAGCTTGGGGATTGAGCCCTTACCCTGGACAGGAAATAGTCCTGACCTCAATATTGTTGAAAATATTTGACCTTTCATGGGAAAGAAGATTAAAAAATAGAAGCTGAAAAGTGTCAAAGAGCGGAAAAAGCTTATAGAAAAAGTCTAGTTTGAAGAAATAACAATATATTATTTAACCAAACTTTACAATTCAATGCCGATCCGGATTAAGGCCATCATAAAAGCCAAGAGCGAGGTCATTAATTATTGATAAAAAGTGCCATTTCTCTTAAATTATTTTGGTTGAGATGAATTATTTTATTTCTGCTAATCCTTATTTTGAATAAAAATTACCATTTTCAACAACAAACTATTTTTCAATTGAAATAACTTTGTTAAAAACACTGTAAAGACCTACCAAATTGTTACGAGGTAAGGCGAAAATATTCCTTATCCGAAGTTATAAAGGTCTAAAATGGCGGATCACCGTTCTGTTTATTTGAATATATTTGGAATAGTGTAAAAATTGTGTTGATAATCAGAATCTATCATTTTTGCCAAAAACTTTTGAAGCAAACGGCAGTATTTCTAAAATTTACTTTAAAAATTCAAACCGAACATTTCAATGACGCAGGGTGATAACATATATAATACTAATAACAAAAGCAAAAATACAACTTGTGATCAAAAAACATTGTTACAAATGTTGACATAATTGTAAAAGAACTACCTTAAGTTTGTCTTTATATTTGTAGCAAATTTATGCGTGATTTACACGTTCCAACAATGTTAGGAGTATTTACTAAACTGTAAAAATAAAAACGTAGTTATGTATATATGTAGTTGAAAAAAGCCAAAAGTGAAAAAAAGGCAAAAAAAAATGTGGGAGTGGTAAACAATAAAAATGGTGAGAGCAATAAACATTAAAAATTAAAAGAGGGTGAGTTAAACACAGGTATATTATTAGACAACGGCCGAATAACAAAATTCCAGATGTTGTTTTTTTCCCCCTTCTTTATTTTATTATAACCCGACGTATTAGTCATTTTATAGGATGGTATGTGTATGGGAATAAAACAGTGCGGGATTTATTCCCATTCTCATACCCAGCGGCGGAACTATATACCCACAAAACCCCGCAGTCGCGGAGGGGCCCAAAGCGAGAAGGACCGCACAAGATTGTTTTCTTTAATAAAATCGTTTTTTAAATTTGAATTAAAATTATTAATATATATAAAAACCAGGGCTGCGGAGTGGGAAAATAATTCTTCGACTCCGACTCCGACTACAACTCCAACTTCTACATGTAATCAAAATATTATAAAATTTATACTACTGCTCGTATTCAAATTTTATCATCACAAGAACATAATTTAAACATTACCAAAATTAAAATCAAAGTAAAAAGTAATTAAAGAAGTAAAAGAAAAAGAAAAAATTTCTACAATTTAAATTAGGTAATTACAAATTTGTTCTTAAAATTAGTATGGCTTCGTATATTAAGATTCGTACTTCTGTGGATATTTTCCACTTTCTTTAAGCCATCAAAAAAAAATCGTTAATTTTTGTAATCCGGAGTCGTTTCGATTTCTCTTATTCATCATCATCTAGAAACTTTTAGAATTCTTGTTTCGCTTCTACTTCTTCAACAGGATTTTCTTGGTGGTTAATTAATGAAGATTACGGCTGGTCACTATTACTGTGGCTTTTCGGTAATATTAAAGTTTTATTTTAAACGATTGCCAAATTAATTAGCGCCGGTATGCATTTATTTTGTCGATCATCACTTAATAATACTCTAACCTTGCGGTCGACATAAATTCTCGTAAATAATATCTCGTTAAGCAGAACAATTTCTCTATATGTTAACGATGTTTTATTTGTGTTGTGAGGATTTTTGAGATTTTTCCTAATTGAAACATTACGCTACGCCATCCTTTATAAAATTCACCGGGGTCAAATATACAGATTGGAGTGTTTTTGAACTAAGGGTAAGGCGCATTTTAGGAGAGAAGGAAAACACAAAATACGGAGTCGGAGTCGGTTAGTATTTTTCCGACTCTAACTCCGACTCCGCTAATATGGTCCGACTCCTCGACTCCGACTCCCGACTCCGACTCCGCAGCGCTGATAAAAACATTAATATTTATATAATTACATGCAGTGCCGTTTTGTGGCCCAAAATATGAAGTTCCGCCACTGCTCATACCATCCCATAAAATGACTAATACGTCGGGTTATAATAAAATAAAGAAGGGGAAAAAAACAACATCTGGAATTTTGTTATTCGGCCATTGTCTAATCATATACCTGTGTTTAACTCACCCCCTTTTAATTTTTAATGTTTATTGCTCTCACCATTTTTATTGTTTACCACTCCCACATTTTTTTTTGTCTTTTTTGTTTTTTTTTTTGTTTCACTTTTGGCTTTTCCCAACTATATACATAACTACGTTTATATTTTTACAGTTTAGTAGATACTCCTAATGATGGCCTAACAAGCCGGAATCAATCGAGTGATTTTTTAAAACTTTTTGAAATTTGCCGAAATATTTCACAAGTGTTTTTTTCAAAAATTTAAAAAATGTATGTATTAAGTGTGTTTCACCAAGTGCCTAAAGAAGAATATCGTCCGACACCACTAAACACCATCCGATTTAGTTGGTTGGTTGGACGGTTGGATGGAATTTCCATCCGACACATCCAACTTAATTTTGTCGGACCGACATGCATACACACGATCTGATTTTACATCTAACCAACCCAAATCGGTCCGACCGCCCGACCAAATCGCCCGACCAAATAGTCTGTAGCGCTTTTTATGTATACATTTCCATCATTCATTTGTTTCAAATGCTTTTTTCTAAAAAATTATTGAAAATCCAGTTATCTGGAGGAGGTGCCCCCTTTAAATATGCTTTTTGTTTATTGACGATAACGCACGAGACATTTTTTTGTTTGGGTATATTTTGGGCGTTTTTTTATTATATCGGAGAGATCAGAGAGATAATTTATTAGAGAGAGTAGAGCGATTGTCATCTGAAAAGACCTTTTACAGATTTAATAACACTGAACTGAAATTTTCAATGAAACCACTGAACTTTGGATATTTGACAAATTTGTTTATTTTCATTCCGGTGTTAAGATAAAACTTATAAACTTAAATTAAGAAAAATCAAAAAATAAATGGAATTTCTGTGTATTCGTCGCCACGGAAAACTTAACATATTATAACTAAAAAATCACAACGAAGCTTCTTCAAATTTTATCTGTGACTTAAAAAACTTATGAAAGTGAAACCTTTCGTCCAAACAAATAAAATATGAATCAAATTGCGCCAACTGCCTTAAAAATTATAGGAGAGTTTAAACAGCTGTATGATAGTGATGGAACTGATGAGAGTATTACCACAGAATACCCAGAAGCGACATAACGCGGTTTTTATATGGAGAAAAGTGGACTCATTTTTTTGACCTTGGTTTATAGAAGGTAAGATTTTCGCTATTAAATTATCGTTCAGTGGCTGAAAATTCAAAATTATCATGTAAAATATAAGGTAAGAGCAAAAATTTCTTGGTCCACGTAATGTCGGTTCTGGTTGTGTATTATTCTGTGGTATTACCTGTGGAAGTGCTGAAGAACATGCGGCAATTTTAAATTTCGCTGAAGAGATAGTACCGGCCTACACAAACTCAGTTTTCAAAAGTCATTTTAGACTTAACATAGCTACATTTAACAAATTGTGTAGGTTAATTCACGATAGCAGTCATCACGAAATACACCCGGGTAGACCTGAAATACCGACAGAAAAACAAGTCATTATAACACTGTGCTTGAATATACCAATTGATATACATTATGTATTAATTGATTTTTCAGAACTATTAGTAATAGGTTCAATTGCGGAAAATCAACGGCTTGGAAAATTGTTAATAATAGTGTACTGACAAGTTATTGGAATTGAATGTCGAGAAAGGCATTGCATTCTTTCTCTTTTTCTAATCACTGTTATCTTCAATTTGAAATGAGCTTGGTCTTTCCGAACAGCCCTCTCTACAGGAACAGGAGGAAAACCGACTGGGATATTTTCAGAACTATTCTGGGAAATTCACTACCAGTGCAGGTGCCTGAACCTCCAAAAACTACGGTAGAACTCGATGGCTTAGTGGACGAACTGTCCAGCGCTTTTAATGAAGCGGTACTAGGCTCTTGTCCTCTTAGTAGGCCTAGGGGCAAATCTCGGCCACCTTGGTGGTCAAAGGAGATTCAACAAATACGTCAACGGTGCAAGAGACTCTTCAAACCAGCAAGGAAAACAAAAGCCGCTGTAGACTGGGACTCCTATAAGGAAGTCCTCAAAATTTACAAATATCAGCTAAGAAGCGCAAAGAACAGATCTTGGAGACTATACTGTGGTAAAATTCAGGAGACATCAGAGATGTCCAGGCTTCGCAAGGTACTATCTACTAGCCCTTCCATCCCAAGCTTCCTTCAAAGGCCGGATGGAGCATGGACCACAAATAGTATGGAATCGCTGGAACTACTATTGGAAACTCACTTCCCTGGTTGTTCCGAATCTGCACCTACTATATCAGAAGGTAAAAGGGCTAGTAGTCTCGCAGGCCAAATTATTAGCAGAAGAAAGATTCTGTGGGCGATAAGCAGTTTTAAACCATACAAGTCGCCAGGACTTGATGGTATTATCCCTGCGGATATACAAAAAACTACGGATCTAACCATTCCCTGGTTAGAGGTAATTTTTAGAGGCAGCCTAGAACTATGTCACATTCCCAGTAAATGGACGGAAGTGAAGGTTGTCTTCATACCTAAGGCGGGAAAACGCTCACATTGCAGTCCCAAAGACCTTAGACCGATCAGCTTGTCTTCTTTCCTTTTCAAAATACTGGAAAGACAAATAGAAGCTCATATTAGAGGCACGATTATGCCGGAAAAGCTGTCCAAATCTCAACATGCTTATTGCAAGGGGAGATCTGTAGAAACTGCTCTTCATTCTCTCACATATTTTATTGAAAAATCTTTCGAATATGGAGACTACGCGATGGTAACCTTTTTGGACATTGAGGGAGCCTTTAACAACGTGCTAACAGGGGCTATAACTCGGGCACTTTCGAATCTAGGAGTGGAAGATTCTCTTAAGGACTGGATAGATCAGATGCTAAGAGGCAGAATCATAAATGCCAGTCTGGGGAAATCCTCCGCCAGAAGATTTGCAAGCAGAGGCATGCCGCAGGGTGGCGTACTGTCCCCCCTTCTCTGGAACTTGGTCATAAATGATCTATTGCTGAGGCTGGAGGATACTGGCTTCAAGGTGGTTGCCTATGCGGATGATGTCGCTATTGGCGTTCGGGGAAAATATCCCGGGACACTTAGCGAGCTTATTCAAAATGCTCTGGGCATTCTTTCACTATGGACCAATGGTTGTGGGCTAAATGTGAACCCACAGAAAACCGAATTGGTTCTCTTCTCTAGGAAATATAAAATTCCTCATGTCGATCCTCCTACTTTAAATGGTTTCAACTTGGCTTTTACAGGTGAAGCAAAGTTCTTGGGTCTCGTCTTAGACAGTAAATTAAACTGGAAACCGAATATTACGGAAAGGGTAAAGAAAGCTACGGTAGCGCTATACTCCTGCAAAAATGCAATTGGGAAAGGTTGGGGGCTGGATCCCCACATGGTCCTTTGGCTATACACAGCAGTAGTTAGACCCATTCTTCTGTATGGGGTAACAGTTTGGTGGCCTGCTCTGGACAAAACTGTCAACCTAAAGTTGTTGACAAAAGTTCAGAGAACAATCTCTCTGTGGATCAGTGGTGCAATGAGGAGCACATCCACTCAGGCACTGGAGACTCTGCTATTTCTAACTCCTCTAGATATCATGGGAAAACAGTGGACAGCTAGCACTGCCATACGACTGAAATCCACCTTAATGTGGACCTGCAATAACACAGGGCACTCATCTATACTTTGTAACAAAGGGCTTCCCAAGACCACCGACTATACTGTCCCGTCACTATCTTTTGATAGAAAGTTCCGGACTATTATACCATCTAGAGAGGACTGGATGATGGATACAGTTTTGGAACCAGGAGTTTTGAACTTCTTCACTGATGGTTCAAAACGGGATAGAGGAGTAGGGGCTGGGGTGTTCTGCGAGGAACTCATGTTAAACCTCTCCTTTCGTCTCCCTGACTACTGCAGCATTTTTCAAGCTGAGGTAACTGCGATAAAGGAAGTCGCGGACTGGTTGAGGTATAATGTAATATCGACTAGTGATATTCGCATATATACGGACAGTCAGGCAGCCATTAAAGCGCTTCAATCACACCTTCTCACGTCGAAAGTAGTCCAGAGCTGTCTCTCATCTCTTAACGAGATGACAGATCAGTTCAACATCCATATCATATGGGTGCCAGGACATTTCGTTAGTACGGGGAACATGAAAGCCGATGAACTGGCTCGACGTGGTACAACGGACCACATTTCAAACAGCAAAAAGGATATTGAAATTCCTCTTGCGGTATGTAAACTGCTGCTTCAGGAGGAAGCCAGTAAGTTGACGAATGACAGATGGTCAAATAGTACCTCATGCGTAATAACTCGGCAAATCTGGCCAAAGTTGAACTTGGCGAGATCCAAACAGCTGATCTCACTTCAGCGGAGTCAGATCAGTGTGGTTGTTGGAGTGATTACGGGGCACTGTTTCATAGGTAGACATGCAAGTAGACTTGGTTTCTTCTCACATGACTACTGTCGTAGTTGCGAGGACGAAGAGGAGGAAGAGACAGTACTTCATCTTCTTTGCACCTGTCCTCGTCTGGCACAAAACAGACTGAATTTTCTAGGGGCACACCTTTTCAACGACCTGGCGGAGCTCAGCGAGAAGGACGTCAGGAGTATCCAGCGCTTCGTAGCAAGCTCAAAGTGGTTTCAATGAGTTGGAGGAAAAATTTTTAATTTGTGGTATGGCTACGGACCTTTTTGTGTCTATGCCTGGTCCTGGTGGACCGCCACCCAAACCTAACCTAACCTAACCTAAGGCATTGCAAAGTGGCCATCAGCAAGTCAACGAACCACAACTAAATCCTACTATGCTCAGAAATGTCATTTTGGAGGTAAGAGTGAAACTATAACATTTGCGAATTTATTGTTTTTATAAAATTAAAATACGCCGCAGGAGTTATTGGTTCAATAGATGGAACACATATTCCCATCATCGCTCCATCGAACCATCCAAATGCCTACATTAACCGGAAAGGATTCCACTCACTGCTGTTAGAGGCCGTAAGTGACCATCGCCTGAAGTTTTTGCATTTCTACGCAGGAGAAGCGGGATCACTTCATGATGCTCGTGTTTTCATCAGATCAAAACTAAAAAATAAGATTGAATCTGGAATATTATATATATTCGATTTTTAGTTGTATTCAAATTTAACATTGTATTTATTTTACAGGAAAATTGCAGATATTGGAAGATTAACATTTGCTTGGGGATTCCGAAAATAATGGCCAACTAGCCCATGAAGAATTAATTTTTCATACTGTATTAAAAGGCCGATTTAGAAGGCTGAAGTATATAGAAACAAATCGAACCGAATTAATCTCCATTCACATTGCTGCATGCGTCATTTTGCACAATTTATGCATCGATAATTATGACCAAGTGGATGCAGAAAATGAGGATGGACAGTCAACGGAAATGGACGTAATTCCCAACGATGAGCCTACTTATGCCGATTCAAGTTCTAGTGAAGATGAACAATCGCAACATTTAAGTGAAGGACAAAGGAAAAGGCTAACAATTACAAATTTATTGTATTAATTTAAAATATTTCTAGATAATATTTCATTTGTAAAAAAATCACAATTCCTTGACATATAATTAATTATGTATCTGACTGATTGGACCCACTTTTGATATAGTGGTCTACAAATCTTTTAAAATCTTTGTTATGTTCTTCCATTAACTGAAGTTTCCTGCCGCGATAATCTTCTTTTGTTGTTTGCTTCTTTTTCCTTTTCCTGTCGTTTATGGCACTTTTTGTTTCATATGTATTTTCTTCAACATTAAAATGTGCAGAAGGATCTGTACTACTTGCAGTAGACAGTGGCATAATACTGGGATCCCAACCCATAATCTCATCTATCAATTCAAAATAAATCCACGTTGTTTTATTTCGCCCAGAATTATTATTAAGGTCCTTTATTAATTTATACTGCTTTTGCAGTGATTTCGATTTGGATTCAATTTGAATCCTACTTACATTTATGCCAAGAACGGAAAGCAACGGAAAACTCAACAAAAATAAAGATTCGATAACTGACTTAAACTTTCATCAATACTGAAATTACTGTCGGCTGCAAAAACTGCTTACTTTTATGCGACCGCCTATAGCTTCTAAATGATTTTATTCCTAGGTATCATTGAGATCTTCATAAAGAAAATGTTGAACCTACAGTGGTGAACACCTAATTAAGAGCGACTTTTATTTGTTAAATAATAGGCCAGATATTAAAATTTAAGCCAAATAAATTAGTAAAAGAAGGTGATCTATATTCTTTATTTACCCTTTGCCAGAATCAATTAAGTAACTAAAAATTAGTACCATTATTAAAACAAATTTTGACATAATTCAAAATGTATCTTTATTCTCTGGGTAATACTAACAATTTCAATATGTTGCAGGATTTGTTTTAATTTTTGTAACCGCCGCACAACGTTTTGTAAGACTGGTAATGAATTAATTTCTGACAAAGCGATGTAGGGATATTATTCCAGATATCTTCAATATTTTTTAAGAGCTCGTCTGAATTGCGGGAAGTTCTGGATTTTAGTCCCCTCATAACACAAAAAGATTCCAACACATTTTCCATAATATCCCGATATGCATGTTGGTTCGTTCGCTCATTATTCCTAAATATTAGTCCAATGCCACGCCAGGAAAATGTTCTCGGCACCATAACATTTTCACCGCCGTACACTATGGTCTTTATTATGTACTTTTGGCTTAATTCTTTATTCTTTGGGTGTGTCACGAATGTCCTACAATCCGATCTGAACAAATTGATCTTCGAAAAATGGAACAAAAAATGAATCTCCGATCCGACAACCCAGATTCATTGAGGTGCCGTCTAATGGTCCTACTTGCCACATTTTTTTCAATCTGAGACGAAACAGTTCGGTATATTTCCAAGGCAGTTACAAAAGGATTGGTCTTACTTTTAAAGCAAATGATCCTATCTTCCCTTGCTGTTATTTTTCGAGGTCGTGTACTTCTGGATCTGTTTTTACAATTGCCAGGCTCGTTGTAGCCTTTAATGGTATTATAAACCATATGAGCAACATAATTAAATTGCAATCGTTCCCATGATGAATTTTCTTTGCAGTATTTTTTGCACGATCAGCTTCCTTAATTCTTGGGTGCAGCTTTTATTTTTGCCCATTTTACGACGATTGATTAAACAGTTAAATTAGGATTTAACTTTATTTATTGCACAGTTCCTAATTATTTGTCCACACTTTTTAAGGAATTTTGGGCAAAACAACCAATAATCAAATCAAACAAAAACAAAATCCTTAATCAGTGTTCATTAAAATTCATCCACCCCACTTTTCAACGTTGTTCGAACTAAAATTGATTTTTTTACAATTTTTTCCCAGAATACACTTTCAAAATTTAGTGAAACATTTTGTATTGCAGAAATAAAGAACAAAAAATTCTGCCAAGTTTGGATTCGAACCCGGTACCTTATACATAATCGAAATGCATTAGCTTTAAACTCGTTCGATGAAAAATAATAATTTCACTAAGATGTTATTGCACGGAAAAGCAAATTTCACTCAGCCATTAATCCAAATTTTATTGGTCTATTTAGAAAGATTTGCTTGGTTAAGCCACAACAGTGTTTTATTAGCTGAAAACCATTTTTGTTAAGCTCGCAAGCATTACCAACCTCGGCTGCGCCTCAGCCGTTGGAGAACACTTCAAAACTGTTATTTTCGTCACTCGTAAAACTGTTCGCTCCTAAAATTGTCGCCGTAACAAATAATAAACCGTTAGAAAAAGTAACAATAAACAACCGGAATTTTGATTTAAATTCTGCAAATTCGAGGTGTAAAAGTATGTCGTTATGTGCAATTTTTAACAATCGCAATCAACATTTATGTTTTGTATTTTAAATTTTATAGCGACATTTGTCCCACATAAAAGCTATTTTTGAGAAATCACTTATGTAGCCATCTTGGATTTGGTGTATACGTTTTAATAAATAATTGTTCTAAATTAAATTAGATGATTTAGGATTAGTTGCTTACTTCCCATTTACACATTTCAAGTTCGTACAAGTACCTACGTGTGGTCGGTGGTGTACACAATTACAAAATGTAAAACATGTCGGAAGTAAAATAAAACCTGATAATTCATGACACTTGTCATTAAGAAATGTAAAGGCTATCAAATAAAGTTGTCAAACAATTTTTGCTCTCCATTTCCACCCCTAGTCAAGACTTGCAAGACTTGAAATTTGTAAACGGAAAGTTACTATATTTTAACAAAAATATTTCAGACAAAAGTGGTTTGCTTTTTAGAATATAGGCATAGATGCCTTTAGAGAAACGTAGGTTTTTATTCCAAAAATGCATAATTTCATGGTCATTAAATATGTATCCCCACAAGATTAGATAACTTTGCCACTTTTCGACATAATGCTTAAATTTCGAGTTAAAGTTATATGGGTCAAGTTAAGTGGTTCACCCGGTGTTTAGATCTCCCTTATCTACTTTTAAATTGTGTGGGATGTTCACGAGTGACAATATGATGCTAACATATAACTTATTTCAAGTGATAAAAATTGAGATAAAATTCATTTTATAAATCGTAAAGATTTAAGTCTAATATTATTACCCGACTCTTTGGAAAATAGGCTTATTATGTATAATATATTATTTAGGTTTGAAGCACCATGCGAAATTTGAATGACTTCCATTACTTATGTATGCAAATATACGAATGTCGTTTTATTCTTATTACCATAATTATAATGATTTAATAAACGACACATTTCGCATATTTAACAACCTCATCTACATAATATAATCTTTACGTAAAATGATGTTCAATTTATTATTATAGATTTCTTTTGTGTAAACCCTACGTAAGAAAATACAAGAAACGTCAAGGTAAGTAAATCCATTCGGTCAACGACATTAAATAAAAAATGTAAGTGAAGAAATTACTTGGTGCATTGATAAATAAAGTAATAAAAGTGTAAATACTTGTATATTGTACACACATTTTCTCTATATGAATCTTTTTTATGCAGCATAATATTGTAGACCATAACTAGCCTCGAACATGCCTGTTTAAGAATAGAGAATCTGTTAAATTCTTAGTCGCTTGATGACGCACTTACCAAACTTAAAATTAAATTTATTTTAATTTATAGAGCCGCTTTTAGCCGGAACATATTTCTCATATATGAGTATAATTAAGCAACAAGTGAAACTGGTTGCACATGCCTTAAGCTGAATAAATTTCGTACATTAATTTTGTCAATGAACTATTTCTTTGACATGGTTCTTGTTGTTTTTTTTGTCTGCATTAAAAAATTTCAAAATTTATTGTATTTTATACATTTCAATGATTTAACAAAAACTAGTTGGTTAACGTGTCTTGTACTTTGGTTTTTGGTATGAGACTAAGATTATCAAATTATAAAATTTTTCTGTATAAATTACTAATGAACAAAAACTGGCATTTATGAAATAACCTTTTCACCTTGTTATGTGTACTTTTATTTTTAAAATTAACATTTTCATATGAAATACATACCACGACCATTAACATCATAAAAATTGTAATAACAACTATTATTGTATATAGAAAGTACGCGCAAACATGTTTACGAATAACTTGCTCAATTCTTGAATCATTTCAAGTTCAATATATCGTATACGATATATGGTCATTACAGTAGATACCAGTTATTTAGCAATATAATCGTCGTTACATAAAATGAGAGTATAGCAATTCGATTCCGGGTAAAAAAATGTGTGATAGAGGGAACTTTTCCTGCGTCATACCGTATTAAAAGAATAATTTGAGATATCAACACAGTTAAGATCTGTTTATCTTATGTAACTCTATGAATTTGATTTTTCCTAATGTTGTTTCTTGCCTAATTGTACTTACCTTTTAAAGGTAGGTAGGTTAGATTATAAACAACAGTAAAATTAATTATATGTAAGTTATTTAAGCACTGCGGCCAATGAAAGTCATTCGAATCAATAAATAGAGGTTGCAATCTTTGATAAACGCCTAAGTTTCTCGGCGTGAAGAGTTAAAAGCAAATGTTCGGAGGTCTCCTTTACCAGGTTGCAGAATTCATTATGAGTGCCTCTTTTAAATTGTATTATTTTAATTTAGGAACATTCTGGCTCGTCTTGCCGCTGTTGACGGCTCGCATATTGCATTTTTGTTCCCAAATCATAACGCTTTTATCTACATTTTTAATCAAATATTGATTTTTGAACAATTTCTAGATTTAAGGTTAGTGAGAGAAGGAGCATATTCCGTCTGTTTGTGAAGAGGGTGCAAGGCAGGCTATGATTCACCGGTTTCTAATCATATTAATTAACTACCTATGGTGGAGGAATTAATATCTCTTGCTAGGAATAGTTACTGAACTACTGAATTTGACATAAAAAAGCGCTTGTCAATAGTGGATCACAATTAGTGTTTCTTTCTATAAGAGAGTGTCTTCGATTTCTGATGCCAGCTTAGTAGAAAAAAAACCTATAACCACCTTTCACAGGTGGTATTACGGATCTTCTGCTTCTCAAGAAGTTATCCTGCACTTTTTCAGCAAACATCTAAAATGTTCAACCGCTGTTAGATGATTCTAAATTGTGCCGCATTTCATTTCTTACTTTCATTCCATGATCTTTTTTGGCTTTAGTCAGTGTTACACGAAATTTGTTTTTTATCCAGCCTGAACGCAGCCCAATTTTCGGTTGTTGGATCATTTAAAAGCCGACGGTGCGAGCCTTCTTTGTTTACGACTGCCTTTTTATATTCGTCATTAAACCAAGGATTGCACTACTTTTTCGAGTTGGCGCTTTGTCACTAATCTCGAAATAAAATGCGTTTAGCTACACACTTGGGCTAATCTCGAAAAATTCACTAATCGCGCTTAGCTAACCCCTATAGCCTGCCAGTGGTATTAGAAAAACTATAGTTATTCTCAAACGGAATTGTGGGATCCCATTTTATGTATCAAAGTTGTGACCGAGAAATACCGCGATTTTCTAATTTTCGATTTATTTATTTTATATTCTGTAACTCAATAATCGCACAGGAATAATATATTACAGAAAAATCTCAGTTTAAGAGACTAACTGGGATGTATCGCTTATTCGAATGTATAGAAAATTTGAATATTCATACAGAAATTTATCCAGGTATGTATATCATTTTTAAGTGGAATTCAGGCCAATTAGGAATGAATTTTGCTATTTCTTAACCGATTATGATTAAATTCAGCATGCACGTTGGAAGTAGTATTCTAAAATGATTTGTTCATGAAGTTTTTTAATAGGGCCACTAAGGATAGAACATGGCTGTTTCTTAATTGATTATGATAAAACTCGATTTGTACGATGGAAATGGGATTCTAAAATGATATTTAAAAAAGTTCTGGAATATGGCTAATTAGGAAAAAACTCGGTTATTTCTAAACCGACTGTAATGAAATTCGATAAATACGACATGAAATCGGTAAAGAAATAACCGTATTCTTTCCTAATTGGCCATATTACAGAACTTAATCTAAAACTCATTTTAGAATCCCATTTCCATGCTGAATTTCATCGTAATCGGTATAGAAATCACCAAGTTCCTCCCTAATTAGCCATTTTCTAGAACTTCATGTAAAAATCATTTTAGAATTCCACTTTCGTAGTATAATCGGTTATGAAACGCCCAGTTCGTTTTTAATTGGCCATATTCCTTCTAAATATCCTTTTAGAATCCCGCTGCTTTCTGAATTTCATCCTAATCGGCTTAAATTTGACTTGAAAATGCTATTGATGGATAAACTCCTATATGAGATATTAAAATTTTTTACATTCGGATCTAAGGGACGACAGGCCACGTTTTACTGTATTAGTGGTATATTAGTAATATGCCGTTATAGAATTAAAATAGTAGATAAAAAAGTCGAAAACCGGAGATCCCGAGAATTCCCGGGATTTCGTTTGAAAATGTTGCAAGTGTTCATATCAACAATAAATTAGGGTGTGATGTGATTGTTTGTCTCTAATCGGAAGCGTTTTTCGTTATGGCAACACCTGGGACTGGATTAATTTGTATCAGGTTAAAATGATATCCGCATCTTCTCCTTGCCAAAACAATGTAGGGTATTGAAGATTACCACAAGATCTGTGCTTCTAGTGACAAATTGTAGACTTACATTTCGGTTGTGGATAATAATATCATGTCGATGGAAATCCGTCCCGAGCACAATAATTGCAACTTCATTCAGTTTTTCATGTTCACCAGATGGTGTTTCATCTGCTCAAACGACTACTACTCTGCGAACGATCCGATGGCATTTGGTCCAACGCAATTATGAATAAATTCACCACAAGATTACATTCGTAGAATATATTCTGTAATTTTGAAATAATTTCTCTCGAAAGTTTTGTAGAAATTGTTTGGATAACTCAGTGGTTCCAAATATGTAAGATAGAGGTATCTTCTCCAGAGGTGGCAAATTAGTTTTGTCATTCGAACAACATACACATTTCGGGCGATTCATTGTGAATCATCAATACATGAAAATGCAAACAAATAAATGCTGTCAACTTTAAATCAGCTCTGGATCAAAATCTCTTCATGTTGCTCAGTTGTGCTCTTGTGTCTTTTGCCATTAACTACAAACAAAAAGTAAACATACCGATTGACACGTTTATAATCTGAAAACACAATAGTAATAAGAATGTACATACATATATTCACTTGAAGCAATATTTCACCTGACAAATATTTACCAACAATTTTATTGTTCCACTAATGGGTGTACAATTGAGTATTTACACAAAATATTACAAAACATGTGCACTTCATCCAAACGTTTCACTGCAAACTGTGTTTGAACATGACATTACGAAAAACAAAAGAAATTTTCAATACTAAGCCGGTTTTACGCGTACAATATTTTATAGCAAATATTATGATGATGTGTGCAAAACATTACGTACATACAGCAATTCGCTTTTCTACATTGTATATAGATTTACAATCACGTGTTTTCGATCAAAACATGAAAGAATCGTTTCGAAAGAAGCAGGTAACTATTGAAATATTATTCAATTATTAATTCACTATGATTAATAATTTTTTTTTTAAAAACGCCTTGACTGCGAATATTGTACTGGAGTTAGATAAATTAACGTTCACAACAGTTATCTTGAAAGTGTAATACATGTAATTATAATTTAATAGCCTCGCTTATTTTATTTTAATTCATATAAATATGTTCATTAAGTTCAAGAATTTTTATCCATTGTGTATCAGGAAATTTATTATGTATGGTGGCTTACATAAAATCAGTGAACGTGACATAATGCATGGAAGGACATCTATAACCTATTTTGTTACAAGCGGACGAAGACCACATTTTTTGTTACAATATGAAATCTGTTTATTATTAATAATATCTTACAAACCAGTTTCCATCAATCATCATACATGTGAACTCAAGGTACGTTGCCGGGAGGGCATTGTACTTTGATATTGCATCTTATATCTCAGTCCAACTTAATTTCTATACGTTTATAATTATTTTAATGGTACAGTCAGAAACATTCAGATGTATACGGCAAATTAAAATCAACGAAACACTTGTTATTTTTTTTTCTTACTTTTTTTAAAAATTAATAATACAATACATAAATATGAAGAAATACATAAATATGAAGTAAATATATTATTGTGATAACATTATTGATAAAAAATAAAATTTTAAATTAGATATCTTCTGTTTGGTTTTTAACTTTATATTTAAATTTCCCTCTAAATATGAGCCGTATACATCTGAATGTTTCTGACTGTATGTGCAATTTGAGAATATTAATCTTGGCTACAAACACCTTAATCACTGGTTTATATATAAAGGACGTTATATCGGTAATTCAGTATTTTGAATGTTCCGAAATATGTTAGTGTATCAAAAGGTCTTTCAGAAGATTTTTGCTTTTCCCACTTTAACGAAGTTATATTCGTACTATAATAGTAAGTAGTATAATTTAGTAAGAACATTTTTCGTACAGATCCTGATCCTTGGTTCTCCCGAAACTCAAACCGCCTATGGGAGATGTTTAAACGAGGCTTGTGTGAATATTTTTTCCAAGAAGCCAGACGAACTGGCAAGTCTGACGAAGAAGGAATTGAACGCGCGAATCGGATCATCGCATACAAACTAAACACAGAAGGCTAAACACAGAAATTTCCGCTTCTGGGTGGAACGATTCGGTATGGACAATGAAGAAATGAGGAATCGAACTCATAGGTAAGATCAATGCCGAAATTTATTTATTTATTTATTTAGATCAACAGTACAAAATACCTCTGATCGACACACGTCAACATAAAATACAATCAAAGTCATTATAAAAAGAACAGAAAAAAAAAAACAAAAATTTAAATTTAAAATAATGGAGAATGTTTCTCTGAAAAACGTTCCTCGATATGTCAAAATCGAACAAATTTTCAACCGAGTTCAACAGAAGTGTCGATTTGTAGATCAATTCATTCTTCCCATAATTTGTATTTCTATTAGGTAACTGCAAAAATGCACGTCTTCTCAAATTATGAGACGGTACATAAAACGAATAGAGCTCTAAAAGCTCAGACCAAATAAATTATCGACCAACATCTCCAATCAGGAGATTTCAAAGTATATAAAAGCTCTGATTCAGTCAAAGATCAGCCAGAAGGGGCACTCCAATTCATGTCTGAATTTCTAACCTCTATCACTAGACTCCAGCAAATGCAATATTCAGTTGAGCTGGCTTTGATTTTCGAGTCAACTTGAATCTGTTTTTTTTTTGTTAAATTATTTTTTGTAAATCTATTGTATATTTTTTAAATTCTAATTCGCAATCAGCGTTGTGGTTTATTGATAAGGAAAACCCAGCAAGATTCGGGAATTGCGGCCTAATCGGAGAATACAGAGATTTCAATGTGAAAAATCCTAATGCAAGAATTCGATATTAAGATGGGGGCTGCCTAATTAAACTGAATGGCTGGTGCTATGATTCCGGCGTTAAACGACTGAATAATTTTCATAATATGTTATCCAACTCTTTTAGTGCATCTCTGTTATGAATGAGCTCATGCTCAAAACAGAATGTACCCAAAAGCTTGTATTAAATCAATAAATAAATAAATAAACAATCTAAACAATCTAAAATGCCAACTTGGATGTACAATGCGAAGACATCAATTTCCTATTCGACAAGCGTTTGCCATAACAGTGCATAAAGCTCAAGGGCAAATTTTCGAATTTGTCGCCGTCGACCTACGAGTGTCAGTAATCTTGTATGGAATTTTATATGTCGCTTTTTCACGAGTGAAGAGGCGAGCTAGTTTAAAGGTCCTGCTACCACCACATAATCCACAGCACAGCCGTAATGTTGCCTAGGAAAAAGTTCAAACACGAACCAGACTACATAAGCATCCCAAGAAAAGGCATAAGAGAAAGTATTTGATTATTGTAAATTCAATATCTCATACAAAAATAAGAAATTCTATAATGTTAAATTAAAGATTTTGAAGGAAGACAGCCGAAGTGGAGTCAAGTTCGTAATACCAGTTATGGTAATTTTGGAAGGAAGGAAATTCAACATCACTCTCAACCAGCCCATGGACTTCGGCTATATACATACATATATCATTAATCATGAACATGATTAAAAATTAATCCACACTCTATTGTAAAAGAGTTATGCGCAAATTTAAACGTGCGTATGCATGGAACAAATTTTGTTTAATGAAAAAAATTTAAGAGGTTTTTATGCCTAATGGCATTTGAAAATTTTAGGCATAAACTAATGGAAGCCATGATTTGAGTTAATTTGCTTCTATATGTGCTTTTCCTCATAATCAAAAATTATAAAAGTAAAGTGTTTAACAATCACACAACAATACAATCAAGGTATATTTAAAGAAATGGCTTCCATGCCTTTTTAAATTGGTAAGTTAATTTCTAGAACGAGGTTCATGCCAATCTGTGAAGAACTGAGTTAGTTCCAATTTTTAGAACCACATCCGAAGTTCATACTGAAATCAAATTTTAATCATAGGAACGTAATAAAATAAGCCAGTTTCCAGAACTATATTTGGAACTCATATTGGAACTCCAGTTACATTATACAAATTCAAGTTTCATCCAATTCAAATTAATAATTTTTTAAAACAACGTCAGGACCTCTTGTTAGATTCTCATTTTCATCAAACACACCGTGTTTCATCTCACTCGGATAAGAAATGGCGTAATTCCATTCTATTCATATTAGAATCTCATTTTCATCGTAAATACTGAGTTTCATCCCAATCGGTTGAGAAATGACTAAGTTCCATTTAAATTGGCCATTTTCCAGAACCACATTTGAGGATCATATTGGAATCCCATTTTCATCATACAAACCGATTTTCATTCCAATCGATTGAGAAATGACTATAAGTTCCATTCAAGCTGACCATTTTCCAGATCCCATTAGGCTATTTTGTAGAAATTCCATTGATAACAAAAGTCTCAGAACAACAAAGAAACAAAAAACAACGCAACCATAATAATTGGATTTTTTTACGAAAAATGAAACCCGGCCTCACTGGAGGACCACTGAAGCGAATTTTACTGAACTAAATACTATCACAATCGCTTCCTGGCATTCGAAAACCCCCCCTCACCAATTTTTATCAAAATCGATAGTGCCGTTTCCGAAACCCATGGTACAAACAAATATATAAACAATTTTATGGCGTTTAAATATAATAGAATATAGTTTTCAAATTGTACTCAAACTATGCTCAAATTCAATTTCATTCCAATTATTCAGAGTTATTCAAATGGTATGAACTAAATTAAAATAATTTTGAGTGAATTTTTCAACCGTTTATATGTGAAGTTGGAGTGGAGTTTGAATCAAAAATTTAACCAAAATATCACTCGGAAACCACTTAAAATGTTTCAAATTTAACTTAGAGCGGCAGGTGATATACCTAAAAATTGATTGATTTTTGAGTTTTAATTTACAAATTTTAACTTTGTATCGTTAACCAAAAATAACAAAAATTCTTCAAAAATAAATTTGAATTGAAAACCTTAACTGTGGTTTCACTGAAATAATACAAACCCTTCCCATCAAATTGTGTTCCAATGAAATTAAAACCATCCCACAATAAATAGAATACGATTGTGTTTTTTGATTGTACCTGCTGGTAAAATATTAAAACTAAACTAAAAATCTATTCAAATTAAATTCAAATGATTGAAGGTGAAACTTGTTGCTCCCAAATTTAGACATTTAGCGCGATGGAAGGAAATTTTCACAATCAATCAGTTTGCAGAGACGAGTTGAAATAATTAGACGCTGAACTAGGTTTCGATACTCGAAATTACTTGAGAACTTCTGGTTATCTAAAGACATTTTGGGACCTTGCATGAAATTATCGGAATTGCATTTTAAAAAAACGCCAAATCTAACTAATTAACTTTGTTTTCATGGATAATTGAACTAAAATGGTGAGACATTATCTATACTCACAATCTATTTATTTCCGATGTTATCAGTCAATTTTATTTTATTTTATTTTATTATCTGTATATAGAATATTGTTTAATATTTTAATCCTATTTATCCCCGTGTTGTAAAATTTAATGACCCCGTACGCCATATGTTGTGAGATCATTTCTGTTTAAAATAAAATAACCAAATTTATACTTACTGACCGTGATTCATAGTCCGTTCACACTTTATTTAACAACAAAAAAAAAACAATCCACTAATCCACATAATCTGCCAAACTATTTCGTTGGCCATGCAAATTCAATCACAATCAATTGTACGTACAAATGGTTCGCCAACCCGAAAGATTAACAAAATCGGAAATTTATCAAATTCGGAAACGTGAATTAATAAATCGGCGAACTACCCTCCATACTGTAATTCTTCTTCACACAACAAATCCTCGTCACTACGAATATCCAAAAGCTATTAAGGTATTTAGGCTGTTACAATTTTTGGTGTAACCATAATTATTGATAATCGTTTTATTTTTTTAGGCCTGCCGCTATACATGCGTATTTCTTGTGATTGCGGTATTTCTGCTATTAGTTTTACTGATCGTTAAATCAGAATCAGCCCATTACGAATTTATATTGCAATTGAGAAATAATATTTCCGCATTATTTGCTGGGAATTCGTCTGATTGTTGTTACTAATTGGGTGAATAATTATGGACTTTCGTGAGCACCGCCGCGATACCTTTATGCTGTTTGCACCAATTTGGAAATTATTGGTCCAAGCCGGTAAAGTTGTAAGGTTTTTATATTTTGTAAATTTTTATTTATTAATTTTAATTTTTAATGACTGGTTTACTGTATCACTGTGTGAAATATTTATATACTGAATCCGTATAAATGTTTATTTTTGTGTTTTGAATTTGAATTCAATTAACTTTGTTGTTTTTGTGATAACATACGCAAATTTTTTATCGCACTATAAAATGTCACAAGAAAAATGTTCTTTTTACTCGTAATTTATGCTCGCTCTTGCGATAACGCGTGTATTTAATCATTTTATTTGCAATGGCATGGGCGACCAGTTGAACGTTTTCAAGTGTAATTGATTGCTGCGCATATATAGTTAACATGAGATATACAAGCTTAGCTTTCCTTTCATACAAATACAGTAAGCTAATTATTTGAGATTAGATTATAATTTATTAAACACAGTCACACCTTCCTTTAATAAAATCATCATATCAGTCATTTGGCGTAGCTGCTACCCTTATCGGAATAACCCTTTTTTTTGTGGCAGCTGTAATCATACTTACAACACTTCAACTTGCACACGAGCTTATACAGCAATTGAAAATTAATGTACCAGAAAATGATGGATCCAATAAAATCACTAACTTTTTATAATTATATTTATTGAAAAATTATGGTTTTCTTTTTGTATAATTTTTGATGTCATGAAAAGAAAAAAAAAATTTACAAAAAATGTATTTTACATATACTCTTCTGAGTTGCCAGTTCTTTTGTAGAATGCTCGCGAAAAGTCGCCTGGGCCTCGGCTTCCCAAAAATGCCAAATATCCATTACGGTATAGAAACATGAATGCCGATGTGATTGCAATGCCCACAAGTAATCCAACAAGCATACCAACTAGCACGATACCATCACGTCCCGGATGACGACCATACATATCAAGGCAACGGAGATGAGAACCTTTTTCTGTAAGCTCTTTAACATGTATACCTTTCATTTCGGTGGGAGTATCGCAAATCACATTGTTGATTAATAATGAATTATTCTCAGCTATAATAATCGGCATTAACGTATCCACCAACCATTGATTATCACAATCACACTGCCATCGGTTCATACTAAAATCGACCAACTCCAAATTATCCCATCGTGCTAATAAATGCGAGTCTAATGTTGACAAATTGTTATGGTTTAATAAAAGTGTTGTTATTGGTGGCCATTCCTCGCGACTTTTTTCGTCAGTGACATCACTGGATAAGGCACGTTCACTGATGTGCATTAACGCAATATTATTTGTAATTTTTAGCGTTGTCAAATTTGTAAGTCCACTCAAACCACCATGTCCAATCATTTTAAGAGTTCTAGTATACGAAATACTGATCGACTGTAGGCTTGGCATATTTGGAAAAACACTGAAATAAATTATACAGATTATAGACTATATATTATACAAATTATATTGAAACAATTTAAACTTACTTGTCACCATCAATATCAACAAGTGGATTTTCATCAAACGACAAATCTTTTAGATTAATTGCATATCGAAGTGCACCAGGAATTTTCTCAAATAAATTTCCGCTTAAACTTAACACCTCCAAGCCTCGTGGTGCATGTAGTAATTCCAATGGTATATCACTTATTTCCATATTACTCATACCAAGGACGCGCAACGATGGTAACTGGCTGATCGCAATTTGTGATGGATGATCAATTATTTTAAATGGATTTGAATCCAAATACAATTCATCCAAATTAGGAAAATGTTCAAATAAATCAATATTCAATGTATGCAAACGATTATTACTCAAGCGTAGAATTCGTAAATTTTTCAATGGTTCATACGATTCGGGCGAATATTTCCCAATAAAGACATCCGGTATTAAAACGTCTGATGTCAATTTATTATCGGACAAATTTAACGAGACAATATTCTCAAGCAATTGAAATGTTTCTTTTTCAATATTTTCAATATTATTGTTACTCAAGTCTAGATTGAGTATATTAATAGCCGGAAATTTTGTCAAATTTACCAATTTATTGTGCTGAAAATCAACATATTCGAATTCAAATCCGGTATCATTTAAAGCGGCCCAATCATCGTTTGTAAATAATTCAAATAAATTTAAATTATTGCATAATAATGTTTTACGATTCTTTAAACAGTGGCACGATGTACATATTGTGTCTCCGCGATTTTTCGTTGTGGCAGCCTAAAACAATAATAAAATGTCGTCGTAAATTATTATACAAAAAAAAAATGCGTAATTTAGCAAATATTCAAACCATCTAAAATACACAGAAAAAAAATTACACACAACAAAAATAAAATAATTACCGTTTGTGTACTATCGTCATCTGCCGTACAATAGGCGAAACTACAAATTAGCAGTGTATAATAAAATAAAAATAATTTCATGATGACCCCGATATTCTGGAAAATTTAAAATAAAGTAGATTAATAATAAATTAATTAAAAAAATTGCGATTAGGTGTGGTCGCGTAAATTTTGTTGTTGGATTTTCAGAATTACACCTAATACACCACTTACACTATTAACGAATTATATAAAAAAAAAAAAAGTTCACAACTTAAAAAACTAATTGATTAATAATTATTTGTATTTATTTTGTATTAATTAAACTTATTCATTTATTTTAAGCTCTTTAGCTAATTAGCTTCGTATACAAAAATATCGCTTTTTTTGATTTATTTCAATCAGCACACAATATAATATGAGAGGTATGAAATTAAAGTTTTTAGTCAACTTGCAATTATACATTTTTGTCGTGTTATCTTATCTAAAAATTTTAGTGTGATAAGAAAATTAAAGTAAGTACAGGTTGATTTTTTTTTTGTATTGTTTTTGTTTTTAGGACAGTATATGTAATTTTAGCGAGTTAGTACAGGTGAATTTACAAAATTGTATTAGAGACATATCGTTTTTTATAAAAAAATTAAAGCTCGACGTTTGTGTGTGCGTGCGGTTTTATTTGGAATATAGACTTGTATAGACATATCGATAAGATAACGATTTTATATCATATTAGAACAAGTGACTGTTTATTTTGCTTGGAATTATAATTATGGTTATAATCGAATATCATATCATTTTGCATTGAGGTAGATTGCTGGGCACAGAAATGATGCACATATAATAACAAACTTTAAGTTCAAGACTGTCTTATTTACTTTGTGATACATTTTTTGATCGCCTTTAGCATTAACTCAAATTGTCAGGGAACTTTGTTGATCGTGTGTCTCTGTTTGGCTTCGTATCTGTTTCAGTCAATATTACTTGGATTTGAAAGTTCGCTCATTTTTATCGCAACGTTCATGCAAACTTAACTGTATCTATATGAATATTGTTGAGAATTAACTCTCTAGGCCGATGTTTAGTTTGGCGAGTAAGTCTTTTTTATAGTAAAGCGTTTCTTAAATTAAAGAGTAATATTTCGAAATTGGCAACAAATTCCCAAAATTTAACCTTACGCATTATTTTTTTAATTGCTTAGAAACATTTTAGTATGCACATACATTACAAAATTTATATTGACTTTTCATAATCAAAATATAATAACTGTTTGAACACTACTTTAACAACAACATTATTAAAGTTTTGTAAAAATAATTAAATTTAGTTTCAAAATGAGTTGGTTTGCATTATATTGCGATAAGAGTGAAGATAAGGATCGATATGTTATATGATAATGTTGATTACCGCATTCACTAAATCGTATAACAAAATTAGCTGCGATGTTGCATTTTATTGTCGAAGGGTACCAAACTGATTGGAGTAATTACCTAGATGAGGTAACAACATGAAAATTTTAAAGCTTAATCAATTTGCTGTAGTAACTAATAACCGGGTTTTACTGTATACAGAATATAAAAACTAAACAGATAGCCACTGACTAATCAGTGACTGCTTCATCAGCCAATCATAGAATGAATAAAATTTTAGCTTTTTTTACACAGAGAAGAGATTGCAAAGTGTATTACTTTTAGGCATTCGATGATATTTATAACTCAAGGTCGGGTCTCAGCCAATTTTTAAATCTTATGCTGTGTAAATCATTGACTTTTCTAAATTGTTGACTAGTCCATGCCAGTTACTCATAGATGGCATAAGGGTCAATAAAGCAAACTGTGCCTGGAATTTTTCATTATTCGAGATAGTGGCTTTTGGAACGTCAACCATAGTTATTATTCTTTCACAGAAATAGCCAGTCCTACTGTTCGAAATTTCGTGTAAGTACGTAGATGAGTTCTTCCAAAACGGAAACATATTATTACAGCATTCCTAAAGCCAACTAAAGCCTTCTGCTCGACCCAAAAGTTTCGACCCACAAAGTGGTAATCGCGGTTACAGCAACATTGATGTGCGTTAACCTAAGCAAGAGGGAGGTAAAAATTGGATAATATTATACCGTGAAAACGTACCTAAAACCGTTAAAAAAATTGAGGTGAAACATTTCATCCTTAGAACGCTTTTCCATTAGATGATACAATAACGATATATCGTCGCCTATACACCACTGATTTGTTGGTACCGAAATACGGATATATTTTTATCGGACGATAAATTTTGAACTGCTGTGTGGGTCCGATAATTGGTTGACATCCTGACAGATACTTTTCTTTAATTACGAATGTAGCTAGAACCGTTTCATAATAAATCGTATTTTGTCTTAAATGCAATAAGTGCAAAATGTACTGTGGCGGCTTGTTCAATCATTCAACATTCATAATTTCATTCACTCTCCACCGCACAACTAGTTCGCACGCAAACTCATCTTACACAAAAGAACATATACTCCTATTCAGATCTTAAAAAAACAAATTCCTAAATTGTTCTGCGCAGCTTCCAGTGATGTAGAAAAACAATTCATAAAAATTTTTATTGAAAGAGAAGTTTGTTGTCTGTTTTAAATCAGTGAGATTCTTTCGGCTTTTTATAGACGCAATATAATAATAATAATGGCATTCACAACATTTTTTGACTTGTTAATCAGAAAAAATGAAGAGGCCAGTCATTTATAATATATCTACCAAAAAAGTAGAAATATCAAAATTCCCCCTCGTACTTTAACCCGAGAGTCAATACAAAATGTATTGACTCTAAAAAATGAAAACTTTTCCTTGAGCTTTCTGTGTGGTAGTTTGGTTTCGTACTGATAATCTCAAAACAAAAAGTTCGATCTTATCATTAGATAGGTACGACCAAACTACAAAAATACAATTCTAACTTCATACATTAAGTATGAGGCAAGAACGTAGTGACTTAGCGAATTATAAATTCTTCTTCTTCTTCTTCCGCTGGCGTTACATCCCATGAGGGGATTTGGCCGCCTCAACGATGCTCCTCCAAATAATTCGATCCGCCACAAGAGAACGCCAGACACGGTGACCGAGTGTGTTTAGGTCCCTTTCAACGTCGTCCATCCATCCTACTTTCGTTGGTGCCGACTCCAAGGCCTGTTGGTGGTCCGATTTTGTGAACGAAGTACGTGCCCAAGCCATCTTAGCCTTGACGATTTTATGAATCCAATGATGTCAACTTTATCGAGATCATTTCTGATCTCGTGATTCATTCGCATTCTGTACGTGGCTCCTTCTTTAATGGGACCGAGAATTCTTCTTATGATCTTACGCTCAGTTACAGCGATTTTCTGGATGTTTTGCGCTGTTATAAATACACTAAATCAAAAAAACTCAAGGAAAACTTTTCATTTCTGTGTGTTTTGATTTAGTGAATTTATAATTCGCTAAGTCACTATGTTCTTGCCTCATACTTAATGTATGAAGTTGGAATTGTATTTTTTATAGTTTGGTCGTAGCTACCTGATGATATAAGATCGAACTTTTTATTTTGAGATTATCAGTACGAAACCAAACTATCACACAGAAAGCTCAAGGAAAAGTTTTAATTTTTTAGAGTCAATACATTTTGTAGTAGATATATTATAAATGACTGGCCTCTTCATTTTTTCTGATTGCAAGACGAAAAATGTTGTGAATGCTATTTTTATTAATATATTGTGTCTATGAAAAGCCGAAATAATCTTACCAACAGTTTTGATGGGTCGCATTTATCTTAGATAGTAAACCTAAATAAAATAATAAATAATCATTATTTCAAATGTATTATATTTCAGTTTTAATACACAAAACATTCAAAATGTTTATGATTTTATGTTATTACAATCATATTTCATGTGAAAATTAATAGTTGTAAAAAAATATTGCAGACCTTTGAAAACAACATCAACATTTAATTTTCGCACGCACTAAGGAAAATAAATAACCAAATGCCAGTCATATATCAAAACCACAACAACATAAAAAATTGTTGAATTGCATTAATACGCTTTATTAATTTATGTAACTAAAATGGTGACACTAGTAATGTGAATGTGGATTAAATGTCAAAACAAAACTTTTTTCTAAGAAATAGGCGTGTAACATATTATGGCCAAATTAATTAATGGTTTTCTTATAATTTTATTTATCAAAAGTTTAATTCACAAGCTTTTTCGGCGAATGATTTTTAATAATTTGAAAGCTTAATCCACATTCACAGCGGTAGTGACATCTACTTTTGCTTATCGCCATAAAGCGTATTCTTAGATTATCGATTTCAAAAGTGTACGTGATTCTTTTAACATATAAATAATAAAATAAAATGATATAAATAAAAACCTAACCTAAAAACTGAAGTACAAATACCACATAGAAATGTAAACAATTAACCAAAAAATGAAATAGTACATCACTGTGTATCTGCCATATTTTTTCTGCGCGAGAACTGTCAGAATTCCAGCGAGATTTGAATACTACTATAGATCATGTTTAAATGTCAAATTTTCAACAACCGCAAGAGCTACCATCTTTCGAAAAACTCCGAAAACACAAGCAACTTTCACATAATGCCACTAGATGTCACTACATATTTGCTGTCAAAAATTGTATGACATTTTTATGTGTGCATTTTGTGAATATAAACAAAAATATTTTCGTTTTGTAAAAGTGATTATTATTAGTAAGTGATATTAGTTTGAAAAACGTCAGTAATATTTTTTGATTGCGTAGTGACATCTAGTGGCAAATGCTCTGTACTTATTTTTTTACCGTGCTGCCTCTTTCGGAAAACGCTATGTACTTTTTCAACAATCGTGCTGCCTCTTTCGGAAAACATGATCTATACCTATTTAATCTCAGGTATACCAACGGAGCGACAACACAAAATAAATGAAAACAAAATAAAAAAAATTAAAATCAGAAATTAGTGAATCTGAATTAGTCTATAGTCTGCTCTCGATCGTCAATGCGGCGACATGCCGCCCACTTCGCGCGGTGGTGATTAATATCTCTAAATGGTGGTGATTAATATTTTTTTTATTTCAACCTCAAAAACTCCAAAATTGATTCAAGAAGCAGTTTGATGTGCTCAACAATCGTTTGCGAACAAACAAAATAGGCTGAACACGATCAAGTGTTGAAATACTTGATCCAAAACGTCGAGGAACCAACTCTAATTCATAAAGATGATGTCAAAGACAACAGACACCGAGCTGTTGACTTGAGAAACCCGACAGGCGAAGACCGCATAGCTTTGTAGCTGCAAAATATGAAATAGAATGAAAAGCGAGTGAGATAATTTGCCTCGCCGGAGACGCGAGCATATTATTCGCTAGCACATTATAAGTACTATAAGGAAAGTAACCAGAGTAACACTAATTTTCAAAACTGGGGCAAGAAATGATGTTTCTTGTTACAGAGGAATTACATTAATATCTTCAATATCCAATTTTAGCTGGTATTATGCAACTTAGATCATTGTTTCCTCGATTTATCTCACAGTGTCAGCATGGTTTTATACCCAAAAGATCAAAACCAACAAATCTTATTGAGTTTACCAGTAACACCATTAAAGAAATTGAAAATCATATGCAAATTGAACTTTGCGAAAGCCTTTTACTCCAGTCATTTTAGTTATTGTCAGCGCCTTTGACCGCTCCAGACCTTTGAGCGCCGCTGTTATTTTTTTTTATTTTTATTTTATTGATAAAGAGATGAATTATGAAATTGGGAGTTTGGTAAGAAAATAAGAAATCAAATTTAGGGCAAGTAGGATGACATTTTATTGGCAGTATAGTATTAAAACTGCATAGGCTGAAAAGAGGGAGTACCTAGTGTAAGGATGTTAAAGTAGGGAATTGGTTAGAAGGAGGTTAGACCAATTTGAGATTAAACTCACTACAATTTTATTTTGTTGCTTTTAGTTAATAACTGAGTTGCCCTACATGACTAATGTCTGGAGCGGGAGCCCAGTCAGGACTGTGTTCATAAACTCTACATTGTAACAATATTGTTAACAATGACAGTTCTAAAGCGTTCATAAACCTCGGTTGTAACCACAGCAACGTGCTTTGTATTGTTCATAAACCTAAACCAAAATTTCCCCTTATTGTTACAAACGTCATTTACAACTCTACTCAATACTGCCTTTCCAGCTGTCATTAAAAGAAACAATTATGGATTCTGATCGTATTGATCAATTTACGGATGAAAATAATTTATTCGATACAAATGAATACGTGAAATGAATATTGGTTCTTGTTAATTAAATAATTATTTTTTTATTATATGTATTTATGATAACGAAGAAACAAAATTTTGCTAAACGAAGTTTGTTTTAGTAGCAAATTTGACGTTTGTAACAATATCGTTGTTAACTGCTATATCATTTGTACAATGACAGTTGTAACAATTTGTTACAATGTAGAGTTCGTGAACGCACTCCTGGCAATGATGGAAAAATACTTTGCATTGTGAATACATCAAATTATTTTTTCAGTGACTTTCAGCCATCAATTTAATAATTTAGCGATACTCATCAAACTATTGAAAACATTTTTCCAACGCTGATGATTCCGTTTCTATCCACGTTTGGGAACATATCATAAGATTTCGACTACTTTCATGTGACTTAATCACTTTAGATTTAGGGATTCAATTATTGTAACTAACATTAAATATTAATATTAAGCAACCAATAATAGTAACTAATATTATGCAAATTTTGCTAAACTCGATTTCGAATTCCACCGAGCTCGATCAAAACATTTGTTTTGTCCCCGCATCAGCAGTATCAGAACATAATATCCGTCGTCGCAGTACACATTCGTTATTAGTAAGTAAACGGAAGAAATGGTTATTAGCGAAATGACCTGATATATCTCTAATGCCAACACGTCATTAACAGAGGTGGCCGAACGACTCGCATGATGCAAGTTTTCTACGATCTCACGACTCTCATTGAATGCTTTATGCCACTCAAATACTTGCGTTCTCGATAGAGTAGACTCCACAAAACACTTCTGCAACATTTTCAATGATTCCGTATAGCTGTAATTCCATTGGAACGCAACATTTCTAGCAAATGCATTGTTATTTTCAATTTTTAAAACAAATGGCTGCCAAACTCATACCAAACTGCCCAAACGTCACCTGAATGTCAAAGAAGGCTGTACCAAGACCAACCTAGAAAAAAAAAATTACCAATTCGGTTAACGCGTGCGCGGTTTAAATGAACCAGTCCGGGTCTAATTTGATCAGATGGTATACTTCGGAATAAAAACAAAATTGTTGGTCCAAAACCACTTTTATCGATGTTTGAAAGTCCTTGAGTCCGAAAAGCGAAAAGAAACACCCGTCTGTTTTTCTGGATGCTTGGATGTCTGTCTGTACCTGTACCCATGGTATCTCGGGAACGGCTTGCCTGATTTGGAATTTTTTTCGCCAATCTGTTTCTATGGTCAATTCGAGGAATTGAAAAGTTTTGAAAGCTGTACGTCAACAGGGCCTGCCAAAGGAATTGACCCAAAAACACGTGGTGATATTACTACTTTGACCAATTTTGTTTATATGCTGGTTTGTGAATTGAGTTGGGCGTTGAATTTGCAGTTGAGTTGGGTTCTGTTTGCGTGTTGAATTGTGTATAAGTTGGAGTTGAGTTGAGGTTGGATTAGAGTTTAGTGAGCAGCTCAGCTGGGGATTTATTTATGTGTTCAATTGACGGTTGAATTAGAGTTAGGTTAGATTGAGAAAGTAGTTTGATTTATGGTTGAATTTAAAGTTGGGTTGAGGATTGGGTTGACGTTGAGTAAGGGCTGAATAAGCTTTGAGTTTAAGTTGAGTTGTTGACTAATTTGGGGCCGAGTGGAGAGTTTATTGGAACTTAAATTGAGTTGAGTTCATACACGCATGTAGCTTTGAGTAAGGGGTTAGGTTAAGGGTTGATTTGAAAGTTGATTTGGTGAAATAAATTGGTTGTTGAATTGAGGAGTTTGAACGATAGTTTCTTTGGTGATTACGTTTGAGTTGTAAATTGAACTAGAGGTTTAGCTGAAGATTGTGTTAAGAGTTTCAGTACACGATTGATTTGGGAGTTGAGTTAATTTTCAGTACCGATGTTCTGATCACCTCGTGAGGTTTCAGCTCTTTATATTTTTTCATTTTATTTTTTAAAGCAAGCGGGTTTTAATAATCAGATAAGTAGGATTGAATCGCTTAAAAAAAATCCTCACCTTTTTTACACGAAAAACTCAGTAATTTGACAATCGTAAGGCATGGTGAGAAAATGTGAGGGACCAACCCTCTTATTCCAATAGATGTAAATCATTAAAAATTAAGCCATTTATGATAAAGTACAGAGTTCATTCATATTAATGAATCTTCGGTTGAAAGTCCCTGTAAGAAATCTAAGATCTGGCTCTGATTTAAAAACCGATTTTTATAGGACTAATTTTGGAGACAAAGAGCTAAATCGGGCAATCATTGAAAAAAGATTATTTTAAATTTTCTTTAACTAATAATTATTTTATTTATTTGTTTAATGTAAATTTAATATAAATTCTAAAAATTGTGAACTAATGATTTTTAATCGGATTTTGCTGATAATAAAAATAAACAAAAATACAAAAATAACATTGCGAAACTGAATTACCAGTGTGACGAAGTGAATTCTGTTTGGGAGTGAAAAACAAACCCAAAAATGATTGGTTCAAAATATAGCTCTATATTTTCAGGGCCAAGTTAACTGACAACGGTGAGTGTAGCTGAAGCTTTTCAAACTCAGACTCAGGTTGAGCTCTAAAGTGGATGATATAATTACATTCTATCAAAGAGGGTTCCGTCTGAACCAAAATATTTGTTGTTTGGTTTGAACAGACACATATGGACAATGGCATCTTTTGTCATTCATGATAATTATTTAGACTGCAGTCTTTGAAATTGAGTCATTAAATTGTTATATAAGTTAGATAATCGAAATTTCGTGAGAATGCACTTATCACAAACACAAGTATAAACAAGCGCCTAATAAACTCAAGTTTACCTCTCCAAAAAGCAAAACTTATGTACGTACATAATTTAATTTTACGTTTCGCACACTATTATACATTCGTCTATATCATACATAAGTGTATAATTTTATCGACGGTCATAAATTCCGAAATATCCGAAAGTAATAATAAATTACGAAATTAATTAAAATTCATGCCAAAAAAAAAAACAAAAAACAATTTCACTTGCCATCTTTACATCCGATCGTATCATCATCATCATCATGATCGAGTTCGCGAGCATCACTTACATTTTTCAGTTCCCCCTGTATGTACACTTCCGTTTTCGGTATTTCTCGGCAACTCAAATAATGATGATATCATAACATGTATGTATGTAGAAATCTTTCATCAGCAACAACAACAACAACAATCTCGAGCTAACATTTATTTTTATAAATAAAACACTCGATGAATAATGCTGCTTCTAACAAAAATTTTTATATCAAACAATAAATCGTACAAATATCAATAACATTTTTTTTTAATTTGATATTATTAATAAAAAAAAATCGCGAATTTTTCTCGGCGACGTGATAAGTGATAAGGCGCGCTACGTATACCTTCGGTCGTTTTTGCGGGTGGCCGCGTGTTCTCAAAAACAAAACTTTATAAACGTTTTTTTTTTGTTTTGTTTTGTATACGAATTGATTTTTTATGGCTTTTCATGGAAATTAATGATTGGTAATTAATTATAAACATTTAATTTAGTTTTTCATCCATTGTGTATAATAATATAGTATGTGTAGATAATAGTCATGTATAATGCCCTCGCCTATTTAAAATTGTAAACATGTTAGAAGGCAGTTTTTTCTTGTTACCCAAAACAATTCGTATCTACACTCTTGTGTTCAAGTACGATATATATAGTATTAGGCGTGTATACATTTTGTTGTGTAAACAGAAGTGTAATCGTTATCTATAAATAATGACTAAAGTCTCTTATATATAGTATGTACAGTTTTTATGCGCATAGTGTAATATTTACAGGTTGTTCACAAATTGTCCACTTACCGAAGAAGTGCGACTATATTCAGCGAGTCGCACATTTTACGGAATGTTTGACATTAAATATCGTAATTCCATCATCTGTGTACGAAAATTATTTTTAACCAACAATAATAATAATAATTATTATTAAAACAAAAATAATTAATTTGAGGAAATATAAATTTTCGGCTTGTTTTAAAATTTTTATTTCATTTTTATTTATTTTAAACATTGTTGTTGGTATGATTTTATTTTTAATATTATTTTAATTTACTACACCTGCATACAAATTTTTTTTTTCTCGCACTAAAGAAAATTCTTCGGAAAACTTAAAGTGACAAAATGCATGTACAAATTAAAATAGTAAAATATGTGTGTAGTAGGTACTTAACTTATACATTTTTGTTAATTTGTTTGACAAAATTAATTTGTTTATTTTGGCATGTTTCGTGAGAGAGAGTGTCTAGAGATTGACTTGCCTTGTTGTCGAAAGTTATGTGTTTTGCTATATACACTTATATCCCAGTTGCACATGTTGGCTCCGGGAATACTATTTCAAAAACGGAAAGGAGTTTCGATCAAAATTTAGAAGGTAACTCAGTCAAAATAGTTTTAGAAAGAACGACCTTTTGTAGGTAATAAATAAAATCGTAGTTCAATCAAAAAAACTAAAAATTCGTCTTTTGACTGAAATATTATTTGAAAAGGAGATTCAGTCAAACAAAAGAAATTCGAGGCAAAATCGTTCTCCGGGAATACTTTTCAGTCATAAAATTTCTCATACAAAAATTATGACAAAAAAGGCGGTTTTAGTTCAACAACAGTTTGACAGAAATTCCTTTTATGTATGTATTTGGTCTGAACAACCTTCTTGAAAGTAATTTCTGTCACAGTTTTATGGACTGAAGTACCTTTTGGTTTGTTTTTTTTATTTTTTTTTTTTTACTGAAATGTCTTGGTAGACCTGTATTTTATTTGTTCAAGGCTCACATGAACCACAATACCTCACGGTTATGTCTCTTTTAAAAGGATATAATGTTCTGAAAAAAATGGGGGTAATGTCTGTGTAACACAGAAAATTTGGAAAATGAAGATTTTATTTTAAAATATTCCGGAAAATGGATAGTTCCATTCTAATTTTAAAATTAATTCTTCAATTTCCAGAACACTTATATTCGAATAAAGCATAAACTTTATAAATTTTAATTTAAATGGAGTCAATAACATAACATTTGGAGAAAGTATTCCATATACATTTCACTTTTGCATTTCTTAGTCTGCAAAGGCTTACTATGTGACCGTGTTGCAAAATTATTCTTGTGCTGGAGCTAAAACCAAATCAATCACAGCTGTTAAACGGGCTATAGAAAATGTCAAAGATTTGCCTTAGAGATTACCAGCCGATTATAATGCCAAATTTAAACAATTGAAAGCCCTTACAAATACAGTTTTTAAGTTAGATTCCTCACCAGTTCCAATTATTATTAATAATAGCGTAGCGCGTCCAGCTCAAGCTCCTGAAATTCCGACTAAGCAGCAGGACGACATAATGGTATTAGAAAATCAAAGAGTGATAATATTAAATATCAATAAAAAAACAAATCATCCGAAAACTCAGAATGAGAAGGAAATTGATTCATCGCAACCTAGGAATAAATCATTTCTGAAATCTTTAAAATCAAAGTTACTGATAGATAAAATAAACTGTACAGATTGACTCTAAAGACATATTTGCAGAAACGGAAAAGTGAATCATTTATCCTTACTCTTGATAGTAATTGCTATGATAGGCAAGTTGAAATTGGCCTTGGATTATGTTACAAACTGTTCTTGCCCATATTGTAACAACCGCTTGTGGTTGTTATGTTCTATTTAATCTAAATCTGTAATTACGGTTGGAAATCCCAACAAGGTTGCATGTTTATCCACTGCGCTGCATAAAATCTCTTCCACTACACGTCATTCTTTCTTTGGCTTAATTTGTAATAGGAAATATATTTTTTTTTTTTGGTAGAGTGTACCATTTAGCATTTTATACTTCTCCGTATTTTGGTCGGTTACTCGATTCGTTTTATCATTTTTTGTTTGATGGTATGTAATGACGTGTAGTGGTTGGTGTGTTGCTTCATCTGTTTTGTTTTGGTTAGCGCGTGGATTTTCCATGTAAATGGAATGTTCCAGTGATTAAATTAAATAGTGTTGGTGTGTGCGAATCGATTTTGGGTGATGTCGTATGTGTACGTCATCCGAAATCTATCGGTCGGGTTATATTTTATTTTTTTTTGATTGTTAATTTTTGGGTGGGGGAAAAATTTTTTTTGTACGGTCGCGTCGAATGTTTTTGGGATAGTCTAGTTTTGAATTTGGAAAAATAAAGTCTGAGTATGATTTGTAAAAAAAAAAAAAAAAACGAGACCAGTTTTTGTGAAAGTTTTTTTAGTTAAGTAAAAATCAATAAATTTTTTTTGTTTTGAAAAAAAAAAAAAATAAATAATATATGGTCGGTTGCGTGCGTGATTTTAAAACGGTCAAGGGTGGATAATGTGGCAAAGGGTCAATGTTTAAGATCCGTGCTGTAAACATCTGAGGTTTTATACAAGTTACAATAATAATTATAATCATATTACGGTTAAAGAAAAAAAAACTTTGTAATTGGCATAGCATTGTGTGCTTAAGAACTTTCCATGACAATAAAGTCTAACTGAATAATAGTTTTGATTGTATAAATATGAAAAATAATAAAAATTTTTTTTTATAATAATTTAAATAAATAAAAGTATAATTTAGTTCTAGTTGTATTTGTATAAATACGAAAAATAATAAAATTTTATATATAATAATTGTAATTAAGAAAAAGTGTGTTTACGATTTATTGCTGACTTTTGAGTTAATTCTTGTTGAGTATGTGTACCGATACAAAATCCACCGTCATCCACTAATTATTGAATCCTGATCCGATAAGTTAACGGAAGATTCTCAATCACACCAGGTCAAGTTGATAGTAAATACTTTGGCTGTGGAAATATTTGATACATATGGGGTGGTTCAACTTATTATAGTTGTTTGTTTGCGAAAAGTACCAACTTGGAGATCAAGCTGTCTGGGTGTAGTGGTTTTTGGTGATTAAGTGATTTGTGGCAGCAACTCCGCCAAACGGAGTGGGGTTCGTGCGAGGGATCCTGCGTCGGCGCTGATTGCTGAGGTCGGACAGGCCTAACAGGTAGTTGATTGGTGGGGAAAAATAAAGAAAATCCCATCACAACAAGTAAACATTTTTTTTTTTTTTTGTCATTCATGTAAGCCAACCTTGACCGAGGTTTTTTTTTGTTGTTTTACTATTATATTTCTTTATATACATATATATTTCATATATTTTACGGGTTACAGGTTCCGGGTGGCGTCATATGCGACACCCCACAAAATCGATTCGCACCACATGTTGTTTTTTTCTTTGATTTTTTTTTTTTTGCTAATGTTTTATTTCAAACTTGGTTTTCATTTCATTTTTCTTACGGTTCGGGTCTTCATCCGTAATTACAGTTTTTTTCTTTTTATCATTTTTTAATTTTTTAGTGATGTGTAACTAATTAGTTCTTTGTGATCGCGTGAGGATGGGCGGCCTTGTGCTGACCTAGGCCTTGAGCAGGGTCGCCGGAGTGGCACCGGCGTCCCTGTCGAACGCAAATTTTGTTTTTATGATTATCTACCACTGTGGTCGTGGCACAGTAGAATAATTTTCTTGTCCCCTTCGTTTTATCTCTATGCGGTTTTCAAGCATAGTAATATGTCTGGTAACCCCCACGCCTAGCGGCGAGCTTCAGCCAGTGCAATACCGCAACCAGACCTCTATTGCTATGTTCTGATAACAAAATCCCTTTTGGGGGATTTTGTTACAGTGGCGCCCAATCTTCGGCTAATTTTTTTTTGCATTTTTCGTCTTTTCAGATTTCACAATTTTGTTTCAGCTTACTTGTTGTGAGTGCCACGTGCAAGGTCCAACGCTTGCGTTGTTTGAGCTTGCACGGGTGCTCACATCAACGTTTTCTGCCCGATCAACATTCAAATCTGCATTGCAACCAGCGTAAGCTGTTTGATTGCATGCAGATGAGAATGTTGATCCCTATTCTCAGCTCGTCTGATGAGTGGGCTTACCATTTCTGCCATGTGGCATTGATTGTGGTTGAGCTCATTCTTCTTTCGTTCTGAGTTTAGTCTTTTTAAATTTTTTAGAGTCTTCGTACCTATAATTAACTTAATTTTTTCTATTTCAGTCCGACTACCTTCATGGGGAGGGATCACAGTATGTTCTAACCTTTGGTTATTTGATCTTGCTGGATCGCTCGTCATGTTGGTTCCATGTGTCGTGGGTGTTGGGATCGCGAACTTGTTGTTTCCGCCAATGTGGTGTTGATTGGACAGTTCGTGATCGCAGTACTCATTACACATCTTTAGTCAATTTCTAATTTCAGGTAAAATTTTATTTTTCAAATTTTTTTGTTCAATTCTAATTAAACTACTGGGACCACAGTGGTAATTTTTATTTTTTTTATTATTATAGCGTTCACGCCTGGCTCAGCATGGGGTCGTGATCATCTCTCACGTGATCACATTTTTTGTTATTTTTTGATACAAGTAATACATCTTACTTATTTTTCCTTTTGCTTTTTCATTTTTGTGAAATTTTGTTTTTTGATTATTGGTTGTTTTTCAGTTGGTTAATGGAGCAGCTAAAATACTGTTAATAATTTTGGTTAGTTCATTTTTTATATTGTAGTAATTCTATTTCGGTATTTTGATTTTTTTTTTGTTTTTGTTTTGGGTTTATATTTGCTTGCGAATGAATTCCGTAATTTCATTATTTTATTAAATTATTTACTTTAATTTTTTTTCCGGTTTTGGTTAAGTTTTTTTTTTGAAATTATTAAATTACTCATTCAATATAGTTAAAAAAAAAAAAAATTTTATTATTCGATAATTTTTTTTGATCGGGAATCGGTTTCATTTTATTTAAATTAATTTTACCGTAATTTTAGGTGTATATATATATATATATACATATATATTATATATATATAAATTCACTCTATTTTCTTTTATAATTCTTTTTATTCATATTCATTTCAATAGTAAACTCAGTAAACATAAATTCTTTTGTCCTTTAAATTATATTGAGGTATTAAGCAACACTTTAGATTCCAACACATTACCTTGGGATAGACTGGCGAGTACGGATGAGAAAAAGGTTTTGAGTTGAGCGCTAGTTCAGTATTGACGCGAGTGGTCCAGTGGATAGTAATTTGTGCTCGCAGCTCCTCAAACAGCCCGGCTTGTGGATATCTACTTGGTCATAGTGAGTCTAATTTGAGATTGGTGCTTCAATATATGTTTTCAATAAATTTCTTTAAATAATTAATTAATAATTTAAAATTTTTTTTTTCTGCTTTAAATTAAGTAATTCTATCTTGTTTTTTTTTCATATATATATATATATATATATTCAAATATTTTTATATTTAATTTTTTTGGTGGGTAAAAAATTTTTTTTTGTAATTTCTTCAATTAAATAATTTGATTTTTTTTGTGGTTGAAAGTGCCAGTATCGCTGGTCTTCATTTATTATTCAGTTAACGTTAAAATTTAATAACTTTTGGTTTAGGTAACTTTAATTATAACTATAATTTATTCAGTTCTTCTATTCAGTAAATATAAGTTGGATTTTTTTTTAATTTAAATATTGTTAGTTTACATTCGTTGAGAATTAATTCTCGTTAAGTTTAAATCACGTTTAAATTCAATTTTGATTAAGTCATTTTTCTTTCTCGTTAAATCCGTTGTTGCGTGTTAAAATGGATATTTCACATCTTAAGGCTGATGAGATTGAAGTAGAATTTTTGCTTCGATCTATCCAACCCAATACTGAGGAAGCGGTGAATGAATTAAGGAAGGCGTTGGCCGCAGAGCGGGATGGCACTCAGGACAAACCGATCGAGATGCACAATCGAGCTAAAAAGAAACCCAATGAGGAAATCCTCACTTGTCAAACCAAAGTGCAGAGTCTCCAACAAACCTTTATTGGTATTGAAAATCTAGACGTAGAAGATCAGGTTCGAACAGCTCAGCGTCTGCGGTCGCGGTTACTTCACGTACATGATCGGATGGAGAGAGCTACTCAGTCTCCTACATATGGACAGCAGGCTCAAATTATTTTAGACATTTGTATTAAATTATACACGGCGTTAGATCAGTATATAACTGACCCTACTTTACTGGATCAATCTGTTGAGTCTGCTAAAGGTATTGATGGAGGTCAAGCGTTGGTATTTCAGGAGGTATATCCGGTAGAATCAAAACTGACTCCTCCAGAAGTAGTGAGTAAATCTCAACCTAGTCCTGCGGGTAAGATTAGCAATTCGGTACTGCATCCTTCAACCTCTAACACCATTACCACGGCAGATAAGGCAGTTAACTCTAGTGACCAAGCAGAACTTTTAAAATCATTAATGCAACAAGTGCAATTTCTCACCAATCAGCTTTTAGTCAGACAGACTGCTCCAATTCTTTCGGGTGATAGCATTCCTGTAGTATCCGGGGTTAAAAGTTCTGTTGACGAATATCCTGGCAGTCGTTCTTTGCCAATGGACCCGGCTGTCGTAGCAGCGAATCAAAATCTTCAAAAATCAGCCCAAGTTCACTTTCCACCAGCACATACCTCTCAGGGAGGACTCGAACAGTTAAATGATTTCCTTGGTTTAACGTCTTCGCATTTGGAACCTGTCTCTAAAGAGCGTTCATCTCCGGAGCAGGCTACCCAACGTTCCAATTTTCAGTCAGCACCAGATGCTAGAGATCTTCATAATAGTATTTTGAATCCCGTGCCTTCAGCAATTCATAATCCACCTGTTCAGTTCAACTCCGATTTCAATAGACGTTCCTTATCTCGATGTGGGATTTCCTACACAGGTTCACCTTCTGGCATAACTGTGGACATGTTCCTTTTTCAGCTGGACTCTGTAGTGAAATCCAACAATCTATCACCTTCCTCTGTACTTCTGGATCTGCATCTTGTCCTGAAAGATGTGGCACTGCAGTGGTACTGGACCTACCGCAGGTATAATCCTTCAGCACCTTGGGATAGCCTCCGATTAGCCTTCCAAGAAAGATTTAAAGATAGGCGTACTCCCTACGAAATTCGTCGTATGGTTGAGTCTCGTAAACAGTTACCTAACGAATCATTCTTGGAGTTTTATCATCACATGTGGAATTTGGCCCTGCAGTGTCATACCCCTTACAGCGACGATGAATTCATACAACTACTGATGAACAATATGAAGCCTGTCCTTCAGTATCAACTTACTGATCGACACTTCTCACATATCAATGAGCTCATCAAAAGTTGTACTTCATGGGAAGATTCGCTAAAACGTTTTCGTTCTCCACCTGATTACTCGATGCACCCTCGTCGTAGTATCAATGAACTCGGTGTTGAGAGTATGTATGATTCAGAACCAGTCGTTCCAACTTCTAATCCGTCAGTTTTATCCGCAGATACGTCAGGAACCGCATATCGCGTTCCATCTGGTGTTTTTGTTCCGACGTCCGAATCTGTGCAACATATTTCTGCGATTAGTCCAAGTCATTCTTATCGTGCTCCAATGGGAACGACTATTACAAATTCTAAGTCATTTAAATCCCCTTCTACTTCAACTACACCTAATGTAAACAATACCTCCAGATCTGGCTGCAATTACATTTGCTATAATTGTTCTGATATAGGGCATGGTTTTCGAGACTGTCCTCGTCCTCACTTGGGTGCCTTTTGCTATCGCTGTGGTCTCAAAGGCACCATTTCAACAAATTGTGTTCGTTGTGCGGGAAACCAGATCAGTGGTTCATGGAGATCGGGGAACCAGGAACCACAGACCATCTCAACCCCAACAATAATTACCAAAGTAGATGCAGTCAGCAATACCGACTCAGAGTTTCGAAAGAGACTGATGCCAGATGGAAAGAATCAGTCGAACCAGTGAAAGTTCGCGTTGAGTCCTTTGACTCCGCAATCTCTTCTGGATCTGGTTCAGCTGGTTCCGACCTAATGGTATCGGACTCTTGCTTGCCTGTTTCTCCACCTGAATGTCGAGTAAATTCCTTTTCCAAATTGGAACACTCCATTCCTTCAACTTCTTCATTTAACAATAGTTCCAATTTTTCTGATTCCGTTCCACCTATCCCCAACACTTTTGGGAAATTCATCTCAGCTCAGTTACTTCGCTCAAAAAAATACTGGGAGCAACGTCGGATTTTGCGATCCTTTGTTGTTTCTTCAGTACTCGGTTCTGAGACAAGCGATAAACGGCCTTATGCTGATATTCTTGTCAATGATGTTCCATACCGAGGTCTATTAGATAGTGGAGCGAGTGTAAGTGTGTTGGGTTGTGGTTCTGAAAAGTTGTTGGCGGACAATAATCTTCATATTCATAATTTTCCTACTTCTATTCAGACTGCGAGTGGTCAATCTCAGAACGTCATTGGTTACATAAATGTTCAGGTTAGCTTTAACTCCCAATCTCATTACATGCGATTCTTTTTAGTACCTTCTCTAAAGCAATCTCTTTATTTAGGGATTGACTTTTGGAATAAATTCGGCATTACTTTGCAATTACCTGCGTTGAGTGAATTATCGGACTCCGCAGAAATATCTTGTTCTCCTAAATTCCATTCTCTCTCTCCAGATGATAACTTAAAGCTCTCTACAATAGTTAAAAAATTTCCGTCAAGTGCTAAAATGGGTCTTGGACGAACTACATTAATCTCTCATGAGATTGATGTTGGTGAATCCAAGCCTGTTAAGCAACGTTTTTACTCTGTTTCTCCTGCTAAGCAAAAACTAATGTACGATGAGCTAGATAGGATGTTATCACTGGATGTGATTGAAGAAAGCCACAGTTCATGGTGTTCTCCTGTCACCATGGTGCATAAGGCTAATGGCCAAGTACGCTTGTGTTTGGATGCCCGTGAGGTGAACAAGGTGACGGTCAGGGATGCGTATCCGCTTCCACTTATCAACGGATTGTTGGGTCGTTTGGATCAAACTCGCTATATATCAACTATTGATCTAAAAGATGCCTTTTGGCAGATCCCTCTTGACCCGCAATCCCGAGATAAGACGGCGTTTACTGTCCCTGGTCGTCCCTTGTACCACTTCAAGGTCATGCCCTTTGGGTTGTGCAACGCTCCCCAAACACTGTGTCGCCTTATGCATCGGGTGATTCCTTATCAACTGCACGACAAAGTATTCGTCTACCTTGATGATTTATTGGTTACTTCGTCCACTTTTGATGAACACTTGGAACTTTTGGAAGTTGTGGCTTCGTTGCTAGTAAAGGCTGGTTTAACCATAAATTTAGAAAAGAGTCAGTTTGTTTTGAAGGAGGTTAAATACCTGGGTTATTTAGTGGGTGATGGTTGCCTTCGCACCAACCCAGAAAAATGTAAGGCAATTAGAGAATTTCCTCGACCAAAAACAACTAAACAAATACGTAGTTTCTTGGGTTTATGTGGGTGGTATAGGCGTTTTATTAAAAACTTCGCGTCTTTAGCTGCTCCACTAACTGATCTGACAGGGAAAAAATCTAAGTCTAAATGGAATCTTCACGCTGAGGAATCCTTCCAAGCTCTTAAATTATCTTTATCGTCTGCTCCTGTTTTAGCTAACCCTGACTATGGGCGCCCTTTCTTTATCCAATGCGACGCCAGTGCTGTTGGCGTGGGTAGTGTACTTTTTCAGCTTGATCCTGATGGCGCTGAACACCCCATTGAATTCTTTTCGCACAAACTTAATGCCGCTCAGAGGAATTATTCTGTAACTGAGTTGGAGTGCTACGCAGCAGTACTTAGCGTCCAAAAATTTCGGCCCTATATCGAGGGATACTCGTTCACGATTTATACCGATCACGCTAGTCTCCGCTGGTTGATGTCCCAAAAAGATCTATCTGGTAGACTCGCCCGCTGGAGTTTAAAGCTGCAAGCGTACAAATTTGATATCGGATATCGTAAAGGAACGGTGAATGTTGTACCTGATGCCCTTTCTAGAGCTTTTTATAGTGAGCCCACAGACGATGTAAGTAACGATCAACCTTTTCCTCCTGTTGAAACTACTTTGAATGATGATTCCTCCTTACTTTGGGATTCTCCTGTTATACAAGAAAATGTGTCTAGTTTAAATTCTTCAAGTGACAATTCGGTTCTACATATTGATCTTAACTCTTCAGCTTTTCAGGACGATGAATATGTACAACAGATCAATCGAGTACAACTATTAAAAGATTGCGATCACAACTTCAAAATTCGTGATAATAAACTCTTGATCTTACCTTCCTACGCTTCTCGTTATACGTCCACTGATTTGTCTGAATGGAAGTTAGTAGTTCCGTTGTCCTTGACTGCAAACTTAATTGAACTGGCTCATTCTTCTCCTACTTCTGCTCATATGGGTATTAAAAAAACTGTAGAACGACTTCAACGGCAATTTTTCTGGTTTGGTATGACTAAACAAATCAAACTTTTCATCTCTAATTGTGTACAATGCAAGATGAATAAGCCTGTAAATTTTAGCACTCAACCTTTGATGGGTTCTCAAACTGAGTCTACCAGACCTTTTGAAAAATTGTTCGTTGATTTCCTTGGACCTTATCCTCGCTCCAAACGAGGTAATACCTGTATCGCTATAGTGTTGGATCATTATTCAAAGTTTGTTCTAGTCAAACCATTGCGTGAAGCTTCCGCCTCTTCTCTGTGTAGCTTTTTGGAAAATGAGGTGTTTTTACTTTTCTCTGTGCCTGCAGTGATTACTTCTGATAATGGTAAACAATTCATATCTAACTTATTTAAAGATCTCTTGAAAAAATATAATGTTGATCATATACGTACTCCTATTTACTCTCCTCAAAGCAACGCTTCTGAGAGAGTTAATCGGACGTTACTGTCTAGTATTCGGTCTTATCTTGATGATCATGCACATAATGAATGGGATTGCCATCTTTCTGAAATCACTGCAGCATTGCGAAATGTTAAACACGACGTCACGAATTTTTCTCCTCACTATTTGGTCTTCGGTCAACACATGTCATTAAACGGTTCAGATTATGCTTTACGTAAACTTTTATCTCCTCAGGATGATAACGAAATACATGTGTTGTCCAAATCTAATAGATTGAATCTTATTCGTGATCAAATAACTCATTACCTGAAAGTTGCACATGAGAAATCAGCGGTTCGATATAATTTGCGTAGTAAAACTAGGAATTTCCTGCCTGATCAACCTGTGTTTGTCCGATCCTTCGCACAAAGTAGTGCTCCTGATAGATTTTCTGCAAAGTTAGCTGCTAAGTTTATTCCTGCTTTTATCACTGATAAAATCGGAACAGTCTCTTATAATATCAGAAATCTTGATGGAAAACCTTTGGGAGTTTATCATGCCAAGGATATACGATTGTGACAAATTATTAGTGAAATTTTTTTTTCTCCTTCCCTCTTACTTTCATGCCTGGCTTTGAGATCTTTTCTCGGGTGTGAGTCGTCCCCACGCTGTAACAACCGCTTGTGGTTGTTATGTTCTATTTAATCTAAATCTGTAATTACGGTTGGAAATCCCAACAAGGTTGCATGTTTATCCACTGCGCTGCATAAAATCTCTTCCACTACACGTCATTCTTTCTTTGGCTTAATTTGTAATAGGAAATATATTTTTTTTTTTTGGTAGAGTGTACCATTTAGCATTTTATACTTCTCCGTATTTTGGTCGGTTACTCGATTCGTTTTATCATTTTTTGTTTGATGGTATGTAATGACGTGTAGTGGTTGGTGTGTTGCTTCATCTGTTTTGTTTTGGTTAGCGCGTGGATTTTCCATGTAAATGGAATGTTCCAGTGATTAAATTAAATAGTGTTGGTGTGTGCGAATCGATTTTGGGTGATGTCGTATGTGTACGTCATCCGAAATCTATCGGTCGGGTTATATTTTATTTTTTTTTGATTGTTAATTTTTGGGTGGGGGAAAAATTTTTTTTGTACGGTCGCGTCGAATGTTTTTGGGATAGTCTAGTTTTGAATTTGGAAAAATAAAGTCTGAGTATGATTTGTAAAAAAAAAAAAAAAAACGAGACCAGTTTTTGTGAAAGTTTTTTTAGTTAAGTAAAAATCAATAAATTTTTTTTGTTTTGAAAAAAAAAAAAAATAAATAATATATGGTCGGTTGCGTGCGTGATTTTAAAACGGTCAAGGGTGGATAATGTGGCAAAGGGTCAATGTTTAAGATCCGTGCTGTAAACATCTGAGGTTTTATACAAGTTACAATAATAATTATAATCATATTACGGTTAAAGAAAAAAAAACTTTGTAATTGGCATAGCATTGTGTGCTTAAGAACTTTCCATGACAATAAAGTCTAACTGAATAATAGTTTTGATTGTATAAATATGAAAAATAATAAAAATTTTTTTTTATAATAATTTAAATAAATAAAAGTATAATTTAGTTCTAGTTGTATTTGTATAAATACGAAAAATAATAAAATTTTATATATAATAATTGTAATTAAGAAAAAGTGTGTTTACGATTTATTGCTGACTTTTGAGTTAATTCTTGTTGAGTATGTGTACCGATACAAAATCCACCGTCATCCACTAATTATTGAATCCTGATCCGATAAGTTAACGGAAGATTCTCAATCACACCAGGTCAAGTTGATAGTAAATACTTTGGCTGTGGAAATATTTGATACATATGGGGTGGTTCAACTTATTATAGTTGTTTGTTTGCGAAAAGTACCAACTTGGAGATCAAGCTGTCTGGGTGTAGTGGTTTTTGGTGATTAAGTGATTTGTGGCAGCAACTCCGCCAAACGGAGTGGGGTTCGTGCGAGGGATCCTGCGTCGGCGCTGATTGCTGAGGTCGGACAGGCCTAACAGGTAGTTGATTGGTGGGGAAAAATAAAGAAAATCCCATCACAACAAGTAAACATTTTTTTTTTTTTTTGTCATTCATGTAAGCCAACCTTGACCGAGGTTTTTTTTTGTTGTTTTACTATTATATTTCTTTATATACATATATATTTCATATATTTTACGGGTTACAGGTTCCGGGTGGCGTCATATGCGACACCCCACAAAATCGATTCGCACCACATGTTGTTTTTTTCTTTGATTTTTTTTTTTTTGCTAATGTTTTATTTCAAACTTGGTTTTCATTTCATTTTTCTTACGGTTCGGGTCTTCATCCGTAATTACAGTTTTTTTCTTTTTATCATTTTTTAATTTTTTAGTGATGTGTAACTAATTAGTTCTTTGTGATCGCGTGAGGATGGGCGGCCTTGTGCTGACCTAGGCCTTGAGCAGGGTCGCCGGAGTGGCACCGGCGTCCCTGTCGAACGCAAATTTTGTTTTTATGATTATCTACCACTGTGGTCGTGGCACAGTAGAATAATTTTCTTGTCCCCTTCGTTTTATCTCTATGCGGTTTTCAAGCATAGTAATATGTCTGGTAACCCCCACGCCTAGCGGCGAGCTTCAGCCAGTGCAATACCGCAACCAGACCTCTATTGCTATGTTCTGATAACAAAATCCCTTTTGGGGGATTTTGTTACAATATATACTGTTGAATATAACAACGCGTTATGAAAGAGTAGACTGGTGAGTCCTCCAAAATTTTGAGTTTACAATTATGAACAATTATTATGTAACTCCAGTTACATCCTCGTTATTTTATGCTGATACATCTATTGATTCCTACTACAAGAACTCATTGTTGGAAATAACGTTTTCATAAAATATTCAGATAGTATCATAAAGGCCGTGTACGAAACTACTTTATGCCATTTACAGCTTCTTCTTTACTATCGCCACACATCCTCATATATGACAACCAGAACAATAAATACATGGGGCCCTATTCCTGAATACGATACGAATCTGTATACTAAACGAAAGTTCAATTCGATCCGTAAATGCTTTGGTATTCCTGAATACGAACGTACAGTATATTTTAATTTTTGCAGTGTAGGCAAAGGGACATTTTGTTTTACATGAAACATCCTTAAAATGCCAGTGTAAAACTGAAAATAAACGTAAATATGTCAAATTTTTGACATCAATTTAAATTTTCATTGGCTACGTGAATAAAAACGAATCCGCGCCATATTTGATAAATATTTTTTTAAATCAAACTAGAATAATTTTATTAAATAAACGCAAATACAAATCTGTACCTAGAAAAACACATATTTCGTAAAACTATTGTATCATCGAATCAAAATCAGTTCATGAAAGTACAAAAACTGCTCGATTTCATATTGCGAAATAAGGGAAATTTTGTCACGAATCATGCTTATACAAATTCGTACATGGAATAAACGTATTCGTATCCTAATCTATCCTTAAATGACATTTCATAATAACAAAATATCAACATAAATGACATTTCATAATATCTTAAACCTCAAATTAATATAGCTCGTTCAGTTCCAAATGTCTCCGCTACGGTACCCACGATCCTCCAATCGTCAATAAGAATTGATATTTTTGGATTCGATCGAAAATAAAATATACACTGTTAAATAATCGAAAGGGAAATTCTAATTTTTCTAACGAAAAATATCAACCACGATGAATTTTTGACGTATACATATTGTTTATCCGATTGTCTCGCAGTTTGAAAATTTTCTAATTTGTGTTGTGGAGATGTCTTCTTTTAAATGGTTATAAGAAACATAAATTTTTCAAAAATGCGCCAATCTCTATGAATCTTAGAATTTCAAAAAATCGTCAAAGCGTTTGGGGGCGGCAGCCCTCATTGTCTAAGGTATAATTAAAATAATATTTCAAAAATTTGTTATATTTAAAAAACTTGATTTTTTTGAATTTTTTTATTTTGAATAACGATAACAACCCGGTTATAACATGTCACCCCTCGGGATTTTCTCGCGATTACGGGATTTTGTATCCTCTCGATTCCGTACTTTCGTGATTATGTATCCTTGGGATTTTGTACCCTCGGTATTTTGTACCTTCGAGATTTTGATTTGCGGGATTTTGCCCGCATTTTGTTTATTAATTATGTATCTATCCCCCTATCTAAGCCAGCCAAAATATTCTTTCAGTTTCATCCGATTTACAGGTAAAAAAAATTCTATATGCAAAAATTATAGAATTCCAGAAAATTGCTAAGCTTGGTTTTAAAAAAACAAGAGAGGATTCTATATAAGGAACTACTAATAATTAGATGAATCTCCAAAACTAACTATTTTAGCTGGACATATGAGTGGAGCAGAACAGATGCCGAAATGATTAAATTTACGTTAAAGCTACACATTTTAAGCTTACGACTATTCTAAATTTGATTTACGTTTCTTTAATTTGACGCAATCCGACCCGAATTTGGTTCGTTTTTAATTTTTGTGTCAAATTATTTATGGTCGGTTACGCGATAAAAGAAAAAAATCCCAGAATAAACGGGGTGTAAAGTGAAAATCAACGCCTTAAACCGATCGTCGCTTTTCGAAAATCATCAAGACGGACCCTTTTTTGACATATGCGACTATTAAGAAAGAGCTTAATCTGGAAATTAGTGCACGAACAATTCGAAGAAGACTCGTGGAGGACAATCTTCATGGCAGATCAGTCCAGTGAGTACCTCTATTAAGTAAACAGAACGTGACAGATTGAATTAGTTTTGCAAAAAATCATTCAGATTGGAAAGGTGATCATGGCATACAAAAATGGCAAAACATATTGTGGAACGATGAAACTAAAATAAATCTTTTTGGTTCTGATGGCAACCATATGTCCGAAGACGAAAAAGTAAAGAATTTTGCCCGCAATATACAAAAAAACGGTGAAGCATTGTGGAGGTAACATTAAATTATGGGGATGCTTTTCCTATTATGATGTTGGGCCTATTTATTGGATTAAGGGAACCATGGGCCAGCAAATCTACGTTAATAATATCCTACAAAATGTAATGTACCCGTATATGCTGAATATAACATGCCTCTTCGGTGGGTGTATATGCAGGATAACAACCCGAAACATACCTCGAGGAAGGCCAAACAGTTTAGCGTCATGGTAGGTGTTCGAAATTCATTTTCATTCCGACTTCTAGAGGATAACTCCAATGCGATTATAATTAAATGCATTTGCCACAGCGCAGCAATCATCGCCAGCAAGGCATGTTTAGTACTACCTCGTGCACCAGAAGATCTGTTACGACAAATTGGAGTATACGTGTCCAATACTTCGAAACGTTACTGCCCAACTGGCATGCGTTACAGAAATTTTTTAATGAGGCTATCAACACAGATAGCTCAAGGCAACAGAACTAATCTTGCAAGAGCTGCACAATATGTGTACTAATAAAGCTTATTTTTTTTTTTTTTGAAATATGTTCTAAAATTTTTCAATTCACTGAATGTCTTGTTCCAAACAAAAAAAATGTTTGATTAATAACCTATACTGTGTTAAAGTTGTTAAAAATCTTGGTCAACATTTTATTAAATCTGAAGAATTAAAACCAAAAATTAACGTGAAATCGCCTCACATATTTTTGCCTATAGATTCGATTGTAGACAAATTAATTTATTTTAATTTTTTATTTTTTTATTTTTTTTAGCCACAATTAGAAAGAAACACGAAAGTATATTTAATTCTCACTTTTAATTTTATTTTTATTTAGTTATTATTATTTTTTGAAAACAGAACCTTTTCGTCTCAATAAGTTCAAGTTGTATAGAATGAATTTTTATTTCATACTATACCGAAAATCAATGATTCCGTGATTGATTTCTGTCCGGGAAATGAAATATGACGGTACAGAACAAAAGTGTCAGAACAAAAATATAAAACCAAACAAAAAATAAAAATAACTAAGGTAACTTGATAATTTGAAAATCATTTGGATTGATTTTCTTTAAATTTCAAATTCATGTTTTTACTTTAAAATTCAATTTTAAATGAAAAAATCGATTTAATGTCCCATGTAGTATGAAATAAAACGTTGTACGTTACACGTACGTTAAATGGTCGTTACAGTACTCGTTCAAAATTCTGGACTCGGCTCCTTCGTCGCCTTGTCCATAAACGTCGAACTCGTACTGTAAATTGTAATACCTCATTTACCGCCCTTGTGATGTAAATAACTATTATTACAATTGACGATTGGAAAAGTATAAAATGCGATACCTATCGGAAATTAAATAAAGTTTTTCACCCAGTACCTTGTCCATAAGAAATACATATAAAATGTATCTATCGGAAATAAAACAAACTATCGTACCCACTGTCTAAAATCACGTCTCCAATCGTCAATTACAATGCTAGTTTTTTACAATAAAGATTTTAGTACATGGATTTTATGATAGATGTCCTATGTAGGAAATACTACTGAACGCAAACAAATTTCACTAATGAATGCAACCACATTACACTACTGAATGTAACCACATTATATTAGACATTATATTTAAAATTTTGATCTGTATAGGAATTAAGCGCAAATTTTAGTGGAAAAAAAAAGTCGTCATAAGAAAAAAAATTGTAAGAGAAAAATTGTACGCAGCCAAAACTGCTAGAAACATTTCTCGCGCGAAAAAAAATTCGTCATACGAAATTTTTTTTTAGTGTAACATACGAAGGTATCTCTAAAGAGAAATACGTAGCCGTTGAGTATTTTAGTGGATATTTGTTTGAAAATTTAAAACTATATGTAACATAAAAATGATTTTATTTAGAAGTTTTTACCCATTACAAGTAAAATGAAACAATTTACAATATACAATATTTACAATAATTATATTTAATACATAATTATATTGGTGAAGAAATAAGTACAAAATATAGTAAGTTTTGTTTTGTGATATATTTTTTTTTATAAATTGTTTAATTGGGTGCAGAGCGGACTTATTAACGGTCCTAGCTGCTTGTATATTGTTTCGTTTTGTTAAGAATAAAATACTTGTATAGAAAGTTATTACATTAAACATAAGTATTTATTTTATTTCGTTTTATTAAAGTGTATTAAATAAAATTTCAGTCAAATGCGAACCGGTTAGAAAATCGCCAGAAAAATCCACTCATTGATTTGGTAGAGGAGCATTCTGAATTTATTCAAAGTAAATTTAACAACAAATGTCTGCCATATTTCCAGCAAGTTATTTTATAAATTCAATTTTTTTTTATTTTTTATTATAGGAAAACATGCAGCCGCTTGGCTTATAATAGCAGATTCAGTCAACGTGGTTGGACCGATTTCAAAGACTGCTGAACAATGGCTTAAAGTATGTATAATTTAAAAGCGATGCTACCGAAATAACGGAGTGCGACTGGAATATCATTAATATATGCAAGCTGGAATTGTTAGATGAACCAAGAATTAATTAAAACATCAAATGAAACAAATAAATTATTAAGAAAATATTATTATTATTGTTAATAAATAATAAAACGTAAAGTATAATAATAAAATATAACATACGTTATGAATATGAATTCTTTTTTGTAACTATAACTTAAAATGAGTTTATTACAATATGAAATTTTTTTTTTAAATGTAATGGATTTAGTTCTTTAACATTTTCTCTACTCCTGCAATAAACAATGACACCAAAAATAGAAACCACCCAAAAATCAATTCGGCTTCAAGAAGAAACAAATAAAAATCGGAACATCAAAATCCTTAAATTAACGAAAATAAGAAATTAGTCATATTATTAAATTTATTTCACTTTATTAAAAATCAAAACCTCTTAATTTCAAACATTATTGTACACAAATTTTAAATTTTGTTTGTCAAAGAACACGACACTGTTAAAACACGAAATGTCAAATATAAATACAAAATATATAAGCAGCGACATACGTCTGCTGCAAAAAACAATTAGTTCAATGATGGACGTACGTTTTTATAGCAATTTACAAGAAATTTTGTCGATTTTATTTTTCCACTAAAATTTGCGCTTAATTCCTATACTGGCTGCCAGTGTCATAACACCATTACGCCGTAATGTATCATATGCCGTTTTAAAAGATGCCATTTTGAAATATTACGTAATAAAATATGTCATATCGACCGTGACCCCATTTCAAGAATGTTGTTCAGTTAAAATATACAAAAAGCATTTCAGTCAGATTGTTTTCTGACCGAAACATTTTTTTTTCAGAAGCCATTTATGGCTGAAATGCCTTCGGCTTTTCACTGAATTGTTTTTTGGCTGTTTCCCGGAGAACAATTATGCCTGGAATTCCTTTTTAGTATTTGACTATTCGCAATTTCCGACAAAGTAGCTGACATCTGGTGAAAGCAATATGAACAACATTTAACCACACAACAAGGGGATCAGAACTGTCAAACAGTTGAATTTGACAATACTCGTCCCCTTTGCTTACATGGAAACTAACGCCGACTACAGTTGATGGGAATCACCAATATTTCAGCTACAAATCCAAGAAGAATTCCAGTCACAAGAGATTTGATTAGAGTTGCCTTTTAATTTTTGATTGAAACGCCTTTCGTGTTTTGACTGAAATTCCCAATTCCAGGAGGCGTTTTTTACATAGTTATGAGGAGTTTATTATACTTTAATCCTTTTGACAGTATATCCATTTCATTGTTGTCAAATTGGATGTCGGGGTTTGATTATTTATTAAAATAAATAAAAAAGGAATTAATTTAAAATTTTTTTAAAAAGTGAAATAATTTACACAAATTCAATTTTTTTAAATATGAATTTAAAGTTGGAAAAGCTTAAGATTGACATAATAATTTTCAGAAGTGTCAACAAATTTTCTTTCTGGAACAATGACTATAGCGTCCGAATTGTACATTTGACTTACACTCGTAGATAAATAAAAATGTTAAATATTTCGCGAAATTAAATTACGGTTTAACTTCAATCAAATTATCATACTATCAATAATTGTAACGACCTATTTTAAATTATTATCTTTCAAAAGATAAAACTAATCAATAATCATAAATCAAAGTCAAAACGTGTTAGTACATTTTATGCTCTCATATCATTAAAAATGAGACGCACATGTGGTCACACACTCGATTATGGTCGCACAATCCAAAATAAACATAATTTTAAAATATTGGGAAAATTTTGTATTTTCCACATGACTTCCGTATCGATCGTCAACCAGATCCATCAATATACATGTATCTTTCAAATTTTATTAATTAATAAACAAAAAACCATCGATCGTATACGTAATATACGAAACGAAAAAGAAAACTTTGTCGTTACAAATACATTTCTTGATTTTTAATGATCGCGCAGAAGATCGAGTTTTTTTGCATCTGCGTTTTTTATCTCTCTCTCTTGTATTTTACTTTAAGGAAAACGATACGATAAGTATTTGTTGTTATTTTTTTATGGATCTTCAAGATTTTTATATGCGTGAATTTCCTGAGAAAAAATAATGAGAAACAAAAAAACGTTGACATATGTTTGGAATTTTTACTCCGCATATAATAATCATTGTTGTTGGTGGTGGTGTTGTTATTTGACAAAATACCATTTTAAAAACCTAAAAAATTGTATATAAATGAAGAAGATCCGTAGTCTTTTAAAATGAAGGGAAATTTACAACAAAAAAAAAATTATTATTGTGATTTTTGAAAACAGCAAAAAGCAAAAAAAAATCTGGATACAGAGCCAGATTTTTATGTTATTTTATATTTTACAAAAGAAAAGATCAAACACCGAGGTTATTGTTGGATGGTGGTGCTAAATATTAAATATAAGCGCGTATTCTTGTTTCCATGAAATCGGAAAAACTATACATCCCGAGTATAAGAAATTTTCACACACAAAACAACAATTATTTCAAGATACTAACAAAATGGATGAATGATTGTAAAACAACACACAAAAAAATAAGATGTATGATCTTTTGCGGATAAAAACAACACGTGTTTGTTTTAAAAATCATTAAAGTTTTTTTTTTTTGCTCTACTATACGACCATCTCCGGGGTAATTTAGATAAATTATATTGAACACAGTGTTGTTGCTGCTTGTTAGACAACAAAAATTCTATGTAAAAGACTGGGTATCAAGATCGTATCTACATTGGCTGTACTTTCGATCTAGAATCGATCTTTTGAGTCAGCATTTTAATCAATTTTATATAATTCTGTAAACGTATTTATTATTATTTTTTCTTAATTGAAAATTTAAAAAAAAAAAACGAAATTGTTAAGAAAAAAAATTTTTAATTGAAAGAAAAATAATGAAAATCATGAGACTTGATTGATTTTTCGTTTATTTTTCAGATGAAATTTCCATTAAACAACGCGCTTTTATAATGTATATAATTATGTTAGGTTGCTGCCGCACCGCCATTCTCATGTGGTGAAGATCAATACAATTTTCTTCTTCTTCTAATTCCATCTATATGTAAGATATGAGTATGTGAATTTGTTTTTCTTGTGAATGGAAATGGAAAATGGGTTTTTATTATTTTTAGGATAGTTTCAAGCATAGCACAATTATTTGTGTAGATTTTTTTATATATAGAAGATTTGTATAGTTGATGGAAATCAATCAGTGCAGTGATTTAATCCTGCAGTGTGGTCTGATTTTAGATATATTTTGTTAAATTGATTAATCGATATTAAATTAGTTTAAAATAATTTATTATGTTCTTAATGCGACGATTTTGTTTTTTTTTTGGTTAGGTTTAATCCACTGAAAATGAAGTTATTTGCCCACTTATCTGATTTAAATTGTTTACGCGTTCATAAACCTATTCACGATAAATTTATCAATTAAAATGTTCACTCCTTGAAACCCAAAGAGCTTTGGATAAGTGTATTCGAAAATCTAAGTAATACCACCGTAGATCTTCTCGTGAACCAAACTATTTCGTTTTACTTGTTAATAGTAGTCAATAAACCCCAGCAAAAATCGGTAGATGTAGACATCAGTGAAACATTACAAGATATTCTCATGAAATTAATAAAATTTGATGAGAGGCTACAAAAATTGGAAGATAGCGCATTGGGAGCTAAACTCAAATCCACACAGAAATGAACAGCGCAATAAAAATTATGTCAATGGTTTGCTCCGGCATCAGCAAGAACTACAAGCAGTCCTCGACATTGAAAATATAGATGTGTGTCTTATTTCGGAAACACGTACATGGTTTACTAAGCGAAATAGGTATCCTACATAACATTTAAAGGCTATTGTGTATATGACATTATTCATCCAGATAATTCAGCCAGAGGTCATCATAAAGAAAAATATCCAACATTTTGAAGAAGCAAAGTATGAAAAAGAAGAAATTCAGGCCACAGTGGTTTATATAAAAATCAACAACTTTCGTATTATTGTGGCAGGATTGTACTGTCCACCAAGACATTCTATTAAAAACAGAGAATACTCAGAGTTCTTCAAGCGTCTGGGAAAAGGTTCATAATATGTGGTGATTTCAATGTGAAGAATACTCACTGGGGTTCTAGATTAACTATACAATTAAAGAAAAATTACTGATTGCCATTAAAGAAAATAAGAAAATGGATGTGAATCCATTTCAACAGGAAAACCAACATATTGGCCCAGGGAAAATTCCTGGCTGATCGATTTTTTTATAACCAAAAATATTTTTAATAATTTTATGAAAGTCGAGGAAAGCCAAGATATGGGCTCAGATCATTCCCCAATAGTTCTAACTCTAAGTGAGTATATCATCCGAAAAGGGAATAATCCAGTATTAGCCAACAAATATACGGACTGGGAAAGTTTCAAACACCTTGAACAAAGAATACTTTTGAAAGTTCCTTTAAAAACTATGGTTCAACTGGACACAGAAGTAGAAAAGTTCATTACGGATATTCAACAATCAGCATGGGAAAGTACTCCAGAAATCAAATCAAGGCTAAAAAAGGAAATAACTATCCAATAGAAATTAGAAATTTAAAACTTGCCACTTTATGTCGTTGCTGCCGATAATGTCTAAACTCTTTGAAAAGTTAGTATAAAAAAGACTTAAACTAATAATTGAAAAAAATAACCTAATTCCGAATCACCAATTTGGTTTTCGCAGGGAGCACTCAACTATTGATCAAGTGCATAGAATAACTAATTTTATTGAGAAGACATTAGAAGAGAAAAAAGTTTGTTCCGCAGTATTCCTTGATGTAGCTCAGACCTTTGAACAAACTTTGTACCTTGCACAAAGGTTTAATCTACAAACTCAATTAATCCTACCTACACAGTACAATATAATACTGAAATCATATAAAACGGAAAGATATTTCAGGCTTAAGCAAGAAGATGATTATTCTGAGCTTAAGGAAATAAGAGCAGGAGTTCCACAAGAAAGTGTACTTGGGCCGCTTCTGTATTTACTATACACCCGAGATGTTCCAACACCACAAAACAACACGATAGCCACTTTCGCCGATGATACAGCGATCATGGCAGTAGGTGACAATAACTCAGATACAACAGTGAAATTACAAACCGCCATAGAGCAAGTATACAACTGGACAAAAAAATGGCACATACAATTAAATGAGGCTAAATCTGTACATGTTGACTTTACGAACAAGAGATTAGTACACAAACCAGTATATCTAAATAATCAAGAAATACCACATGCAAACCTGCCAAATATCTTGGTATGACATTAGTCGCGAAGCTTCGCTGAGAAGCTTATGTTAAAAAGAAAAGAGACGAGTTTGGATTAAAATAAAATAAAATATATTGGTTATTGGGAATAAACTCTCATCTATATCAATCCCTAATAAGCTTCTGCTTTATAAGCAAACATTGAAGCCTATTTGGACTTAAGGTATACAGCTGTGGGGATGTAGCAAGCAGAGCAACATGGATATTATCCAACGATTCCAAGATAAAGTGCTAAGAAACATCATCAACGCACCATGGTTTGTTAGAAATAGCAGCATCCACAAAGACATCAAAACCGAAATTATGAAATTTGGTAGAAGTCATGAACAACGGTCACTTCACCATGTTAACGTAGAGATCATCCAGCTACTGGATAATACTGATTTAGTTAGAAGGCGCAATCACAGAATCTGCACTGGTCCATAAGGGACCTTCCCATTTTATGTAGATGGCCGTAAGAGCCGGTCCCTATTATAAACCAGGTAAGAGATCTTAGGGATTGGCGGTCCATCCTCGGTGCCTCTCCCAGACGTAAAATATTATAACTGAATAATTTCTTGGCCTGTATCATCCCAATGAACTCCCAGAGTAATTTCCTATAGTTTTGCTTCCAGCCCCTTATACCATCTGCCAAATGGGTTTTTGAAAAAGCGATACTAGGACTGGGACCAAGGAAATCTCGACTTGCTCCCATTTTTGCACATCGGTCTGCTGCCTCATTTCCTTTAATGGTGGAGCGGCCAGGAAACCACAAAAGGGTGACTTTGTTTGGTTTAACCACTTCTAATAAATTACAGTAGCAGCTCCAGATCCATTTCGAGTTGAACACTGAAACTCCTAATGCTAGCAGAGCTGCCTGGCTGTCCGAGATTATATAGATCTCGGTTTTCTTATATTTCTTTTTGAGACATTTAAGCACACATTCCTCAATAGCAAGGATCTCTGCCTGAAAAACTGTGGGGGTGCTACCGAGTGGTATGCATAGTTCTTAGACTATCCCTGCACCGGTACCCCCATCTGTCTTTGACCCATCCGTATACCATACAGAAGCATGGCGGAGGAGGGAGGAGATAATATTCTCTACCAGTGCCCTATCCGATATCCTGATGGGAAAATTCCTCCGACAGTCGATCAGTCGATCGTCCTTAGGTGCAGTGGTAAGAGCCCCAGTATTCTCTCAAGGACAGCTGTTGGACAAGTCCTCATTGCTCACACAAACGCCGCGTAAGAGGCCATTTACCCCCCCCCCCCCGGGCTATGGGCGGGAGGACAGTTTTCTTCCGGTTGGTAAAGACAGCAGTTGACCTTGTTAGGATTTACCGTAATGGCCACCTCTGTGCACCAATGCACCAATCACTTACTACCTCTAGGGCTTGTTGCATTCTTTCCTCTACTGTATTTGCGAATCCGCCCATAACCATCAAGACTAGGTCGTCCGCATAGGTAATGTTTGAGAAGTCTAAATTTCTCAGTCTGGTAAGTAATTGATCCATCATAATCAGCCATAATAAGGGAGAGATAACACCTCCATGGGGACAATCCCTGGTTGCCGCTATGGTGATGGTTTTGTCTCCAAAAGAGGCCGTAATCCTCCTGTTTTTCAGCATATTTATTATTCACCTTACGGTCGAGGGGTCTATGTCCCTTGTTAGTGATTGTCCCTGAATTACCTCGAAACTAGTATTATCAAAAGCTCCCTGGATATCAATGAAGGAGCATAGTAATAATTCTTTATTCCGGAGCGTATCTTCGATTTCCAATGTCTGTTCGTGTAGAGCTGTTTTGGTTGATTTCCCTGTTTGGTAGGAATGCTGCCTAGAGTCCAAAGGATATCTTTGGAGGGTGTTGGATCTAATACAAAATCACCGAATTTTCTCCATGGTTTTCAGTAGAAATGATGTGAGGCTAATAGGTCTATAATACGTAATCTCCTCTGAGGATCTTTTTCCCGATTTTGGGGTAAAAATCACCCGAACCTCTCTCCAGCATTTTGGAACATATTCCAAGCTGTAATTGGCTTTGAAGAATATAGTAAGATAAGGCAGCAAAGTCTGCAGGCCTTGTGGTAAAAAGGCGGGATATATGCAGTCCCCTCCCGGTGATTTGAAAGGTCCAAAAAGTTCTGGAATATGGCTAATTAAGGTAGATTTTGACTATTTGTTTATCGAATTTGATGAAATATGTACATACTATGGAAATGGGTTCCATCTTCCATTGTATACTTTGTATACATCTTTTTAATATGTTTGTGTACTTGAAAACTATTTGAACCAATTTTTATTTTACTACAATTAAATTTGGCAATTATATTATAATATATAGCTACTAACTAAAACCCTGAAAAATCACAAAGACCAAGATATTATAGAATTCCCTAACTTCAACTTGACTTGCGTTACATTTGCGTACGTAATAATAATGCGTGTTTTTTACGCCGGAAAGAATACCGCGGCGATTCTTGATGAAGAGCATTCTAGACGTCCAATTTTTCGAGCACTGCTGGCCGTATATAACAAATAACACGAACTATGTTGGCCTCCAAGGCGTCAATTGCTGCTGGTTTATCAGTAAAAACAAGTGAATTCACGTGGCCCCACAGGAAATAATCGATAGGTGCCATATCGCACCCTCACGACCATGGAGGTCAACTGGCACGTCCATTTCTCAAAATCAGCTTATCGCCAAATTTTTATTTCAATAAGGCGACGGTTGCCGTGCGTTGTTCAAGCGTGAGTCTATTCACGATGAATTGCCAGAGTACAACTGATAACAAATGTCGAAGGGTGAGCGCAGTCTGATAGCCCGTTTGACAGTTACTGCTTCGGTAAGTGCTATCCTAACAAAAAAACACCGTTCAATGGTTCAAATAGTTTCTAAGCTACATAAATAAACTTAAGGCTACTTTATTTTTGGTCAACGTTCGTTGACAATCGTTCAACAGGAATTATCTTTGTTTGTTGGTTTTAAATAGCTGGAGTACTCCGTATTTACCGTAAGTTATTCAACAAATTTATTGTAATTAATTTAATTGATTACTTTTTGGTAAACAATAACTTTGGTTTTTCCATTCCAGACCTTCATCTAAAATTCATTTTTTAATCTTGTTTCAAATTCGGTTAAGAAATAGGATATGGAACTCTCCTAATTACCCAAATTTCAGAATATCATCTAAAAATCATTTTATAAACTGATTTCCATCGTATAAGAAATATCCAGATTCCATCCTAACTGGCCATATTTCAGAACTTTATCTTAACCTCATTTTAAAATCCGAAATGTGTGAATTTCATTCCAATAGGAAACAAGTATTTTACATTGTTGATTATACTAATCTATTCAAATATATTTATGCAAGCCAAATTTTTAATGCACACCACACAAACTGATTTGGCATAGCACAGTTCTCCAGAGTTCAATTGGCTTAAGAATTTGATCACGCTCATATATTGTTTGGTGACGGTAAACGCAAATTTTTGGGTATATGCCTATAAACTACAATTGTTCAATTTCAGTTTATTGAATGAGGTAACATTCCTAGTTAACAGTTCCTGTTCCATTCCTAGTTGGATTACCAGCTCTAACAAAAGCAACAAAAAGAAAAAATATAAAAAAATCTTAAATATATTTGGTTGCCTCAGCTAGGGCGAACTTCGATTTAAACTTGCGGGGATTTAATCCCGTATGGTATAGTTTGTTAGGCATTGCATTAGTTTCATTTAGCAACATACATATATAATTTGAATTAGACGGAAACCTCAATACTAAGACCGAACGAGAAAAAAACGAATGTCACATTAGAGTAGACAAAAAGCGAATGGAACGGATATCGTTGTATTTGACCCAACAATACAGTTCATTTTCGTAAATACCTTTTATAATAGTTTCATCAAATATAATTTCATCTCAGCCGTTAACGTCGTTTATATTGGACGACGTTTGCCTGACAAAGGCATAACCATTTGATACAATCCATACGTACACATACTATATGATTGATAATTTAATTTTTAATACCTTTCAAACATATCCGTATTTATTCGATAAATAATTCATTATTTAATAATGTTTGCTTCCAATACGGAGTCACAACAAAATCTTGGAAAAAGTGTAAACATTTTAAATGATAGCAAAACCTCACCTATGTATAGATATTATGAAAACTAAAATTTTTTTTTTACTAAAAATAGTTGACCGACCAAACGGCACAGTAGTTAAACCTGCGGCGCGGCGTTTGGATCGGGAGGTACCGGGTTCGAATCCTTATAGGGGCTGGATGTAAAAAAGGGATTTTCATCATCTGATTACGATCGGTGATGAAGACGAATACAACTATGACCTCCTGTTGAGAATGCAGAATCCATGGGCCATTTTTGGCAAAGTTTTTCCAAATTTAAGAAAATCCTTGAAATCTTGGTTTGGTGACGTATATCGGACGCTTTGTGGGAAAAGTTTCGTTCGAGGAGTCGGATAGGCCTAATTTTTTCTTCTAAATACTTAGTATCTTGCATTTTTGTTAGAAATAGGTCATGTTACCAATATACCCTATTTTTAAGGTCAATGTTTCCATTTTGTTTATTTGACCATTTTCTGTATATTAGCGCAAAAGTTGGAAGATTCTCACATCTGTTTTCTTTTTTGGCAAAGAAACAATAGCTTTTGTGTAACAAGATTTCAATTTTTAAAAAACAACAAAGTCTAACACAATTGGGCGTTTTCAGGTCCGCCAACTGTTGGAAACATGTTGAGTAAAAATAATCATATTGCTTTCTGTGCGAATTTTCAATGCGAACTGAAAGCGCCCAATATCAATATGATGTATGTGAAGTGTATGCGTTTCAAGGTATTGATCATGTGTTTATAATTTATAATTAAATTTAGACCCTAGAGATAGTCTATCTACCGTTAATGAACCACCGCTCCCGAAGTAAAAACAAAACGTAAATTAAATAAACAAAACAAAAAAAAATCCGTTAATTAAACACATGTTAAAACAGAAGTTTACGTGGGAAAATATTATTATCGTTTTGGGGGGTTCATCATGATCATGAGATGATGATGATAACGCGGAGAGGGACTCATATTTTTTTTGTAAACATTTTTATGATTTATCTACACGAAAAAAAAATTTTCACTTCGTTTGTAAAGGGGAAAATGAATTTCCATATTCAGTGTTTTTTTTTTATACTTTGGTTGAATAAGAAAAATTATCGGTTTCTTAATTTTTTTTTTGTTTTTTTAAATAATAATGAAATAATGTCTAAAATTAGATGCAACAATTTTTTGTGTTGTCTTAAAGACAATTTTTTTTTTGTTTCAGAAATTCATTAAAAAATATATTTACAAAAAAACAACAAAATAAGAATCTTAAAAAGGCGTTTTCTATTTATAACTTATGACTTTGTCTTATTTTTGCTGTTGTTATATTTTCCGAAATATTTTTCTGGTCCCTAAACCATCCTATATTATATGTATATTTGGTTGAATTGTGCGTTTATCGTTTGGTTTGGATGTTAGGAAGTTATATTAGATTTCACAGGTGTCTACCGAATTTTCTTCGTTCACATAGTAATTTATTTATAGTAATTATGTCACATAATGCATAAATCTGCGTGTGGTATACTAGAACTATTAATCCTTCTTCTTATTATTATAAAGTCATGTATATACTTACATATAAATATATTCTTAAGCCCAAATTTTATGTTGAAATGACAATAAAAAATACTGTCTTACATATATACAGTACATATAATAAAGATTCACAGTTTTGAAGAAGACACATTTATACACATACTATATACATATTGTAATTTAATACGATCTGTTTTAAATTAGTTACGCCATGTTTATAACAAACTGTTTTCTTTTATATAAATAATTTTTAACTGTCTTTTCGACATTTTTATTTACTTACAAACAAAAATTTACTAAATGTATGTATAACTGAATCGACTGTATATGATATATAAATGTAATTTATGTTTATTATAAATTTTTTTTTTATTTTTTCAAAAGACCTCATTAAATTTGGCGGGAATATTTCAAATAAAAAACACTACAACTGGTGAAAGACGCGATTTGAACAAGATGGCGTGCTCGCACGTGAACAAAATGGTGTACAGACAAGACAATACATTATGATTTGTTAATTATATTTATAATTATTGTTATTATTTTATTAATCAAACGAAGCGGTGATTATTTAGTTGCCCATTAATCACCCTGTGATTTATTGAGATTTTTTTTTTTTTTTTCAAAGAAAAACTTTATAGTAGGATAAGAATAAAACAAAGATGCAAAGAAGATGAAAAGGCAAATAAAAAATTTTTGTGTTTTCAGAAAATTTTATTTGTGCGTAAAGGCTGGAGCGTGCGTTCATCGTGACTTTACCATACTAATTGTGTTACATAATAAATTAGAATATTGAACGAATTTATATTCCAGGCTGTACACAAAAAAAAAATAAAAATTGTGTGTTTTGTGTGTGGGACAATTTTTCTTATACATATTCCTCGCGAGACATTAAAATACATAAATTTTTTTTTTTTTTGAAAACATGACAGGCGAGACCTGTTTGTGTACATTTTGATTAAATAAACACCGCACGAACAAACAAAAAAAATAAAAAAAAAGAAATTGTTCGGAGGTTTTTTGTTATTTTCTTAGGAATGAAAATGTATAAGAAACGATTTTGTGTTCAGAAGATCTAAATATTTGGTTTTTCATTTTACTTGATTTCAATTTCCCAAAAACTCGAAGTCAAGACAAAATAAATAAACGATTTATTACTATACTCAATTATTTTTTTGGTCTAGGATTTATTACTGTACACACATTAAAATATACTCACTCGATGGATGGAACAACAACACAAAGCAAGGAAGCATTTATTTATAAACCGAGAGTGTGCTATAAACAAAGGAAGTTATTGCACTGTAATGCGAGTCACATTAGAAATGAATCAGCCAATATTAATGTGAACCCATGTATGGGCAACCGACTTATCTCAAATTAATAACACGAGCAAACATTTTTTTTTAAATTTTATTCCAAATACAACATATAAAAAATATAATTAATAATCTCGTTTTAGACATTATTTTTAAATAACATATTTTGTGTTTAAAAACTAATTAGAATGACAATATTTAATATATAAAGGTTTCTGTGTGCCATCATCAAAATTACGACAACTGGAATTCTGCGTATACATATTGAGCTGCGAATCCAGATTTGTATAAATAAAACTTTATAAAATCCAGACTACATCTATACAGTGATAGGGATGGTTAAATCCCTTTTTTTTTGTTTTGTAACTAAGAATTCATATTACTGCCATTACTCCATTCACCTTCCATACGCCAAACACTAAACAGATAACTTAATTTCTCGTGACCTATTAGGCTGGCCGCTGTACTACATCCCGTACTATTTAAACCGAGTGTTGGATTATTTTGATTTGCCCGCTCTTCTAGATTCAGCAATGATAGTTCCTTATTCGAAAGTATTTTATATAAAAAGTCGATGTACCTGTAACGAATAAAAACAAAAAATATTGGTTTAGATTATTTTGACATTAAAAATTAACATAAAATTTGTTAAGCTGTCAAAGGTGTTGACCTACATTAACATTTATCATTTATTATAAACTGGAGATACAAATGAGTGGAGTAATAAATTTCTATAAATACTTGTGTACATATGTAAGAAACGAATTTTGAGATGGAAACACGTATGGACCCACGTAAGAAATACATTAACAATTTTTTTTTTGTTTTGTATATTTTTTGATTTCATTTGTGTGTTAATGTTATGATTTTTTATGGTACCTAACTAACTTTAAAGTGGTTTTTATTATTTATGACGACAGCCAAATACATTTTATGTTAATAGAATGAAACGGTTATCGATTGTGTTTTACTACTATGTATCTACACCGAAAGCGACTTGCTATGGAATAATTTAGATGAATGGAAATTTATTCGTTGGTGGTGAAAAAAAGTGGTTTTGATGGGAATAAGTACGCGTGAGAGATAAGCACTGTTATTTTAAGTAAGTGATTTCACTTGGAGGTGTTACAATTAAGTAAATTTATTTTGATAAATAAAGTAAGAGTGTTAAAAGTTGTTTCTCCAACTTCCAAACCAAAAGTTCTTTATCTTACTAAATTAAGCCAGACTTTTCAAGAATAACTCGATTAAATTTGGTTGAAATTTCTAGAGATTTGATCTGTTTTGAAATGGTGTCTGTCTGTCAGTAGAACAGTCTGTGTCCTCTACACCAGTGCTTCTCAAACTTTTTCATATTGCGGCCCCCGAAATCAGAGAAATGAAATCCAGCACCCCCAAAAAATTTATTCAATAATAATGAATTTACAGCTAAGCACTTTGCGCATTCTTGTTCAAGGATCTCAAATGTTTCGCGTAGCTTGGACACTATAAATTGTAATTCATATCCGTATTCCGCAATTTAAAAAAATGTTCTACCAACTCAAAATATTCCTTCAGCTTCATCTTAATCCTATTTGTAGGATTAAAGAATTCTTTCACGAAAAAAATGTAGAATTCAAAAAGTTATTAAACATTTTGAAAAACTTGAAAAGATTCGGCATACGGAACTATTAAAAATTGGATGCTTCTGTAAAAACTCCAGTACTAAAAATTTTAACTAGACCTATGAGTGGAGCGAAACAGATAAAGAAATGACTAACTAAGGTTAAAGCTTTTGAGCTGACTATTCTGGAAACCCCGACCCGAATTTACTTGGTTTTTAATTTTAGCGTCAAATGGTTTTTACTTAGGTATAGTATTTAAGACCAAATTTGGATTTAATTCTTCTGAATTATCGAAATATGAAAATTCTGTATTTCCAGAATCATTAAAAAAAAATTAAGGTTTCTTTACAAAATTCAGAGTTAGTAATTTTATATCCAAAATTTGAAATTTTATTTATGACGAGTTTCTTCTCAGTAGATGATAATACAAATTCAGGTAGTGTGCAGCCGCCCAAAAATATAATTGGTTTGTATAAAATATGTACTGTCAGAAAAAGAGAATTTCTGGAAAAGAGAAATTTAATCTTCCTTTTTTAGAGTTTTTGGAACCTGTGTAAGTGTGTACCAAATTTTCTTTAGGATTCACTTTCCAAAATAGTATTAGGTGTAAAATGTAATGAATTTGGTTCTAAAAAATCAGGTCAAATTTCATTTTAATAGATATAATTTCGTAAAATTTTACAACAACGTTTTATGCTGATTTAATTCAGTTTTTAAAAATTAAATGTCGCGGATTTAAATCATATTGAAAAAGAATTAATTTAGCGGATAATAAATTCAAATTAATTGGCGCAATTAGTTCATTTTCCAAATGAATTTAACTTCGCCGTCTTCGAAAGTAGCCCTTTCTACACCATCGCAGAAAATAAAATTTTACTTTGGTTTTCACACGCATCTTTCATTTGTTATTTATGGATTTATTGTTTTTGTTCTCTACAATAGCTATAGATGTCTCATTTGAGTTTTTTTTAGTTTTCAATTGATTTTAAAAATATTTTTTGCAAAAATATTTGGATTACAACAGATTAAAATGAACTCAACGCCTTGAAATGAACTTCAAATGTACAATTACACCTTCATAGCACATTACACCTTCATGGAAAAATACTAAAAAACTCAACAAAACCAATATTGAAAGTTTCTCTTTTATTTGGAGTAAAAACAGTGCTTTTGTTTTAAATTTCTGATGGTTCGACTTTATTCGATTTAATAAATTAAACAAATAACGGTTTTTTTCAAAAGCGAAATGTAAGTTCATTTAGGTGTAAGTTCATAGCGGAGCGGCACAACTTTTCTCTGAGACATTTTTCTTCAGGTCTATAGTTTGGTTAAATTATTTTTGGTAAGCGTTTTCAAATAAATACGTGTCTATAGGTTTTGTACTCCAAATTCAACATTTCACAAAACCCAATCATCCTTTTCAAAATCAAATTCACCTTTATCTAAAAAATAATCATCCCTTTCCAAATCAAATTCCTCTTTATTCAAAATTATTTATCTAAATCAAATTCAACTGTAGACGATATAAAACCAACATAATTGATTTAATTTAATAAATTTACTTTATTTAAATTCTAGATACAAAATTACAAGTTAATATATATAAAATAAATAAACCTTTGCTATATATAATAGGCGAATAAAATTCGCCCTATAATTTATTATAAGTGATCTAAATTCAACTTAAAATTCATTCTCAAATTTACTATATAATGTCTTCTTAACTAAAAATTTACCTATAAATTCTCCCTAAAACGCGCCTTAAACTTCACCATACAACCTAGCCTAAAGTTTATCCTAAAATTCACCCCAAACAAATTTACTTTAAAATTGTTCCTAAAATTACGACAAATTAATTCTAAATGCACTCTTAAAATCAACCTACAAGTTTCTCTAAAATTTTACTTAAAATTCATCCTAAAAGTGAAACCTCGATATAACGGACCCCGATATACCGGACTACGTTCGGATAAACCGGACAAATGTTTATTTTTTTTTTTTAAGAATTACATGACAGAAAAAAAAAAATGCTTATTGTTTCTGGACACCTGCTCATCCATCGGAAAATATTTAATGTAAAACACGGTTTTTACCAAAAAATACAACTTCACTTATCCAACCGATGGACCAACGAAAAATTCTGGCTACCAAACGTATATACCACAAAATCTATATGAAGTGATGGTTGTGTTACCAGATGAATTTGATGAAGAAGACACTAAAGGGCAGCGTACCTTACAAAATTTAAAGAACTTTAACCCTCTAATGCATGAATTTTTAATCATTTTCTATGAAAATTTTGACTTCAACACGTGGTTGTTGAACAAATTTGCATATTACAACAACAAAAACCAAACCGTTATGACGAAAGTACTTTAAAAGAGAATACCTCATGTAAAAACTAAAGAAAAAAAATATTCATGATACCGTAAAGTTAGACAATTCAAGATAACGTAAAGTCCGCCTATAGGCGGAGTTATGCATTAGAGGGTTAACCTAAAATCAGCAATTTTTGATTTTGCGGCAGCCTGGATTGAAATGAAAGTTCATATAATGGCTGGAAGAGATTGCTTAACGATGAAGAAGCCGATATAGATTAAGAAGGGCACCGATTTCAGCAGAATATGTGTCGTAGTGGTTGAAAGTATATTATGAAGGCGATCCGGTATATCATGTAATGACCGAAAGAGAAATAGCGGGTAAGGTAATGGCATTGGAAGATCAGAATGAGAGTGATGATACCGATGAAAAGCAACAATTCGGTCAAACACAAAATTATCAGTTTTAAAATCTCATCTCGACAATTTAGTAGCGTTTATTTTATGAATCCCGTTTTCGGAATTTTAGCGAGTTTTAGAGAAACAGACATCAAAGATGAAATACAAAATTAATAGATTTTTGAACCTGTATCGCTTCACCCTAGCACATCAAAGTCGAGCATCATGTCACCGCAGCAACATACAAGTGTGATAAATATTTCTTTACCCTAGGATGAATAAATGGAAAACATTTAGGAGTTTTTAATTTAGGATTGTTTAATTTAAAATGCAATAAATTTATTTGAAATAAATTTTGTTAATTTGGTCGATTTATTTCAATTTAGAATCACACAGGTATTAATTTTCAAAAAAAAAAATTAAATATTTGTATATAACGGACAATCGGCTATAACGGATTACCCTCGTCCGAATTAGTCATTTATATCGAGGTTCTACATAGCCTTTAATTCAACTTACCCTAAAAATCACCCAAAATTCACAGGAAACTCTCACTAAAATTAACCCCAAACTTCACCCTTAAATTTACCCTAAATGTCGGGAATTTAGAAAGCGAAACCCCTTAGGAGCGTAAATACGGATTTTATCAAATTTAAGAGTTGTAGGGGTTGGAAATTTTAATAGTGGAAACAATTATTTAGGATTTTACAAATTTATTAGTAATAAATATATTAGGTAAATTCAAATTCATTCGTTATTTGGAATTATCGATTTTAGAGATTAACGAATTTTGTACGCAGTTTGGAAAGAAAATAAATTTAGGGAAATTTAGAAGATTAAAATTGCGGGAATATTAAAATTTAATAAAATTTTTGCGAATTTGAGAAGGTAAAAATGGAAAATGGGAGTTTAAAGATCTAAATCTTTAAAGTTAGTATAAACTTATGATAGTTAGTATGAAATTCGTCAAATTTAAGAATCCTGGTATTTAGAGAATGTTTGCAACATATTTGAAATTTAGAATTTGTATTAAGAATTAGTTAATTTAGACATTTAATACTAAATACAATATATTAAATTTAAGATTTTGGACTACCCCAATCAGTCGCGGATTAAGGAAAAGCGGGGTGCCAGGCAAGTTTAGTTTCTCCCCCCACCCTACCGGTACAAACAATTAAGGTTTTACTGGCTCATCATTGAATCGAGAAAAACAATTTTTACGCAGCAGACCAATATCAAAAACTTCAAATAATTTTAATATTTTAAATAATTTCGAAGTAATCTCAAAAATTCTAAATACGAATTATTAGTGAGTCAAATGACTCTGAAATTCTTTGTTTCTAATTTTAATGTGATATTTTCATAAATGATGAATGTGAACTTGGCAGTTTGAATTTGATTTGGGAAAGGATGATTGTGTTTTGTAAAAAGCTGAATTTGGAGTGCAAAACCTATAAAATGGGAGCACCTCGAAATCTCAACGATAAAAATTACAAAAGAAAATCTCAAAAAAACAAAGCCAGAATATCCCATTCAATTTTTAGGCATCTCAACTCACGCAAAGCGGTAGAACGAGAGAGGTGCTTTATTGTAGGATTTGTGCCTAATGGTAAATGTAGATATTATATAGACGTCATTGTTGAGATGCCGTGTAATGCGATTACATCCTGTAATGGGTTTTCTTCTTTTTGTTAAATACGATCAACTACAAGTTGATAACAAAAGGATGCTAGGAGAAGACCAATGCTAACCGGCTTTAAGGAGTTCTCTATTTTAGTATGTGAAGAACTATTAAAAATCACAAATTTTTGAAAACCTTTAATTTCTATTAATATTGAAATTTTAATAAATCGTCTAAGCAGGGGTTTGGCGCGGCAACCCCCATCCTCTCTAAGGTATACAATGATTAAAAATAAATTTTCAAAGATTTTTAAAATTTAAAAACTTAATTTTTTGAGATTAATTTTTTGGGACTTTTTTGTTTGTCAAATCCGAGGAGGGTAATCCATTATAATAAAATTTCCTAAAAAGTCCCACAACATTTCGCGCAAAATGCCTAATTCACCGGTTTGGGTTTTCTTGAGAATTTTTTGGGCAAACAATATGTAGCAAAACGTTATTTTGGAAAGCATTATTTGGGGAAACGACTTTTAAGGAAGCAGTTTTGAGCAAATGTTTTGGATGAAAGATTTTAGGCAAGCGTACCCGACTCGAAGTTGAAGTCTGAACATTTGAGTTTGGCCATCTTTTCAATATGGAGCTTAGAATCTATTCTGGAGATACAAATTCCACGTTTAAGTAATTTAGAAGTATTTTATTGGAGATTACTTTTATTATTGTAAATTCTACGTTTACTACAAAGGCGAAATATATTCAATCTTTAATTTTACCAATTTGTTCAAATCCTATAATTAGATGGAAATTTTACAAATACATATAGTGAAATTATTCATCCAAATTCTAAGACTATTACGTGTCACAATCATGAAACACGTCTCAAACCCTGCCAAAAAAATATTGGGTTCGAGTTCAAGTTCCAGTAGAAACAAATAAAATAAAATAATTGTTTATTTACTTAAAAATTTCCATTCCAGCGGACAAATAAAACAGGTTATTCATAACGAATTTTCTTTTAATTGAATACATTATGGCGTTAAAATTAATTTTAGTGCAGAATGTAGTTTTTTTTTCTTATTGTGATCTCGCTTTATTTATGTTTTTAATATTTTTGAAAAATTAATTTTGAAACCAAACCCCAATATTGATTGGATTCACAAAAATACGAAAACATCGCTGGTTTGAGTTTAGGATTGCCACACGTCCTAATTTCGATATAGGACCGTCCTACAATCACAAGTAGGACATTCAAGTGCAAAAGAACTTTAATATCCTACTTGCAGCATTTAATAAACTTTTGTTTAGTTTTTTTTTTGAAACTGGAAAATTGTTTGTGTTCATCAACGCATCAATTAAAACATTGCTTAAGCATTCAAAAATGTTTAACAATGTTGTAACTGAATTTAAAGGATTATAAAATGAAAGAACACCTTGGTAGAAATATTTTTAATTGGCAAATTTTTTATTAAGGACTATCTCGTCGAAGAAATCAAAGTTACCACAGTTTAGGTAGGATATCCAATATCGATTATCGAGTACCCGGGTTCTCGGATATTTTGGTTCTTTTTCGAAAATTTGACTTGAACTAATTCGTTTTTTTAATATGTATTAAATAAGATTTCTCACTTCTACTGGATAGTTGATGTGATTTTCCGTTTGATTACAAGTAGGAGGAGTACTCTGCCACGTTGCTTGGAGTATACTGTTGTTCAGCAGCTCCAATTGAACATCAAGTTGTGCCGGAGTTGTAATTGGTACTTGTAATTTAGTATTGTCTTCGACTATTTTCCGGAAGAGATCCCAGTTTTTTTTATTATTTGTTAACCTAGGCAATATGATGTTAAAGTTAGCAATCTTTGTGAGCCTAAAATATTTAAAATTAGCCCTGTCAGATCATTTATAACTGGAATAAATCATAAATAGGGTTGCTTTCCAGCAAACAATTTTTACTTTACGCAGCGATGAATGTTTTGCATATAGAACCGACCCGGAGTATCAATCACAAGAATTTAAACTAAATAAAAATATATTAAAGATAGAGACTACTGGCATTAGTTTGGTTTGACAATTTCCGCTTGACGTTATGCATCTCGTCGACCTCGGTGTCACAAAAAAAAAAAATTAACAGCATGTTCAAAAGGAAAATTTAAATGGACATTTTATATTGAATGCATAATAAGATAATTTCGGAATTTTCTAGAGCCCCGCTAACTCTAGATGATTTAACATCTCGATGATCTCGCTCGGTGTAAAGCAATCGAATTCACAGCAAATGAACAGAAAAACTAAAAACTGAATTTTTAAATGCTTTTTAAAAATGATTTTGTTGCTTTAGCTGTTCTGAAATTTATAGTACAAAGTAGCTGTGAAAAAGTACATCCTCGATGGCCTAAAGTAACGCTACATGTTACCTGAATAAGAAGTAATTTTGATAAAGCTTGAAGTAGTTATGAATAAATGCGGCCAACGACGACCTGAAGTAGCGCTGCTGATCCATTGACTAAGAAGTTATTTTGATAAAATTTTGATAAAGCCTGAAGATGTGCTGAAAATGCGCGGAACAAAAGTTCATTAAACACGATTTGTCCTACTCTAGCATATTTGTTTATTCATTTAAAATGAGACAATTGCTTTCTATTAATGAACTGCTGATTTTGTTCTCTACATCCTATATATCACTGGAGCAAGATGGCATTCATTCAGGCCAGAAGCGGCTGCATTTTCAGGCATCCTCGATTATCAGGGATAGTATTAAAAGTTGAATACAACATACTTTGACAAAAACTCTTAAAAATTATGTATTTCATAGTTGTATAGGTTCTAAAAATAAACTTGTCTCTACAAATACTGCAAATTTTTGAAGAAGTTGTAGTAAATCCTGCTATTTTTGTAAATATTTTTTTTAGAAATTTTAGGTTTAAAATTTGTTTTATACTTGTGAAATTAAAAATTATTCTGCAACAAGTTCGAATCATGTACATGCAATTTGACTTACAAGTTGACTTAATTTGTCAAGTTATCCTAAGTCTGCGGACCAATATATAGTCGGGTAAATTGTTCTTTTACTTACTTTTTAACAGTATACACGGTAAATTCAAATACTGTTCTAAAGTTTCAGAGATTTTTGGAAAATATTGTTAATTCACTTAATCCATTGCTATTTACGAACAAACCTCAAAACATGTGACTGATCTATCTATCAATATTCCATGTATTCGTTTTGTTCCTACAGATAATGGAAGATTCGAGCGGGAATAGGTATGTATCATTCAATATTCAAAATAAGCATACCAACATCAAAAATACACAAAATTTTACTTTCGTCATCTCGGCCCGCGTGCACCTCATTAAGGAATATTTATTTAGTCGAAGATGTCGAAAATTTTCTTTTTTATCGAATACCCAAATAAATCAAGAAGAGGTTTAGAATCAGACCTTATTTGTTATTTTCAAAATGTCAGAGGAATGTCATCTAATTTGACAAGTTACATTTAAATGCTTACAACAAATATTTCTTTAATAAAGAGAACGAGATTAATCCTAATCCAAATAGGTGAGGTACGTTTGGTAAGACTAACGAAGAACGACCGGTTTCCGTCTACATACAAAGCATTTCCCTTTCAAAAACCTTAAATCAAATATGCAGAATCTTTACGAATTATTTCCTTGATTTTTTCAAAGTGTTTATAAATTGGATGATGCAGTATTTAGATGCAGTGTTCAACAAATCAATTTTGTGGATAAGAACAACAATTATCTAAATATTGAATTGCCGATAATCTCACCGAGTGATATTATTTCTGCATTGGAGTGTTTCAAAGGCTGTAGTACTGACGGAATACCAACAAGCTTTTTAAAAGACTTTAGCTCGCTATTGGCTTACCTGTTTAATGCGGGCCAAATGTCTACTACAATCAATCCAATAATATCGTACGCGCAAGCTGTTAGAGGTAATTATCTTAATTCAACCCTAAATGACGACCAGGAATTTATAAAGTGATTAATACCCTCAACGATTCAATGAAAATCTTTTTGCAAATGATGGAGACCAATATGAGTCTCATGCTCCAAAACATGACTACCTTCTTGCAGCTCCTAATCAAAAACTAAAACAGAATGAACTTAAATTAGCGGTTTGGAACGCCAATGGGCTAGTGCAACGTAAACTAGTCGTAAATTAGTATCTCAAAATCAAAGGATACACTTTTTATGATACTATGCATACTGGCGAAAAATAACATGGAGAACTGCTATTCTTATAGATAAGAACAGAATAAGTTATTATGAACTCCAAAAATACAATGAGGAGCAAATACATAGGGTGCGGCATCTTTTGGTTCGTTTTTGAACTAGCGGTTATTTCACCGCTCATAGCTCTAATCTTATGTGTCAAGTGACAGAAATTCAGTATTATATTTCTGGTGAATGAAAAGAAGTCAATATACGCTTGATCAATATTAGGAAATATTGAGAGTCAGTTGCCCAAACTTGCCGAAAATTTCGTACAAAATTCGGTAGAAATGCAGATCCAACTGAGAACATTGTGAGGAAATTTGTGAAGAAATTCGTTCAACTCACATGTTAATAGACAATACACAAGTTTCGCCGTTCAGCAGACAACCGAACACCTCAACCCGCCATCGTTCACAAGAATTGAACATCTCTATCGCTGATGTTCAATTCTTGTGAACGATGGCGGGTTGAGGTGTTCGGTTGTCTTGTGAAGAATTTTACACAAAGACCTCGGTATAAAGGCGTACAATGTCCAGTTGGTTCAAGAATTGAAAGCAGTTGGCCATCCAATGCATTTTCGCTTCGTTGAATGGACGATAAAATGAGCGACGAAGCTCATTTTCACCTCGGTGATTATGTGAACAAGGAAAATTGCCCTATTTGGGGCACAGAAAATCCACACGTGACAATTGAGAAGCCAATGCTCCCTAAACGAGTGATTGCTTGTTTGTCGTGAGATATGGTCCAAAGTCATCGTAGGGGTATATTTCTTCTGGCCGATATTTGGTTTCAACAGAACGGCACCACTGCCTACACAGCCAACGATACAATCGACATTTTGCGCCGTACCTTCGAAAATCGCATTCTCAGCCGAAATGGCGATGTCAACTGGCCGCCTAGGAGCTGCGATTTGGCTCTGTTGGACTCGTTTTTGTGGGGAGCCGTCAAGTACAAATGTTGAGCTAATCATACAGAGACGATGAGAAATGTGCTGAATTGAAAATGTACTGAAAAATTGAGTCGACAGAATGGGATACTGCAAATCTAGCCGAGGCAGTCATTTGAATGGAATAGTATTCCATTCTTAATCTAAAGGTATTGCATTTTTAAAGCGAAGTAAAAGTTGCCGCACCCGATATTAGCAACTAGTATCTGTCTGGAGGAATGGATAGAAAAATGCAGCTTATCTGCAGTTTATTGTCCATTGAAACATTCAGTTAAAAAACATCAGTTTGCAAATTACTTCAAAACTCTGGGAGATAAGTTCCTTGCGGGCGGTGACTAGAACGCCAAACGTATCCAGTGTGGTTCAAGAGTAATGTCTTCGATATTGGAGATTTTCGGTATCCCCCGAACTTAGCTTGGAGTTCAATTAAGCGTAGCACTGAGTAATGTACATTTGCGGAATTGAATATTGGCATCAAAGCTCTGGTATGAAATTAATTGAGATTCTTAGTGATTTTTTATTTTTTTGAGATTATTGTCATTTCATTTTGTTTGCAACCATTTTTATGCATTTAATCTAAAATTTTTTTTTGATCATCAATTATCGATCGGCCCTAGTTTTCTAAAATAAAACAAACTCAACCTAATAAGTAAAGTTGTTGTTGGAGCAATAATTTTCATATTGAATATTAAACCGTCACAATCATAAGAGACAAATCTTTACTCCTATATTGCTAAAACAAGGTTTTGAATGATCAAAGAAATACAAGTAACATCATATCCTCTCATATAATATTCTCGTTTGCATGCATAATTCAAATTGCTTTTTTCTCCATTTAAACAGCGAATCTAAATTTTTGCATATGCATCCATTGCATTCTTGGACCAGCTGCCTCTGATTATTAAACCACTTCAAAATGGAATTGAACATAAACCGACCAATCTTGGTGTAGAATGGTTCTTCGCTAATCTCTCAGATTTTTAATATGTGACCAACTCTTATGTGCCCGTCCCGGTGGCACAGTGGTTAGCATGCTTGCTTTAAGCTCCGGAGGTCCCGGGTTCGATCTCGGCGGGTGATGAAAAAATCACGGCTGGTTAATGTTGGATCAATGAATTAATCACTCATTATCCGTTAAAAAAAAATGATTACGAAACTTCAAATGAAGCGGCCAAATCCCTCCATGGGATGTAGCGCCAGCGAAAAAAAAAAAAAAAAAAACTCTTATAAAAAAACAATTTAATTTTAATTATTTTCGAACAATTTTTGTTTACAGCTCTGCATTTAAAATCCATTGATCGCGAATAAAGTGGTCTTGCAATTTTTTTAAATCAATAAATCTAATGCTGTGTCCACTGTGTCCAACGTCCATATTTTTGACTAAATTTAGTGCGTTTTTTTATTCGCTATCCGCAGCCGCTATCGAGAGCCGTCATATAAAAATAGCTCCCGATAACGGCTCCATATAAATAGGTAGAGCTAAATATTTTTTATATCACGTTTTCACTAAGGAATTGAATTAAAAATTATAGCTTGACGTTAAGTAAATTTAATTTACCAATAAATAGCACGTCAAATTTAAGGGAGCGAATAAAAAAACGCAGCAATTGTTGATTTTTCTAAATTGTTGACTAGTTCGTACCAGTCGCTTATAGATGGCATATGGGTTAATAAGACAAGCTGTGCCTGACTTTTCGTTATTCTAAATTCCGACTTTTGAAACGTCAACCGAATGTTATTGCTATTTGACGGAAATAACAGGAATAACACTTGAATTTTCGTTCCTTTTCATTTTGGCTCGCGCGCTAGTTGATTTGCCATGTTAATTTTCTAAAATGAATGAAAATTATTTCGAATTGAAAAAACCCTTTTACGGAAAGAGTGAAACTAATTTCGAGTGGAATGAAACTTTTTCCAAATTAAATGAAACCAAATTAAATAAATTTAAAAGCAAAAATTGTATCAGTAAAATTTATAAAATATAACAGTAGTTAAATAGTTAAATAAAAAAACGTACTGGTTATCTTGTAACATCAGGCAGTGTTATCTTCGTGTCTAAGATTAAATTGGCTCAATCTGATGCTGTGATTGTTTCAATTCTATATTTGATTACGGCTTCTAGATTCGGGTTTCCTTTAGTACTTAACAAGTTTCTTGCAGCTCCTTCGACGTAATTTGCAAACGCCGTGTCCTATCGCATTTGCCAATTAAAGGTTAACTAATTAAAATGGTTTTAAATTGGAAAAAAATAATTGAACCTGCAAAAGTAGAGAGTACGGTTACAGAAGAAGACACTTCTTTGGCTCTGTGCTGCTTCAAAAAAGTCATTCACCTATAGGTGCCCTTATCATAATTTCCGTTGCAAAACAATTTTTATACGATTTCAAAAATTTCGGATTGCCAAACACGATACCTTTCTACCATTTATGCGTTAGTCGGAAAAATACCGCCAGCACATTAAGACGAACATTGTTTCGATTGCTTTGCCCCTTAAAATTGTCCTTCGGTTGCTACCTGAACCGTATTTTAATTTTCTTGAGTGACCAAAAATGAGTCGATTAAAAGTTAAACATGTTGATTCAAAATATAGCTAAACACAAAATAAAAAACCAAACTACACTCGAACCAAAACTAACCTTAAAGTAACACGTCACTCACACAGTTCGGGTTCATAAAATTCTTTATGAGCTCCTAACTGAATACACAGAATTTGTAGGTGCTTCACGTGCCATTCAATATTATTTTATGATAAATATTTATCTGTTTATTTTGTCATAAAATTATCCAGGTAAAGGATTTTACCTAAGCAGCGCAAGCCCGTTTAAATGTTCCTTCCTCGGTTTTATCGATTCCTAAGGAACATAGAAAAGATCGTCTCAAAAACCAAAGTACATCAATTTATTGCGCACCATGAGATAATCTAATTTAGAGGGCGCGATCTAAGGTAGTGTTGAAAGAACCACAGCTACACAGCTACTCAAATCTCTCAATTCTCTTAATTTTAATAATTTCATTAATGAGTGTTTTATTTAACAAATATTAAAACAAATTTTAGTGATTTATGTACTTATTGGTTTTAAATTTATTTAATTTGGTTTCATTTATTTCGGGAAAGTTTCAATCAATTCAAAAAACGTTTATTTTAATTCGGAACAAGTTTCATTCATTTGAGAAATAGATTCGCTTATAGATTAATGATTGTAGGTTGTACTCTTGATTCGGAACACAATCACAGAGATCTCAATGGAATGTTATTTGCATAAATCTGGTAAGTTCCTTCACCCTAAAATTGTTCATTTGCTAAGCTTGCCCCACCATTTAAAAAGTTCATTGGCGGACATCCAACAAAAATTATTTTGTTCAATTTAAAATTCATTGTATGTTACAAATTATTAGAAATTGAAATAAAGAAAAATCTTTGTAATGCACACCAGCTTAACGAAATTTTTACTGTAACGAAATTTTCATTCGTTAAAATGGAAATTTTGATACGGAACAGTACTATGGCCAACCAAATGATTTATAAGCAAGTAAACTAAGAAATTTTTACATTTTCATAAATTTATTGCAATATAGCGAATTAATGTTTCCGGCAGGGCTACGGGTCGGTAAAATATTTCTTCGACTCCAACTCCGACTCCGATATATTAAAAATTGACTATGCGTCTGCGACTCCAACTTCTACATGTAATCAAAATATTATAAAATTCATAGGGCTGCTTGTATTTAATTAGAACATATAACAAAAATTTCGGTTGATTTTTAACCACTCTAGCCATCAAAAAATTGAATCCTATTTGTAATTCGAAGTCATTTCGATTTCTTATGGTCATCTAGAAATTTTTCGTATTCATGTTTTTCTTCTAGTTTTCTTTACGGCTGGCCACTATGACTGTGAGCTTTTCGGTAATATCTAAAAATCATTTGAAACCATTGCCAAATTACGTAGCGCCAGTTTGCCTTTATTTTGTTGATCATCACTTAATAATATTCTAACCTTGGAGTCGATATAATTTCTAGCCAATACCATCTTGTTATCAAGTAGAAACATTTTTCTATGTGTTAATGTTGATTTTATTTCTTTTGGGAAGATATTTGAGTTTTTTTCCTATAAGTGAAACATACGCACATTCTTTATAAAATTGGTCGGGGGTCAAATATACTGATTGGAGTCTTTTTGTAAATAAGGTATGGTATGCTTTACGAAAGAAAGAAAAATATAAAATGCGGAGTCGAAGTCGGTCAGTATTTTTCCAACTCCGACTCCGCTAAAAGAGTCCGATTGCTCGACTCCAACCCGCGACTCCGCAACCCTGGTTTCCGATCACTTTGGCTTCGTTATGACGAGATTTCACTTTCTTAATTAATCTTGATCAAAGAATTATATATAGGTATGTACTATCAAAATTCTACTGCGTAAAATCTAAATTTTAAAATTTTAATTCTGGCTTACGAAATTTTATCATCTACAGCTTTTGTAGAATTACAGAATGTTCTAACAAATTTTAGAATTTTGTATCGCTGCATCGCTGGAATTTCGTAGTTCAACTTAGTTTTAAAATTAAATTTTGTAATGGGTCAGCCACCCCGATGGCACAGTGGTTAGCATACTTGCTTTACGCTCCGGAGGGCCCGGGGTCGATTCCCGGTGGGTGATGAAAAAATCACGGCTGATTAATGTGTATAGGATCAATGAATTAATCACTCATTATCCGTTAACCAAATGATTACGAAACTTCAAAATGAAGCGGCCAAATCCGTCTATGGGATGTAGCGCCAGCGAAAAAAAAAATGGGTTAGTTCAAAAATATAATTTAAACAGGAAACTTCACGAGTTTTGTTTATTCTTTATCGAATCGGGACATTTCAAATTGAAAAGGTATTTCATGATAAATATTGATAATATGAGTACGCAAACTCTACGTAACATACAATCAACATTTAGTTAAAAATCTAGACACAATTTTAGTTCCTGTAAGTGCACAAATAATCAGTATAACTTCCGAAATCAATTGAATGATGGAAACTTCTTTCAGAGGAGAACTGTCCTCCACAAAGGAGGACGGGTGGCAAGCCTAATATGTATGTATAAAAAAAATATTCAGAATGGATAGCACGTAAGTTAGAAAATACGAACAACGGAGTTTCCACTTTCGAGGGTTGCTTACGAAGTAGCTGACATCTGGTGAATAAAATATTAACCCAATTTAAATACAAACAACAAAGCAAAGCGGATCTAAACAGTAAAATAATCAATTATGAAAATTCTCGAAAATTCTCCAAGAACCTACTGGTTTCAAAAATCGTGGACACATATTTATCGCATTCGTTTTACTTGAGTACAGCTCCGTATAGGACGATTGTGAAATAAATAATTTCGGTCCTCACTATCAATATGCAAATCAATTATAAAGAAAGCCATAATATGCTAAACAGGCGCTTACCAAGATAACAAAACAAAACAAAAAAAAGTATTATTCTGACAGATTTGGTAACTGCGATTAAAATGTTAAAACCATAATCCTATTTTAAAAGTCAAGGAAATCCCAATAAAAACCTTAAAACGCGTATATGGTTAACACATGGTTCATTTCGCTGATGATAAATTTATCCTTGAGGAGCGGTACAACAAAACACATTTTTGCAATATGTTCAATGAAAGTGTGAAGGCGCCTCGAAGATCCGTGTACGGATTTTCCCCGAAATCATAAAACAATCGTATTTTTATAAAAATAGAAATTATTTCTTTATTGTCTGTCCTTAAGGATATTCCAACATTTTATGATGGGTATTGTGAGAATTTTTTATCTTTTAACAAATGTGGTGGGGGAGGGAATATGTTTTATTTTTGGATGGTTTTCCCCAAAAATAAAACGGCAAAGGTGTTAGTTACACTTAAAAACAAATTTCCGTTAAATTACTTTATACGATGTGTTTTTATCGATATAGCGCCACTCGGATGCAAATTCGAAACGTAATGTTCCGTTTTATTTTTATTTTTTTTTTCTGGTATGCACTCTGTGTGAAAAATCCCACGAAAGTTAAGATTATCAGAGAACATCTGCGTCCAAAGAAAATATATTTTGTAAGTACATCGTTTTAATAATAACAAGACGCACACACAAGAGTAAATAAAATCAAATATCTTTAAGAAAAAATAATTCTTAATTGTATTTTATTGTTGTTGTAAGAAGAATCTTAAAATATCATTAAGATTATAAATTTTTTTGTTTTTTGTTTTTATTGTAGTTTTTGAATTTCAATCGACGCGCGGGAAAACGACGAAAAGGGGGAAAATATATGAGATGAAAAATGCGCGCGCGAGATGAATATAATTTCAGTTAATTTTACTTGATCATCATTATATTGATTCAGTTTAATGAGATTTTTATGAGATTATAATGTACAAATGGATGAACGCTATTGGATGTTGTTTTGTTTCGTATTTTATGTATAGCAAAATTCGGAAGTTATGTAATACGTTCAAGTGGTGTGGGTGGATTAAACTATAAGAATTCTTGTTTTATGAGATCATTTATTTAGCTTTGAAAATAATATCGTTAGAATTCGAATTACAAAAATGTTCGCAAATAGGTACCTATAATTAAATTGGGAACCGTAGATACGTGTCAAAAAACAAAAAAAAAGATAAAAAGGGTGGACCGGCCTTTATTGCGAATTACACTAATTACAGGTATAAACAATATCGCGCACCCTTACATAAAATATTATACTACTGGAAATACCATATAGTCCCCGATTAGCAGCATATAGTAATAAAATTTAGTTTTTGGGATTTTCCCCCGATTATTATAATTAATCGTAAAATATGTTTTAGAAAAACTCACCTTGATGCTAATTTTAACGTTTGTATTTTACTTAATTTATCACTAGGTAATGTTGGAATGATTTTTCGCAATGATGCAAATGCCTCATTTAAACTTTGCGTCCGTTGTCGTTCACGTACATTGGCCATAACACGTTGTGATTGTAAATCATCAAAACTAATTTCCTTTGAAGTTTTTCGTCGTACTTTGGCCGCCTTTTTAGTACTTGTACTACTGTCACTACTGTTACTAGTTGTACTGTTTGCCTTTTTCGATTTTTTTGACGTTCTCGTTTTTTTGCCTTTGTACACCGCACTTGTGACCGCCACATTTGTATCCAATTTATCCAAAATGGTGGTTGGTGTAATGGTGGCGGGTAATTCATCGTTCGACATAACTAGCTCATCTTCAAGCGTCACTATCGATTGTGGTGAATATGTTTGATTTATATTCGGCTGATCATAATAGTGTGGTGAGTATATTTGTTGGGCACTCGGTTGCTGCATTGGCATATGTTGAACCATTTGTTGAACATGTGGATGTGACATATTATTCCAATCGTTTTCATTGTAATAATCCATTTCGTTACCGGGTCGTATCCTTGATGTGTACACACACGAATCATTGTAAAATTTAAATAATTTCGATGTATGATTGTGATGAGGATGAGGATCATATCCGTCTGTGTAGTGATCCCCAGTTTCATACATTTCACTATATTCACGTTTTCTTGCAAGCGAATTTAATTCACTAGAATTTGGCAAAATTGCAACACCATTAATTTGTAGTATATCACTTCGCGGTATATTTAAATTACTACCGTCATAAAATGGTTGGTCAATACTATTATTATCATCACTATTATCACTAACATTATTATGGTTGTTGTTATTATTATTGTTACACATTTCTAATTTTGTTGTAATTTGTAATTTTTCAAGTTTTATAAAATTTGGAATGTTATCACAACTACTGCTATTTAAATGCTCTTTTTTCGTGCTTATATCTAAAATTAATTTTGGCGATTTACGATCGGACATTTTGTTGTTTATATCACTTTGGTAAATTTCTACAAAAAAAAAAAACAAAACACAACACAATATATCTCTATACAAGCATAAAGCTTGTTCAAATTATTCTAAACTGTTTTTCTTAAATTTCACGATCACTTATATCCTTACGGTGTTACGTCTTAATTAAAACTAAACTCTGAAAAACTTTTTTACATGATCTTGTTTATTGTTTTTTTGTTTTTTTTTTGATGGTTTTTCGTGAAAAATGATCTTCGGGATGTTATTTTTGTTTGTTAAAAAAATTGAGAGAAAATATCGTTTTCTTAAAAACAAGGCGAAATGGAAAAATTAAAAATTTGGTTTAACTTCAATTATAATGAACGACAGATTTATTATTCAATACGATCTTTCAACGTTTCTTTTTAATTTTCATCTCGTTTAGGGGTCTCTCAAAATAAATAATAAAAAATAGGTGATAAAGAAGATGAAGAATATTTTTTTTTTTTGTTTGTAACGTTAAGAAAATGAAATTTTAACTCCGCCTCATTTTTTTTGTGATGATATCAATAAAAGTGATTTTTTTAGTTGTGTTTGGAGGAAGATAATGTACCAGTATTTTGTTTGATTTGATTGTTTATTAAAACATGATAATTTGGAATGAAATTTAATTCAATTTATTTATTATTCAAACTTTAATGCAACTGTTGGGTGGAGCTTATTTAAACCCCTAAATGTTTGCAATATTATGATCTTCTATTACTAAGAAGATGGCACTACCGGTCGAAATAAATTTTATTGCAAAATTGGTTTTATTCCGTGCTAAATATAGTCGGTTCAAAAAGTATCAAATATTTTGTATCGTGAAATTCAGTAATCTAATCTTATCTTATTTAATTTTTATGTAAAGTAATTATTATTAAGCACTTCATTGGAGTAAAATCTTTGTAAGTTTTTATTATACATCTTAGAGAAAGTTACTTTATTTGATGCGATTAAATGCCACAGGTAGGTACAGTTAAAAAATGGTTACACCAAACCTTTAACTACTAAACGAAAGATGTCAATAATGTTCTAAGATGGTATATATAGAGCGATAATGATAGGTAGGTACGTACGTATAGAGCGCTTATCATTCTTTCTTGAGGAAAACCGAAGAATATAAGATAGTTTACGATGTTTTTTATTATTGTATAGAATTCTTGTCGAATGTTTGTATAATTCGTTAATCTGTCACAAGACGGTTACTGCGCAGAGTTGAAGAATTTCTGAAGGCTACACTTTGAGGAAGCTGTAACTTTGGGGTTAAAACAATATTTATGTTAATTAAACGTATTTTATTTTAACTTCCAAAAATCTATCGTATTTTTTTGCATGGCGTCCCTTGTTTTCCATTGCTGGTAGCCGGTTCATCTGTTGTTTGTTCTTTTGTTGTCGGTCCCACCTTCGCCATTGCATGACTTTGATCTGTTGGTATCGGTGTACTGGTTGTCGGCAGATAAGCTGGCTTAAGGCTTAAGGGGATCAATTGTGACGTTCACTTCGCGATTGGGCAGTCGCACGCGAAAATATTTTGGCGTTCGTGCGAGCACCTCGAATGGTCCATTTTACGGATGCGTCAGGCTCGGGCGACCATAATCATCTCACAGAAATACGTGGGTCGCTGTATGCAAATTTCCATGCACGAATACTTTTGGACTGCCGTGCCACGCTGTTGCTGTTGGACGAATGTTGCTCATTGCATTTCTTAGGTCGATGAATGTTTGTGTCGTTGTCTTCTTTGATGGCTGCTCGTCGAAAAATTCCTTGGAATTCGAAGCGTTGTACCGAAAACGAGTTCGGCCGCTGTTGCATTCAAATCCTCTTTATACGTTGAGCGAAGGCCGAGAAGAATTGTTGATAAATGCGTCATCCATTACTCAGTGTTGTGGCAGAAAATTGCTGCCTTCAGCGTGCGTTGCCATCTTTCGGTGAGTCCAATTGCCTGTGCATGATACGCCGTTATCCTGTAATGTCGAGTTCCCAGAGTTCTCTTCAGCTCGTCGCAACGGGACGGCTCAAACTGAGGACCATGATCGGTAGTGATTGCTTTTGGCGCACCATATTCTGCTATCCATCCCGATATGAGGGCGCTTGCGAGTGGTGGTGCTGCCATTCGGGAATTGGATCGCTTCTGGCCACCGTGTGAAACGGTCTCCCAGCTGATAAAATGAAACCAAAGTTTCTAAAAATCCGTTTGGTTATTTTAAAACGTTTTGCCTTAAATAATATTTTTTAGTTTTTCGAAAACGTTTTTAATTACATATGTTCAAAAAAACTCGAAGAGAACCAAAAATTTTGCCGTTTTGAAACGTTTTAAATGTGTTTTGGAAAACGTTTCAAAAACCCTTTTTCATATCATCAGTGATGAAGTGTTAAAAAGTTTGTTAAATATTTAGTTATTTCTCAAATTTCAGTAAGACTGGTCGAAATGTCGAATATTAAAGGCTTGAAAAGTGTAAAAAAATAAAAACGTGTATAAAATTTATTAAATTGAAAGCATTATTAAAACTGTATAGTGGTAGTGAACTTTACTTTTGAAAATTATTATAACGGTACCTATTCTATAATAGTGTTTATTATAACGGTGTTTCTTTTAGTCTCTAATAATATATTTTAACGGTGTTTCGGTGGCAATTAAAAGCGTGGGTGAGTATACATATAAGTATGATGTCTTTTATTTTTGTTAATATCAATTGCTCTCTCTCTCTATTAGGAAAATGTGTAGATATTTACGTATGTACGACGTTAGAAAAAATATATTACATAATGGCGGCAGGCTACATTTTTTCTCGGCATTATAATCGATGAAATCATTTTTACAATATTAAATTCGAGTTGAAACGAAACCATTTAAAACAAATTATAATCAAACTGTTTAAGAACTAATCCATTACACTTTTAGTGTATTACTAAAAATTACTATAAAATACATCAGTTTGGTCATTGTACGTTAGGCTTTCATTATTCACAACATTCACGATTAAACCCGAGAACGTTTAAAAGAAAAGTTTTAAATATCTTAAATAATGATTTTAATCCTAGTTCTTCACGGTAGTCATTGGAAGTAACAATTACTAATACTAACCAAATCAGTTATCCTTTAAATATTGAAAATGTTGATTCAAACAGTGATAATTCACAGGTGGACCCTGGCGAATGTAATGTAGAAGCTTCTCAATTTAAATTATCTCATCAAAGTGAATTTTTAAGTGAAGGATTTGCTGAAGTTTTATCTAATTCTGAACCTGAACTACACCGGAAAATACGATAATAGAAAATGCAGATATTGAAGGTATTAAATCTCCTGAAATAACTTTTGAAGAAAATCTGCAACAATGGGCTCTTTATTGCGCTCAATAATTTATTGAAATTATTAAAGAGCAATGGTCATAATAGTCTTCCAATGGACGCTCTAACTGTACTACGAACCGAAAAAAGAATTGGATCAATTACCAACCTGGAACCGGAAGCTTATTGGCATCACGGCTTACAAAATGCTTTAAATTCATTTAAACTTCTGGATTGTCCAGAGCAAATTATACTTTATTTTAATATTGATGGCCTACCCATAAGTAATAGCTCAAATAATCAATTCTGGCCTATTTTAGGAAGAGATCCAGATATATCTAATAAACCATTTGTTGTAGGTGTTTATAAGGGTTCATCTAAACCATCTAATGTAAATGAATACCTTAATGAATTTGTCACCGAACTAAATTTTTTATTACTTAACGGAATTACAAAGGATGACAAGGCATATTTCCTAAAAATTGAAAGTTTCATTTGCGATGCTCCTGCCAAGGTTTTTATTAAATGCATAAAGTCGCACAATGGTTATTTTTCGTGTGGTTATTGTTCTACTGAAGGCAAATATTTTCTTACCCATCATCAAATAGGCTTTTCAACTAAAATGGATGCTTTAAGAACCGACAATTCTTTTAGATGTAGAACACAAGAGGAACATCACACTGGCGATTCTGTCCTGGAAACTTTGCCCATTGATATGGTTAAACAATCCCCATTGGATTATATGCACTTAATATGTCTTGGAGTTGTAAAAAAATTGATATTGTTTTGGATAAGAGAACGTAATTTTTATACTAAGTTGTCTGCAAACGAAATTGAAAGAATATCCAATCGCCTTCTTTCCTACTCCTCAACTCAACCATCAGAATTTAACCGTAAATGTAGGTCTCTAACAGATATTCACTTTTGGAAGGCAACGGAATTTAGAGCATTTATATTGTATGCATCACCTGTAGCTCTCTGTGGTATTTTAAAACGTGACGTGTATGAACACTTTATGTCTCTTCATTGTGCCACAGTAATTCTTTCTACCAATCGTTTTGAAAAAAATTTTAATTTAGCCAAAACAATTTTAGAAAATTTTGTTCGTCAATGTGCATTGATTTATGGTGCAGATAGTATCAGTTATAATGTACATAGTTTGTTTTATTTATACATACATTTTATTATATATCAATTTTAGCGCTTCCCATTTGAAGAGAAACTTGGAGCTGTAAAACGGTTATTAACCCTTTGACTCGTCATTTATTTTGAAACGCTTGTTGTTTTGCTTAAGTATCTGAGTAATTCTGAAATTTTATAATATTTTTCGCGCTAAGTAACCTTTTTTGGTAGCTTAAGACTAAGAGCCAACAAAGTAACACTTAAAAAATTCATTATTAGTGTATTGAATCCCAAAAAATATGTTTAAAGTCTATGTACACAATTGTGTACAGTACGAGTCAATGCGTTAAGATCCGGATATAAACCACTAGAGCAATTAGCAAATCGCATAATCGAGCAGACTAAATCTTCACATTATATTCAGAAACAACAAAAAAAAAACATTATTAATGTTTGTAGAGAATTTGCTGAACACCTTGAAAAAATATTCCAGCCACATCAAGATGAAACATTAGAAGCCGAGATAATATCTGAACAAGCTGTGCAAGAAAGTAAAGAAATCCTACCGACAACACCAAAAGAAGTCGCGTGTGAGATAAAAGCTAATATGAAAAAAGCTCCTGGCTACGATCTTATTACTGCAGAAATCTTAAAAGAACTGCCAAGCAAAGCTTTGGTGAAGCTCACCAATCTTATAAATGCAGCATTTAGAATCAAATATATACCAAGCTTGTGGAAAATTGCAGAAATAATCATGATCCCAAAATCTGGGAAACCACCACACATAAGCTCATCTTATAGGTCAATTTCGCTATTGCCACTCATGTCCAAACTCTTTGATAAGCTTCTGGTAAAAAGGTTAAATCCGATTATCGAGAGTAAAAACTTAATCACAAATCATCAGTTCGGTTTTCGTAACCAACACTCAACAATTGATCAAGTTCACCGAATAACCAGTATAATTGAGAAAGCACTAGAGGAGAAAAAAATCTGTTCAACAATATTTCTAGACGTTGCCCAAGTATTTGATAGAGTGTGGCATGAAGGACTTAACCATAAATTAAGAAATCTTCTACCAATCCAATTTTCTAATATACTGGAATCTTACTTAAAAGTTAGATTCTTCAGGATTAAGTTAGATGGTAGTTTCTCTGAATTGAAAGAAATCAACGCAGGAGTTTAGGCGATCTTAGCTGTTGGCACAAGCAGCGAAGAGTCAACACAAAAGTTACAATCAGTAATAACAAAAATTTATAAATGGACAAAAAGATGGCGAATAAAACTAAATGAAACTAAATCAGTTCACATCAACTTCACAAACAGGCGATTCGAACATATCCCGATTACCATAAATCGAGAAATAGTACCGTATGCGAACACAGCTAAGTATCTCGGCATGACCCTGGATGCTAAACTGCGATGGAAAGCACATGTTAAGAAGAAAAGTGGAGAACTAAGAATTAAATACAGAAATATGTATTGGCTGATGGGAAGGAACTCTTCTTTATCAACATACAACAAGCTGCTACTTTATAAGCAAATATTGAAACCGGTTTGGACGTATGGTATTCAACTTTGGGGTTGTACCAAACAGAGCAACGTAAATATCATCCAAAGATTTCAGAATATGGTATTAAGGAACATCGTTGATGCACCTTGGTATGTCAGGAACAATGATCTCCATAGGGACCTTAAAGTGAACCTAATCGTAAATGAAATTCCGGAGAAAGCGCGGAGACATGAAGAGAGGCTCCGGCATCTTGTGCGAACATTGAGGCAACTCAGCTTCTAAGCAACACGAATTTAATACGCAGACTTAAAAGAACCAAACCTTTTGAGTTGGTGTAATTGTTAGCTTAAACAGCATTGTGCTGTGTAACATGTAACAACACAAACTCCAATAAAATCATCTTTATTAGACATTTATAAGGCAGATTTAAATTTTGATTCTTTGAAGTATTGGTCAATTCAAAATATTAAATGTAAACTTTTTAGAATGGAGATTACATCTACAGAAGTGATTTTTTTCGCTTATCCATTCACAAATTTAACTTCCATTAAGTCCCAGTCCACATGTTTTAAACAAAATATCATTACTTATACTATATACTATTTAATAATAAATAGCAAACATTTTTTAATTAATTGACGTTCCCCTTCTCAAAGTTGGAAAGAATTTGGAACTTGTTTTCTTTAAACAACACATTGACATAGAATGTACTATGTGGTTGAAACAGTTGAAGAGGAAGAACACAATTGTACTGCAGTTCCACCTATTTGGGTGGATAATTTAACTCTATCCAGAAAAAAAATGCATTCCGCCACAACAAAGCTCGATAAAGATGCCATGCATCATTTTACGAGATAATATTGGTAAGTTATAATTTACACCCCTATTCCCATAGTCGCATCACTTCATGTGATGTGATAACTATCACATCACTTCAATTTTGGTATTCTCTTAGTCGATTGAAGTGACGTTTATCGTTTGAAGTGATAACTATCACTTGAAGCCATATTCTTTTAGTCGTATAAAAAGTTAAACATCACTTGAAATGATACATTCATCACCTGAAAATTGTAAGTGACAGATCAAAATGGAAAAAAAACGTAAGTTTTTAATTTTCAGTTACGTTAATATTGAAAATAGGTAGTTTCTGTCATTTGTCGTATCACATCACATGAATCGACTAAGAGAATACCAATCATCACTTGAAGTGATGTGATAGTTGTCACATCACCTGAAGTGATGCGACTATGGGAATAGGGCTGTTATACTCATAGTTACAGAAATTAAATGAGGTTTTAATCTTTTACAAATTCTTATATATAACTTCAATATAGCAACCCTAAAAGATGCCCTCGACAAAGAGCGAGAAACCATAATGATTTCCTGTAGTGGCAGCGAGGCTTGTGAACTTAATGATAAGCGTATCCAAATGGTTCCTGAGACTCCAAATTTTACGCAAGTATTTTTGCAAAATATAAACCAACAAGAAAATTGTAATCTCACACCTACATCGGAAATTACACCATATGATTCGATAGCGCCAATTGCTCCAGAATTAAGGCCATTAACTCCAGTAAAAACACAGCACAATCGCAACTGCAATCCTCTACCTACATCGGATATTATGTCACTTGATTCATCACCATCATCATTAACACGTCTATCGTCTGAGCCAACACCGGTAGCTGCTATCTTAACATTATCACATTATATTCCTGAAAATAAGAGAAACAACAACAAAATCAACTCTAATAATTGTAATGCTACTGGTTTGTTTTATTTTCCATTTCAAAAGAAAATCAATATAGCTATTTAGTTGAATCTATTTTTTTTTACTTTCTTTTACGTAAGTAAAATAAAGTATAGTAATCATGAAAATTTTCGACCTTGAGATTATTGAAGATTTATCTGTTTTGAGGTCCCCTGAGTCCGAAAAAGTGGGTTTCGAAATGATGTCTGTCTGTCAGTCCGTCTGTCTGTCAGTCTGTGTCCTCTCTACAGCCCAGATGGCTTAACCAATCGAATTGAAACTTCAGATTTAAGCTTTTTGGATAAATTGGGAGGTCCCAGTGAATTTTACTTCAAATCGGTCCACCGGAAGTGGCCACTCCCTAGGGCCAGAAAATTTGTTTTGCAAATATCTTAAAAAGTATAAGGTTTACAAAAAATTACTAATACAAAATGTTTCCAAAAATCAAAAAAAAAATAAAAATAAACAAATTAAAAATTAAAAAAAAAAATTTAAAAAAAATTTAAAAAAAAAAAAAATTAAATATTGTTTTGCCAACACATAAATATATGTGTATATATAGCCTAATTATGCTAATTATAATTAATTTGCACACTACAGTGACATACTTCCGGTTTTTAATGCAAATATTACATAATTGAATGTGGATCATTTTTTCATGTTTCTTAACTTTTTTAACGACTTATTAGGGTTTGTAATACTTAAGTATATATATCGTTTTATAATTGCAAAAATATTTCGCAACTCCTGCCCCCCCCCCCCACACTTTTTTACAGGGAGTTACAGCAGTTCTTGCATTTGTCATTTTAATTATTGTGTCTCGACTCATATGGAAAAAGGGCTTAACTTTAAATAAGCCCAACGCGAGATTATAGATTGTATCTAAATTAAGTACCTAAACAAAAATTTTCAGTTTTCTCTTACTCTCAAAATTTTTACTTTATCTGAATTTTGAGAGTAAGAGCCCACTGAAAATTTTTGTTTAAGTTACTTAATTTAGATACAATCTCGCGTTGGGCTTATTTAAAGTTAAGCCCTTTTTCCATATGAGTCGAGGTGTGTATTAGCCCAATTATGCTAATTATAATTAATTTGCACACTTCAGTGACGTACTGTATGTTATAAAAATATTTAGCCTACATGTATGTTAAATTGCCAAATCGGTCAACCGGAAGTGGCCACTCTCGGCCCGAAAATGTGTTTTGCACATATTTTAAAAAGTATAAGATTTACAAAAAATCACTAATACAAATTCCAAAAAATTAAAAGAAAAAATTTAAATTCATAAATATCACCTTTTATTTCTTTTACGTGTGTACTAATGAGTTCAAAAAATTGAGTTTTGAAGTGGTGTCTGTTGGTATATACATATGACTGTCAATTTGTAGTCCAAATGGTTTAAGCAATCAAACTGCAACTTCATGTTTAAACTTTTTACATAAATTTTGGGGTCCCAGTTCCTAGCTCCCAGATTCCGTAAAACAGAAAATTTATTTTGCAAATATTTCAAAAATATACAATTTACAGAAAACATGAAATAATAAAAACAATCTTAATTAAGTTTGCGGGAAATTTGAATTATAAAAGTTTTTCAAAATTCGCTGTTCGTAAAAGAAAGTCGTGTGTTGGCCACACCTCCATTTTTTTTTTTGAATTTCAGATAACAGCTGCTATAATTATTGCAATACATACTCGATTTGAAGATGTTTTGTCAAATCGATTTGACAGCGCCATGCATCTTTTCAAAACTCAAACAGACCAAATCATTAAAAACCAAGCAGCACTACAAGCATCTTTGGACTTGCTGTTCGATAAAATATCAGCACCAAAATCGAATAATCACCCATCGGTAAAACCGGATTTCGATTTTCCCATTACAACAATCGATTATTAAGGAATGAAATTTGATAGCGACTCATTGATACTCTTCTGAAATACTACTTAGGCTATATGGCTTTCTATTCTTTTATTGTTTGCTGTTATTTTATTGTTAATTTATGTAATTTATTTATTGTTTGCCTCACTAAACCAAATTAATACGTTGTAGGACTGTTGTGATTATATGTAAATAGCATGCGCTTATGTTATTTACTATCACATTAGCTCTACAACTGAAATGGTTTGGACTCTGTCTCTCTCCCTCTCGAAAACACACCAATTTTCCATATTAAATCCAATTAACCTAATGCCCGAAGCAAAGAGTGCTTAGGAAATAAGAAAAACGGAGACGAAAATTTTAAAGAATAAGTTCTTTGCACTTCCAAAGATTCTTTTTCTAACAGTGGAGGAACTTGCAACGCTTAACTCAAAATTAATGAAAAAGGAGTACATGGAACAAATGGTAATATATTTTATAATTGTACATATGTAAGTATATGTACGTACAATTTTCGGTTAAATATGCCTGAGTTTGTTTTAACGACAATAAGTCCATAAAATGTTCGTCTGTTAAGTCTAACTAATTACAGTGAATTTAACCAAGACATATTAAAATAACGAAGAAATTTGGCAGGTGCCGAATGATACAGACATTCAGGACGCGCTAAGGTTTTCTAAATTCCGGGCTATTTGCCTACTTCGAACCAAGAAAATCTGAAAAATAATACCGTGGTCCTAAATCTCAGGACAGTCAAATTATACATATTACCATAATTGTATTTTGTTTGTCGGGTAGCGAAATGGTTTGGCTCAGTAAATGATTAGGCCCGCTCGTATTAACTGACCCGAAAACGGATTGTAACGCCATTTGTCCTCAAATGGAAAATTTGGAACAAATGGCGTTGTCCTCTGAATATGTCGCTTGACATCTCTAACAATAGGTTGTCAACCATTTTACGAGATTTTAATTTTTTTTTGTTGTAGCGCTGAATTCTGCCAGTGTGTGTGATAAAGAAATTTTTACAATTGAATCAAACAGATTTTCAGATGAAAAAAGTTCTGGGCCAAAAGTTCAAAAATAAAATTATTTTATTGGTGTTAGTTTATATACAACACGATTTTAATGATAAGTTCTATAAGGTTCACATCCACGCGATTTAAAACCTCAAGCTAAATTTTAATTAATCAAAAATTTTATCGTTGCATCACGGTTGAGTTTGGAGGGGGTGATAAATAATTTTAGATTGACAATTTTAACACAGGAAACTTATAAATTTCCGTAAATCAACAGCACAACATTTACGATTTGATTTTATTTGTTGGGAACGCCTTCGAGTACAACAGATTAATTTGGACCACCGCAATTTTTTATTTTTATTTTTATGATATACTTTCCTTATTTATTATGGGTAATTTAATGTTACATTAATTAAACTACAATTAAATTATTAGCTTGTAACGATTTACCTTTCTTTCAAACTTACCTCTGTATATATAATTTGATTTGATTATGCCAGCCCATTCTCCAAAGGCAATTAGCAGTGTTGTAGAAAATCCCAAAAAAAAAAAAAAAAAAAAATACAAAAGCATTTCTTTTTCATAATTTATTTTTCATTTAAAATATAAAACTCTATAATTTAATAAAAATTTAAATAATATAATGTATGTATGTGTTTGTGTGTAATAATCCTTTTTCATATATATTTTTTTTTATAATTTAACTGTACAAAATATATTAATTTTTCATTAATTTAATTTAACGTAATAATAATAAATTTACATTTCGCTTTTTTTCTATTTTTATTTACTGGCTTACGGTTTACATAATTGTTTTGTACAAACAAAAATAAATTAGAAACTAAAATCTTAAGTAAATTTTAATTTATATAATTAATGCCACTTAAATATTAATTAATTGTAAATGTATTTGTATCTATGTAAAGTATGTATATAAGAAAATATAAAATTGGTTATTTATGATTTTTTATTAGTTATATTGCTTTTAGTTTTTAATTTTAAATTAATCGTTTCTTAAATTGAGCAAAATTGTTTTTATTATTTTATTGTCTTTTTAATATTCATCAATTCGATCTGATGTGATTGTGAAATGCAATTTTACTTAATGATCGCAATGACAAACTGTATGATCATTAATCTTATACCAATAATTTGGTGATTGGATTAGAATTGTTACATATAAATTCATATGTATTCGCACGCTGTGTACGTTGAGAGAAGTCGATCGTGAAATTACTATAAAAATAATCTAATATGTGATGATGATCACATGATCGATAGTTGTGGTATAATGATTAATTATTTTATAGATCGTGTTTTAAAATACATAGAATATTTTTTAGTTTTTGGTATGATCACGATATGAATTATGAGAAATTTATGATCATTCAGTGGATTATGCATTTTACTTAATCTGTTTTAGCTTATATAAATGGCTTCCTCTATCGCTGCCAAAGAAGATTGAGCTAAGTTAGTTTAGTTTAATAGTGTTTTAGCATTAAGCTGTTTCCAAACCATTTCAAACATTCGAGTTGTTCACAAAATAAAGTTGCATTAATATTTGCAACGATATTTTTTTAAAATTCAAATTAAAAAATTAAATTCAAAGTTATACAATTAAAAATGTTGGTGAATCACATCAAAATTTTAAAATTCCCTAGTCCAGAATTTATGCTAAATTGCAAAATTGGAAAATTTAAAATTATTAAAAATTGATTTGAAAAATTGATTTTTTGAAACTTCTAAGTCATTTCTATAGAAAATTTGATTCCTAAATGTATTTTGAAATTCAGAATTCAGATAAAATTTCAGAAAATTGCTGAAATTTTGATAAAATTATTTGACATTTTCATTTTGAAAATTTGTAATCTTTGTTATTTTCTATCGGGGACAGTTGTTACTATTTATTTTTTAGGAACCTGCTGTTCTATTGAGCACAGATTTTAGTATGATTTGCTGTCGTCTTTTTTGAAAGATCCTTACGCTTTCTCTATTTTAGTATGTGAATTATGAAAAATTATATTTATGAGAGACTCACGATTTGAAGATTCTCTGTAACACCTATTTAATATACAATAAGACACATTTTGGTTTAATATTTAAACCACATTTCGGCATAACTCATTTTTAGCAAGGAAGTAGAAATTTTAGTTACCCATAATAAAAGCCCGGATTTTTTATGTAAATACGAATTTTTTCATTTAAACGCTTATTTGCTCTAAAATATGTGTAAATATTCTAGTGTTTTTGATTTATGTGCTTATTTTGCCCTTTTCGAAGTAGTCAACCTCATGGGAATTCCTCATATTTTTACTCCTTTTCTTTCGTTTTCTAGAAGAAGTAGTATTCGCAAGGTATAACAATGACGACTGACATCGGTAATAATATGTTAAAGTGCATAAAACTTTAATCAGGTGCCCTATTATGAAATGGAGCGCATTTTGCATTTTTTGCGATTTTGCGGATGCGATTCGCTTTGGATGTCTGTATTATGAAAAGCGATTGTCGCTTATCGCATTTCTTTTAAGAAATTTATTTTGGCAAATAAAAATTATTTTTTATTACAGTAAGTCCTCGACTTACGTGATTATTTCGTTCCGAAGGTTTTCCCGTAAGTCGAAAAATCGCTTAAGTCGAACAAACCTCAAAAATAGTTCGTAGCGCTATATGTATTTTGGCTATGACAAAAAATTCGTTTTCTCTATCCGCGCGTCATCATAGACGGGAGCGATAAGTTCTTTAAATTGAATTATATTCAAGAAACTGTAACAATTTTTTTAGTCCAAGAACATTGTTTTAGTTTGTGGCTTCAAACCATTTTAGCCGACTATTTCGGTTTACCCGAATATAATTTCGAGTTGTTAAGGATAACAGCCCCCTTCCGAAAACAAGCTTCTCTAAGCCCTCTGAAACTCACGGCTTGTCATTCGTGGGTTGAGAAGGCATCTTTAGTTCTGCAATACGCAAAGAATTGTTCTTTCATAAGGGAAACGATAAAATATTCATTGTAAATATTTCGGTCTTCTCAATAAATCTTTCAGTTTTAAAATTTCGATCGGTGTAACTCTAGCGCAATTCCAATTGTATTTTATTAGCTTGTAGTAAATTTTAGTTTTTTGAAATATATCACCTCGCCAGGGTACTTGAATAAGACCAGCTCACGACTAATACTAACAATTTTCAAAAGGAACAATTGACCTTAGGCGATATTTACTGCGCTTGGACCAACCGCAAATTATATTAAAATAAAATAAACAACAAATAGCTATACTCTACGAACCAAAAACAAGAATATTTGATGGTTGACCGGATCCTAGTTTTCATATTAGATCCAAGATTCTAGATTGCTAACTGATTCAATAAAAAACAGGCAAAATTACATTTATTGCGAGTAAATCAGGTCAAATCGAAAAAAATAGAAGAAAATATTTTTGAAAGCCTTGAACGTGAGCATAAAACGAATTCTACTTCTGCCGGAGATGTAACTCTACAATCTTTTTCGAGGATCAACCAGAGGGTGATTTTGAAATTATATTGTTTGAAAAGGAAAAAGAAACAGACAACGAAACAATCCCAAGTTTCTAGAACACAACGCTGCAAAGATGCTCTTCAAGAATTCGACACCATAAAACTCGTCTATCCGTAAAAATAAATATTTTAGAATATTGAGCTAGGCAAAAGCTTGTAGTTGCAAAATTATACAAAGTTTCCCAAATTTATTTTGGGCTGGGTAGGGACCATATTTCGATCGAAGGAGCGACCTCATCCTTCAATTTATTTTTTTCAGAAAAGCTAAACATTATTGATGAAAGCCTCCTGAACTCTGATTCTGACTAATAAATTATAGAATGTATTAAATTTACAGAATGTATAATTAAACTAAAGAATTTATGAAATTTAAAGGAATAACAGAAATGGCAAAATTTAAGAAAAAACGCTGGATGCGTATTTTTTGCCCAAAACAAGTTCAGCACTAGAAAGGAGATATTTTCGAACAATGAAGCAAAGTGTGAATTTTAAAACGTGAAGGAAAACGTGCAGGACCAAATAGCATATAATTCGAAGCACAGCGAATTAGAAAGGAAAATAATAGAAAAAGGAAGTGTGGAATTAGACGAGTTGATAAAGATCGTACAGGGATTAGAAATAGTAGATATGGCGATCAACGGCGAAACAGATCAACGGAAAATTCGGATAGAAGTACAGGTAGGCGAAATGAACTAGCTTGTTTCAGTTGTGGGCGTGTAGGTCATTTTAGCAAAAACAAAAATTGCCCAGCGATAGGAAAAAAGTGCAATAAGTGCAAAATGTTAAACCATTTAGAGAAAGTGTGTAGAACTTAGAATAGGAAATAACCGAATTAGACTTGTAACGGATAGGAATAGTTCATCGGAAAATAGTGAGTTGTTGAATGTCGTTAGAAGTGGAAATAATTAAGATAGAGATATGATAGTAATTTGCCAAGTCGGAAAAATTAAAATTAGAATGACTGTAGGTACAGGCGCGGGAGTTGACATAATTAGCACTAATACGTATAATAAAGCTGCAAAGCAAACAATTAAAATAATTAAAGAATACAGTACGATCGAAAGTAACCTGAAAGATTATAGTGGTAATAATATAAATGTTTTTAAAGTAGTGCGAGTCGAAATTGAATATAAAGGAAAAAAAATTGAGTGTGATCTGTATATAGTGGAAGGGGATGGTACTTCTTTGTTAGGTTGTAGGACGGCAATGGAATTGGAAATAATTTCTTTTAACGTACAATCGGTACAAAATTATGAGTCATTAAATGAGACAAATACCAAAGTCGAGAAACTAAAGGATGTTCAAGTCGAGATTCATATCGATGAATCAATAATTCCTGTTCGCCAGCCTAACAGAAGAGTTCCGATTCCTCTAAAAGAATAAGTATCAATTAAGTTAAAAGAGTTACCCAAGGGTCCTTGGAACCAGATAAGGATGGATTTCCTTGCCCCGCTACCTAATAAAGACAGAAAATAATCGAGGTTTTAAAACCTATTTTCGCACGTTTCGGTCTTCCTGAGGTAATAATTACCGATAACGGGCCTCAATTTACCAGAAGCGAATTCAAGCAATTTAATGAACCATTAGGGATTAAGCTGAAACATACCATACCGTATTCACCATCATCAAATGGCGAAGTTGAGCGACAAAACCGATTAATTTTAAAACGTTTAAAAATCGCGCAATTAGAGAAAAAGGATTACAAGGATGAGTAAAAGGATTACAACCTCTAACAGTTACAAGGAGCTAGGACCGTTAATAAGTCTGCTCTGCACCCAATTAAAAAATGTATAAAAAAAAAACGTGTTGAGATTTTTTTTCGAGATTTTGCAAAATCTAGATATATGTATTGCTCTTTCTGGAAAACATGCTCCCGGAAAGCTTTCATTTAAGATTGAAAGCGAGTATTTTTCGAATAAAAGTTAATGAGGCTGAGCTTACGAACTTTAAAAGTTTTTCCAAAAATTTTGAAATCCTATCAAATTTTAAATTTCAATTATTAAAATACAGAAGATTGCCTTTATTTGGGATACTGCTCACAAAACTTCATCACCCCAACCAAAAAAAAAGTTAATTTTTAAACATTTTTAGATGTCAAAGTTGACAAAATTATAAATTAAATTATCTAAACAAAATTTAAATTTTCGCTTTCATTGAATAAATTGTAAAAGCTCCAAGAAGGAAATATTTTGATTTGAAAATTTGGTTGAACCGCCATTTTAATACATGCAACGGATTTCAATTACGGCTCCTGGAAATGCAATAACTCCTCAAAACCAAAATGAAATAATTCCCTAAACCGATTATGGAAATTTAGAATTTAAAACGAGATATATCTTCCAAATTTGGGAGTTATTTCTTTACATTTGGAGGTTTTATGACTTTAAGGTTTATAACTTAATATTATAATTGATTTAGTTTTAAATTTCTATACGGTCTAGCGTTAACAACAGCCTTTCGTGACTGTCAGTAATATTCAGTAGTCAATAATCTGCTTGATTAAACAAAAAATTGATTATTGAGAACTTAACAAGGTGATTAACTGTAGCTTAGCATCTCTTCAAGATTAAAATATTTAATTTCAAATTATATTTACTACTCACAGACTAAAATGGAGAAATCCTCAAAGCAGTTTAGCATTGGAAGTACATATTTCTACCCAATAAATACGATAATTTCTAGTATGCTAGTTACGTCCCAAAAATTTGGGCTCTTATTTTATTTTTCGTTGGGAAGTATTTTCATGTCGTAATTTGGGAATTTATATTAATTAGGGAATTATTTCACGAAGTCGAACGACAAATTTCTTAAACAATTAAAATTTTAAATTTTAAGTCTACAGAATAAATTCTGCTGTATTTTGAAGCAATTCCCTAATTAGTTCTCAAAATCTTGGAAAAATTGATTCAACCTCCATTTTAAAAATCCAGTCACAGCTTAAATTTCGAGAATATTTTATAAAAATAGGAAGCAAAAGTGAACTTTGAGCATTAATGCTTTTCAAGTGTACAAATGACATGTAAATGGTTCCAGTTACTAAACTGAAATTTTCCAAATTTCATTAAACTTATAAATTTCCCATATGTCGTTATATCTTGGTCAATATTTAGTTTTCAATTTAGAATTTATTTTAAATTTTGTCCAAAATTAAAAATTTCAAAAATTCTGGCGTTTCCTAAAAATTTCACGGGCAGAAGCAAAAAAAAAAATAATATTTTGATTTGATAATTTTTTAAATTTAAAATTTTGTACGAATTCTAGAATACTGATTTTACAAAGCTTAAATTGCGTCAAACAATTTAAAAATTTTAAAAAGTGGTTTTAATTAACAATTCATAACTGAGAGTCTACCACAAAAACTATTTTTTTCTTAATTTTTACGTTATAACGTAAACATGCATTCAAAGTATTAAATTCCAAATGAATATGAAACCGATTTATGAACTTTGTTTGTTTCTTGCATTCAAGAATATGACAACTCTGTTTAAGGAATTCAATGCGAGACAAAAGCTTTTATTAAATTCACTGCATGCTTCTTATTGGAACGAACTTCTACTAAACTCATATACAACATTATTAAGCATTTTTTGTCATTTTTCACCAATATTCGCCAATATACAACAGACTAACAATCTTAATATTTTGTTGGCCTGCCTTGATTTTTGATTATTCCTCCAATTCGTCTATTAAACTATGCACAAGTCGCTTAGAGATCGATTGACTTAAAGATTTCCATTCTTCTAGTACTGCTGCCTTATGATAGGTAATCGACGTACAATTTCTTGTGCTGATCTTCCTCTTCAGAATGTCACATAAATGTTCAATTGGGTATAGATTGGGGCTCTGGAGCAACTACCTAATTTTATGTGACATGGGATATTCACCTTGGTGTTAGATTACTAGCTCAAGCCGGTCTAGAAATAATTTTTGAATATACAGTATATGCGGCTGAGTTCATTTGCCCGGAGTATATAAAAGGAATTCCAGTTCCTGCAGACGACATATACTCTCAAATCATGATAATGCTGCCTCCGTGCTTGACGTATTTAATCCCAGATGACTCGAAAACTTGAACAAATTGGTTAGACATATCCAAATAAAGTAACGGTGAATTTTATGGCGTATTATGTGGATGGTTAAATATTGTGTTTGTTATAAATTAACTCGCCCGACCAAAGAATTTGGTCCTTTCCGGAGTAGTTCAATATTGGTATCCTTTGCCCCAATTAAATCAATTTTAGTTAATAAAGGGGTTTTCCTTGTTTTTCGGGGTTCTAGGCCAAGGTCGTTAGACCCTCGGCCAACTGTTTTATGTATAAAACTATGTATGTATATAAGCAGCTATCTAGTTATAATGTTGATTGTTTCCTGTTTTAGAAGCTGCCAGTTTAATAATTGACCGATCTTCTCTACTAGTTGCCATTCGTTTTCTACCCCTTCCAAGCCTATAAGTGGTAAAATAAATCTCATATTGTATCTAAGGATCATTGTTTGCATAGCGCAACACAAACATTTAATTTGGTTTGATATCTCTACTTGGCAAAATAAAATAAATATGTTTGAATGGCCGGGCAAGGGCCCCGACCAGATCTGGATAAGAAAGTTTACGACGATTGGCCATTTTAAAGAAGTTATGCAAGAAGAATAAAAAGAATGGGTCGATAGTTTAGCAAGACGAATTGCAGAAATAATTAAAAATATAGGCGAACCAAAAAATTGTGTTTAATAGTTAGCAACAGTCGTTGAATTAAGAATCAACCCGATAATAACAGATATCAAATCCAAATTCTGTTGGAATTGTCCAGGGAAGCACATGACATCAGCTGGACTTAATTTAAGAGCCTGAACGCTAAATACAGAGGGCCTCGTAAGGAGTAAACAATTTTGATCAGGATGTTAAAAGTGGCTTAAAGATAAAAGCTTTAAAAGGGAAGACTATCTACAAAAAAAAAATGTTCACTGCATTACGAAGACCCGTAATTATAGAATAACAAACTACAGCTTGCAAACGAGCATCAAGAAGACTTTGTGAAAATCAGAAATGTTATCATTAAAACGTAGATAATATTCAGAAGCAGTCCAAAGGTTATGATTGAAAATGGAGCGAATTGATGCAAACATCGCACCCGTGCAAAGACTTGTGAAACGTTCACAAAGATAGTTAATTTTATTGCAGCGATAATCGGAGCTGTGAAATAGAGTCATTTAAGTTAATTAGTTTTATGTCCTTATTGAATTTTTAATATAGTACAATCAATTTAGAATTGAATGTGTAAAGGCCATAATTTATTTTGGCTAAAGTAAAATTCCGATTTGTGAATCTAAACACCAAGTAGGAATGTGAATCTAAAGTTTTTAGGAGACTCAAGCTAAATGATATTTCAAAATTTTTTTATATGTATAATTTTGAGCATTTTCTTGCCATGTCTGCAAAAGATATCAATTTTAAACCGCTTTGAGGAGTTCCCTATGTATTTTAGTATGATGAATAAATACAAATTGAAATGAAATTCGTAAAAGAAACAGGAAGGATATTGTGGAAAAGCAGGGATTTAGAGGTGGCAACCCTCATCCTCTAAGACCTTAGCTAAAAAACGAATTAAAATAACTTTGAAAAATTATTGGTAAAAAAAAAATTCCTGGAATAACCGGGCAACTTTTCGGGAAAATATAAATTAGATGGCCTTTCCAGAAAAATGTTGCCCAAATCCTGTGACCGAATTCCGGGCCTACAAATACGTTGGCCTTATTCTGAATGCGGATGACAGTTTTTAATTTTATGTCAGTTTTAGCATCAATCTCAGATAATTGAATGGCCTGTCCAGAAAAAGCGAGGTAATTTTATTTTGCACTGTATGCTTGCCAATAGTATCAAATTAATTACTTGTTGGTCGAACTCTAAAAAGTGTCTTAATCGCTAAAAATTAAATTATTTTGCCAGAATAGCTGCAGAACTATAGATTATTTCGAAACAAGATTTTCCGTTCACAATCGGCACATAAAAAATACCATAGAAATAGAAGTTTTCAGTGTTACCTAGCTGTTTGACCCATAAGTGACATAAACTATGATTCGACTTAATTAAAATAATAATTTTAAACTTTTGTAACTTTCAACACTATAATCACAATGACTAATGTCATTCACAAGGCTGGAAGTATAATATGTTAAGAGAATTTTACTAATTAGTAGTTTAACCTGTTTCGAGAAATATATTTTTAATTATAGTATTTATATGGTGATAAATTATAATAAGTTAGGAAGAAATTTAGTTACACTAAACAAATATTAATTAATTTGTCTAACTATACAATATACAAATTGGTATACCCATAAATCGAACTTCATTCAATTTTTTTTATATTTCATTTTGCTATTAATTGCTAAATAATATTTTTATACATCTTAAACATTATTAGAAAAGAGTATTTTTCTCGTGAATTTAAATAAATAAATAATATCATTATAAAAATAATGAAGTATAAAACACTGGCCCCAAATTATTATTTTTTAAATAATAATTTTTATGTTTGTTTTTTTTTACTAAATAATTTAATAAGAAATGGCGTTTCTAAATTATCATATTAACTAAATTGTATTAAATTATAAAGAAACAAAAAAAAATATTAAAATTAATAATGCCCATTGAACCCATTTTATTTATATGTATAATAATAAATGTATTAGCTAAAATATTCTATACGAGTCTTCTTGAGATTTGGTAGCCTTTTTAAGAGCAGCGTTTAGACTCATGTACAATATAAATTTGGTTGATTTATGTAAAGAGTGTGTGCTATGCGATGTATGTGGCTACAATCACATTTTAAGGAAATTTGAATTACTAATGCCATCTATGAATTTATAATGGAAATAATTAAACCTAACGCCATCTCTTACAAAAAATATGTAAACTTAAAAAAATATCACTATAAAATTTAACTATTTTATATATGTATATATATTTATGTATCTATAAAAATAAATAATGCACCTTTAAATTTTTATTAAATATAATATTTAAAACTTAACATTTTTTTGTTTGTTTTTTTTTTAAACTGGCTCTTAACATTTTCTATATTACTGGCATAAAAAATCAGATTTAAAATTAAAATTTTAATACCTACATAACTAAAAACAAAAAAAAAAATTATTTAGTGTCGCCTCATGTGAAGCGATAAATGATCGGAGCGGCTAAACGATCGCGTACACAATTTGCAACGGAATGGTCTCAGACCTGTATGCTTACGATAGTGACGCGTTAATTCATCGGAACGTGCAAAACGCCATATACAGCCATCCCACGTACAAATATATGGTTTCTCGCCGGTATGCGTCCGCTTGTGCGCCTTCAAATGTGAACTTTTTGTATAGACTTTATCACATCCGGGCTCATCACATTTATGAATTTTTCGCTGTTTGATTGCCGTTTGATTTTCATGATCGCTTGTCGCTTCTAATTTAATATATAAACTACTATTATTATTATTGGTGTTGTTGTTATTATTATGTATTTGTTGATGTGGTGGTAATTTTAATAAATTACTGCTACTGTTGTTATTATTATTATTATGATTATTATTATTAAAATTTAAATTGGTGGGTTCAAGTTCATATCTAGGCGATGTTGTATATCTGGAACGAAAAGTAACAATACAGAAAGTTATTTTCCACAATGTCGTATAAATTATTAAAAATCGGAATAAATATTATGTATAATAAATCAATCAGATCAGGTTATTTCAAACAGGATATTTAATCGATAAACACAACCAATGATTTTTTTTGCTACCAACCCATTATTAAAAAAACAATCGCATATTTTAATGCATGCACTTAGACTGCACTATACAATTCACTACCTTTCAACTTTCAAAACTATTAATTTCATTCAAAATGAATTAATATGGAAAAGTTTATAAAATAAATTTTCACATTAACTTGTGTACATTTATAAATTCTATTGAGTTTCCGTTTTCTTTTTAGATTTACAAATAGCATTTAGGGTAAACACGTTGATGATCGTGGGGAAAAAAATTTGTATGTCAACATGTGCGCATATGTATATTCAGATTTATATACAAATGGCGTGATTCATTACAATTTGATACACAAACGTTTAGAACAAGTATTTCATAACCATCGAACATGTTCGGCACGTTACCTTGAAAATTATTGTAATAAATAGTTTTATTTATTATTTTTCAATCTTTTATAATATTCGAAGATGTTTTACTATTGCTAGTCGAGATTATTTTTTTTTCTTTTAAATTTTATTTTAATGTTAATGTTAATTTAATCAAAAAAGTAAATGTAGTAATACAGTTTGTCTTTAATCATTGTTGTTAGAGAATTAAAAAAAAAAATTGTACGAGTTTATTATACTTACTGAAAACAGGAACTAGTGGATTTGTTTTATTGAGAGTCGCCGTTGCAATTTGAATTGGAATGAGAGAAATAGTGCAGATGAATAATATTTGGAGAGGAATAATTTGGTGTACCACGGTATTGTGACTTCTTAATTTTCTTTTCACGACGAAGCCATTAACTTGTTTAAAGTGACCTAATAATATTATTAAAAAATTCTAAAATGCCATGAAACCGCAACCGGCATTTCCTCACAGGATGTGTCAGAAACATCCACCAAAAATGTTGTTTTCCACAATATTGACAATGACGGAACGTGCTTGTATGAAAATGCGATAAAGCTATTCTTAGACTATGCATTGCATAAATACTAGGGCATCCAATTCCGGAATTCAGAATTCAAGTATTACGGAATACCGGCCCAAATTTTGGTTCCGATTATTCCGGAATTGAAAACAAATATTCCGGAATTAATGAATTTCTTTTGTTCACACTAATTTAAATAATTTCGACGTAATTTTATATAATTATTGCCTTTCTTGTACTAAAAAAAACTGTATTAAGGGGAACATCTCTCAAGTCACTATTTAAGGGACCCAGAAATGTTGGTCCGTCTGTGGAGGTGCTTAGTTTAAGGAATAAAACAATCTAATAATTTGAAGATTCAGTCAGGCTAAAAAAAAATATTCTTCAAATGTAACAAAAAATTACACGTAATATTTCATAGGCTGATAAAAAGTGATCAGTTTAGGGAGCTGGTCAAAATGGGGAGGTAGCTACTTTTAGAACTTTTAGAGTATTTCTCTTTTCCTAATAAACGGATTACCAAATAATAAATGCTCGTCTTTGAAAGTTACCTTACGCGTTTCTCTAAAAGACACCTGGTAAATTTAATACAAATTAACTATACATCCCCGTATGGTTTCGCACTCAAACAAACAAATTCAGAAACTTTCTCGTCGTCCAATTCCAGTTATAAATTTGATGCGAGCAATTTAAGCTTAGACGCCTGTGATATAATTGATCAATTAAATAATCTTGTCCCTTGGCCCAGAATGTTCATTGTGGGAACGGTATTTCAACAAAAAATATATGATTTTATCAGTTCTTCAAAAACAGGAAGAATTTTGCATTTAGCATATCGCTAGTGACGATGCAAAATTGTATTTACAAAATTTTAGTTTTCAAATTCGTATTTGCATCGTCACCTGCGGTACGTAAGATTGATTTTCGCTGCGTTTCGAGAAGGACTTTAATTTTGGGACGAAGGAAGTGCCCTTCGAGGCTAAAATGATATATTTAGCCGTGAGAAATATCGCCGCCAAAATTCTAGCCTAAACAATGCATTTAATGCAACACAGGAAATCCTTGATTTCAACAGAAAAATAGGAAACCCTTGATTTAACCTTCGTGTCAACACGAGAATAAAACCACTTTTACCATCACGTTCAACCGCTGGTGTGTATGAATTTAATCAAGAGTTTTTCATCAAAGACGAATAGACATTAAACATAGAAACGATATCATAATGAAAATTTCATTTAACTTTATTAGAAAAAAAACTTCATTCAGTTACAAAAAATCAAATACACACCCAGGTGTGTCGTGTTGACAGGAAGGTTAAATCATTTATGGCCAATTATAAGAAAGGTACTAAATCGCAATAGGAGTGAGTAGGAAAATAAATTGTGTGTGAAATTTACAGAGTTTAAAGAATTTGAAAGAATGAAATTTATAGAATTCATCGATTTTATAAAATTTGCAGAATTTATAGGTTAATTGATGAAAATTGGGGAATTTTGAAGAAAAAATAGAAAAATAATTTAAATTAGCAGAATTTATAGAACTCGTTAATTAAAACAATTAATAGAACGTATAGAATCTACAAAATTTAAAGAATTTAAAAAATTCATAAAATTTATTGAGTCTGAAAGTTCTATAATAGCGAATAAACTGGATAGGTTTTATTGACAGTCTCACTTCTAATGATGCAAAAGAAGTCTGGCCCAAAATAGACTTGGGTCGCACCAGAACATTAAGCTCTCGTGAATTAAGAACGGTTGTAAAAATACTTATGCCACACTGCCTTTTTGGAGAGAATGCAAGAAGGCTGGGTTGGAGGAGGAGGTAGGGACTATGGGTAATTTCCTCTGCTAATGTCCGGCATTAGTACGCCGAAGTACTAACTAGCAGCATACATATTTAGGTAAGCTCAAGATGGACAGCCTTGCGGGTCTCGAAAACCGTTAAGCGCGCGATATTCTATGTTACCGAAATATGTAGCTCTAAATGGTACCAGTAAGGGTGAAGGGAATACATTATGTGCCATTATAACTAACCTAACCTAACCTACTGAATTTTTAGGATTTACAGTATTCGATTTATAGAATTCGAAGAATTTGTTGAATTTATAGAACCCATTGAATCTATAAAATATAAAGAATATTTCAAATTTATAGAATTAATGGAATTTATAAAATCTTTATTGTTTGTAGAATTTATAGGTTTTATAAATATATTAAAATTTATATAATTACATAGTCTTTGAAGAACTTATAAAATTTATAGAATTCATCGCATTTATAATTTTTAAGAACTAAAGAATTTATGAGATTTGCAGAATTAAAAGAATTTACTGAATTTTGAAATTTTATTAATAGAATTTATAGAATATTTACAGAAATTAAATTTACAAATTAATTACTGAATTGTCAAATTTAGAGAATTTATAAAATTTAGAGAATTTATTGGATTTTTAAGATTTATAGAATTTATCAAATTTACGAAATTTTTTAAAACTAAAGAATTATGATTTGTAGAATTTAAAGCACTTACTGAAGTTTTAAACTTTATTCATAGAATTTATAGAACTTATAAAATTTAGAGAATTTATAGAATTTATTTAATTTAAAAAATTTAAAGAAATGATTGAATTGAACGGCTATGAAGTTTTCAACAAAATCAGAAAAATAACAAAACATGGCGGTATACAATTTGTCGAAATAACAAAAAAATTTTGGCATGTGTTGGTACAGTTGGCAAAAGCAATGTAAGACATTTTCTAAAGTTTCGTTAAGACCCATAATAAAAATTGAATAAAAGTTTTCTGTTTAATTGATTAAGGCACATATTTAATGAAATAATTTTTAACTGAAGAGCTAGCTATTCAGCCAATTTATTTAACGTTCACTTTCTTATGGATTGATCGAAATACAGAGATGCCTCATAAATGTGAGATACATATTATACATGGCTAGTTAGCAGGGCCGTTCTTATATATTTAGGCGCCCTGGGCTAAATATATTAGGCGCCTTTGTAGAAGCTAAACGATTTTTTTTTTCTAAAACTAGTACATTCGACACCATGAAATTCTAGAGAAAATACAAGACATGAAGTTCAAACAGCATTTAGAAAGAGAGGCAATTAATTCCAGAAACGAAAAAAAGTTAGTGATTTCGACGATCGGAGACGATACAATGAATAAAATGAGAACATCGGATGATTGGGAAAATGCGTACTAGCATTGATACCTCTATCAATAGGCGTTGAGACCTGTAATTTGATTCTTTTTTGAAAATCAACTGAACTATAGCCCACAAATTCAGAGCCACAAAATTCGCAAATCTGCAAATGTGCTCCAATTTCATTGATTGTTACTTCTATCAATAGGCGTTGAGACCTGTAATTGCCATAAAAACGGCCATTTGGATCGGCCGAACATTTCTACACATTTCGTGGAAAATTCAATTTTTTTGGAAATCAACTGAACTATAGCCCACAAATTCAGAGCCACAAAATTCGAAAATCTGCAAATGAGCTCCGATTTCGATGATTGATACCTCTATCAATAGGCGTTGAGACCTGTAATTGTCATAAAAACGGCCATTTGGATCGGCCGAATATTTCTACATATTTCGTGGAAAATTCAATTTTTTTGAAAATCAACTGAACAGCCCACAAATTCAGAGCCACAAAATTCGAAAATCTGCAAATGTGCTCCGATTTCGATGATTGATACCTCTATCAATAGGCGTTGAGACCTGCAATTATTATACCAACGGCCATTTGGATCGGTCGAACATTCCTACACGTTTCGTGGAAAATTCAATTTGTTTGAAAATCAACTGAACTATAGCCCACAAATTCAGACCCACAAAATTCGATAATCTGCAAATGTGCTCCGAATTCGATGATTGATACCTCTATCAATAGGTGTTGAGACCTGTAATTGTCATAAAAACGACCATTTGGATCGGCCGAATATTTCTACATATTTCGTGTAAAATTCAATTTTTTTGAAAATCAACTGAACTATAGCCCACAAATTCAGAGCCACAAAATTCGATAATCTGCAAATGTGCTCCGATTTCGATGATTGATACCTCTATCAATAGGTGTTGAGACCTGTAATTGTCATAAAAACGACCATTTGGATCGGCCGAATATTTCTACATATTTCGTGGAAAATTCAATTTTTTTGAAAATCAACTGAACTATAGCCCACAAATTCAGAGCCACAAAATTCGAAAATCTGCAAATGTGCTCCGATTTCGATGATTGATACCTCTATCAATAGGCGTTGAGACCTGCAATTATTATACCAACGGCCATTTGGATCGGTCGAACATTCCTACACGTTTCGTGGAAAATTCAATTTGTTTGAAAATCAACTGAACTATAGCCCACAAATTCAGACCCACAAAATTCGATAATCTGCAAATGTGCTCCGAATTCGATGATTGATACCTCTATCAATAGGTGTTGAGACCTGTAATTGTCATAAAAACGACCATTTGGATCGGCCGAATATTTCTACATATTTCGTGGAAAATTTAATTTTTTTGAAAATCAACTGAACTATAGCCCACAAATTCAGAGCCACAAAATTCGAAAATCTGCAAATGTGCTCCGATTTCGATGATTGATACCTCTATCAATAGGCGTTGAGACCTGCAATTATTATACCAACGGCCATTTGGATCGGTCGAATATTCCTACACGTTTCGTGGAAAATTCAATTTGTTTGAAAATCAACTGAACTATAGCCCACAAATTCAGAGCCACAAAATTCGATAATCTGCAAATGTGCTCCGAATTCGATGATTGATACCTCTATCAATAGGTGTTGAGACCTGTAATTGTCATAAAAACGATCATTTGGATCGGCCGAATATTTCTACATATTTCGTGGAAAATTCAATTTTTTTGAAAATCAACTGAACTATAGCCCACAAATTCAGACCCACAAAATTCGATAATCTGCAAATGTGCTCCGAATTCGATGATTGATACCTCTATCAATAGGTGTTGAGACCTGTAATTGTCATAAAAACGACCATTTGGATCGGCCGAATATTTCTACATATTTCGTGGAAAATTCAATTTGTTTGAAAATCAACTGAACTATAGCCCACAAATTCAGAGCCACAAAATTCGATAATCTGCAAATGTGCTCCGATTTCGATGATTGATACCTCTATCAATAGGTGTTGAGACCTGTAATTGTCATAAAAACGACCATTTGGATCGGCCGAATATTTCTACATATTTCGTGGAAAATTTAATTTTTTTGAAAATCAACTGAACTATAGCCCACAAATTCAGAGCCACAAAATTCGAAAATCTGCAAATGTGCTCCGATTTCGATGATTGATACCTCTATCAATAGGCGTTGAGACCTGCAATTATTATACCAACGGCCATTTGGATCGGTCGAATATTCCTACACGTTTCGTGGAAAATTCAATTTGTTTGAAAATCAACTGAACTATAGCCCACAAATTCAGAGCCACAAAATTCGATAATCTGCAAATGTGCTCCGAACTCGATGATTGATACCTCTATCAATAGGTGTTGAGACCTGTAATTGTCATAAAAACGATCATTTGGATCGGCCGAATATTTCTACATATTTCGTGGAAAATTCAATTTTTTTGAAAATCAACTGAACTATAGCCCACAAATTCAGAGCCACAAAATTCGAAAATCTGCAAATGTGCTCCGATTTCGATGATTGATACCTCTATCAATAGGCGTTGAGACCTGTAATTGTCATAAAAATGGCCATTTGAATCGGCCGAATATTTCTACATATTTCGTGGAAAATTTAATTTTTTTAAAAATCAACTGAACTATAGCCCACAAATTCAGAGCCACAAAATTCGATAATCTGCAAATGTGCTCCGAATTCGATGATTGATACCTCTATCAATAGGCGTTGAGACCTGCAATTATTAAACCAACGGCCATTTGGATCGGTCGAATATTCCTACACGTTTCGTGGAAAATTCAAATTGTTTGAAAATCAACTGAACTATAGCCCACAAATTCAGAGCCACAAAATTCGATAATCTGCAAATGTGCTCCGAATCCGATGATTGATACCTCTATCAATAGGTGTTGAGACCTGTAATTGTCATAAAAACGACCATTTGGATCGGCCGAATATTTCTACATATTTCATGGAAAATTCAATTTTTTTGAAAATCAACTGAACTATAGCCCACAAATTCAGAGCCACAAAATTCGAAAATCTGCAAATGTGCTCCAATTTCGATGATTGATACCTCTATCAATAGGCGTTGAGACCTGTAATTGTCATAAAAACGGCCATTTGAATCGGCCGAATATTTCTACATATTTCGTGGAAAATTTAATTTTTTTGAAAATCAACTGAACTATAGCCCACAAATTCAGAGCCACAAAATTCGAAAATCTGCAAATGTGCTCCGATTTCGATGATTGATACCTCTATCAATAGGCGTTGAGACCTGCAATTATTATACCAACGGCCATTTGGATCGGTCGAATATTCCTACACGTTTCGTGGAAAATTCAATTTTTTTGAAAATCAACTGAACTATAGCCCACAAATTCAGAGCCACAAAATTCGATAATCTGCAAATGTGCTCCGATTTCGATGATTGATACCTCTATCAATAAGTGTTGAGACCTGTAATTGTCATAAAAACGACCATTTGAATCGGCCGAATATTTCTACATATTTCGTGGAAAATTCAATTTTTTTGAAAATCAACTGAACTATAGCCCACAAATTCAGAGCCACAAAATTCGAAAATCTGCAAATGTGCTCCGATTTCGATGATTGATACCTCTATCAATAGGCGTTGAGACCTGTAATTGTCATAAAAACGGCCATTTGGATCGGCCGAATATTTCTACATATTTCGTGGAAAATTTAATTTTTTTGAAAATCAACTGAACTATAGCCCACAAATTCAGAGCCACAAAATTCGAAAATCTGCAAATGTGCTCCAATTTCGATGATTGATACCTCTATCAATAGGCGTTGAGACCTGCAATTATTATACCAACGGCCATTTGGATCGGTCGAATATTCCTACACGTTTCGTGGAAAATTCAATTTGTTTGAAAATCAACTGAACTATAGCCCACAAATTCAGAGCCACAAAATTCGATAATCTGCAAATGTGCTCCGATTTCGATTATTGATACCTCTATCAATAGGTGTTGAGACCTGTAATTGTCATAAAAACGACCATTTGAATCGGCCGAATATTTCTACATATTTCGTGGAAAATTCAATTTTTTTGAAAATCAACTGAACTATAGCCCACAAATTCAGAGCCACAAAATTCGATAATCTGCAAATGTGCTCCGATTTCGATGATTGATACCTCTATCAATAGGCGTTGAGACCTGCAATTATTATACCAACGGCCATTTGGATCGGTCGAATATTCCTACACGTTTCGTGGAAAATTCAATTTTTTTGAAAATCAACTGAACTATAGCCCACAAATTCAGAGCCACAAAATTCGAAAATCTGCAAATGTGCTCCGATTTCGATGATTGATACCTCTATCAATAGGCGTTGAGACCTGCAATTATTATACCATAAAGTGGATGTTCTAAAGAGGTGGCTTGCATGCCGTGGCAGCTCCAGCAATGCGAGCAAAAATGAATTAACTTTTTAATTAAACGGCCAGAAATATTTAAATATTTTAAATGTGGTATTATTGTTTCCTTAATTTTACAGAGTGAAAGAGTGTATTTCTAAAGGACAATAGAACCAAATTTTGTCTTCAGTCGACAAATCGAAATGGTTTTATGTAAAATTTCCTAAGAAACCAGTGATATCAACTCCAGTAAGCGGATGGAAAAATTTTCCCTCAGTTGTGATTCCAAAATCTTTTGGGTACACTAAAATAGCGATGACAGCTATAGCGATAATGAACAGGATTATCAACCCACTTCTGTTAATTCCAAATCCTTACGGCGAGGCCATATATGTTTACAGGCGGTCATGTAACGAATATGTGTGACAATGTCGATATAGGTTTTTATTATCTAAAGGCAGAAGTACATCCTTCTTATTCAGGTTGTACTTACAAAGTACACGTAGTTATAGGCATTGCCAGCGCAGATATAGTTGAGATGATTTGACAGTGCAAGACATCTGAAAGTCGTTGCTGCTCGCATATTATTGAAAGACTCTTCGCGCTACAAGGTTATACGATTCATTTCGGATACGATTCATTTCGGATACCAAATTATCAGTTCCACTTTAATGATAAAAACATGGAATCAAGGTCGCAAGAAAGGCAACAATCCACAAAGGGTAGTGGAGACTAAATATAAAATACCGTCAAATAAGGTTTATAGCAGAAAACGGTTTTTAGAATAAGAATAAATTCAATTACAATAAAATTTGGTTTTAAATAACTAACCTTCGACAAAGTAATTTGAGATTAAAATTTATCGGCTAAAATGGGAACAATCCCAGAAATACGTCTCCAGTAGTTGGAGACTAAAGTGGCGGTACAGCGATATGAATTGGCGGGATATTCATCAGCTACGCGGGTATCATCAATACATCGATGTTCTATCTAAAATGAATTTTAGATTAAATTCTGAAATATGGCTGATTAGGATAGAACTTGGATATTTCTTAAACGATTATGATGAAACTCGCCACGTGCCTATAAAGGAAATTGGATTCTAAATTGATTTTCAGGTGAAGTTGTGAAATATGATTCATTGGGATGTAACTAGCTATTTCTTAACCGATTTTGATGAAACAGCACGAACGCTCATCCCATAGGCTGTAAAAGATCTGCGAAGTTTCCTGAAAATGATAATTTTTTGTGGCATAAGCATCCCGAAAGCTGCTCGTTATCTGTCATTCCTGAATGAATTTACTTGAAAGGATGGAAAGCAGCAAAGAACGTTAATCTAACATCCAATGCACAGATGAATTGGACAACGATATTGTTTTTGGACTGTGGCATTTTCAAATCTGGGCACACCACTTTCACGATGACCGTGTTATATCTTGATGGTTATATCGTTTTATGGAGTCATCTTTAGATTGCAATAGTCAGTTTATGTCGCCATTCGTCTAAGATTACAAAAGCCGGCATATTACAGAAGGCTAAGCAATATTATTGTTTTGAGGTCGTTGCTTTTGATTTTTGACCAAGTATTGACCAACTACTTTTGGGTATAGCAAATAATTTCTGATATCGATGGAAACAGTTATTCGATGCACATTATATGATTATATGATGTAGGTTTGTTTTACATACAACATTACATGTTAAATCGTAACAATTATTCTTAAAATATTGTAAGGTACATGCCATTAAATTTTATGTTTGCGCTATACAATGTTTTCAAATGTAATTTACAAAAGTAATTTAGATCAATCAAATCATATTTCACCACAAACGATTCTCAAATCGAAAAGGAAAATAATCCTAAACATTAATAAATGAAAATAAATTCCCACAATATTGAGAACATTCACATAATAATTATACAAAATAATGTAAAGCGTACTAAAACCCATTCCATTACACATTACTTCTTATAGGTAAAGCGCAACAAAATAATTTTGTTCACATAAAAATTAATTTAACACACGATTATCCCTTCAAAATAAGGAATATTAAGTTTCAATTAAGCAATAAAATTATCATCTTATACCACAATCGTGACAACAATGACTTAAACTTAACGAAAAACAAAAAAAAAAAAAATTTGAAAGCAAAATAAAAAAAATCGATATTAAGAAATATGTTTGTTACTTACAAGTCTTTTGATTGTCTTAAGCCAACAATTGTTGATATTAATGATGTTGCTGGTGGTGGTGGTGGTGGTGGTAGTGCTGGTTGTGGCGGATGCAGTTGTTGTTGATGATGATGATGTTGGTGGTGTTGGTGGCGCAGAATTAGTGGAGGCGGTGGATTTGATGGAAAATGTGGTGAACATTTTATTTCTCTTCTAATTAGATTATTACTGTTGTTGTGATTTAAATTAATATAATTATTATTGTTGTTATTATTATTATTATTACTATTATTACAACTATTATTGCTTATAAAATTACATCGTTGGGATATTGTTGGTGTTGTTGATAATGTTTCGATTGTGTCTCTCAGCAGTGACTTTGTTCTATTTGTGTCTGAAATTAAATTAAATAAAAAAACTAAATCAAAATAAATCACTTGCGACTAATTATACGTCTCCGCGGTCGGTCAATATCGGTCGAAACATGAAATTAATTTCAAATTTCACACTTCTTGTTCCCATATACTCTATGTATATAGCTATAGCTAGACCTTTACAAATCTTTTTATTTAATTTAAAATAAAATCAACCGAATTATTATTTATTTCTCTTTTTGGAAATTCAATCAACTGTATATTATATATAATTATGAGATCAAAAAATATGAAATACACAAAAAAAAAACAAAATTACCAATGCTACCGCTAATCAAATAAATCCATCCGCCCATTTTATTTTAATTTCGTAAAATCATAGAAATGACAAAATTTTTTTTCGGTTTGATTTTATTGTGAAATATTGATCGAATTAATTTAATTAGCAGCTAAATAATAATCTAGCGAGCTATTTTTATATTTTAAATATACTCAACCATGCGACGAGAGGGTTGAAATATTTCGAATATATACAAATCAAATCGCATTAATGTCTTATCTCCACATCAATATATGTGATATATCATTAAGCAAAGTAATAACAAATAACGTTTCAAATATGGCGATTCTTAATTAAATTACATACAAACTCAGATGATCGCCAATTGCGATTAGATCGGTAAATTTTTAGTATTTATTTATATTTGTGATGAACTTCATACATACATTGATGATAGCGTCAATTAAACATTTTTTTAATTTTATTTTAACCGGATGTCTTGTATAATAATTAATAATTATTATATAGAAAAAAAAAATTAAAACGGTACACGAAAGATTTAAGGTTAGATTAGTAATATGTCCGAAAAAATACATGCTGCGTGTGACGCAGACACCAGAATGTTGTTGATTTTAATTCAAAATATAGCGGTACGTCTTGTTAAATGTGCAATGGACATATAATTTGGATGGTGTGATGAAAGTTTGTGCTATACCTATAACACTTGATTACGTCAACAGAGGATTAAAAATAATTCAAATAAATATTCGTGTGTCATTTCATGGTTCAAATTATCGGAATGCCATCGCATATACATAAATAACAAGTAAGAGTCATTTGAAGTTAGATGCGTGGTGAACAGATTTGCATGACATGCAAACTTGAAGAGCTTATACAATTTTCCGAATCCTGTAATTAATAACCGTTGAGCGACAATATTTTTTATATTGTTAGTATAACGCAAACCATTCACCACAAGAATACGAATTAAAACATTTCCATGGAAATTGACAAGTTTTACGAAAATACAAAAAAAAAAACGATTAACACATATTATGATGTAATTTGTGTAGTTATAGCTTAAGGGATCGTACACAAGAAAGATTTATGGCTTTGTGTTTTTATGTAAAAACAAAATAGAAGGGTACTAAATAATTTGGGTCTTTAACGCAAAACGTAAGCCACATAAGATTTATTTTGCTAATATTAATTAAGGCCGTAAAACTGTTAGACATAGTTGCGTGTGTTGTCAAAACTTTAAAAAAAATTTCTGGTGATAAAAAATGTTTTTATTTAGTTCGAATTAGGCAATGGACCAAAAATACAACGACGGTTTATGGAAAACACAAATCATTTTTAAGTGTTTATCAAGCTTTCTAATGTTATAAACATTGCAGGTATTCGCAAAATATATAAGAGACCCACTTTGTTGATAAAAAAGCTGTTGAAAATGATAGTTATGTACTCTAGGAACTAATTTGAGAATAAAACCTCTCCAACAGCAGCCTTCATTGCAAATTTGCATTTCGGCTTTTATAGACAAAATATATTAATAATAATGGCATTCACAAGTTTAGAAGTTAGAATTGTATTTTTGTAGTTTGGTCGTAGCAAAGATAATCCCATATTAAAGATGATTCATTCAGTACAAAAATATGAGGCAAAAAAAGGGGGTCCCCCCGATGCAATATATAGGGTTCCTTTGATATATACGTAAATATTTTGCATACAAATTACATGTAGGTAAATACTTTAACTTTATTGACGATTGTAAATGTAGAGAAAGCACTACCTGTCGGAATAAAATAAAACTGAAGCGACCATACAAAAACTAGCATCAGCGCTCGCAGAACGACTAAAATATGGTATAGCGGACATTTTTTGAAGTGAAGCGGCTATACATTATGTTGTCTAAAACCACGACTCCAATCGTCAATTGTGCCGGATTCTATTCTACTACATGTAATGCAAAGGTACCCTTTATGTATAAAGAAATGGGAGGGTTTCCCAGCCTTTTTTATTTTTTGTACTGAATTACTCATCTCTAATATACTATGATCTTTGGTCGTAGCTACCTGATGAGTAGACCGAACTTTTTTGTTTTGTGCGAGTTTATCTGTACGAAACCAAACTACCACATTGAAAACTCAAGAAAGGTTTTCATTTTTTAGAGTCGATTCAAAAATATATTATTGTATGGTTTAAATGTGATAAGCAGACTAAAACACAATTTTTAGTAATTTTAATCAGGAATTATCTAACAAAATTAACTAACGAGAGCATTTCTGATTATTCACTTTGGAAAACCTAAAACACAATAGCGTTGATAATTTTACGAACCCCAAGTAATTTTACATACTGATTACATCAATTGATTTTAAAGACTCCAACGAAAATACTGAGGGGTTACTGCGGTTTTTAACGTTATTTTTTCAGAAAAAGAGCCTGACTTATTTTGACAGTATACATATACTGGCATATTTTGACAGTATGTAACTGTGAAATTATTAAAACTCATCAAATTGATATTTTTTTTCTAAACTATGTATTGCAGGCTAAGAAACCAAAGTTTCAGTTATCGCTTGATTGTAAGGCTAGGTGGAAGAACTTGGTGGCACTTATTGAAATAAAAATCAATGATTGGTGAAAATTAAAAAAATTTTATAATGTGTTAAAACAAGAAACGATTGTAAATAATATTTCGTGGAATTAAATATTTATAAATAAACTAAATAATTTACATAAACATAAATTAACTCAACACGAGTTCTAAATAGTGAAAATGAATAAAACTTTTATATGTGTAACTTGACAACAAAAACAAATCAACGTCATAAACCTTTGAAGAAACCACTTTGTAATTTAAATTATTCGCGTTTCTGGGATGAGGAATTTATGTAAAAGACAACATAATTCATAAGCTTAATTCGAAATTATTAACCAGCAAAGTCGTTCTTAAATGTCGATTTCATTTATTTATGAAGTTCGAAATAAGGCAGCATACTTAAAACTCACAAATTTAAAAAAAAGGCACGAAAAAAGTGGTTTTGCTAATTTTCTCAATGATTCGGTTCGTCTACTTCCCCAAAATATTATTTTATAAGTGGTCCAAAAATTGAAATAACAGGGCAGCTAAAATATTAATGCAAAATCTTGTAGGCTGGGGGCGAGTAGACAAGAGAGAAGAGACGCAACAACTTCAATAACGACGTCAAACAACATTTGCTACGGTTAGTACAAATTTGGGTGACCGCTCGGGAACATGATGATAGAACGAAATCTCGCCCCTCCCACCACCCAACCGCCGATGGAAAAATTGTGGACATATAACACAATTAATAATTAAAGTAAACAAATTAAGAATCTTACGGTTACAACAAAGGGATGCGATGTATTAGAAAAAATGTGTTGTCTGTAAAAGAAAAAAAAAATAATCCCAGGGTTCAGTACTTAATTCTAGATTAAAGCTACCACCAGCCTGGATCAACAACGAGTGAATAAGCTGTGTAATTTAGAAATTGTGTTCTTTTGTGCTAATAACTATTTGGACTATTTTATATATTTACTAATAAGTTTACTTACTTAACTATCGGTCGCTTGGGTGGTCTGTAACCGGATCGAGTCTCTCCCAATTAACAATACTATCCTATCCTTCGGTATTATTATGTGTAAACAAACGAGTGTACGGAATGAGACCCGAGCGTTCAGGGATCTTGCTTTAACGCTTGGCCGTACATCCTAATCAATCAATCAAAATGTTGTAGATATGTGGGTACTGAAAAATTGGAATTTTTCAGGGTCTCTGTTTACTGTACTAATAAAAAATTATGAAAAAATTATGATTTGGTCAGAATCTAGTTCGAGCATCTCTAAACAAAACACGGGCGCCATTTTTCCAACTTGGAAAATCTGGTCTTGGAAAAAACTAGCAAATCCTCTTCTGCTAACTAAATTTGTCAACTGTAAATAGCCGCCAAAACAGGCTGAAATTGGTAAATGAAATGTTAGCTAGCATTAAAGTAAACAATAAATGTAAGGATTTCCCGCGATTTTTGATTAACTTTGCCCGGGAGTCTCGTGTCTCGGGAAATGAAATTTTTCGAAAAATCCCAATCTCTATTTTGGACATCAAGAAAAACAGAATAACAGGTTAGAAACAGGCCGGAGTATGAAATAACGAAGGTTAAGCTCGAAGACATGCTGAATACTTCGAACAAATATTGCAACCACTATATGACTGAATAGGAGATATACAAGAAATCGTATCGACTATCAATCCATAAAACTCTTATTACAATCTTAATAGCGATTAAAATCAAATTTGTACCCAACTTGCGCAATATTGCACAACCAGAAGCAATCATGATTCCAAAACCTGGGACCAACACCAAACTTCGTCTTATAGGCCAATTTCAATATTACATGTAGGTTATTGTGTATAGTAGGACTGAATCTTCCTGCATTAGAAATCTCGGAATGACAGACTGATTTAGATACTAAATAATGATGCAATCGTAAATCAAGTGAAAATACAATGGAAAGTTCACGTTAGAAATGTGAAGAACTAATACTTAAATATAGAAAGATGTGGGAAGAAGCTTCTACTTTATAAGCAAACAAAGCAATATAAATATGTATCATACAAAGAATTCAGAACAAGAAGGTAAGCCATGGTAAGTCCAGAAAATCAATCTCCATAGGGATCTTAGAGTGGGCAAGTGAAATCCAGTAACGAAATATGGAGAAAACCTCGAGCAAAATTTCAATATTGAGCCCACTATAACATTAACATTTTGAGAGCGATCCTAAATTTAAATAATTTAAAATTGTTAAATTTATAGAAATACGTTAGTTTGGATAAATTGAAAAATATTAAAAAAATTATTGGTAAAACTTGCAAAGCTTTTTTAGTAGTTAAAATAAAAAAACAAGTTCTTTTTTAATGCTGATAATTATGAAGGTTTTAAAATTTGTAAAATTGTTTAAATATTTTAATTTAAAATCATAAATAAAATTTTATTAAAATTCCAAGAATTCAATTTTTTGAATCTTAAAATTAATTAAATTTACCAATTTCTTAAAATATTGAAAATTGTTTGAAATCCGAAATTTAACAGAAACAACCAAATTTAAAATCATTGCTAATTTAAAATTTAGGGGTTCTATAATTTTTTTCTTTCCCGGTACGAAAGTCCATCTAATTTGTAATCAACAACAGCGTATGGTTTTTTTGCTTCATAAATTGTTGACAAAATGCACGAACAATCGCATTTAGAAAATGGCATCCTAATCTTTCGTCAATTGCGAATACTACTTTGTTATATACCCACACAGTCTCAAAACTCAATTAATTTTTGCAAATGGCAACCAGTAGGTAGATTTCGGTTGTGTGGAATTATTTTGTGGAACGGGATTTTGTTCTAAACGAGAATTTCGCATTCCGGTTCAGTGGAATGGGAAAATAAATCCCGTTTTTGTGGAATGAAACGTCAAAATTTCTCGTCGTGGAATTTGACGGTGAAATACAATTAATAGTGCCGCGGAATCCAAAAAATTCTTAATTATAAAATAAATTGACCGTGAATCTACTCAATTATTATTATTTTTTCTAATAAAATGGGAGCTAGTGTGACAACTGTTTGCAAAAAGTTTCGTTAACTCAGAAGGGCCTCCCTCAAGATATTTGGAGCAAAATACGGGCCGGCGAATGTAAATAATGATTTTTTAATTTTTTATTCATTATTTATAAACTTAGCAGATTTCAGAACACAGGCGGGTGCTTATTTTAGACTTAGAAAAAGAGCAGCAATATTACACTAGTAGTAATAATCGATATAAAAATAATAATATGTAACACCATAATCCATTAAAATAAAATTTTTATTTTCAATTAACATTATTTATGTACAAACAGTTTTATTTAACACTATCAATATTCAATATTTCGCACCATTCGAATTCTCCGGCTGCATTAATTTAAATTATAAGATTGTTGTTGGCTATGTTATGCTGCTTATGTACTACTGTACGAGTAACATCTATTGCTTTACGCCGACCATTTATCTATTTGTATAAACAAATATTCACGCTAACTAAATAATAAATGCGTGCATTTTAACAAATCACGACAAAAACGTAAATAAAATGACAGAAAAATATTTCACTTTTGACATATTTCCCCGTATTAGACCTAGTACTAAAATCTTTTTCTCGCAAGGAGAACTAGAATACAAATTTGTGGAACGGAATTTTTCAGCGAGAAAACGAAATGTGGGAAAAATAAAAATTCCATTCCAATCGAATTAATTTCACAAAACCGGAATCTACATACTAAGGGTACGGAATTAATATTGCGAAAATTGTACTCGTTTGGGTACGTACCTGTGAACGTTTGTTGAGTTAGCCCAAAAAGTTTTACTAGGGAGGTTCTGGGGAAACGCTGCATTTAAAGAATATGATTTCGCCTTATAATCATTCTGGTCAATAAATTCCTAGCCCTTTTGTATACGTTGCGAAAAAAAATCGTCTGATATTTTTTCCACTGCTTCAAGGCATATTCCCATTAGGCTATGTCTTGGATATCTTTATTGATCCAAGGTGGCTTCTGTATTTTAATTTGGAGTTTTTTCAAAGGAATACACCGCGTAAAACAATTTTTAATTTGTTGATTAAAATATTCCATTTTATCATCGATGTCACTTTTGGCATAAATTGGATCCCAGTCCATAGAAGTACAGTCCATCAGAGTTCTACCTATAATATCACACTTACTGTAATCTCTGAATTCAGTAATAACAGGCGTAGAATTCTTAGGAAGGTCATAAACCCAAAACAACATACCATGATCCGACCCAACCGAAATTTGATTGACGAAACGTATGTTATTTGTGTTAGTAATTTTACCAAGTCTAACAGAGAGGTAGATGCGGTAGCCTTCGAGTAATACGTGGAATACATACAATAATATTTAAATAAGTATCACAGAAATTGTTTAATATTTCTTCTAGTTCAATACAGCAATTTTTGTTAGGTTAGTGGAATTTATTCTACACTCTACTAGTAACATTCCAAACCTAGGGCTGTAGAATTTATGCACAACAATTGCGGTTATCGTAGATTTTACAAACATACAGACCCCATCCCCCGTTTTTTTGTCCTATCCCATCTCAAAAGTTGAAAACCTGGCGTATATACAAAAGACTCAGGGACACCTTCATTTAGCCAGGTTTCACTAATACAAATTATATCCATAACGACACCATCCAAACTTCTACTACTACACTAACTACTTCTTTACAAACAATTACATTATATGACAAGGTTTGTGTATGGTTTATTCAAACATATTCGATTAAATTTAGTTATTAGATATTAACAGTTAAATCAGTGGTTTGTAGACCATGGTTTAATAAAAACTGGACGAGGCTGGTTAATAGAAGGTTTAACAAACGTATTTTAAACGAAATTGAATTTAAAAGAATTTTTTACTTTAATTTAAACAGTTTAAAATTTGATTCTAAATTATAATCGTAGAACTTTAAAATTTCTATTGCTATTGTTATTTATTATACATATAGATAAATTTCTTAAAATTTTATGTTTCCTAACTTTTAAATTCTAAATTTTTTATTTTTATTTCTGATGTTTATGAAATTCTTTAAATGCAGCAAAAAATATCATTATTTTAAGGTCTTCTAAACTGATGATATCTAGTCAATAAGGTTTAAAACAATAATACATTTTTAAAATTACAACAGTGATAAACTCACAACACTTTAGGAATTCGTATCAAATTCAGATAACAGCACATCTCATGTGGAAATTTATTATCTAATATTTAACTATGAACGACAAAATGGCTTTCTAAGTAATATCAATGTGCCAATACAAATATTAAATATAAATAACAAAATTTTAGTTTGGCTCTACGAAAGATACAAAACAATGTAATGTAATGGAGCGGTTGCTCTACTTAAAAACAAACGCAAAACTCATCCTCAACGAAACAATAAAAAACTGATTAAAATTAATTTTGTAATATGTACAGTCGAAATTGCAATTTTTCAAACAAATCGCTACACACATACATACATATTTACGTACAAAAAAAAACATTAAAGTTCACCACGCTTAGACCATGGAATTTCGAAAACATTGAAAATTAATTGTTTTCACTACAAAACGATTACAACAAAACAAAACGAAAATTAAATCACACAAACAACACTCTCCGTATAGTCTCTACATAGAACAACACTCGAAAAAAAACATTTTACTGATCGTGAGAATATATTAAAGCAAAAAAAAAAAAATACGTTAAAGCTTTTAAAACCGTTTTTTTTTCCTTCAATATTTTAATAAATTTATTATTTTTTTAATTGAATTTTATTAGTTTCAATTAAAATCTAAACTTTAAGAAAATTGAAAGTGATTTTCGAATAAAAATTACAACAACAGAAAAACGAAATAAAAATTGATTGATTTGATTGATGGTTTCTGCATGTGAAGTTCGTTCATTTTTCTTGTACATAAAAATGCTATGTTTATCACACATTTAATATTTAGCATAAATTATATTATGTATGTATGTATGTTGAAGAGAAACAAAAAATAAAAAAATAAATAATTATCTAGATTAAGCTTGGTAATTTACAAAAAAATTGTTTTTGTCGTTCTGCGCAACTCAATCATCAGCAAAAAATCTCGTAATTGTGCAAAAAAGCTTTAATTTTTTTTATAGCGTAGTAATTTAATTTTGATTTTTGTTTTGGTCCAACTTCAAAGTAGTTAATTAGCGAAATTGATGGAATAATCGGCCAATTGATCAATTGTTATCTTAATTTATTAACGTATTTTTGTTTTGAAAGCTTCGCTAACTAGATGGATTTCTTAAAAAAATGAAGAGTAAACGATTAATTTGGAGTGTGGAAAAAAGTTGGTTGAACTAATACATAAATTATTGTACCATGATTGGGTCAATGCTGAAATTAAAAACGGTGTAAGTTCAAAACCGCACAACTAATTTAATTTCCTTAATTGCAATTTTCTTGTTTAGAAATTAAATGTTAATTGAACAAAACCTTGACCTACATATTAATCAAATTTTCAAATATCTTGAAGTTTTCTTTACACCCAAGAAATTTATTGGTTGTTTAATTTAATTGCACACCATTAATCTTTCCGCTTCTAAATAATATAAATATGTATGTCAAGAACTTCTAAGGATATACCTCAATATCCATCGTGTCGTTGGTGTCAACATCGTATACGAAGTTATAATGTTTTATGTTGCATAATACGTGATAGTAAAAAAAAAATCAATGTTTTCCAATTCGATCAATAATGTGATATCTCAAGGTTATACCACACATATATAGAGAAAACCATAAGAGATTTATCTTATTGATTCTATCAATCGTTTTGTGTACAACAACTCGATTTACACAATTATAGATTTGTCTATTCAGTTTTTTTATGTATAGTATGTACGTAAATATATTATTTGAAATAATTTGCGCAAATAGATTCACGTCTATGTTGTGGACAAATAGGAAGCGCAAACATTCGTTCTACTATGAAAAGTGTTGACTTTAATTAAAGAATCGAGACTGTATAAATCATAATCAATATCTTTATATAGCTGATGTCACCTCTGGGGATGCGGTTTTTATATTTTGTAGCTGTCCTGTATACCAAATGACCTTTCATATTATTATGTAGTAGCCTATTCGCAAACTTTGCGGTATTAATTCAATTTATTAAAATTAGAAAAGTTTTATTTTCTTGTAATTAAGTAAGTTGTTACACTATAAGAATGAGATGTATAAGAAACACGCCTATAACGAGGTTAGCGTATATGTAATTAGGAATTTGGATAATGGCATGCGTATCATGGGTAGCGTACTCGAAGTAGAGAGTGAGTGGTTTGTGTCGTTGATTGATTAAATTTTCAATGGACTTACATAAATACATCACGTATAAAATACGCTATATAGAAATTATTAATTATATTATTCTAGTGGACGTGAAGGTTGTTCTCACATCACAAAGCAATTAAAATTTACGTTGTGCTAATGAACTAATAATGGGCTTAACGCACAGGTTTTATTTTATCGTGTATATTTCTTTAATATGCTATACGTTTATTGGCGATCACACATCTGAAATTAAACCTTTAGTAGAATGGTTAAATTCTAAAACAATTAGTAGGACATCAGTTTGATTAAAATTAGATTTAGGTACAATAAGAATAAGGCGGTTCTTGCTTTACTTAGTAAAATTCTTAAAATTCACATAATCGTATTATTGAAAAATTGAATAACTGAAAAATATCGAAAATGATGTTCTACATAAATTAACGGAACATTAAGGAATTTTCAAAAATATTTAATTTTAAATTAAAGTAATTCTATAGATTTATTAAAATTTTAAAAAATTCTTAAAAGCAATTTAATTCCATATGCATTCTAAAATAAAATGCACAAATTTCAACCGGGGCGTGGGGGGCAGTCGTGTGATTTTGTAGGAATGAAATTCCAATGATGCCGTAAATTTATTGCAAAGTACAAAGTTCCGTGAGAGTAGAAATTAACTTTACAGGATAAATTTGAATGGCTGGTGTTTGGGTGACAGGGTGATCCTGAAATATGAAACTGAAAGTTTCATTCACGTCACCTTACACAATCTGTATGAGCTCCTGAAGCAAGAATAAATCCAGTAATAAGAAATCTGAGGATGATATAAATTGGAGAGTATATAACATTCGTATTTTATTAAAATAAGACAAAGTAAATCTGATTCAAATCACAAAAGATTTTTATACCGTCGTATTTAGAAATATCACCTCTGCCTTCTCAGCCTTCTAGTTTATATTTTGTTTTACGTTTGTGCAAGTTACGCAATCCTGATGAGATAAGCTGTGTCGTTAAAAACAAATCACAACATTTCCACTTATTTACGTTTTGCGGTTATATTTTTTAGTCAGCACGAAGCTGTTTGCTGAGAAAAAAAATAAAAACTATCGAGTAAGGCAGTTTACACAAGTAAATGTTGCTATCGACCAATATGCCATATTTATCGACTCGCAATTTGCTAAATTATTGAGTAGTGCCCCAATAATGTAAGTTATGTATGTTTAGAATATAACATATGTATACATAAAATTACATTTTACATTGCTTCTCACTAGTCTAAATAAATCATAAAACGCGATGGATTGCACCGTGTTCACCTATAATTGATTTTAAATTTCTTTTTTAGAAAAGATAAACATAGTTCAATAAACAATAAAAACAAATAAACTTCCTGTACATCTAATCGGGACTTTATAACTGCGTATACAATTTACAGTACGTTAGTAATTAGGTTTGTCCACGACTAACGTATAATATCAAAGCAACCTTGATTATACAAGCCATAATCTAAAAAATAAAGCTTTTATAAGGGAATTAGAAACGAGGAAAAAATCAAAATTTCCATAGTAAAACACATAAAACATATGGGAAATCACTTTTTTTCCTAAGACAAATTTGTAAATGAAAACGTTGCAAATTCTTAATTATGATTTCTGAAATATTTTCATAAATGTTTGAATTTCAACATATATAAATCTCGTTTAAGTAAATCGTTTTCATTTTCTTGTAATAATTGATTTATTTTAACCAAAATATAAAAAAAAGTTCATAACAACAACATTCTGGTCAAATTAAAAAGAAAAGCTTACTACAAGTCGTGTGCATTAAGTCAATGTACATATGTAGATGGCAGTGGGTATAAACATTTTGAAAAATCGTAGCAAAAATTGCGACCTGGGGAAATTTGAGTTTAAAAATTGTAGGATAAGCAAAACAAATTCACAAAATATTAAGAACGTGTCATAATTGTGTGATTAAATAATTTTTTTTCGTATTTCTCTGCCAACAATTATAGACATCTAACGTACACTAGTAAAACTAAAGATAAATTTAGCAAGTATTATTTTAATTTATCAGAGCCAACTTTGATGTATTTTTCAAAATGAAAGTTCGAAAAATATATTTTAGAAATAATTTAATTTTAAAATTTCTGCAATTAATATTTACTTAATACCAATATACCCTCCTTGTATATTGCGGCTAAAGATATGTAGAACACTTTTGTATAAACATTTTGTAACATTTTTGCTGTTTTCATTGAAAAACTTGAAGCTAAAAAACACCATTTTTACTATGGATTCCTATGGAAATCAGTGAAAAGTTATACCACTAAAAAAGCTTCTAAAAAATACGTCATAATGATTATGGCTCTATACTCTAGAAGGCTCTGATAATATGCTCATTATACGTTTGTTTCATCGATTATAATGATATTCATTATTCACTGCTAGTTTACCTAGTAGTCTCTTCTTTCATTATTCAATACTTCCATGTAAATTATTTGATTTTTGAAATTTTATCTAGTAGTCTCTTGCCATTTTCATTATTATTAAACTGTGACGTCAAAATGTCGACGAAAATTATTTGAAGAGTATTTAAAGGATTTGATTATAAAACATAATGATATTTGTCGGTCGTGGACAAAGTATCGTATTCTACTCGCATATAATGGCTGTTATTCACTCAGATGATTTACGACACTCGCCTATCGGCTCGTGTCGGTAAACTTCATCTTCGTGAATAACTGCTATCATTATATGCTCGTTGAATAATATACTATTATCTGAATTTTATATTCATCGAATTGCATATAACAACAACAAGCAAGTTATAATTCAAGGATTATTTAAAACAATAAGTGGTTAGTACTTAGTTTTAGTTTGCCACCAAATTTTTTAATGTACTTCTTTCAATAACAGAACTGAAACGAGGACCTGCGACTAGCAACGCTATTTCACTTTACTTGGCGGTATGCTATTTACTTTGAAACGTCAAAGTGTGATAAAACTGATGTTTTTATTTTAAAATATTAATTTTGTTTTCGGTAATTCGGTATAATTGGCTTTTCGTTTTTTATTTGATCTAAATATTTTTAAGTTGTTGTTATTATACAAAATTCTAATGCCAATACAGAGAATGTAATTTAAAAATTGTCACTGCTAATTCTACCATTTTTGCATGTATGTTACGATTATGTAGCCCTACATATTTAGGGATATTGATGAGTAAATATTTTCAAGTTTTATTCGTAAAATAGAAATCCAAATTGAGTTTTAGAAAAGCTTCCTATAATTGTGATAACTATTAAAATTTATTTATACGTAGACTAGTTTCGAGAATTATCGTTCATCATCAAGTACATATTTAAAACTCTTTAAGAGTTTTAAATATGTACTTGATGATGAACGGTAATGCTCGAAACTAGTCTACGTATAAATAAATTTTAATAGTTATCACAATTATAGAAAGCTTTTCTAAAACTCAATTTGGATTTTTATTTTACGAATAAAATTTGAAAATATTTAGTTAAAGTGTGATAAAGTGTGTAAAAATTGACAAAATGTCGATGATAATATTGATGAGTCTAGCAGATTTGTGAATTTTTGTATTTGTGGAAGAATGTGCACTAAATTTTGCTTTAAGAATGAAATAAATTGCAGCACCGTTTTGGAAATTTCGAATGTTAATATAAATTGGCGAGTCTTCTATGAGTAAAAACATTTACAAGTATCACAAGTAGGGCTTTCAGTACCGATATCGATAGTATCGAAATATCGACACTATCGGCCTAAAATTATTTTATATAATTTCGGAAAATCGAGCGACAAATATCGATATTACGATATTCGAATGGTTCTTGTAATTTTATATAAAGCGACAATGCATTTTGCTACAAAAATATGTTATATGTCTCGCTTTAGATGTTGTAACGTGATAACGCCTTACACCGCATGTTCAGAAAATTGACACGAAATTTTGCCCTTGGTCGTTTACAATTACTCATCAACTGTAAGCATTACCTTTAATTTAAATGTTAACTTCTTAGGTTGGCCCTTAGGCTTCATGCTTCATGCATAATATTATCGCAAGGACGTCATCAGGCGGCGACGCATGCCGCAACGCGAACCACTGATTAAATGCCTAAACCATTGTAGCTAAAGAATGGCTCATCCGATCGGAGCAATTCTGGTGGCAATTTTTGCGTTAAGAAATAGTGGTGGGTAATTTATTTTAAAACGGAATAATTTATTAATCTTCACATACATTTTTTTAAAATTAAAATCTACAAAATAGCGATTTATAATACAATGCTTGAGAGAACTGTATGTAGCGCGAGAGAACGCCTCTTCTGATCGGAGCAATTCTGATTGATGCTAATGTATGCATAAAGAAACTGTGGCAGATAATTTATTTTAAATTAAAATAATAAATTTTCACATAAATTTTAATGAAAATTGCAAACTACAAAATAGCGATTTACAATGATTATGTAGTGAGAGAACGCCTTGATGAACGCCACATTGTAAGAGAATTTAATCCAGTTTCGAATGATTATGGTTTTGTTATTATGATTATGAAAAAATCAATCTTCTCATCAGACCGCGGCGACTGGACTGAATGTAGCACAATTTTCATACTATATATACAGAATGAAATGTGCAGGTTGTATTAGCGAATTATACTAACACAGCTAAATTCTCTTACAATTTGTTCCTCGCCACACTCACACAGCGTTATTCCTGTATAAGCAAATTTAATAATTTTCTTTTCTACTTTAACTTGAATTAATTATTTAATTCGTGTAATCACCAAATATGCAACCGATCATAAAGATCATTTAATGTGTTTTACAGATTAACCCGTAGAAGAGTTGTTCACCTACAATTATATTTAGCAGTCGAAATGCGTTAAATTTCGAATAATTGTGTTGATGAACGAAGGAAATCTGCGATTTGATTGAGTGAATCGCTACAAGTTCAGCAAAAGCTGAATATATTTGGTTTAAAGTAGAGGGATTAATAAATTCTCTCCAACAAATTTGTTTGGCCCATGGCATTCGATTGACTGTAGTCGTAGTGTTATACAAAAAAGCACAAATTGAAGTAGATATTCCTCAAGTTCAAATCAGTATTCCCGCAGAAAATGATAATTATCCGGACTATGGCACTACAGATGATGATATAAGTGGTTTAATAAGATTCAAAATTGAGGATAGAGAAGATTTGATTGACAACGAACTATGCCTTTATGAAAATATCGCCCGTTAATTGACAAAATCTGAAAATTCATCAACATTTTTGAACGATTTCTAACAAACAGAAACATGTAAAACAGGAATTTGGAAAAGAGCTATCTCCTACTAGATTTTTTCAATTGAAATTGTTCGTTCAAAAAGCTCTAGTTGATGCGAGTCGTTTATTTTGAAAGCGATGTCTTATAGTAATTCCATTTTCCAAAAAAAAAAAATCAAGCTAGGTGGTTATGTACGATTCTACAAATTACCTTATCAATTTTTCTTTAAATGATAGGATAACGTAGAATTGCAAGTATTATAACAACTATCTTGTTTATTTGGGAACAAGAACTTACCACTTTCAAAATAAACTGGACTGAATTATTTTTTAAGGTTCTTGTAACTAATTGATAATTGCAATTTAATAGAGTTTAGTAGATACTCCTGATGATGGCCTAATAAGCCGAAATCGATCGAGTGATTTTTTAAACCTTTTGTAATTTTGCGAAATATTTAACAAGTGTTTTTAAAAAATTTTAAAAATGTGTGTATTAAGTGTGTTTCGCCAAGTGCCTACGGCAGAAAGTGTAAGAAGTAATTGATAATTAAAGATTAGTATCGGAAGTATCGATACTATCGATTTTGAGATTTTTCAATATCGAAATATCGAGATTGGAAAAGTGGTCCGATATTGGAAACCCTAATCACAAGCATTTCAAAGAGACCCAAGCGAAGATAATGAGGGCGTTGAACACCCCAACACATCAACAAACGATAAGTGTCGAAAAAGAGAACAAAATGACAAGCAATTTTGGACATGAAACGTGTGGCCGAAATTATTGAATTTTGGCCAAAAGCAATGGAAGTTCTATGCCGTTTGCGTGAAGCAATCCGACGAAAATACCCGGATTTGTCACAAAACAGATCATGGCAATTGCACCACGATAATGCACCTGCTCACTACCGTAAACAAAAGGTTTTCAGAAAATTGGAAAAACAAAAAACATATCGTTAAAATTTGATTTGTATACCCCAAAAAAAGGGTTGGTCAATATTCTCAAACGTATTTTGCAATAAAACGGAACGAGATGTTTTTGTTGATGTTTGCGCTGATGTTTTAGTATGTCTAATAGAACTAACTGGGGAAAAACATGAAAAAAAATAAATAAAAAAAAACATATGAATATCCGAGAAAACTCCAAAAGAATATTTCGGCGGCCATTTTGAAAAAGAAAAAATTAAAGATGGTACCCTTTTTATAATTATTTTATAATCCCTATTTATTTATCCAATTTTATAATTTTCGGATAATTGTTTTTTTCTTTTTTTCAATAGCAAAAAATACAACACCAAGTGCAAACAATTTTTAATATTTGACATTTGTTACCTTAAAAAACAACAACAACAAAAAAGAATCATGCCCTATAATTTTTTTTTTAATTAGTGCTACTCATTCAAATCATAAAAATCATAAAATTAAAACATGACTTTCAAAAAAATGTGAATTGAAATATTTTTCACCGAATGTTTATGTATATTTGTATGCTGTAATAATATACAACAATCATAACCATAATATTTAAAGAGGATAATATCAAGATCTCACAAAATTATGAGACAGCTTCTGAATCTAGAAACAAGCTTGCAAATACGATTTAAAAATACAAACACCTTGATCATCTCTCGTTTAAAGCTGATATTTTTAAATATTTCCAGCCAAATATTGATTTCCCAAGCTTTTTATGTACCTACTAGCTATTAAAAATTAAATTAAATTGAATTATAAAAAACATAAAATTTTACCATAAACGCGAATCGTGTTTAGTACTACATTGAAAAACGAAAGATGAAGCAGAAAAAAAGTATCATAAAGTGAGTGGGTTCTTTTATAATTTTTTTCTGTGCTATTAAAATTAATAATACAATAAAAAAACAAAGTGTTAAGTGTCTTGTTGAGAATATTGATAATTTTTTATATTTTTCGCGAAATAATATTAAAAAAAAAAAAAATTCCCGCACATTATTTTAAATATTTGAACGATTTAAATGGTAATTTTAATCTCAAAACCTTACAAAATTGTTGATTTATTACAAATCTGAATCAATTGCGCTCGCGATATTAATAAAATAAACTGTGAAGGTTCGAAATATAAATTCCAATACAATTTACAATTTTAACCCTTTCTCCAAAATGCTAATTGATTGGCTCTTAATGTGTGAAATATGTATTTCGCACATTCAAGAATTAATTATACATAACAGATTTAACGTGTATTGAACTAGTATGTTACATAATATACACCAGAACCGAATGGCCTGAGTGTCACACTCCAATTTAAATATGCATATCGCTTGATTGCCATTTCGGGCGGATAACTTAGTTAGTGTTATATTGTGTATTACAAGCCAACAATACTAAATACGAGTAATATATGATAATTTAGCACGTCTAACAGAATCATTACCGCAACAAAAAAGGATATAATCTAATTTAATTGTATTTAATAGTCATAAAGCAAAGTTAAAATGAACGAACAATTGATTTTTCATGAGAAAAATAAATAAATAATGAATTGCAACTTTTTCGTTGTTGTTGTTGTTGTTTTCTATTTCGTTTTTGTTATTCTTAAATGTCACGATTCATTTCAATTATCTATAACTTATAAGCTTTAATATTAGAAGAAAAGAGGTTGTAGTCGATTTTTGTGAGAAATTTAGAAATTATTTATGAAATAATTACGATTTGATTTGATGAAATTCGAAGGTTTCGTTTTTGTTTTCTATTTACAAACATAAATTGTAACTGACTCGGTGCTACTGGGTATTTTTGCGCCAAAAAGCGCCTTGAAGGTTACCATATGTGGATTTAAGTTGTTTTTGTTTGTCATATCACATTGTTTTTCTGTTTTTGGTTTGGATTTGACTTGATTTCATTTTTCACTCGACATCTCAACGGTTTTTGTCTGTGTGGGAAGTTAATTTGCTCGCCGCGTTTTTTTTTTTACGATCTTGATGTTTATGGATGATAGACGATCTGTTGAGTAGTCTAATTGATATATAATATTCACTGTGAAATATCAGCGGTTGGTTGATTTTTAGCTTTTGTTTTGCATACCATTTAGAAAGTCGATATATCGTACATAACGAAGGTTTTTTTGTTTCTATATTTTTAAAATAGTTCAAGACTGATCAACCGCACAAATATTGCCCAGAGTAAGATAATCATGTTTAACTTGGATGACATTTATTATAAAATGAAGAAGGGCAAAATTATAACCATTTATTTGATTTAATATGTCCTCATTTTCTAATCAATTCGATTTGCAAAAATTACATATAACTGTTTGAATGTCAGAAGATTATCCGGTTGTTTATGTGCTCACGCTTATAATAACCATTTGAAAGTTAATAAAATATTTGCGAATGCTAATTAAAGCAACTTTCACGGACTAAGAATATTAACAAGCGGTAATGTTTACACAAATTTAATAAATTCAAGATGAAACATTTTGTTGATAGATATTCAAATTATGGCGATGATTGATTTGTAGTGTCACAATATTATAAGAATATACAATATATATAACTGTGGAAAAGTATTGTCAGTTCAATTTGTCGTATCTATTTTAGGAACTCACAAATCATACACGATCAATGTCAAGTTTCATTTAATTGTATATAACAGTTAAAATCGCACGCAACATAAAACTACTAAGTTAACTACCCATTTATCAAGAGGACATGTTGCTTAAGTTAAATATCATAATAAATGGTACATGACAAGAATGCTGCTGGCAATAAAAAGTCCAAAATATATAATTTCTCACATTACCACTTATAATTAAACTCCATATGAGATCAAATTACGAATTTGTACAAATTCAGTCATGCTGTGTTAAGGTTAAAGATGATATTTGACCATCCTTGATTGTGTGCAATATGGTCATTCCGCGCTGATGGCGCAAACAACCTTTGACATTAAATTGGACGCAAAAAAAAATAGTATTGCCAATTATATAACATCCATATAAGTACAAATCAATCAATTTTCAATTTCATTTGCCCTCGATATAATATGTAACAATTTCCACATGACGTGTCAATAATATGTCTTGATCGTATTAATAATTTATTCTCACACACCAGTTTTTTGTTTTCGTTTTCTTGTTTTTTTTTTGGGGTTTACCCTTCCTGCAATTATAATTCACAATAATTATTAATGTATACTTTACTACCTGCATTTTATTAACTGACACACAAAACAATGCTCTCCACACGATATGTAGGTATATTATATGGAAGTAAAAAATTTCTTGTAAAACAAAAACAACACAACAAAATATTCTCACAATAATCAAATTATTATTTTGGAGGAAAATAAAATTAAAAAGAAAAAAAAAATCACGGTAACCTACTTTTGATCGTTGATTTCATGAAAATAGAAGAAAAAAAAAAATTATTGATCGCGAATTTATTTTTTATTCGAATTTTGTTTTGTTTTCTTAATATTTTCTAACATTGTACGTTAACGTGCACCATTGTGGGATTAAGAAGGGTGTTCAAAGTATTCGCAGTGGTTATAATTTACCTTGTAATACCACAAATTGTTTCCTTACTTACGAGTATGGTGCATATATTCGCGAAGTGCTGAAATACAAGAATCAAAATAGGCTTCAAATCTGATTAATTTCTAAACCCCTAAAACTTCCGAATTTTATTCGCTTTCGTTATTATCTGCTTCTGTTTTGTGCGTTCTATTTCAAGAACAACATTATAAGGACCTACCTTCAATTTGATGGAGTACTATGTAAGTGCTACTAAGCATGTTAAGTTACGAAATTATGTATTCTTAGGTATGTTTACCAATTCGGCGATAAAATAGTTTTGTAATAATCAATGTATTGCTGTGCCATATATTTAAACATTTTTTTCTAAATGTTGTTTTTTATGATTTGATACGGGTTTGTGGTTTCTACTTAAAATAGGCTCCGATATCCCCACAATACTTGTTGGAGTTTTAGTTGTTTTTGTCATTGGCTTTATTGTTGTTCGAATATAATCCTCAGGGTTGTATCCAAAATTATAATTGATATCAAAGGTGTTTTATGTAAACGGAATCATCAAGGCACCTTCTTGTAATTGATTGCTTTAGAACACGTTTCAAAATTTCTGAAATCGTTCGGTTTCATTTGAATGATACGTCCGTTTTCTGTTAATCGTTTTTAATAACGGAATCAGCCCGACAGGTGAAAAAAAATCATTTTTTAGAACGTTTTTTCAATCTGGCTATGTGCATTTTGTCCGGCAAACATTTCCTTCGTGTGAAACGAACTTAAAACACAAAAAAAAAAAATTTTCAAATGAAAAGCTCATGTTAAAACCAATCAAGTAGTCATTATTTTGTAACGCAAATAGTTTATTTGCGACCGGTTGGAGGATATACCGATTGACAATTTTAGCTCAATTTTGTCAATATTTCATTGTTGAAACTTGACCTGTGAAGATGAAGATCTTGTACTCTGAGGGTGATAATACCCGAAAAAATTAGACATCAATACAAAGTTTCGGTCAAAGAACTAAATTCGTTTCATGATATGCATTTGAATTTTTATTGAGTTATCAAAGCACCGAATTAGGTTTTAAACTTTCTAAACGATTTGAAAAGGTAGATTCATATTTGGAGCTTACAAAATTCAGTAGTATTCTTACAATAATCATCATTTATATCATAGGCTCGAAATATAGATACAACCATGTCTTCTGCAACTGTTAATAAGTTTTGTAACCAACTGTGGTACCTTACCGAAGAAACTGCTGCTTTATCCTTCTTCGATGACTATGTATCGATTGAGGTTAAACAAAAAATGAAACATGCTTTGAAAACATGTAGTACTTGTTCATGTAGTAGTTAAACTAAATTCTAAAAGGAAAAAAAGTGGAAGGTGTGTGTTATAAAAATTTAGAAAAAAACAAAACTGCCAAAATAAGGCGCACCCTATACTCATGTTTTTAAAAAATGTCTTATAGAAACATTTTATTCTAAAGTCGCGAGCAGTTCCGGAATTAAGATTCTCGATACAAAGTGGATTGTAATTATGTCAGTTGTGCAAATTCCTCTGGCCATTTTGAAAATTTTTGTCTGATTGAGTTAATTAAATATTTTTATATTGACCATCATTAATTTTTTGCATTTTTAACTCTTTATTACCGATTGCAAGATTCTTTAGCCTCATTGTCAATTTTCTTTATTTTTTTATATACGATTCAACATTCCATGCTAAATTATTAGCTAATTTTACATCAATAAAATAACAACTTCAAAAATTTTATAAACTAAATCTCAACAATAATTAAGATGGAATTGTGTTACATTCTTGTAATAACACAAAAAAAAAAACGTTTGAACAAAATAATCATTTGAAATGTAAATTAAAATTTTAAAAGGATTAGAAAATAATTGTTGTTTGCCTTTCTAAAAATACAAAATCCATTCATTTTTATTTCAAAGATTTCTTCAAACATGTTTCGAATGTAATTCAATTCTATACATATATAAGTAATATATTTTAAAGAGGAGTCGCGCATCTTACAGATTCAACTCATCTTTCATATTATGTACCTATATACAGTGATTTCATAAGAATTGATGTTATGTCGTTTTCATTTTTAAACGATTATTTAATTTTATTATTTATAACATAAATAATATTGAATCTTTCTCTTCTTAGTATATAATCGTGTTTTGTATATCATATAATCCCATCATTTTAATCATATCGAATGTAAATCTTAGTTGTAAGTCTGGTGGTGTGTGATATAACCGCAAGATCGTTTACATATTCTGTCGTGGGCTAACGAATTAGTATAATTGACACAATTCTCATCCCTTTACATCTTAAATCATCTCCTACATATCATATACGAACAAGACAGTGAAACAGAATAAAACATGTTAAAGCGTTTAGAATGTCTTGAAGTGTTTTTGTTCTTAATTTAATGTATCGGTTTTTTTTTACAATTCCAAGGTAGCCACCTTTCGAGAGCGTATAGTATATATATAGTTCTTATACATTTGCATATAATACATTAAACATTATAAAACTATTCATCAATTTTTTTATTGTTGGTTTTTGAAAGATAAAGTAAACAAAAAATAAAGCACTACTCCATTCTCTTCAATTTGTTACATGTTAAGGATGATGGCAAGGTGTCAAAAGTAATTTTATGTAGTTTTACGTTTGGCAAAATCAGGGCGGTCTCTCTACGTGTGTTTGTTGAATATTTAACTGATAACTTGATAGTTATGGAATATGTAGATGAGTTTGGTTTTTGTAGTTAGTGAGGAAGATTGGCAGAACATATGTATATCATATTTTCATTTGACATGAGAAAGTATTTCATTCAATTCATTTAAGGCCGAGCATTGATTTCAAGTTCCAATATGCTGATAAATCTCTGCAATTATTTTAATGTCACCTCTTTTACAATACGATTTTTTATTTTTTTGTAAGTTACACCAACAACACAGTAAATACATTAAAATTCACATAAGATAAAGGGGCGAGAAGTAAAGGCGACGGACAACTGTATACTCGTTGTATATAGGAAAAAACCAAACTTCAAAGTCAAGTTTTTATTTTATTTTTTTGTATTTTTATGTACACAAATACAGAATTACATCGATTAGACGGTTGGTTTACATTTTTTTATTATTTTCTCATGCAGTATAAAACGCGAATCAAAACTGATTTAAATGAATTTTAGGATAAACATTAAATTGTTGATAGTTTATTGTTGTCTTAAAAACTACAATATATACTTGGTGGTTGATCGTTTTGTTATTGTGAAACGCAAACTATTTTATATTAAGATAATTTATTATTAATAATCGTGGTTGGTTTACTTAATTTTAATTCCCTAATCTATTAGGAACTACAAGTATGCATACATATACTATATGTACTTGGTAGTCACCCAGAGCGAACGTCTTAAAACTTCAATTAAATTAGTCATGAATTATTCATATCTGCGTTCGAATGCGAATTTCCATCAATCTGTTTATTCATCTCCATATTTGTTGTTGTTTTAATTGGAAAATCGGTTTTGTTTTAAATGGAACAAGAAACTAATTTTAATATATAGGTATGTTGTTTGTCATCTAGGTTTGTATACGTAAATTGAGCGAGATTTTTATAGCTTAATTGGTTGATAGTTCATCTGTCACTAAAATTAATTGAATTTTTTTCAATATCGCGTCTAAAACGGAACACAAAGTCACTTATAATGGATTGACATAATTGTGTGACCACCATAATCGTCTATAACATGAGTTTCTGCTATATAGTTCATGTATGTTATGTAAATTGAGTCGTGACACTTAAGACCGAGGCAAGAAAGGCGTTTATATAGATTAGACTCTCGACACCTTTATTAGTATTAATTGTAATCGTGTTTAAGCCCCCAAAATGCATCTTTCTGTTATGTTAGAAGGTAATTATAAAAGTTCAAATTATAATTTACCGCCCACTTAACCTTAAAGTACTTAATATACTGCATGATTTAAATTTAATGATTTCCGGCATTTAATTACTTAATTGATTGGTCTGTGTGTGAGTGTGTGTATGTGTGTATACTATAACGACTATTCATGATAATAAAAAAAATTTAATTGCCTTAACGCCTTTATTGCATGTCAAGAAATTTACTTCCAGTCTTATTTTTAATAATAATCAGCTAACTAAAATAAAAATAAGTTAATTTTGGTGGTTTAATCATTAATATTGTGGAATTTTAGTCCTAGTAATAAAATGAAATAAATGGTCAGGTGTGCATGAGTATAGGTATGTGTTCTTGAAGGAAATTCGATATAATCACACACCCTCACCGCACATAACAAAACATGTCAAATAGTTTTAAATAACTTCCGGCACATGGTACACACATAATACAAAACTGCTGTTATTGTGTTATACAACAAAACAACAAAACACCTTTTTTAGAGGTAAAACAGCAAATACCAGTAACAACACAAAACAAATCACAATTCAATAAAATTGTTATTTCTAATTATATTCCTATTACTTCGAAAAAATGATTTATAGCAAAAATAAATTAAATTGTTGTTCTCTGCACACACCACTTAATCTTACAATTCTAATCCAGTTTCTAATCAAACAGCAAACAAAACAAAACAACAAAAAAAAAATTGAATTAATCAATTTGTAATTTAGTAATTGAATGGCTCGAGAAGAGGTTTGATCGATTGTCATACATTTGTTTTTTGATTGATACGACAGCTTTTTGTACTTTATTCTGCGTAAGCAAACGCGCTTTACAAGGCTGTTAATATGGCTGGCTAAATAATTATTTTTAAATCAAATATCTTTTAAATAAATCTCGCAAAATTTATAAAATAATTAATTAACTAAATTATGTTGATTAATTAAATTTTATAAATACGCCTTATCAAGCCCGATCAAGTAGTCAATATCGATTAGTTTTATTAAATTGCAGTATGTCAATGTATTATGCATCTAACACAAGTGTTACTCAATAAAACAAATTCTAACCCAAAATCTCGAAAGTTCAAAATTTTGAAGCAAACAAAAATAATCTCGAATTACTAACCTATGTCCTAAAAAGTAATATTAATTCGAATATTTATTTAAACCCTTTCGCACGTAGTGGGTTAAATTTACAACGAAAGTAGTTTGGCTGCATTTTTGATATTTTGTTGTTTAGATCATCCTGACTAAAAGTCTCTATGTACACGCAGCAAACAATTAGTAGATTTTAATGTATTGTACGTAAAATTCCGGGAAAATAGCAAATTCCTTATGGAAGCAAAGTATAGGAAATGGGTCCCCACTAATTTGATGGTTACAAATTTTTGATTTGATCGTTCATTTTCAGAACATGCTCATTAAATTGTTTTTTAAATGCCCGTTGACAATGAGTTCATGAATCTCAGCTGTACTATAGATTTTGAAACACTCATACTCGTACATGAGCTGATCCTATTAGGCATCACTTTCACTTATGAAAATTAAATATGTGTAATTAGAAAAAAATTAGAAATTACGGAATCGGTAGAATTTGTAGAATTTATTGATTTATGAAATTAACAGAAATTATGGCATTTTAAGAATAAGTCAAATTTGAGTTTATATAACTCATAGAATCTACAAAAATTAAACAATTCATAAAGTTGATTTAGAATTTATTTTAAATGTTTAGAAATTGTAGAATTTATAGGATTGATGAATTGACAGAATTCAAATTCATAACGTTTATAGATTATGGAGTTTATAGGCTTATTAGAATTTAAAAAATTTAAAGAATTTGTAGAATTTAAAGGTTTAACTGAATTTTTATACTTTATGTAGAATTTATAGAAAATTTGTGGCATTTATATAATTTGTAAAACTTAGAGAATCTCTTAGAAAAATTATAGAGTTTATAGAATTTAAAAGAATCATGCAATTTTAAAATAAGTCAAATTTGAATTTGCAGAATTTATAGAATTAGTAGAATTTAAAAAATTTATAGAATTTATAAAATTCATAAAATTTATAAATTTACCGGGTTTATAGACCCAGTAGAAATTATAAAATTTACAGAATTTTTAATGTCGGAATTTTAATTGTAGAATTTTTAAAATGTTTAGAGTTTATCGACTTTATAAAATTTAGAGAATATATCGAATTTACAGAGTTCGTAAGATTTATAGAATTGCCGGTATTTGCAGAATTCAAAAACTCACTAAAATTTTGGACTTAAAATTAATAAAGAATTTGTGGGATTTATAGAATTTACCAAATTTATAGAATTAATAGAATTTGTAGAATATTCTAACCCAACAAATTAAGTCAACCTTTTGTGTCCTTTGTGCAAGCCCAACCGCTGACATATAGAACTACATTTTTTTAAATTGGGGAAAGAAGAAGGATAGGACATTTATGAGGCTTGAACAGTGACAACACATATACAAGCAAGCGTTCTACTCACTCTATCACCGAGAGCGATATTTCTGATCGCTTTTATTGTACATCTAAACTGTGCTCTTATTTTGTTCGCCAAATTCATACTGCTTAGCTGGTAATTGAGCCGGTGTAATGTTCTGTAAGAAAAATCATAACACACTCGTGGCATAAAATTAAATTTTATAAAACAATGATTAACGCAAGCACTCTAAAAAAAGACAGAAAGCGAAAAGTAAAGTCATAAGGAGTCTAAATAGTGAAACTTGTGCTGGTAATGGACAATGGATTTGTATCAATTGAAAAGTCGGAAATTTAGTCGAAGTACGAGGAATACTCCTCGAGCGTACATTATTATTGTAGTCATTTGAAATTCTAAAATGTATCTGTGTTTAACTTAGAAATGTAAATTAGGAATTTAGAAAATTTGGGTTATTTAAGAATTCTGGGATTTCAAAAAATTAAATTTTAAAACATCGGTTCTAAAAATTTCTATTGTAATTTTGAAAGTTGGAAGAATCCACTTAGTAGTTTTAAAATTTAGATGATGGATAAAGAATTCTGGAATTTAGAAACTTTACAAAATGTTTTATGAATTTATTTTTTTATTTAATACGAAATTCGGAAATTTTACCGGTAATTTTAAACTTGGACCGGTAACAGGCAAAATATTTTGTATCCTTTATTTTGATTCCAATTTTACCATAGAATACAATTAACATTTAGACATATGGACAATGGACAGACAACCCAATGATGTGCATTTAAAAATAATAAATTGTATTTACATAAATATATTCCCATGTTAGGCTATACGTCCCTCTGTAACTTCAGTATACCGAAGCGCCGGAAATTTGCACTAAGACTCGCACTTCGACAATATCATACTGAAGGCTCATCAATCGTTTGAAAATTTTAGCATTGAAATTTTACTTGATAGCCATAATTAAATTAAGATTAGATCATGATATCAATTTCAAGGGGCACCATAATATATTTACAAACTAGAAACCTAACAAATTTTATTTATGGCTTTGAAATGATTTTCAATAATTTACATAAAGCTTCTGTGTCAACATATTTTTAATAGTACACTAAAAGTATATAAGATAAATGTTCGTCTAAGCTTAACAAGAAACTTGAAGTGGATTATTTTGTTCTAGAAACTGCAATGATACGAGAATTACAGTTTCTAGAACAAAATAATCCACTTCGAATTTCTTGTTAAGCTTAGACCAACATTTGTTTCATATGAATGAAGCATAAATCAAACTCTTGACTAAAACTAATACAAATAAAATCGTAAAAGTCACCACAGAACCTTTATGTGAATTATTTACGGAAAATCACTTCAAAGCCAAAAATAAAATTTGTTGTTTCTCGTTTGTAAATAGATTATGGTTCCCCTTGAAATTAATTTAGATTTGATTAAATTCATGATCTAATCTTAATTTAATTATGGCTATCATGTATAAACTCAATGCTAAAATTTAATTCAATATTAAAATTAGGTTAGAACATCAAAATTAAATTCACACTTATATTTTACCTCGACGATCATTTTAGACTAAGCTTAATTTGAAACAAAATCACCGGATTGGTGAAGGATTGTTATATCTAGAACAAATCTTTGTTGAAAGGACAATTAAGTGATGGTGTGTCCCGAAACTGGAATTTAAAGGGTACCACTAAGTAGTGCTGCATTAGAATCACTATGTAGGTATTCTCATATCAACTATCATTTAAGTTAAGCTAATCAAAGTTTTCTACCCGGTTTTAAATCCGATTTTGAAATTTATGCCGTTGAAGTAATAAAAGCTAAGAGTTTTAGACAACGAAATAACGAAACAAAACATGTAAATAGATTAATTTTTTATACGAGTTCGAGAAGAAGAAGTGCAACAGAAAAAAATGATGAATAACACGAAATGCAGTACCATTGGATAACAGTTGTAGAGAAACAACAACCTGCAATTTAATATTAACCGCGTGGTCGTCAAATAAAAAGAAATGTTATCAAGCATATAAAAAAAGTGCGAAAGCGATAAATTAATTAATCGTATTAACTGTCAAAATAAATTAAATATGCAATTTCAGTTAAACATTTTGAAGGCCGAGGTAATTTATTAATTAAGGTCAGAAGTGGAAACAGAATTCCGGATGTGTTCTTTGTTTCGTTTTCTTGTGGTGAGAAAAACAAACAAACAAATTCACTCTGCACTGTTCCGTTTGAATACAAAAAAAAAAAACAGACCATTATTATGTATGTACATTATGTTACGTAGTAGATAACTTTTGGATTAAATATTAAATCACTATTATTAATATGTAATCCTCGAAATGTGCACAAATAAATAGTTTAAAATGTTACGTTAAGTTCAATTAAAATTTAGTTCCGCTCTTTTAACTGTACGAATATAATAAAATCACATAACACATCGTAAAATAACAATAAAATAAATTAGTTTAGTGCAATTAAAGCCGTACCCCACACAAAAAAATTCATTTTATGTTTCAATTTTTATTTTATATTGCAAAATAACCAGTGGCATAAATGAAAAATGAAATGAACGCAACAAATGTGATTTTGTTTGGGAAATTAAACAAAGGATTAAAAAGCACTGGTTATTTGATATCCACTTATAAGAGCTTAATACAACATAATTTGAGCGACCTAATTTTCCTGGGATGTGTGCAGCTCAGAATGGCTTACTAACTTATGCAACAGAATTTTTTCGACCGGATTTAAGGTATCCCATATTGAGAATAATCGATTGCTATACGATTATAATTAGTGACGGTAATGTTGAAGGGAAATCTGCCTATTAGAATTTCCACCAATATTTGATTTGGGTATCAACATGAATAATACTTAGAATTTTTATTGCATTCATTTTTAACCCTTAGCAGACGAAAGGAATCGCTGAGAAGATAAACCAATTATACCATAGAAAACGAAAGGCCCCTATAAGAGGACATGTGAAGTAGGGCATGAAGATTAACCGGTTTCTGAAGAAACCGGACATGTAATTTGACATACTTCTTGCAAAAGGAATCCTGAAATTATTTGTAGGTGCATTTTTGGAAAATGGCTAATTAGGATGAAACTTGTCTATTCCTTAACCGATTACGAAGAAATTTAACATGTTCGTTGGAAATGAGAAAATGAAATATGATGTGCGCGATGGAAATGGGATTCTAAAATGATTTTTGGATTTAATTGTGGAATATGACCAAATAGAATGGAACTTGGTTATTCCCTAACAGATTTTAGTGAAATTTGACATTTGCGATGGAAATGGGATTCTAATCATGAAATTCGACAGATACTTCATATTCCAGAACTTTGTTCAAAATGTCCAATCATTTTAGAATTCCATTTCTATTGCACATATCAAATTTCACTAAAATCGGTTATCGCACAGTCAAGTTCCATAATAAGTGGCCATATTCTAGAATCCCTATTTCCAAGGTACAGGCCAGATTTCACTGAAATCGGGTAAGAAGTAGCCAAGTTCCATCCTACCCATATTCCAGAACTTTATCCAAAAATCATTTTAGAGATCAATTTCCACTGTACATCGAATTTCACCGTTATCGGCTAAGAACCAACCGAGTTCCTTCCCAATTGACCATATTCCAGAATTTTATCCAAAAATCATTTTAGAATCCCTTTTCCATCGAACATATCAAATTGCATCACAATCGGTAAAGGAATAGCCAAGTTCCATTGAAGTTGGCCATTTCTTATGCAACATTTCAATTAAGAAATTCTTTAAATTTTTATAATTAAAGTTATAAAGTTTTCAATTCTCAAAACATTTACATATAAACTTTAATTTGCACGAATTTATCGAGCTCGCAATAATATTTAAAAATTAAAGACTAAAATTACTCGAAATTCTTAATTTTTTTGAATTTCATCAAATTATTGAAGAATTTAGTCATTAACTTAATTATGATGCTTTGAAACTTTTAAAACAAAATCCAAGTTTACAAATTTTTTAAAATTTCAAATCTAAGAACTTTTTAAATTGTTAAAATCTCAAAATTAAATTTCTTAAAATTTATATTGCTAAAATTATTGAAATTTTGATCTGACTATTTTTTAAATTTAGGAAATTTCTTTTAAATTGTTGAAATTTCGTCAAATTTAGTTGCTTGAACGGGTTTAAACTCTAAAATACTTAAAATATTTAATACCTCGTGAAATTTTTGAAAGTCTTAAGTTTAGAAATTTAAACTGTTTGATTCATTTACTTTTAAATTCTTGAACAATTTTTAAAATTCTGAAATTTCTTGAAATTTTTGTAAATTACTAAATTTTTATTATTAAAGCTTCAAATTTAATTAAAAATTTCTAAAATTTCTTGAATTTGAACAAATACCTGAAGAATTGAACCCATAACTTTCTTATGATGCCTTGAAATTTAAAAACAATTTTAAAGCATGTAAATTTCTTTTCCTTGAGAATATTTAAATTTGTTAAAATCGCAAAGTTAAACTTTGAATATATTCACAAAACTTTTGAAATTTTGATGTGGAAATTTTTAAAAATTTAGGAAATTTCTAATAGCTCTTAAATTCTCTAAATTTCGTTAACATTTGAACAGTTTAAGCCTTAATGTCAACACGACACACCCGGATATGTATTTGATTTATTTTAAAATTGAGTGAAGTTTTGCTTTATAATAAAATGACATGTTTATTTTAATATCGTATCTGTATTATGAACGTGTTGATGAGAAGTCGTTTTATAGTCGAGTTCATGTAAAGGTTGAAACAGTTTTAAACTGTAAAATACTTAAATATTTTATATTTCGTGAAATTTTTGAAATTCTTAAATTTCTTAAAAATTTGAACTGTTTGTTAAAAATTAAATTTTGAAATTTCTTAATCTGGACTTTTAAAATTGGTTAAAACTGTAAATTATTTGCAATAAAATTAAACAAATATTTTAAATTCTTAATTAAAACAAAAAATAAACTTTTTGTAAATTGCCTTCAATTCACTTAATTGTTTATAAATTTTTATTATTATAAATAATTTAAATTTTAAATAAACAAAAAATAAACTTTTTGTACGTTTTTCAATTTCTCAAATTCTTCATTTTTAACCTTTTATAATTAAAACTCATTTACTTTTAAATTATTGAAAAATGTATAAATAGTTGCATGAATCGCCGGAACCTATTGAAACTCGTAAAAATTTGGGTACATTTTAAAAATTGTCATTATCCGAGTCTTTCAATTTTAATTAAACATTTCTAAAACTTCTTGGATTTGATCAAATTCTTAAAGAATTTAGTTATTAAATTAGTTATGATACTTTGAAACTTTTAATACAAATTCAAAGTTCGTAAATTTCTTAAAATTTCAAATCAAAGATTTTTTAAAATTTTAGAATTTCAAAGTTAAATTTCTTAAATTTTATATTTGTAAAACTATTGAAATTTTGGTTTGGCTATTTTTCAAAATTTTCAAAATTTCAATTGTTTAAATTTCGCCAAATTTTTTTAGATGCTTCAACAGTTTTAAACTCTAAAATACATAAAATATTTCTTTTAGATTTTTTGGAATTCCTAAATTTCTCAAAAATGGAAATTTTTGAAAATTTTATAGTTAAAATTCATTTAGTTTTAAATTCTTGAAAAATTTATAAACTTAATATTGCATGAATATCTTGAACATCTTAAAAGAAGATTTTTGCCTGGTAAAAATATTTAAAGATAATCCTAAAATCCTTTCAAATTCTCAAACTTCTTAGAATTTAATCAAACTCGTAAAATTTTGAATATTCAGACTTTAAATTTAATAAAACATTTTTAAAACTTCTTAAATTTGAACAAATTCATAAAAAATTTAACCATAACAAACTACTTACGATGCTTTGAAATTTTTAAATTTCTTAGAAATTTGAATAGTTTCAAAATTAAATCCTGAAAATCCTTAATCTAAACTTTCAAAATTCGTTAAAACTGTAAATTACTTGCAATAAAATTAAATAAATATTCTAAATTCTGAATTAAAAAAAAATTTCCGTAAATTTTAAAAATTATCATTATGGTAAACTTTAAATTGCAAGGTTTTCTCGAACTTTCTTGAACCTCGTAAAATATTTAGAAAACTAAATTCTAATTGGTTTCCTTCAAACTTTAAAATTTCTTGAAATTTATGTAAATTCTTAAAATTTTGATTATCTAGAGTAACAATTTCTTGAAATTATAAAATCGTAGTATTTTTACAATTTTTGGATCCTTAGAATTAAATAAATCTAATGTGGAGGGTTTCCTAATGTTTAAAAATTCAGGAAATTTCTTGAAGTTCATAAAATTAACCGAAATTTTTATTTTTTATATCTCTTGAACATATTGAAATTCTTAACATTTTCAAATACCTTATTTATTAAATTCCTTGAAATTAATGAGATTCATCTAGTTTTCAATAATTATAAGAATTCTAAACTTTTTAAAATTTACAAATTAAATATTTTAGAAACGGCTTTTAAAAATTATTGAAATGCAAATAATGCTTTTGAAATCCAAAATTTATAAAATCGTTAAAATTCTAAAATGCTAAGAGTGTTACTAAAATTATGAGAATTTAAGAATTAATTCAATCCTTAAATTTCTTGAAATTTATATTCTTAGAAATTGTTTTTAGAAATTTCATGAACCTTTCATAATTTGACCAATTTTTTTAAATTTGTTACGGCTTCAAATTTTTGGATTTGGGCAATTCATAAAATATTTAAGGGGGAATTTTCAGACTTTCAGAAAATTAATTTCAACTTTCAACTTTCAGAAAATTAATTTCATTAAAAGCAAAAAAAATCTCAAAATTTTACGAAATTCTTTAAATTTAGTTGATTTCTTGAAAAATTGAAAACTCTAAATTAATCAAAAATTGACTAAATTCATATAATTCTTAGATTTATTGAAATCCGACAATTTTTTAGAACCTTGAACTTGAGAAATTGCTTTAATATTTTTAAAATTCATAGAACCGTAAAATTAAGTTATTTAAAAATTACCTTAAATATCTACATTTCTTGAAGTTATCGAGGCTTTGGTTGCTAAGAGATACGATTTGCTATCTCTTTCCAATTTATATTTTTTTTTATTGACAAAATAATGTCTTGAGCGAAATTTTAAAATTTATGAACAAATTGACCGTGCTTCCTCGTAAATATTTAATTTGTGTTATTTATTGCGCATTTTTTTAATTTTTAATTTTCTTTTGAATTTGTAAACTAACTGGCTATATGTAGAAGTGGTAATAATGCAATGAGCATTAATAATAATTTCCTATAATCTAGTTGCAAAAAGAAATTGATTCAATAACCACAAGTATTTACGAACTTTTACTTGTCCTCACCCGAAGGATTCCAACACATAATATGATGTCGCTAAAATTAAAGATAATTAGCAATAATCGTAAAAATGTACCACGCTGAGTAGTTTTACAAACTCAACAAGATTTACACCCACTGCAACCCATTTAAATCATAAATACTTATTGAAACGCAACCCATCTCCATCAGAGTTTATACAATTTTTTATTTAAATACCCAAGGTGTTTCGCTTAATCTAAATGGGCATAATTTAACATTCAACTTATGATCTTATGTCTCAGCCATTATTTATATATGTAAAAGCAAGAATTAATTAAAATAGCATTAAGCCGATTCAAATACGTAGATATTTTACATGAGTTACAAACAAGTTACATCCATCAACCTTAAGCAAATGTTTTTAATAATATAATTTAAATTAAAATACATTATTTTCTATTAAATATAATCTTGTTCTTAAGGCGATTTATATTATTAATTTAAAGTCAAATAAGTAATTTATATAAAAGGAAAAAATACGTCGTTCTGCAATTTTTTTATTTTTATTTTTTTTTCTTAGATCTCAAGATAAGAATGAAATAGGAAATAATTATTCTCATTTTCAAAATTATGTATGAATGATAATTTCTTTGAGGTCTCGTTTTAGATTGTATAGATTTTAACCCTGTACATTGTTAATTTCCGGGAAAAATTCTGCAGCTAAGATGTGCCGGTCTTTTGTCCGCTTTTATATACGAAATTAAATCGCGTAACTGTGCGCTACCTGCATGATCGAACAGTTATTGTTTTAATTTCTATATTATGTTCTTATATATTGTTTATATAAATCTGACAAGTCAACATCCTTTAGTTATGGTAATTAAATTGAAAAATAAAAAAATAAAGACGCAAACAGAAAAGTCTGTATAATTAACTTTGTCAATGCATGCAATAATTATAATTTGTAACCATAAAATTTAACCATGCATTAATATAACAACAAGACATGGGTATATAGTAAAATATAATATAACTATAGAGACATGTGTATATAAGTATGTATATGGCCAGTGAATAAAACAAAAATAAAAAAATTACAAATCATCGCGACGATCTCACGTTACACACTGTGTTCATTACACGTATATATATATTTGCTTGTAATAACAAGTAGAATAAAATTGAATTGAATATCTATAAAATATGTCAAATAAAATTAATTATATTAAGTTGAGATGAAAATGAAATAAGCATCAGATAATTAAGATTTTATATTTTATAAAAATAAATAAATAAAACATCACTTAAGACATTCTCTTTCCCTTCTCTTCTTAAAAATCAAATTCGAACCGATTTAATAGTATTATTTATAATATGAATGTCTCTGTAAATCTCTATATATATAAACAACAAAACTACTTTGCTTTCTAAGCATTATAACAAAATACGTAAATGATGCACGATGATGTGAAATATTATGAATTTGATTCCAAAGATTATCCAAACTATTTATAAAAAAAAAAAAACGAAGAAGAACCATAGAGAATCATCTTTCCAACAACAAATAACAAATCTTGTAAAGTGTGGATTATTATAACTTGCAGGCGATAAAAAATGATGAAAGTTTTATTTTTATTTGAATTTAATACGCTCAGATAGATAGATGTAAAAATATCTGTCATTAAAGTATTTACTTCTAACGAGATGTTTTGTGTTGTCTATAGATTTGGGTTTTATAAAAGCCTTTGGCGACACATAAAATTATATACACAGAATTGAAGATAGCTCATTAGGTAACGGGGTACATAATTTAAAAGCCGTTACATTATTTTCCCTTCATCCATCGAGTCTTTTTATTTTTAGTAGCAAAATGTTCAATTTTTAGTTTTTTAATTCACTTGTATCATTTTAATTTTTTTAAAGACGATTTCCGATTACCTCACAATATGGTGCAATAGAATAAAAAATAAAAATAAAAAATTCACATGAAATTGATGATAGTTCAACTTTCATTCTACTTGAAAAACTCGAGTATGAAAAAATAAAAATAAAAAGTAAATCACTGACTTTGCTTTCGATAAGCCATAAAAAAAGAAGAGAAACAAAACCCATTTTTCTTCTTTCAAAAAAATAAATAAAATAAAAACAAGATGAGAAAACCATCTTCATCGTCATCATCATCATCATCATATCTATTAACAATTTTTTTATATGTACATAAAAATTTCTTTATTTTAGTTCATGTGAAAGGTCAAGTTCGTGATTTTTTGATATTTTTCTATTTTTCTTCAAGAATTTTTTTTTGTTTTTTTTTCTGTATACACATTACACGAGGGTAAAATACATTTGTTCCAAAGTTTTCTGTCTTTTCTGCATAAAACACGAATTGGCAAAAACAATATCAAATTTAAATTTCTAATTTTTTAATTCTTTAACACAAAGTAAAAAAAAAATAGCGCGGAAAATGTTAAATCTTTTAAATGGATGTACGAGTGTACCTATGCATATGATTTTTCGCTATAGGTATTGCGCGCTGTGTGGAACTTCCTACACGAGATACCTATATAGAAAAACCATTCACATGCAATATAATTTACAGCCAATCATTCAACTTGCCATTTATCTTAATATAATTTACGATATACTTAAGGTGTGAATATGTATAATTAATTTATTGTTATACAGACATTAATTTTTAACTAAACAGAAAATCAAGATTGTGTGGTCCTGTGTTACATATCACTGTAATTCAACAATCCGCAGTAATAAGCTATATCCAAATTGCGGCACCAAAACGATTATTGTGTAACAAATATTTGCATAGAATAAATGAAATTTAATTTAAATAAAAATCTAATTTTTATCTTGTACTGCAAAATTTAATTTGAACAGATTTCTGTTCTCTCTATAGCAACGATAAAAGGCAAACGAGAAAATCTACAAAATGTAAGAAGAGATCCACACCCATTTCATGTCGACGATTTTTTTTTTCAGTTTTCTTATTTTAATTTAATTTAATTTAGAAATTTGAAAGGCAAAAAGTTATAAGAATTTTTTTTTTTGGTTTTCTTATTTTTATTTACGTAATCAAAAGAAGATGGGTTTGTTATTTTATTATACATATGTGCACAGTGTGAATAACAAAATCGTTTTCGAATCGTGATAATCGTGTAACGAAACGGGCACACAAAAAATTATTGAATTCGTTACAGTGTGCATAGATCAATGAGATATGAAATATTCCTAATGTTCGTTTAACAACAAAGTTTGGAGGCAGATTAGCCGGATTTTCTAAGGCCCAGTTGTTTAAACATAAAGCCAACTGTTATATTACTGTTCCAATAGTATAAAATCTCAAACCGTTATTTTCTACATGAAAATACTTTATTTTTCAGAATTGCGGGACGAAGATCTGAGAAATAATATATTCTCACTTTAATTTGGTTGCCATACATTGCATACATAAGGAAATTCATATTTCTCTTAATCTCACATCAACTTTTTGAGCGAACCGTAGCCGATCGGCAATCAGTATTGTGTTATTCGTCCATATACCCATTCATTATTCTTATTTCTTCTTTATAAGCCACATTCTAATTTTATTATACCCACCAACCTTTAGGCAATTTACATTTTTCATTTTATTTTCATTCATCTCAATACAACATGTATTCGCTATTAAAATGGAGAAGAAAAGCAATTTCAATTGAGCATGCAATTAATAATTTAGGATTAAGCGAACGATCAAAAGGTGACACCATTTTCGTATTTCTTCTCATTTCTCAGTTCGGTTGAATTTTTTGTAAATTGCAGAGGCGTACAATTGATCTGGAGCGATGTACACCAAAGTAGCGAGCTGAAATTCTTAAATTGATTTAAGAAAATAAATTTTTGGTTGTTTGCACTCAAAGAGCTGCACGACTTTCCGGCGCAAGTGGACGAACTTGGTGTGGAAGGCCTTTACTTCCAATAGGATGATGTCACACAGCAGGTCAAACCAAAATTCGGCGATATCATACGGCTACCAAAATCGCCCGATTTGATACCACCAGACTTTTTTTGTGGGGCATTCTGAAAAGTCTAAGGCCTCTTACCGATCTGAAAGCCAATATTTGACAATAAATTGCCAATATTTCAGCCGAAACACTGAGCCACGTCATGCTAGAAGTGGCCATTTACCGAACATAATTTTTCTTACCGCAGGATAAATGAATTGTAATGATTCCAGTAAAAATATCAATTAAGAATTTTCTTTTCGTAATTGAGTTATTCAACAAACAAATCGTTCATCCAACACAACGCAGACTGATTTGTTCAGTTATTCTTTCCAGATTTGTTTTTAAATTGTTTAACACTGCATGATTTCTTGATTTTTGAAAATAGAATTCTAAGCTTATTCGAGTTTTCCGGGTACATTCGAATTTTTTGGCAATTCCAGATTTCGACTGAAATTCGTATTTTTCATCTTGATATCCGTAGCAAGTTGCGACGGGCTCACGAAGTTGTGTGATATAACTTAATAAATCGAGCTTCTCGATTTACGGAATTTTGCAAGAATATTTGATAGGTACTTTCCAAGATACTGGAAATAATTTTTGATTAATCCAGATCATTTTTGTTTGTAAAACGAGATTCGAGAAGTTGCGATTTTTATCTACGATCTACGAACAAAATTAAAAAGCAAACTTGATGCTAGGGCAAAAATTAAAAAAAAAAAAATTTCAACCGTTGTTCATTTATACCAATAGACACAAAAGAGGGCTTCTACAAACCCAAAATATTTTTTCAGCCAATTTTTGGTCGAAACGACACAAACAGTATCATTTCCTCTTATATACAGCGTGAATAACGTCCTTGTCCGGTGGTCCTATTATACAAAATAGAATTAAATTACCCAATGTTAAAGATGCCAGCATTTTGGATATGGTACAGGACAATTCCATTTAGCTGAACGATGTGTGAAATGTGGTAAAAATCACGATGTCACCAAGTGTCCTCATCCTCTTAGTTACTCCAAATCCAAAGGTCAAGGTCGCATTGCAAAACAGTGCACAGTTACCAGTACGGATATTAAAAAAAACTGATAAGGAAACTACCAGGTCGATACTACATAAATTCATCAAATGTGCTAACTGCAGCGGAAATCACAAAAAAGCAAATCAACCAAAAGCAAAGAAATCGCCTATTAATTTTCCAAATTCAGCCAACGTCGATTTAACTAAGGATTTTCCAAACATGCCTCCAAACTCAAGGATCCGTGTATATTTCTCACAATTTGAAAGACTAATTGCTGTGTCACAATCAAGGGTAGTCAACTGTTTTCTTCAGTCGAGATCATTGAAATCACCAAAGAGATATTCTCGCTTCTATCAACATGTAAATCGAACTTGGATCAGGTATAATCAATTAATTTTCTTAATATAATTCATTGTAATGCCTAAAGGGCTAGATACTCGATACTCAGATAAGCAGATAAGCAGTTATTTTTTGCGAATTTGCTAGAAATGTTATACACGATAATTTAGCAATCCAATTTGTTTCTGAATTTCAGAAAATGGGCTACTTTCATGCACTTTAACGTTTGTGCTGAATACAAAAATATATTTTACTTCGCTAAAATAATCGAGTAGTTTACGCACGCAAATTTTTGATTAGCAAATCCGCCATATTTGCAGAGTTGCGAATTGCTAGAGTATCGAGTATCTGGCCCAAAGTCTTAGATGTAAAAGTGTTAAATTTTTCGTTGTAATTGTTCTAAAATCTACTGAATTGCATGCATAAGGGAGACCTGGCTTACTATACTATGCGATATAAAATTAGCCACTCCGAATATGCCGTATATCGCAAAATAATACGGTAGTCATTCAGTCTTAACTTAAATCGGTAATTAGTATTTTAACGCGTTTAGAAATCAGTTATTTCCTTTTTAAATAATCACATAGACTTATGCAAAACCAACAGACTCATTTAATAATACCTTGCAAATAGATATGTAATCTAAACTAATCTAATTTTGCACGCTACGGTTTTGGCAGTTCCTAAAACAGTACCAGAATCACTTTCGTACAGTTTACCTGATCACATCAAGGGCGCTATTAGGACAAGAAATAGTTATCGTAGAAATTGGCAAGTTAATCGAGATCCGAATATTAAGACGTTTGTTAACCATTTAGACAGGAGAAAGTAACACCTCGTTCAAGAAGACCGTAATGTTAAATGGAACCAATTTCTAGAATCAGTATCGAGATAGCAACGTTCCGAGCGATTCTTTAGCTCAAAAAACACCGGCGACAGATACAAAAGCAGTTATCTCATATTTGTTGGGAGGTAGAATTTATAGAACTCTGTTAGTTAAAACAATTTATAGAACTTATAGAATCTACAAAATTTAGAGAATTTCAAAAATTCATAAAATTTATTGAATTAATAAAGGTTTTAAAACCATCAGCTGCAACCGGAAAGAGCAAGCCTGGAGAATCACATTACAGCGCGTAAGCTGAAAATGTGTACTAGCATCTTCACTTATAGTGTAGCCAGACAAGTCTGGCCAAAACTAGTCTTGAGGCGTACCAAAACATTAAACACTAGTGAATTAAGATCGAGAGGTGGAAGGGAACTTGGTTCACTTTCTTTGTTCATGTCCGGCATTAGTAAGCAGATTAGATGGACGACCTCTCGGATCTCGAAAACAGTAAAGTGCGAGATGTTCTATGCTACCTACATAAGTAGCTATAAATGGTTCCAGTAAGGGTGAAGGGGATAAATTCTGTGACACTCCAACTAACCTAACGTAACCTACTTAAGTTTAGGCTTTGTAGAATCCGAAGAATTAATAAAATTTATAGAAATTATAAAAATTTATTTATAAAATTTATAAAAATTAAAAAAATTTTAGAAATATTAAAATTTGTAGAATTTATTGAATTTATCGAAATTATGTAATTTATAAAATAACTCAAATTTGAGTTTGTAGAATTTATAGAACTGACAGACTTGGACTATTTATAGAACTCATTGAATCTATAAAATTTCAATATTTATACAATTTATAGAATTTGTGGAGTTTATGTAATTTATAGAATTGATGAAATTTATAAAATTATTAATATTTAAAGAATTTATAGGCTTTATAAGGGTATTAAAATTCATAATAATTATAATTATTGATATAAGTTATATCCGGTCTTTATTAATTTTTAATTTTTTAACTACTGGCTATTATAGACCGTTTATTTTCATTTAGTTTAAAAACATTTAAATTAAAAACTAAATGAAAATAAACGGTCTATAATAGCCAGTAGTTAAAAAATTAAAAAATAATAATTATAGTCTTTGTAGAACTTATAAATTTTTTAGAATTAATTCTACTTTTAAGATTTAAAGAATTTATCGAATTTACAGTATAAGAGCTAAATAATTTATTTGAATTTAAAGAGCTTTGAATTTTAAAATTTTATTCAGAGAATTTATAAAATTTATAGAAATTATTGAATTTAAGTTACACCAAACTTTTAATAAAAACAGGAACCTAATGCAAAATAAAATCGGCAAATTAGTAGATGATACCTTAAAATTGAAAACTGGTTAAGATGGGTTAAACGAAGACATTACTGTAGCTAAAAGTAAAATAACAATCTTAGAAAGTGAGATTAATTATCTAAAACAAAAAGATTTGATGTGTGACGTTACAATTCAACCATTACCGACAGATATTTTGCCGAATACAATTGTAACCAAATTTGGAATATTTGACGTTTGTGAGAACGATGTTAGTGATGTGTTCAGAAAAATAACAACCGAAAGGCATCGAACCACAGGTAATATTAAAAGTTCCTATGCACAAATAATCCTAAAATTTCAATGTTTGGCTGTCAAAAACAGTTTTATGTCGAAAATAAAAAACAATGGACCAGTATACTATCAGCAATTATTTCCAGACTGCGACAACCGTCAGCAAAAACATGTAGTATATATTCAACATAGACTCACTTACAGCAAAGTAGTTATTTTGAATCAATTACGCCAGTTAAAAAAAGATAAAAAGATTGCATTTTACTGGTACACGAGTGGAAATATATATTTGAAGATTAATGCAATAGATCAGATAGGTAAAATTGCCTAATCCCAGGAAAAAGTTAACCGGATAATATAACGATGTAATCATCAGCTGTCGCATCATAGAATTTATTGGTTTTTTCATGTAAGAGTATTTTTGCTAATTTCGATTTGTACTGTTACTGTTTATTATTATATTCTCTTTGTATTGTTAATTATTTCTTTGAATGAATAGCAGTTACGTAAATTTAAATGTTGATAATGATGATCATGACCGATCTGATGATGAGTCTAAAAATGTAGTAATGTATGTTAAGTCGGAATCTTCTGGTCTGGATAACGTCAATTTAAAATTCGTTAAACGAGTTTTCCCTTTCGTCTCAAAATATTTGTTACATATTTTTAATTTTATTCTCACATCCTCTACTATCCAGATCAGTGGAAGCTAAGTAAAATCATACCCATCCCAAAGATTAGTAATCCTTCAGAGCTATCCCATTTGAGGCCAATTAGCATTTTAAGTTCTCTCTCTAAAGCTTTCGAGATAGTTGTTAAAACTCAAATTCAATCGCATCTAAATAGCAATAGTTTAATTAGTTTCTTCCAATCTGGGTTTAGAAAATTTCATAGCACTTCTACTGCGTTATTAAATGTATGTGATGATATTAGGCGTAATATGAATAATAGGGAATTGACTTCTTTAACTTTGTTAGATTTTTCTAAGGCCTTTGATTCTATTAATCACAGAATTCTTTTTAACAAACTCTTATCTCAGTTTAGATTTTCGGTTTCCGCTGCCAGACTAATTTTTAACTATCTTTCTAATCGTTCTCAGGCAGTTTTTTTCGACAATTCTTTGTCTGATTTCCTTCCTGTAATTTCCGGCGTTCCTCAGGGTTCAGGGGGCCTATTCCCGAACACATAATTGTCTATTGACAATTTTGCCAATTTGACAAAAATGCTACACAATTTTATGTGAAAATGGCATTCTCGTACACAAGAAGTGTAAATTGTATTTTTTAACTACAAAATTGTAGTAGATTCAAGTATATTTTGTAGTAGGTTCCTCTAAAAAAGCCAAATTCTAAACAAAAGGTTGGTTATGAGTCCAACACAAACGAAAAAGCGATATAAATGCAATATTGTGGTTTCGACAGTAACTATATTGTTATTGCCGGATTCACAATATTGTGTATAATTTACACCACTTTGGTGTTACAGAATACGAAATTCACAATATTGTCAAATTTGACAATATTGTGACAGCATTTATGTGTTCGGGAATAGGGCCCCAGTGCTGGGTCCTCTATTGTTTTCTATGTACATTAATGACATAGAATCCTCTATTCACCATTGTTCATTTCACATTTTCGCTGATGACGTCCAAATTTATAAAAATAGTCGTTTAGATCAGGGTTCTATTGATAGGAATATTTCTCTGATAAATGAAGACTTAAGTAATATCGCTAGTTGGTCGGTCTCTAATAGGCTCGTTTTAAATGCGAATAAATCTCAGTCGATCATAATTTATAAAAAATCGTTAGACACCTCGTCCTTTTCTGGTATTTTTCTGCAGGGTTCGCTAATTAGGTATTCAAATACTCACATTTTTAAAAAAATTTTAAAAACACTTGTTAAATATTTCGCAAAATTACAAAAGGTTTAAAAAATCACTCGATCGATTTCGGCTTATTAGGCCATCATCAGGAGTATCTACTAAACTGTCTCCAACAGTTTAGTAGATACTCCTGATGATGGCCTAATAAGCCGAAATCGATCGAGTGATTTTTTAAACCTTTTGTAATTTTGCGAAATATTTAACAAGTGTTTTTAAAATTTTTTTAAAAATGTGTGTATTAAGTGTGTTTCGCCAAGTGCCTACGGCAGAAAGTATAAGAAGTATATTCAAATACTGTTAGAGATTTAGGCTTAGTTATTAATAAAACTCTTTCTTGGGGTGACCATTTAGTTAGTATTAGTAAGAGGGTCTTTGGTATGCTTAGTTGTTTGTATAAAGTAGTAGGATTTTCTGATAGTCAGTTTAGGAAAAAAATGTTTTTGTCTTATCTTCTTCCTCATTTTATTTATGGTGACGTAGTTTTATTCGGTATGCTTCAGGAAAATATGAACGTTCTCCAAAGATGTTTCAATGCATGTACTAGGTTTATTTTTGGTATTAGGAAATTCGATCATATTTCTGCCTACTCTAGCCTTGTTTTAGGATGTAGTTTATCTACCTTTTACGAATTTCGCGTTTGTCTTTTTATTTTTAAACTTCTCAAAGCTAAGAAGCCTTGTTATCTTTATAGGAAGTTACTTTTTAGCAGGTCTCATTCCTCAAACTTCCGCCTGATTCCGGCCAAAAATAGTTGTAGGTCGCTAAACAAATCCTTTTACGTTAGGGGAGTTTCTCTTTGGAATTCAATTCCATTGGAAATTAAGAGTTTAGGATCGGCCAAATTATTTAAGTCAAAATTTTTGGAGTGGCGTGATTGATGGGCAATATGTAGTTTTTTTAAATTTATTTTTAATATTATTATTATTATTATTGTTAAATTTTAATATTATTTCACCTCTTGCTGTACATTTTATTGTAAATGAGCTATTGCTCAAAATAGAATGTGTATGCATGAGATGGAAATTGTTTGAAAAAATTTAAAAGGTTTTTCTGCCTAATGGAAGCAGCTTCATCATTTTATTTTTGTTCTTTTGTTCCGTTTACTCTGTTTCCATCTGTGCTTTTCCTTTTAATACTAAATTATTGTTAAAGTACAATAAATAAATAAATAGTACATTTCTTGAATGTTGATAAAGTTTTGGGAACTATTTCTAAAGATGCTAGTATGAAGCTTTCTATTTTTTATATGAATATCAATAGACTCCAAAACAAACTAGAAACGCTTGAAGAATATATTGTGTCTAATAAATTGTGTGTTGACGTTATAATTTTGGTCGAGATTTTTCTAGATGCTGCCGAAACAAAATAATTCAATATAGAAGCTCGGGAGAATAGAACTGGTGGTTGGTGATTGAATTGGATATCGATTTTTACTAAAAAATGTTTGACATTTCAATTCGAGTTTCAGTTGAATGTGTTGGAAAATCAGTTTATTGTAGTTAAATCCGAAGTAGTCAAATTATCAATAATAGGGGTTCCTCGATAAATTAAATGGCATATTATCGCGCTTTAAATATGGATTAGAGTTTGGTGATTTTAACGTTAATTTGTTAAACATCAGCAGCAATAAATCTAATTTGTACACAAATATCGAGAATTCTAATAACTATAATATTATGAATAAAATTCAAAAATCGTACTATACACGTAAATCCAATACGATCCAAAAAACATTAGATCATGTTCTCTGTTTCTTGGACTACAAGTGCAAATTGTTGTATGACCACTGACTAGTGTTATTTAAGTGATCATAGATATTTGATTTTGAATATTAAACCAGATATTAATAAAATAAATAGGGATCTATCTATTTGAATCTTTAGATTTTGCAACTTTTTATTCTCAGCTAGTTAATGTGATTAAACAAAATACATTGCTCAAGCAATTTCCTGTTTCCAGAGCCGGTGAAAAATATACACCATGGTTCGACGATAGTCTAAAACAACACATTAAGCAACGAAATAAATTCTATCGCCTGTCCAAAAAATATCCAAATAATAAATATTTTGGAACTCGGTTTTTACTGTCTAAACCCGAAATTGAACAAAAAATAAAACATGATAAGCGCAAATACTATTGTACTCAGTTTCAACTAAGCCTAAATAATCCGAAAAAAATATGGTCAATTGTCAATGAAGTTCTGAACCGGAAGGTCGGGAATCAAAGAACCATATCACTGTCAGTTGATGGACAAAACGTAAAAGATCCTACATTGGTAGTAAACCTATTCAATAGCTTTTTTAATAAAATCGCAGTAAATTTGACAAAATGCTCAGGTTGTACTTTAGGAGAACCACCTCAATATTTAAATTTTTCTGGAGAAACTGAATTAATCAATTTTGCGTTTATTTCTGAGGACGAAGTAAAAAAATCAGTCGGAATATCAGTCGGAATGCTCAATAAAATAAAAAACCAAACGGCAAGCCCGATTACCAGTGCAGTTAATCAATGTTTAATAACGGCGAATTTTCGGAGGCTTTTAAAATCGCTAAAATTACACCAATTTGGAAAGGTGGTTGCAAGTCGGATACAAATAATTATCGCCCGATACCTGTTCTACCGATATTATCAAACATTTTTGAACGAGTTATACTTATCAGAATACAAAAACATATTGAAAAAAATGAGTTAGTTTCACAGACAGCAGTTTGGGTTTACTAAAAAAAAGCAATACCACTGCAGCAGTGGTTAGTTTATTTAAAAATATATACGCTGGGTTAGAGAAGCGTGATAAAACTTCGTCACTATTTATTGATTTAACAAAATCTTAAGTAGTATTTCAAAATCAGAAAAATTAACGGCTGTATGTGGTATTCCGCAATTGTCAATTTTGGGTCCCGTATTATTCCTAATTTATATAAATGATATCTTTCTTGTACTCACGGTACCAAACAGCTTTATGCCGATGATCTTGTGTTGATATATACGGGAATGACACTTGAAGTGCTAAAACAGAAAATGGAATTGGATTTACAAATCCTAGGGAAGTATTTCGCTCATAACAAATTAACATTAAATATAAAGAAATGCAACTATGTATATTGTATTTAAATTAAATAATAAATTTGATAAACTCTACGAAGATTTTAAACATATTTCATATGGGAAAGAAAAAATCTACCGGGTTACCCACACTGTTTATTTAGGATTGTACATCTCTGCGCAATTAAACTGGAATTCACATTATCAACATGTATGTTGAAAAATAGCACCAATGATAAGAGTTTTTTTTCCAGAACAGGGGACTATTTAACAAGATCAGTTGGCTTACAAATGTATTATGCCTTTATTCAGTCCCACATCTTATATGTTTATTATGTCTTTGGGCAATAACACTGATAAAAATATACGTAATCTGCAAGTTTTGCAGAATAAAGCCATTAAAGGTATTTGTAACCTACCCAGAAGAACACCTTCAGTTAACTTATATTCGAAGCAACTATTACCAGTCCACAGCTTAATCCAATTGCAGTTTCATATTTTCCATTATAAAGTTACCAATAAACTTATCAAGTATGAGTACGATAGACCAACCAACTTTTCTGTTACTGCGCGTGAAACAAGGTATTCAGCTCAATATCGACTTCCGGCCTATACTCTCGAGCATACACAATCAAGTTTGTTCTATGAAGGGTTATCTAACTACAATAAACTGCCACAAAATATAAGATTATCGAAGATATCTATATTTAAATCTGAAATCAAAGAAATCTTATATAGTCAATATAAGGATGTATACCGTCAATTGCATTCTTAAACCCAAATCATCACATCATATTAAACGTATTAGTAAACATTCATTATTAGAACTGCAAATTGTATATTATATTATTTCTTAAATTGTCGTTACATCATATTCAAAATAAATATTGAATTTAAATTCATTATTTAACTTACAATTTAAATATTAATTAACTTAAATGTAAAAAATTTGGAATTAGAATCTCTAAACTTATATAAACTCTATGTTAATTTTTGGGAAATAAAATTAATAAAAAAAAAATTATAGAATTATTATTGTTTATAGGATTTATCGAAATTTTTGAACTTATAAAATTTGTAGAATTCAAAGAATTTATAAAATTTATAGCAATTATGGAATTTTTAGAATAAGTAAAATTTGGGTTTGTAGAATTTATAGAACTGACAGACTTGAAACAATTTATAAACCCATAGAATTTATAAAATTTATACACTTTATAGATTTTGTGTTTATATAATTTAAAGAATTGATGAAATTTATAAAATTCATTAAATTTATAGAGTTTATATATTGTACATATTAGAAATTTAATATTTATAGACTTTGTAGAATTTAGAGAATTTATAAAATTTATAGAATTTATTGGATATTAAAAAATTTATAGAATTTATCGAATTACAGAATTATTAAGAACTAAAGAATTTATGAGATTTGTAAAATTTAAATCACTTACTGAATTTTTGAACTGAATTTTATTCAAAAAAATTTATAACTGTTATTCGTAAAATTTATAGAAATTATTTAATTTACAGGATTGTTAAAGTTTATAGGATTTATCGAAATTTTTGTATTTATAAAACAAGTAAAATTTTAGTTTCTAAAATTTATAAAATAAACACATTTGAAACAATTAACAGAAACTTAAAAAACCCTACAAAATTAAGAGAATTTATATTATTCATATTATAAATTTATAGATTTTATCGAATTTATTAAATTTATTAAATTCACAGAATTTAGAGGATTTATAGAATTTACAGAATTTATAGAATTTAAGAAACTTATTGGATTTTTAGACTTTATAAAATTTGTAGAATTTAAATTTAATTTGTTTAAACAATTTTTTAATTTAAAAAATGTACATATAGGAATTTAATTCCATAAATTTTATAAATTCTATAAATTTTTTAAATTCTAAAATTTTTGTATGTCCTAATCGTAACTACTATTAAGTACCGTTCATACATATGAGCATAAAAGAAATAAAAGAATTGATTTTTAATTTTTAATCAGAGATTATTTAAAAAAAACAATTCCGGAATTTCTTTTTGGTCAAAAATTGGATTCATTATTAGTCAGTAAAGCAGAAGGTAAGGATTTTTTAAATTACCAGTAGATTATTCGAGCAACAAAATGATTGTTAGCCTATTGGAAACTAATAAAATTAGAAATAAAAGAATTTCTAAATACAAAATCTAAAGGTGTCTAAACTAACAAATAATCTTTATTGATTGAAACAGTCAGCAGAATTTACCAAAGTTAAATTGCTGCTTTACGATGATTTCGCTGTAACTGTTTTATATTTCTCGTTATTCTTAAATAATAAAATAAAACCTATTTAGAGAAATATTTTCGTGCTATGAAATTTAACCTTTCGGCTGAAGTCATACTGCACTTTTACCTATGTGACCTAAATTAATAAAAATTTATTGGTGAATGTCAATTTATTTAAAAGAAGACGACTTCCAAAAGAGAAAACCTTCAACATTTTTATTAAATGTATGTCCTAGAGGTATTAAAAGTATAACGAAAACTATCTGCATATTATGTACCAACAATTCATTTCATATACGTACATACATAACATACCGATTATCATCCGAATCATATTTCATTTAATTGATCAAATTGGGTGTTTTTTTACCGTTTCATTATAAAATATAGCCATTATTCAAAGTAAAGCGCGCGCATCTATAATTTTTGACACTTTCTAAATATTTTACCACAATCATACTGTGATGATTATTATTAACCACTAAAAATCCAACCACAACAACAAGAAGACCAAAAAAACATGTTTGATGAAATATGATCAATCGATCTAATCCGCGCAAATTTATTGTATATAAACAAAATAGCAACAACAATATGTATATACATACATACGTATGTTGAAAAAAAATTAAGTAGATAACGGAATTGTACGTATGTATGGATACGTACAGAAAATTTTCTACTTTGTTTTCATTTCTTATATATTAATGTTTACAATATACGCGCGATATCTTAAATCTAAACTTTATAGTAAACAACAACAAATGCAATGATGACATAAATATAAAGAAGAAGTCAAGAGAGATGAATAATATACTCAGTCTCGCGGATATGCATGACAGTTAATTTGGATAAAATATTTTCGGTTATATTAAATCAATTTCTGAGAATGGCGCCAGCCATATTATTTTCAGTCGTGTTTAGGCTCTTTAACATATTAATAATTTTTTTGGTTTTAAACGTCTTATATTTATAAAGGCTTAGCGACTTTTATCGTTGTTTAACATTAATGACCAGGATATTTCTCAGCGATTTGTACAAATCACCTTGTACTATTTATATATCTATATTTTAAAAACCAAACAGCACGAGATAATTTTTAGATGGTGCGATACTGTGCTGGCGGGCAAGTAGGGTTAATCAGACTATAGTTTATTTAAATTATGATAAAATTATTATCTTTTATAAATTATTTTCAACAAGAAGACCTCAATATAAGAATTACAAATCTTCTTATAAATATTTTTATATTTATCCAACAAAACGCGACCATATTTTTGGTGGATTAAAATACAGTAAAGCAAAATAAAATACTTGTAATATACAATGTAGGTCAAAAAAATTGTACAGGTATATGAAATAAACGGTTTAATTAAGACGACTGAAAGGGTTAAAATTATAATATTTTACACCGTTTTTCTTCAATCAATTTGTCATTTTTATGTATTTTTTTATTTTTATTTTATTTTTTTAATAAAAATTAATTCAGCAAATTTAATATTAATTTATTTTATAATAAATTATCGTTAAGTAAAAAATAAAAAATAAATTAATAATAATAGTGAAAATTATGTATGTTTTCATGTTTAAGATAAAAAACAATTTCCTAAGATTTTTTTTCGTTTTCATTTTACTTTGTCGTACCGTAAGATTTTTTTTTTTGTTGCCTGTGTTTCATATTAAACCGCGGTTGTAAATGGTAAATGCGAAAGTGTTGAGATTTTTTTTTTTTTTTTTTTGTTGAACGTTAATAAGTTGAAAAATGGATAAACGATTTAGTAATAATTAGTTTTAGTAATTTAATTTAGCGTTTTTTTTTATATTTTATTTTATTTTATGTTTTTGATTTTGGTTTGAGTTGATTAAACCAGTTGACTGGTTTTGATATATGTAGGTACATATAAGCGACATGTTTTGTGGAATTATTTAGTTTTGATGAGATTAAATATCGATATTAGTGTCATAATTAAGTTTTGATGTTATAATTACGCGGGTTGTAACAACATTTTATCATGTTATTAGTGATTGTGCACGTACCACAATATATTGATATACACGTGCACTATTTCTAATTTAATTTCGAAACAAAATTTAAATATTCGATTTAACGATATTTTAATTACATACAAAAGTGGAAATGTTTAAATAATTGATATAACCAGCACGTAAGATACAAATCAAGAATGTAGACTAATGATAATGGCGCAGCAATATGTTACGTAAAGATCATCCAAAATTTAATTCTATTTTAATTGATTGTATAATAGATCTTTAATGGCTGCTTAAAAGCAATTAGCTTTATACGGTTAACTATTTCCCCCAATCAACATATTTCCAAGTGTATTTTAAATAAATTTGTACAATCATCAAACAATTATTAAAACATATTGGCTACTATATTCGATAAGCATCCAGCACACACCAAATTAAGCTCGTAAAATTAATTGAGCATTATATTGACACGTCAAGTATATAAGGAGAAATTAAAATCTCCAAAAATTACAAATCACTTAAGCATTTTAGTCAAAAAATACTTAAAAATTGCACCCACACACACACACGTTCCGTCTTAAAGATGCTAATCATCAATCAACCGCCCAGAGATCGAATATGTAAATATAGTTAGTTAACTATTAAACAAAAAAACACAAAAAACAACAAAATCAATTGGATTCTTCTCTTCAAATTGATTATTTACTCCATCGTATATGATTATGTCTTAAAGCTACAAGCGCGCAAACAAATGCGGTAAGAAAATGGTAAAATGAAATCTTAAGAATTATGACAAATATAGAAGAAAAGCAAAAAAAAAAAACCAATTTAAATATTACAAATAAGTAATTTGTTTTATTTCATTTGAATCTCAATTATCTATCTGTATTTGGAGTCTCTTGGTTTGTACACAATTTTATTTATATTTATTTTAACCCTTTTATGGTAGAGCGACTTGGAATACAACATTTGGAATATATAAACCGTCGCTGATACTAGAGATATTATATATTCGGATATCATATCATATGGATAAAGTGTTAAAATTGTAAACCAAAATAGGCAAATCACCGCACCATTAAAGGGTTAATATAAATATTACTAAACTCGTAAGTAGTTTTTCATTTATAGTTGCATACAGCAAAAGTAAACTTTTTTTATAATTTTATTTGCCATTGTAATTGTCTATTTTATTACTATTAACTATTTAATTTATGATACTAAAATACAAATAAATTTAAGTTTTAGTTTGAAATGTGTACACATTGAGCTCAACAGAATATTACATTTATATAAATATATTTAGAGGTAGGAGGAAGATTTACGAATGTGTATACCTTTCTAATATTTTCCAAAAAAAAAATTTATCGAAAGTTTTTATCTAAATTTCAATTAAATTTATGTTCTTGCTTTATATATGATAAATATAATATTTTGGCCTTCAGACAAGTCGATTCTAATTAGCTTATAGTAAAATATATTTGTTTTGTTAAAAAAATTGTTGACGTGTGATTGATCGTTGTAATGAGAGAGATGAATTGAGATTCAGAAGGCCCATTTGGTTCACATCCGTATAATTAGGCTAAATGGCATTGAAATTCAAACAATATACAAAATAATTGATTTTCTTAACTATTCAATAATCATCTGAACTAATTTTTATTTTTTATTTTAAAAACTATCAATCTAATTCAATATACGTTTTGACATTCTTCGCGATCTTTTAACATATACAACATAAACATTTAAATTGTTATAACAAAACATAATGTACATTCACGACATTACAATCCATTTTTTTTATGTATTTTTTTCAAATAAACACAAAAAAGCATATAATACAGTGTTTGGTGGGTGAACAGTAGCTGACAAGAGTCATTAATGATCTCACCTTTAAGCTTTTTATATAACATTATATTACATAATTTACTTGTTAGTTCCCCTTACATTTTGTGTATGAATAAGTATATATATAAGACACTGTTTTTTTTAGGATTTTACTGCATTTATTGTGCACAATTAAAGGAAATAAAAATTATACATTACCTCTTAATGATGATCGTAAACTTAAATCAACTGGTTCTGATTGTACCGGAGGGCCCTCTGCCTAGAAAAGATATAGTAAAAAAAAAATAATTAAAATTGATTGAATCATTGGCGCCATATTACGCGATTTCATTAAAATCAAACTTTCATTTTTTTTTTCTTTATTCAATTGAAGTCGAATTAAAATTTTATTTTTATTAGATTTCACATTTCAAATGTTAATTATATATACCTAGTGTGAATCTGTCAAAGTAAACAAGACAATAAACTGTCATAAAAAAATTGATGATTTATTTTTATAATAAAAATGTTTGATTGGATCTTTAATTAAATTTATTATATGTATATACATTTTAAAATATGTGTTGCAACATAATATCATAGTAATATCTTTTATGAGATTAGATTTAAACGATGACACACACATGTTACAAAATTTACTTATGGGCTGAAAATAAGAAACAAAAGGGGTGGTTTATTCATAATGCCTAAGAATCCATGGTTTTAAGTCACGAATAATGTTTGCCTGAACATGATATCTGAGAGACAAATAATTATCGCAGAATGTTCAATCGGTACGCTAAGCTATTGAGGAAATACGAAATAATAAAAATTTCACAAAACGGTCCACAGCGTCGAGAGATGTCCACCTCAAGCCCAACTGGAGGACAGGGCCACTTAAATATCAGAGGTCAACAACCAGTGGAAAAAAAAAATTACAAATCTTCTGAACCACAGAACAACCCAGAATTCCAGAGAGGGTACCTCGATCATCAATATCAAGATTTGATAAATGAGAGGAAAAACCTAAAGAGTTCCGTCACAGATTTCTTCGCAAAAATGGAAATTCACAGAAATTCTAACATACGAAATTCAAATTTTCATATATCCGCGGATATGTCAGGAAGTAATCTTATCGAAAAGCAGCAAAGGCATTCAAATAACAATCTGGCAATTTCATCAGGAAATACTAGAAGATCAGTACTAAATCCAAATCCGTCACATAAACCAGAATCTGTGTTTCGAATGTCCGATTTCTATAAAATTCGTCAAAAATGGAACAGATGGCAAAAGATGACGGTTTTCCAGAAACACAGTTGACAAAAGTTCTTTACCTATTTCTATCAAAAAAAGACTGAAGATTGGTTTTGGGTATTTAAACTCGATAATCCTGAAGCTTCTTGGAAAGATATGAAGTCTTTGAAGCTTGCATACTTTAGCTCTTTCTATTTTGAAGAAGCAATTCGTGAGCAGATACTCCGCAAATGACAAAATAAAGAAAGTTTTTCGGATTTTGCGTTGAGTGTCCAGAAACTAAACGCTAGGTTTCAAAATCGTTTAAACTAGAGGGAACTTTTATATAGACTTTGTCAAAATATGCATCCAGCTCTTAAGAACGTTACTATGTCGTATCAGAAAAATTTAACCTCTGTGGAAGAATTACGGGTTTTGTGCCAAAGATATGAGAGAATGTGGGACGAAACTGGATATGACCCGAGGCGTTTCGTTGACTTTTTTGTACGATGTCATCCTACGGTAAATGAATTAACGAACAGTATGGAACAGGTAAATATGAATGAATCATTCATTTTGGCAACGAACAATCAGCAACAGCATTACCATCAACCAAACCTTGATAGGCCTGAAGCGTTAGAGGCAATCCAGAAAATGCGTCATACAGGAAACTATAACGGTGATCACCAAATAAACCTAATTTACTGGAATTGTAAGAAAATTGGCCTTAGGTATCAAGATTGCAACGAAAGATTCCAGAATATTTTCTGTTTTGGCTGTGGAGGTTCAAATGTGCGCAAAGCATCCTGTAGGAATTGCTTGAAATTTACTCTGGGAAACCCACAACCGAGTGTGAGTATTTTGAGGGCAGCACACTCGGTAGTAAATCAAAACACATCAACCAATCCCTCAAATGTCCGGGACGATTGAATTCAACAACAAATTATAATGCTTCTCAAATAACCAACTCTGACTTGACTCAAAAACCACAAAACTCGCTCAATTAAATATTTCTATCAGAAAAGATCATTTATCGGAGTCTCTGTAAATGTATTGGGTAAAGGTGCCTTGGAATTTCTCGCAAATGAAAATATTAAATTCTATAAACTACATTCGTTCATAAGGACCGCAGACGGAACTTGTAACAGAATTGTAGGGTATGTTTGGTTACCGATAACGTTCGGAAATAAAACTGAAGTGATGAAATTAAGTATCGTTCCAAGTTTACAGTCTCCACTATACTTTGGTATTGATTTTTGGGATCGTTTTAATATAATTCCTAATCTGAGTGTTAGTCAAATTTCTGAATCTACTGTGAAACCAATTAATGACAACATGCATTCGTTATCTAAACATGACAAGAACGAACTAAAGCGAATAGTAGATCTGTTTCCTTCATAAAACAACTCTTTATGAACATGAAATTAGTATCCTGAAGAACTGTAAACCGATTAAGTAGAGGTATTCCTGTTTCTCCCGCAGTTCAAAAATGTATCTATGAAGAAATTGATAGGATGCTCAATTTGGGTATAATTGAGGTCAGCAAAAGTGGAGTTCACCTGTCGCAATAGTAAAAAATCTAACGGCAAGACAAGACTTTGCTGGGACGCTCGAAAACTGAACTCCGTATCCGACAAAGACGCGTATCCTCTCCCACACATCGATGGACTACTTGGACGCCTTGCTGAGACTAAATACATTACGGGACTAGACTTGAAGGACGCATTCATTCAGATTCCACTTGCGGAATCTTCCAGAGACAATACTGCGTTCACAGTACCATAAGGTGATTCCGCATGAGCTCCATGATAGAGTTTTCGTATATCTGGATTAACTTATTAATTATCACCGGCATATTGGCGGATCACTTTACTTTGTTAGAGTTCAAATCAGAAACGAACTCTCGAAGCAAAAAATGATTTACCGTTTATTATTCAGCTCGGTAGATTATCTCATTTCCCGGTCCAAACCGCACAGTGGATAAAGCCGCAGCGTTCCTATTGAGAGGTAAAAAAGCTAAAATCTTACTTTGGAAACTGGTAATCTTATTCGATAAAATTTTTGTCCAAAGTAACATCCAAAACAATTTTTTTTTTACTTTTAACAGTTGGCAATATTGAAAACTAGATGACTATTATCAAGCGAAGAGAAAAAATGCCGGTTTTCATTAACCGTAACGGATTGTTTATTTTCGTTTAGAAAGAAATATGGACTAATGACGCCTTCGTAATGGCGTTTTGTGAATGGCTTCAGGTTGCTCGCTTAACCAAATCCGATAATTTTCCGGTCAAATCCGGTCAAGAGTATTTTACGAAGAGGGGTGTTTAATAGAGGTAAAGGGTATGGAATTTCGTTAAGTTTACTTAAAATTCGTAATCAGCGTCCGCCAAAACCTCTGGCATACTGTGTGACGAGTTAAAACGTCAAAACAAAACCGGAGTTACTTCACCAAGTTTTCCAATTATTTCCAAGTACACTTGTACGTTTGATTGTGGTTTTACGCCAACAAATAATATTTTACCAAGCATTTTGTTTATGCTTTTGCTTTTTTCCATTGATTTATTGATAATCCTTTGTGCTACATTCTTTGCAATTTAATTTAATAAATAAAATGATTTTATTTATTAACTTCCAGTGTTAAAAAATTATATGGCCTAAAGGTACGTATTCAGTTTTTTTTTTTTTTTTGGGGTTATTCATTAAATAATAATATAACAGAATTATGACAACAAAGTCGCACTTTCAATTTTATAACCTCAAGTACGGTTAATCATAAATCAAAATATTGTTGTTATATTTGTAAAGTGACATGAGCTTTTATGTGGTATAAAACGCCGTTTAGTCTACTAACCTAGGCCATATATTTAAAACCAAAATTCATTAAACCTCAACATTTAATTTCATTCATTATTATTTACTGTTAATTAAGTAATATTTAAATATTTATTGTAAGTATATATCTTGATTAAGGTATCCGGAAAATTTATTGATTTTTCATTTAATTGCATATTAAAAATTTTCACACTCTCTAAAATGTTCATGAAATACGATTTATTTTAAACATACATAATGTTGAAAAAAATAAAAAAAATACGGTAAACGTTTTACCGGTACATAACACCTATAGAAATATTATTCAATTAAGAATATTTAATTTATTAACACATAGAGAGCAAGTTTTTTTTAAAAAATTTAATTTGAATGGTTAATAAAAAATATTGTTTAATAATTTTAATTAGATAACTAGAGTACGGTCCTTGAAATGTACGCAGATTTATTAAACACTAAATTGTTAGTGTTTTTTTTTTGTAGCGACTTAATAATATTTGCCACCATGCAAATCGAGGAATTAAAAAAATAAAAAAATATTAAAGCATAAAGATAAAAATAATTGTGTTTTTCTAATTTATCGTCAAATTTTATCCAAAGGCAATTTTTATGAAATTAATGTATGTCTATATAGCGTGTATACAATAATCTATAAATTAAGCTAAATAAGAGCCTATTAATTTTAACTTATTTTTGTAAACAGAACAACAACAACAAATTATTATCAATTTATTTATATTGTCCTTTAAAATATTCAAAACAAAATATTTTTTTATTTAATTCTTGGTTTTTAAACTTAATTTGTGTTTAACTTTTACTTTTAAAATAAATTTTAACCCTGATTGCTTAAGCGCACAGAGTGTGTGCAGAATGTGTGTAGTATATCGTGTAGTAGGTACATGTCATCATCGGTCGATTTTTTTTTGTTTTTATTATTTTAATGTCAAGTAAAGGTGAAAGAGAATTTTTTTAAGTCGTCGTCGCATTGAAGAAGAAGTTTAAATCTCGTGTCATATATAAACATACTTATATAATATGTGTATATAGTATATACCCTTCGCTTCGATATAGGGTTAAGTCACCAAAGTACCGTGCAAGAAACTTTTAATTATAATTATTGTTTTGCGCTTTATTTTTAAAATTATGGGTGGTACATAAATAAAATTCTTACATTATATTTTATAACTTTATAATTACAAATATTAGCGCATGAAAGTAAAACCTTTAATTTAGTTTAATATATAAGATTTGTAAGTACATATTTACAAAAAAATGTATACTATCAATGTTGAAATTAATTGTTATTGTTAAGATGAAAATCGCGTGATTTACAGTTTATGGGTACGACTTTCTTAGGTTTCTATATAATTTTTGGTCTGAATTTAAAATGTCTTTTCCACACTACTTATATAGAATTATAAAACATATGGTTGAATTTAAAAATCGATTGGTGCACGAAACGTAATTTTGATGGTTGTTTTATATAGAATATATCAAGTTAACTATTTTAAAGTTAAAGTTACTCGATTCAGCTAAATATTTAATAAAATATTTTAGAAATATTTTTTCGGTGTCATTCGATAAGACACTAAATTATAATAGACATTACATTTCAAATTTGGCACTTAAAAAAATAACGTTTGTATGTGTACTAAATATTATTAGTGCTAAATAATACATTTACAAAGTTTACTAATTTTAAATTTATGAGAACTATTTTGAGCCCAGCTATCCAAAAGGCCAAATAAAAGTATAGAACCAATAAACGTAGAATCAATAGGGTTATATCATAATATGTAGTTTCTTGTGGTTGCCTTTAAAAATGATTAATTAAATAGATAAGACGCCTGGGTTAAACATAGGGCGACCAGATTTTTTTTTTAAGTGAATTTGGTACAAGTAGAATGAAGATTTTAAAAATAAAAATGTGTAAGGTAAGCTATTTAAAAGTAAGCTAGTTGATCAGTGAATTAATCGCAATGTCCTTTTGTGAATCGCTTTAAAAACTTAAATCACTAAAGCGGATCGTTTGCTGTCCCTAATAAGGATCTCATAAAAGATTCGCGCTTGGTTACAAATAAATTAATATTTGCATGATCAAAGCTTTGTTTTTATAAATAGCATTACAATTTGATCGATACAAGAAAAATACAAAATAAAAAAAATAATTAAGCTTGCTTCTTAAATGCATAACTTAGCTATAACTTGTCAGTTTGACAAATGTTAATTTCTGTGACTTGTTAGTTGCGTCGCATTATTCATGCCGAACGATGTCATCACAAACTGATATAAAAAGTTAGCTCTCCGGGTTAATAAATGCTGCTCGTCTTTGATCATGGATCCACAGGTGTCTGCCGGAGCGGATCATAAAGATCTATTTTCGACATGTACGCTTAAAACGGTAAATCATCAATGAAAAAAAAACTCATTGGATTTGAAACCAGCGGAACTAAGCTTAAACTATTGTTCATCGTGCCGAGCACAGTACCTGTTTTTACGAAGAAGCTTCCATCCCAGTTTTGAATGGCAGTTTATCAAAGGTCTGAAAGTATGGTCGGCCTAAGTTGTGCGAATCGCATTTATTATTGACTTATTCTACTTTTTTAGAACTTTGGTCTGCCACCTGTTCTCCTCTACACCAAGTGTCCGCTGAGCAGCAATGGACTGTACTTTTCCGTAATACTCAAACAAAATTCACTTCGGTAGACTGGTAATTAGATTTCAAAATACTATAGACCTTCCCAATTGTAAATTTGCTCATGCTACAATTATTATGATTCTTTTTATGGGCCATAGTCAAAGAGAAGAATTCGATCATGTTCATCAGTATTTATTGTTCCAAACTTCAGGAGGAACCGGATGTTATCTTTGCTTAGTCGAAAATAAAATTCCACCCAAAGATGGTCTTACGGAGCTTAAAAAGGATCAATAATTAATTGAAACTGAACCACACAGATAGAAAGTCAGATAATAAAAATTATCTATAAAGTACGAGAATTAGTTAGGCACTTGATGTTCTAAAACTGCGATGTGGCGAGCAACTAAACGATAAAAAAACCAATACAAGCAATATAACGGATGATTTTAAATTTCTAGATACTACTAATTCAAAATCCAATTAAACGATCCACAATTGGTATAACGCTCTACATTATGGACGTTTACCTTACGTGAAACTAATTTTTTTATAAAATTATATAAATTCTTATTTTGTTCTTTCCATACATATTGAAATTTAAACGCTATAAAACGAGATAAAAAGCTCTTTAAGGGTTGGTAAAGTTTTAAGATTCCTTCAACCAGCGGCATTAGCGACAGCCAACGAGTTTTATAGAAATCTAAAATTATTTGTATTCAGATATTTTGAAGGCTCTAACAAATCTGTACAAATAACCATAAAAGCTTATTATTATTATTGACAAATAGCAGCAGTTTAAATTGCATTGTGTGTAGGTAATATGGGCACATTAGCCTTTTTCTATACTGGTAAGCCGCTTACTTTTAAGTAGTAAGAAAAGTTCACAACCCCATGGATATTATTCCCAATTTTTTTTTCTGAGTATCGTGTCACTTAAAAAATAATTTCGAAATTTAAAAAAAAGAAGCAAATTAGAAGAAGAGGGCTACCGTCCAAAACTGACGCTTTAACGATTTGACGAATTTTCAACACCAAAAGGAAATTTGAACATTTTTTCTGAACTCTCCAAAGTTTTGGATGTTTCAAGTCGTTTTTCGTTTGGCCTTATTCGTTGTGTTACAATAAAATCGACGAATGTGTTGGAGCAGATTATCGACTTTTAAATTGGTAAATGCTTCGTCAACCTTGTAATCACAGATCATGCAATTGTCTCGTTCATACCGCTTCCACAAATGTCTCAAGTTGGTGTTAGTTGGTTTAATCCGTTGTGTAAATATAACCGATGCGTGTATATTGGAGCGGATTACGAATTTGTTTCTGCAAAAGGAAAGTAGAATTTTAAAATATTCTGAGAAAAAGAGATTTAGTTTTAAAATTAGAATGAAAATCTCTATTTTCCAGAAGAATATTTCAAAACAAGACAATCCGAAAGGGTAGTTAGATCGTACTTTCTACGGTGGACCTTAATGTCATTTCAGAAAGAAAATAAAACCGATAGAACTTAATTCCTATGAAAAAGGAAATAAGGCCAGTGGACTAATACCACAGGTGATAATTCACTTCATCGACTTCATGCCGCCCATAAAGCAATTTCCGGTATTTTTATAAAATAATGTTATGGACTGAAATATAAATTCTATGGAAAATTTATGAATGGAAAGTGGTACATTCGATTGAATTGTGGGTCAAAATGTGTTGCAGTTGACAATGTGGTAGGTTCATACTAAATGTGGTACAATACCACACAATGTGGTCCGTTTGGTCACCTTAAGTATAAGACAATAATAAAATATTAAATTAAAATTATACTTATACATAATCTATCAAGGTCAGAATTGCTCCTAATAATTCGTATATTCGAACCATCCTGTTTCCTCATTAAGATAGTGCCTCATCTAATCCATAAATATTTATATTTAAGTTCAGATTTAAGTAGTTTTGCCTTTTTTAAGAGCTGCCTCATGTTATAAGTAAGACTATCATTGAAGAAAATCGGCTGTGAATAGTCGTAGTAACAGATGTCTGATGCCAATTTTTTTTTTAATTTTTGACGGCTTGTATACGGTATAGCCATTACATTCTCTTGTACAATTACATTGCACAATTTTATGTAGCCCGTTTAAATGCAATTGCTTTTTTTTTGCTATTTAAACATCAAATATTCGTTTTTATAAGGGGTGGTGTAATATATGAAAATAAAACGAAAAATTTAAGTTGCCTAAGTATTGGTGGTTGGTTATGGTCATTACACTTTTTAATGAAATAGTTTTCTGGTTTTATGGATATATAACAAAGTCACCTTTTCGGAGGTCCTACTAATAAAAAAACGATGAACTGCTCTGAGGAACATACACAAAATTCCCGAACTAGCCAGCACTATTAATGAACAAATAAACCCCAGGTTACGCGAAAGGAACACGATACGAGTAAATCAGAAGAATTGAGGGATCGTACAAAACGAGTGGTGATAAATGTTCCTAATTTCCCAGATTATTCAAATCAGTGACAAGCAATTAATGCCTTAGGGCTTACTTTTAATCTTGTAATCTTGTTTGCGTTTTTTTATTTTTACTCGCTTACCAAGAGAAAGTAGTTACAGTAGTTTGTCAATAAAATAACTGATGCCACTAGTGTCTTTCATGCGTTGGCCATTTTTAACAACCTTTATGAAACTGATATTCAAAAAGTAATTTTATTGGTTTCAGAATTTACACGTTTTAATTTTAATTAATTTTAATCAGATTAACTTATTTAAAATTCTAAGAACTCTCTTCAATCTGGTGTGAATTTAAACTTTCGGAACAACACCTGAATTTAAGAATGCATGGATTTACATCACGCTTGCTGGGATACGTATACATATAACGTTAATTAAATTTATCTGAATGATTTTTGAAATATTAATAAAAACGTTTTATTTTGTTTATGTAGATTTTATTCCTTATTGTGATAATTATAGTTTGAGTAAACATTTTGCCTCATCCTTCGAAAAAATTAATTCATAAATTATGTTTGTTTTAGTGTTAATTTTATCATTCAGTAAATTCAGTAGTTTTAGACCCTTTTTGATTTTGTGATTTTGACCTACATATGTTCAATTTTTAACTATTTAGTGTATTTTGATTTTGTGTGAAGAATTTCTACTTGTTTGACCGTAATCGAATTTTGAGAAATGGTCGCATGTTAGTTGAGATCAAGATATTTTTTAATATATAAGTCAACTTTTTTAAAAGTCATATACCATAGTTTAACCATCGAAATTCGAGGTTTGCGGATTAAGATAAAAATAAGCAGACAAGTTTTATTTTTGATCCAGATAAAGTTTGTTGTTCAATTAGAAGGTAAAAGATACATCGGCCACAAGGTAGAATTCCAAGCAGAACCTGAATTTTTGTATTTTTTTACAATGGAACTTTTAAGTATGATTTATTTCCTCAACAGTAAGTAGTAGTAAAGCGATAACCAATATATAAACTAAGTTTTTGCACATAAAATAATCAATAAAATTACTATTAAATTAAAACATTGATCTGTAATATTAATTACCCTAATATAATTAAATAATATTAACCCACACTTGATCTATAATTCATATTTGACATAAAACACGCAATTATTGTGCTATAAAAATTAATTTCAATGACAACCAAATAAGCATAGATACACACACCTTTCATACTGTCATACCGCGACCGCTTATACCCATTTCAATAAAAACTAAATAATAATAAAAAAAAAACGTTTTCAGTTTGGGCTACTAAGTAGTGTACCCTTTAGTTTAAAGAGACATTAAATCTTGTGCATTAGTTTAAACTGCTATATATGCACAATTATAATTCTATTAAAAATCCAATTATATTTTAATGAATTAAAATTAATTATTATTATTTTTTTATATGTGTTTTGTTCTTGTATTTGAAATTAACTTAAAACATAAGTTAAAATAAATAAAGTAATATATCAGTAATGTCAAAGTAATGCGATACGCATAGCAATCAAACGAAAATATGTTGTTGTAAATAAAAACTATGTACAAAACAAAAACAAAACTTTCATTTTTCATTTGTGGTAAACGGTAAGTCGCGGCGCGGTAAACCTTACATTCGTAATGTGTGCACAAATAGTGAGACTAGTAGTGTGTTTATTACAAATGTCTTTTTGGTTCTATTTTTAAAACGGCAAAAGTAGTTTAATTTTATTTATTTTGTGTTAATTTGTTGAAATAATAAAATTTATATGGTATATATTGTACGTATACATAGTTTTAATTCAAGATCAAATTATCGAGATACAATCGATTATGTATTAATGTGGTTATTGATTGAGTTATAAATCGAAATGACTACTACTATCTAGGTATATAAAATTGGTGTGTAATATGTTTGAATATTTAAATTTGTGCGTTACGTAGCAGCTTTATTTTAAAATGTTTTACGGTCTGATAAGACGAACGTGCGCGCTTATCGATTTTTGATCGGTACTGTATTGTTTTGTAACCGACACAAATTCTATATAAAAGACAGACATTAAATAAAAGTAAGACTCTTAAGAGACAATGATAATGTTTTCATTGTTACCAGTTCCATATAGTTTTCTCAAGGAAATTGTGTACGATCATAAATTCAAATATGATAAATTAAAGTTGTGGTCGGTATGCTTTTTTTTCGTTATTGCTATATTTCTTAAGACAAATAATAAGTTTTTATTGCAAAAATTAATATATCAAAATACTATATATACGATTATTATTTTAAATAAATATATTTATGAATTTATATAAATGTAGTTTGATTTATTGTTTTATGATTCGATCTCAAAAATCTGAATGAATTTTGAATGAATTAATATTTACAAATGAATCAATTATTATTATTATTTTGAAATAGTTTGGTAATTGTTTCTCTTATTTATACATATGACATATACGTTAAATAGAATTTTTATTATGGTGACATAAGCAATAAAAAATTAAAAAGTGATTCATATTTATCGCTTATACATACATGTATTTATGACCACCCAAATTATTTAAGTTATCCAGATTTTATCTGTGAATTGCAAAATAGGGTGACAAGGTTTTCAAATAACCACAATAGTATGAAAATTGAAAAATAAAAATTACAAAGAAGTATACCAAAATTTGGGACCCATAGATAGATTTAGAACTGGACGAGTAGTATCGATTCGCGACGATCAATCTTCCGAAACTGAAACAAAATTTGCTCAGACTTGAAAATTTGAGAAGAAATTTATGCCAAATAGATTACCTGCCATGACGCACCATTTTACGATTTCATTGCCATAAAATCGATTTTTTCATAAAACCCAATATGAAAAAATCAAACTACGAAAGCAAACGTTCTAAAAGTAAGAAAGCCAAATGTTCAACACTCAATGCGACTAGATTCAAACGTTGTAATGATTCAAAATCAGATTATAAAATGGTGGGTGTCAGCTCTGACGATTTATAATAGTGATGTACAGCGGCCGCGATCAGATAGGTATGATGAAATTAATGTACAGGCGGCGGTCACATTAAAACAAAAAAGATACTTAAGCTTATAAAGTAATAGTTTATGGTGAACACTATCAAAAGCTTTACTGAAATCAAAATACACAACAATTGATATTTTGTCATTATCCGCATTTCTATGTAAATCATCGATGATGTTGAGGTTAGCAGTATCCGTACTGTGGAAAGGTTTGTAAGCAGACTGAAACTTACACAACAAGTCAGTATCACCTAGATACTTCACGATCTAATTTTTAACTAAGCGTTCAAAAATTTTGGACAAAACAGGTAAAATGTTCCGAAAATCAGAAACGGCATCGGATGGGATACTTTACTGATAGGTATAATTTTGGTTAACTTCCAAACTTTCGGATAAACTGAAGTCATGAAAATGGTATTAAAACAATTACGAACATAATCGGCAATTAGTGGGAAAATGATTTTCAAAAATTTCGGCGGGATACCATTGTGATGGTAATAAAATTAGGGAATTCTTCCCCTAAATTCTGGGAATAGGAGAGTTTATTGGTGGAAATTCGTGAGGTACCAAATTGTCATCAGAAACACTTACAGTATTACTAAAGTAATTGTTAAGCTCATTGGAAGAGAACGTCACACAATCATCATTTATTGTACCACGCCCGAACCCCAATTTGGATAATTCTTTCCACATATTCTTTTGAGGTAGGTCCATAACTTGGTGTAAATTATCTGATTTTGCTTTACGAATGCTACTAGTGGCATGAGTCTTTAATGCTTTATACTCACGAATTAATACATCATTAGTTCTGTCACGCTTAAGCCGATTAAATGTAAAGTCTCTTAAATTAAACAGCGTTTTTACTCTATTATTAAACCAGGGTAGACTTTTTACTCATTTAGATAATTTCAACGCGTTATGTTATACTCTGGACTATTATACAGGGTGTCTTGTACTTGAATGCTAATCCTTTAAGGGGTGATTCGTTGATCAATTTTGAGCAAAAAATATTTCTGCGAGGGGGTCTATTTCCAGTGTCCACTGAGATACAGAGCTTTAAAGAAAATTTGCTCGAGCCAGTACCAACACTCACATTTAGGTTAATAGTTTATATTTTACTTGACGTATATTAGCTTTCAAGAGCATACATTTTTAGGATTGAAATTATCTTTTAATCGGTGTATCAGACCGCCGCGTAGGCCTTTCCATAGATATTAATATGATATTCAAACGTAGAAATATTTGAAGATTTCAAAACATTTCTGTGTTTGATCAAATTTTTTCTAAGAAAATGTATTATCAACATGATATTTTTATAATTTTTATTGATGCTCCACCTTAATATCTACCAAGCTAAGAAACAACATTTGGCTTCAGTCTTATAGTTTCAAAGATAACCTGGAAATGGCCGACAGATATACAAATGTTACATTCGATCAATCATTTTGTTTTACTATTTTTTTAGATTTTATGAGTATAACTCATGTAGTGAATGTTCTCCCCTATTTTGAATGAATTTTAAGCCATTTTATGCACTTCACGTGCGAAGTTAATTCATACAAAAAATGCTTTCCAATGTGAAATTCTCGTTGAGAGTATAGCCGACAGTTTCCTCGAATATTTGTGTCTTCATTTAGAAGGCTTCGAGAAACAGGAAGCTTTTGTAGCCAGCGAGCAGACGCAAATCCAGTGTTAGCCCCATCAGCTGATAACGCTTAATTAATTTAATGGACTGTTAGGAATGACCCGTCAATCAGCATTCGACGACTGTCACTACGTTTCAACGTATCCAAGTTTAAAATTTGAAAATTTCTACAACACGAGAACCTTCATCCTGTACCGGGTATATTACATACGGATCTGGAGAAAAGGAATGAGTTTTGCAACTGGTTGTTGGAAAGGAGCACAGAGTGTTTAATGGACGGATGAATAACAATTTAATAGAGATCAAATAACCAATTTCCACAATTAACATGCATGGGCTGAAACTAATCCACAATGCAAAAAGCAGGCGTCTTTCCAACATATAAATTCAAAGTAAATGTATGCTCCGGTGTAATAGGAAATCATCTGATTGGATTTTATTATTTGGAATTCCTACGTAGAGAGTTACTAATACTTTTAAAGGATGTACCGTTGCTGCAGAGGAGTAGGATTATTTATCAACAATACAACCCATCCACACTTTGGCCGCCAAATAAAAGATTTCTTAAATTCCCACTATGGAAACCGCACGATTGATCGTAACGGGCTCATCCACTGGCCCGCCAGATCGCCCTATCTAACGGTGATGGAGATTTTATTTGGGGTCGAATGAAAGAGCTGGTTTTTTGAATTTCGATTTTTCTCTGTTTTCTACTGGATTTATGGTATCAACCATTAGAAAATTCGTTGATACTTGAATTAGTTATGTGTTTAGGCTTATTATTACATGCATTAGGGCTCAAAAAATTCAACCTATAGTACTTAAATATTTGGCGAAATTACTTTTTGATGTATATTTAAAAAACTACTTTTTTACCACAATTTTTGACTTTAGTGGTACTAATTAAATAATTTAATTAGCAGAGAACAAAACCGTATTACAGAATTATTTTGTGGTTGAAAATGACCGGTACATAATTAGCCAACCGTTGCACTTCAGAATTCTCTTTGAGTGGTTGCTTTAAACGAATAATCTCTTAAATTACGTTTAATTTCCACTAGACGAAAGCTAAAGCAGAATAAATTTAATTAATAATAAATTAACTGTTAAGCTATTTTAATTATTTATTTGGTTATCTTCGATTTAAATCTCGCCTTCTACTCATACGAAAAATTATGTAGTCCATAATTTGTTTTGAATTTCACAATTCACTATTTTGACTCCAAATTTTAATTGTATACTTTATTACAAGGGGTTAGAATATCACAACCTTTATATTTAAACTGTAAGACTAAAACTAGCTTTAATACAAAAATATTTGATTAACACATCAGACGCTTTGAAATATTTATTATTTAAAAAAATTACCCAATATACCATAAGTCCATAAGTAAGCCATGCTTTTATGTGGAGTTTGATTGGGCAAAATAAATCAATTTACTGTCAAAACAATTATTTAAATCATTACGCGCGTATTGGGCAGAATAAATCATTTATTTTTTGATTTAAATAAATTTTGACAATTCTCCAATACAATCATGAAATAAATCATACTGCTTGTGTGTACGATTCGGCATCAAAAACTTGATTTTTTTGACAATCTAAATTGAACTCGACATTAATTTATACCAAATCAAAACGCATTGATCTAATCGGAATCAAAATTTTTATGAGAATGGGAGCTAACTGGTCGAAAAATATTTCATAATATATCTCATTTCATTTGTCATAGAACCCGAATCTGGGTGCTGTTGAATCGAAAGTCATTTCATTAAATGAGCAGCTAGATGTGGCCATATAATCAGATTTCAACATCAGCGTCCAGTTGAAAGCGTAAAAAATGAATTCAAACTTTTTGACTCGACGAAACAAAGCCAAATCCAATAAAATTTCGATTTAGCATTTTTCATTTGGAAGTTTTCGATTTTCCGCGATCGGTTGCTTGCTATACATACTTGCGCTTATTCAAACTACATTAAATTCATATATTATGCAATCAATAACCATTGGGTGGGATTGTGGAATTTTAGTTTTTTAATTCATAAATTTAATATTTGGCTTTATAGGTTTCAGACAGAGATTCGAACTGGAACATTAAACCGCAATTAATCGAAATATTTTCCGGATTCTATTTCGCATTGTAAACGATTTAATAAAAAAAGTCAATACCGAAATTATAACCAAACGATATAATATGTATGGTTACGTTTCGTTTCATTCTCTTCTAAGACTGTGCCCGAAACCCACGATAAATATTTTTTAGTACAAATTTTTGACATATATTTGAAAAATATACACTCACAATTTTTTGGTATATTTCCCCACCGCACATTTTTGTTGCTTCATTTTAATTACTCTAATTTTCGAGAAATGTATAGATGTTTGGACAACAAATGTCATGGATGGTATATTTATTAGGGCATAATTACCCAAATTAAGTTAAATCAGCACAGTAAGTCACAGTTTATTCTGTAGCTGGTACAAATTATCATAGGAGTTGACTATGAAAATTTAGGTGAGTAGTTTTTTAAAATCATGTAAAAATTAGTACTAAAAATTATTTATCACAGGTTTCGGACACAGTCTTATCTGATGGAAAAAAACGAAACGCGCCAAGCTTTGTCTGTTACTTCAATTTTATTGCCTAGAATTTGACTAAAAATAGTGGTTCAAGTGTTTATTCCTAACCGATTTCGAATCGGATTTGTCCTGGAACAAAACTAGAGCGAAAATTATTTTCTAAAACCGGAGCCGAAACCCGGAACAAGAAATATTTTATAAATGAATACAAAACCTGAACGATAAAAATATCGGTCCGAAGCTCTGGTTTTGGATCTTTATTTGAAACAAATAAAAATAACAGAAAAATTCAGACTATTTAAAAATGCGAAATTCAAGAAAAAATTGCTTTAGGCTCAAATTCTGGATTTAAAGAGATTTTTGGTTTTTGGATGTATAGAGTTTAAAAAAATATTTCACCATCCCAAACTAAGAATTATTGTAGCGTGAATTTCTTAATAAGTGACCAGCAATGTCGATGGCGGAGATTCAAGAGTACTTCACGATCAAAATCATGGATTGGTTTGATGGCCAAGATTTGTGGGGTGAGAACATTGACAGATGCAATGCTGAAACGTTAGTTAGGAACAGTTAAAAAAATCGAAAAGCCATTTTGGAGATGACGTAACAATTTTCTTTGGTGGTTAAGACCCAAATGCTAAACCATAAAGACAAAAAAAGGTTTAGTTAACCGAGCAATGGATGAAGGAGATTATCCAATTCCTAAAAAGATATTACACATTTTCATAAAACATCGCTCTCAAAACTTTGAATTCACACCGTTCACGTATATTCTAACATGTAAGAAGTGTTTAGCTTTTGGTACGATTTTTATAAATTTAATCATAAAAATGAATAAATTTCATTTTTTTTTTAATATTAAATAGTTTTCTAGAAATTAGTGAAAACAATATTTTTTTTTCACCTAAAGGTCAGATTTTGCCCCACTTCTGCCATCGGAGTTGTGGTAAGATATTTTCTTGAATTTCTACGCCAAAAAAGCACTTTATATTCGCCTAAAGTAATCATGGAGCTCGAGTAACATGTCCTTTTAAGTGATGCACTCCATTGTGAAATTACAAATTAACCAAAACAACTGTTCTGAAATGAAATTGGACGAGTGAGTCATATTGGATCTATATAAAGTATGTACTATACATTGCAAGTACAATACACAAGGATGCTGTAAAACAAATTTATTTTGAGTTTTTATTGACATGACATTTTCTTCACATTCGTGCTACTTTTAGATATACACTTGGTTTTTACGTAAGTTTAATAAAATAAAAAGTGGCCACTAGATTTTTTTTGCCGAACTAAATTTTTGATTTGTCACGAGGACCTACGTATTTTTCTGCGAATCACGATTCCAATTTTTTTTTTGTGCGTTCCAGAATAAGAATAACAACAATACTACAACATATAAGCGTAATTTGTATGGGTATAAACATTTCAAAATAATTTCATAAATCTGGTGAATTCAGCACGATTAATTAATGCCAACCAATTTTAGTGCGCCGAAACGACTAAATCTTTATACAAAAAAAAACTTGATCTCATTGCATAGCACTTAATTTTACATTAAAACTATACACGTGCTATTTCTTAAACATTAAGACAACAAAAAAATGGGTGTGTTAGATAGAACAATAGTGTGTATGGTAAACAATATGTTAAAACGCCAATGTCAGACTAATGAGAGCTATAACTAAATAACTAAATTCGAATTGACTCATTCAATGTCAAAATTTTTAATGTACTACATAAATGACCTTCAATCAATATCAATGAGAGTGACAAAATTTGGATTCCTATTTGTCGCAGATACACACACATACAAAATTTCGAACAAGGCAAGTCAAATCAAACATATTATCAAATCAGTGTAGCCTTCAAACGACATCCTGATTTCATAAAAAATTCTAAAATTTCAGAATCCTATTTTTGGTTGTACTTTTGTTGTTGTATCTCTATAAATGTCCAAACTATCATATAATCACACCCAAATTCGTGAATTAATTAATTGTTATTATCTAATTACAGACATTAATATTTTGTTTGTTACTTTATTTGAATTATATAATTATATTGACCGATCATTAGAAAGGGGGTTTTCCGTGATTTAAAAGAACAAATATTTTTTTTTGGTTGGTTACTGCTGTTGTCTTGTACGTACATACATATTTTGATTTTTTTGTTTGATTATTATTTGTTTGTTATACCAGAAAGGTTAAGTTGGTTACAATTGGTAACAATTAACAGGTGACTGTATTAAAGCAGCGATGGCGAACCTTTTTCATCTCTTGAGCATGCCATAATTTTTGTCGTGGTTGTTTTTTTATTAAAATAACTGGTACGAGAAAATTGACAAGAAGGACTTAGGTATTAGCATTCCTCAGAGGCCGATGGGAAGAAATAAAACACTGATTTTATACATTTATTTGTTCACAATGACATTTAGTTTTTCACAAGAGCAAGATCAAAAGCACAAACACTACTAATTTAAATTACCTCAGTTGCTATTCTGAGCACGGATTTCGGTCGAAAAGTGTGAATTAAGGATTACAATTTTCATCTAATGAAATAAAACCAAACAAGAACAAAATGTATTATTGCAAATCTATAGTACTACGTACAGAAAAATCACACCCCTCAAGTCTCATTATGCGACCAAAATTCGTGCCATGTGCTCTTACAACTAGTACCTCCTATATTCTGATCAAGTGACAAATGACAATTTTTTGGAACATCGAACTAAAATTTTCTAGACGTGAGAACTAAACAATGCAATTTAAGGATAGATTTTGATGAATTAACCATTTACATTAATTAAAACCAATATCACTAAAAATTGTCATTTCATTAAATTCGTGAGACCTAAGTTTTGAACTGTAATTAGATGCGCCTAAAATATATTTTACAAGGTTTGCTAGAAAACGTGTTACATCAATGGTGAAAATCGATTTTTGCTTTAGGGTTGTTCCTTGGTTTAGACTTCTTAAAACCTTAACCGATCTATCGAAGCATGTGAGATTCGATAAGCAATAAATGCAGATGAGCAAATTTGTATCGTTAAGATTGTTTTTCGAAGGTATATCTGCGGGCTTGCTATTTGCACGTAAACATTCAGTTTACTCAAGAAATCCGAACAGTCCAAATCAGATGGACAGTGTTTTTAACGCAGTCATGGGTGCCGAAATGTGTATGAGGAAAATATTATGACCCCGGGATTTTAATTTTTTGTTTCGTCGATGGAGCTCATACAACATTTGGTACAAAAATTGCTTGTTATTTGTCTGGCCAGGGACATTTGAGAAAAAAATTAAATAACGCTCGCACACAAACACAATATGAATTACATTTGCTTTGCTTAAGTAGTAGATGCTTAAGTATATATGTTTATATTATTATATGTTTATACTATTTACATTATTATATAGCTAATGTGACTGTTGAAGTTCAACTTACTAGAAAAGATACCTCCAAGATCACGAATGTCACAAACTCTACCGATCTGTACGTCAAATAAAACATATGGGACCTCCGCGCACAACAGTCGCGTTCTAGAAAAGGTCATCCCTTTAGATTTATCAGCATTTAATGGCAACTTATTTCAATCAGCATCAAAAACAGACTTAATATTCGCTTACATACATTGTTAGGTCATCTGCATATAATAAACACTTACAAAAATTTAAGCATAACTATTTGAAGATTTAATTTATCGAAAGCTTTCGAAAAATCTGTTTAGATCACGTCCAGTTACCCACGATTTCAAACAATCTCCAATATGTCGCTAGAAAAAAGCATTCAATTGGTAATTGTTGAAGTGCGAAAACTGTGTTGGTAAAAACTTATTCTATTCTTTAAAGGAATTTCTAATCTAGATTTAATGAACGATTCAAAATGCTTTGGTATCGCGGAGAGAATCGAAATGCCTCTATTACATTTGATCTTGATAATAATTGACTCACAACTGCCAAAATTTGCATTAACTTGATAAAATTCAAGATTATTTTTAACGCAATAATAACACCGCTTCCAACTACTTTGGTATTGTCGGGATCACGGTCACGACGAAAAACAGAATAGTATGTAGGAAAAAAAACTCCTCAAGTTTCTGTGAAAATGACAACATCATAATCGTTGCTTAAAAGTGATAAATAAATAGCATAAACTTTGGTCCGCATGATTGCAAATTAGACGACTGTGTTAGACGATGGGTATAACCGCCGCAGTTAAGTTTTTTGGCCGGCGAGTGAACTCTCTCACCAAAATACCTGCTGGCCACAGTCTGATTTGAAGTAACTGGTGATACAATGCAAGATCTATATCTAATTTGAAGGAAACGATATTGACCTTGGTAACATCCCTATTAGCAGAAACCAGTAATCGACAATCTATTACATCATCAGACACATCCAAAGTTTTGAGGCGTAGTATTAGCAAACCTTGATGCGTAAATATATTTTCTGTTGGGAACAGACTTAATTCAGCAGGATCGATATGCCAATAATAACAACCTGTTCAGGAACCCTTGGATGAATATATTGAAGAGCTGGTCAAACAGAATCAATGCTATACACAACTGGAACAGAAATGCAATCATTCACCGCTAACATGCCGTTATGATACTCATGAAATTAAAATTCCTTGGGACAGTCAATGGGGTTCTAAAATGATTTTAAGATGACTTTCTGGATTGAGGCCAATTAGTATGGAAACTATTTCTTGACAGATTATGTTGAAATTCAACAAGTGTGAATTTGTTTAACTAAGATGAAATTTGGCTTTTTGTAACCGGTTATGGTGAAATTCGAAATCCCGTTGAAAATGGATTTCTTAAATGATTTTTAGATGAAGTTATGCAATTTGGCCGATGAAGATGAAACTTGGCTATTTCTTAACCAATTTCGAGGACATTCAGCATGTGGATTCTTTAAAGATTTTTAGATGAATTTCAAGAATTAAACAACCTAAAATCTTGCTAACCAAAAAGCAATAAAATTAATGAATTAAAATTAATTTGTTGATCAACCACAGGAGTGTTTGTTTATGCAAATACTGCTATTTCACTAATACTGACATTTTCCTACCAACTACATAGATATACGAATCCATATATGAAAAATATGTTTTTTTCTAACTTAGTTAATTCAGTAACAGATACATTGACGTTCCAGACACGATTGTCAAGTATCAAAGTGTGGACGAAACGTAAAGTTCTATCTAAGTGTCTAAGGTTTACGATCCGCTGGGATGGCTCACACCGACAATCATAATGTTCAAATGTATAATCCAAAAATTAAGGGTGGCACATTTAGATTGGAATACGCCATTATCACCGGAATTCAACTAGGAGTTTCACTCAGTTTATGAAGGCCTCATAAACCTGGATAAAATCGATATTCAACGATGTTATCACAAGTTCAATCCATTAGAATTAACTGGGTTATAAATTCATGGATTTTGTGATGCATCTGAGAAGGCATATGGGTCAGTGATATATTTACGGGCAGTGGGCAAATAATTTGCTCTAAGGGTAAAGTGGCACCCATTAAACAAGTTTGCTTACCTAGGCTAGAGTTGTGCGGCGCGTATGTCCTAGCAAAATTAGTAAAACTACTTAAGACTGAGTTGTTCACTGAAATACCGATTGAGGTGGAGTGATTCAACTATAGTAATACATTGGCTGCCTGATATTCCAAGACGCTGGAAGACTTTCATTAGCGAACCGTACGTCCTGTATTCTAGACATGATACCTACCAAACAATGGCATTATATACATACTCGGAAAACCAAATCCGGCTGATTTAATTACAAGAGGCATACATCCGGACCGTTTATATCAAGCATAACTATGGTGGAAGAGCCTTACTTAGTTATAGTTCCAAAATCACTGAAACACGTTCAAACGCACTGTTATGTAGAAGCCTAACTTCACAAGAGTCACTGATTGATAAGCTAATCACAGCTTGTTCATCTCTCATGAAGCTGAAGAATTCCACGGTATATATCTTAAGATTCGGTGAAGTTTCGACGGGAAAAAGGTGCAGAATACATGGACCGCTATAAATCGAAGAATTAGAGTATGCAAAAAGGGTGTAAAGAGATGAATTATCCAGGCTCAGAAACAATATGCAATTGCAGTCTAATTCGAAACTGAAAACGCTACATATTTTTATAGATACAGCCGAAATTCTCCGTGTTGGCGGGCGATTAAAAAATTCACAGTTCAGTTATAATTCACAACACCCGATGATACCACCACGTAGGCATCCCTTAAATTATTTAATAATCAAAGAAATATACCATGGAACTCTTCACGGCGGCGTATCAATAGTATTAAATACTCTTCGGCTAAAATTTTGGTGCCGAAAACCGGGAAGCATCCATATGGAGATTACAAATCGAATGTAATTGAAACACAGATACACGTGAAATTCTGGAATTTTCTACAACTGTTTCTATCTGAATAGCAACAATTGTTTCAGAAAGCTTGATTTGTCCTTTTAGTAAAAATATAGGCCCACGCCTTATAATATCTCTAAAATTCATGGATATGGCCATAGTATAGCAGCAGTGAAAAATATTGCAATTTTAACTCATTTTGACAATTTTCAAAAATATATCCATCATGCCCAACCCTTTTTAACTTAATAACAAAAATTGTTTTGGGAAACTTGACTTACTCATTTAGTGAAAATATAGGCCTATGCGTGGTAATATCTTTGAAACTCAAGGGAAAGGCTTTAGGTATGTACTAGCAGAATTCGTCGAACATTCTCAAATCTTTTTACCGTAACTACAAAAATTGTTGCAGAATTTTGAGATCTCCACTTTATGAAAATATGGGCCACCTCATCACAACACCTCTGAGAATATGGGAAGAAACGAGTTATTAATTGAGTTATAAGCGCTAATTACGCTTTCTTACACGATACACTTTGTGTGAAAAACTTCACATCGACTAAACAAGTCCCAAGAATAAACTTTTGATCACGTTGGGTCCAACTGCAAGTCCACAGTTTTTCTCACGGGCAATCATACGTGTCACTTTCCCGCAAAAAACCATGAAAATAAAAATCGAACAAAATCCTTAACAAGGACATCTTTTAAATAACAAACGCCAATTCACAATAAATGTTGTTTGTCATGGAATGTTCTACACGTGATTAAATAAAATAAATAATTAATTTTCTTATATTTGTTCATTTTGTCGATGAGACTAAATTATTATTCTGTCTGTGTCACCGAGGTCACGGAACAAGTTTTGAATAGGTATGTGGGAAAGTTTGCCAGTATAATGATCTCTTAATGATCTATACTTAATGGTACAAACTATTTGGATTTTTTGCCGGAATTATTCTACTAGCAGCTAAAATTGTTTTATTTAGACCGTACGCATTAAAACAGTCAAAATCGTTCGAATCTTTTTTTTTGCCGTCGTGCCACTGTATATAGCAATCATCAAGTTTCTGTTTAAAATGTATCTTTACCGCTGTAGAAAGCTTATATGAATTTATATTGAACAAAAAAAATTTGCAAATGAGCCGGTATGTGCCCGATTAGGTTGAAACACATATATTCCACCTTTAAACTATTTAAATAAAAAAAAATAAAAAATTATAAATAAATCACAATCACCTAATAAATAAATAATTATATAAAGGCGGATATTATATATATATATATATATATATATATATATATGTATGTGTGTGTTGCTATCAAATCGATGATGTTCGTTACTACAAAAGTTTTTGTTACAAACTATTGAGTAATAAATACATAATGGAAATAAAATGGAAAAGTTGCTGATTCATAATCATCATTAAGCATCTCTTGACTACAGGAACAAATATTCAACATGATTAGATCGTCATGCACAATAAAAAGATGAGTTATATATAGTCGATAAAATTATTGGTATTCAATGTATCACAAATGTCATTTAATAAAAAATTGCCACTTATATAATATATGCATACCTGCAGTGTGTATGCGCAGTCGAGTAGTTCCAGTCACCGTACTAATTTTCTAATTACTAAAACTATAAAATTATAGTAAAACCGATTTCCTTTCACTTCTCTGATAAATTTTTTTTTCTTCTAATCATCATATAATTTGACAGATAGTACAAACAAACGGTGGTATGGTATGGTGTATAAACAAGAGACATGGTGCACACGGGTAAATGGACAGCACACAAAATTAATGAAAAATAAAGACATTTTAATGAATTATTTTAAATAAATTAGTTTCGTTTCGTTTTTTTTTTTGCTTTACTATAGCAAGTTACGATACGACAGTAATTGAAGCAAACGTTACGTTACATAATAAAAATAATAGTAATAAAATCGTATATTGTATATGTGTAATTTGATTTTTTACGTTGCTTACTGGTTAAATGTTAAATTCACGGTCATGCGGATCTACAGTTGAATGAAAAGAATATTACGTCTTCATTAATTTTGATTGGTGGCGCATGGATTTTAAGAACTGTATTTTTTCCCTGCTACAAGATGTAAATATGGTTTATACTTTGCATAATTTTATGTTCGCAGCCATCAAACAATCGATTGTGTTATTTATTACAATATACCTTTAGAATTGGAATGTTAAGGCTATGGTACAAAACACGGCACTGTTCAAGGCCATCTGCACGTAACTATATTATTGTAATAAAAAGTACAACATGCTGTTTTTATTTTTCTTATAATTAAATCTAAATAATCGTTAATCAAAAATACAACGGTTAAAAATAATACAACTTGTACAATATACAATTCTTTAACAAATCATGATCTAAATTGAATTAAATCGACAGTAATACATGTTATTTAACTTTCATTAAATTAATTAAAAAAAAAAATAAAAAATTATAAAACTACAAAATGTTTATACAATAATAATAATTAAATAATTATTATCAAGTTAAAATGGTTAAAATCGGTAAACGGGTTGACAAATAATTTTATACCTTGCTTATACCATTTAGCGCTTGATTTTAATAATACCCGTAAGTTCGAAATGAAGTATGCGTGTGCGGTCTTTTGACAAGAAAAATATTTTCTGTTATTAAAGATGTTAAGTAATAATTAAATTACTATTTTCTTTTTTAATTATCAATATTTTGAAAAGTATTTGAATAAAAATTAAATAAATTAAAACTATATAATGTTTGTGCAAATAGCAATCATAATAAAAGAAAATGAAACAAAAAAGTCGTTAAATAAATAAAAGACCCAACCCAGCTAATTAAAATCAAGTTTATCTACTAAATGGAAAAACATGACTTAAACTCCTACTCCAAGAAAACTATATACAATACACACCATATGCTGTAGTAGGTTTGTGTTTAGAATACCAAATTATGAATATACACACGTGTTTCTAATGCATCGTATCTATTTTATTGTGGTGACACTTACCTCTTTTGCAGACAGAGGGTCTGAACCGAAACCATTCTGAAAATAAATTAAAATAAAAAAAATTTGTTTTATTAACAATTCTAATATCGTCTACAAAAATATGATAAAATCAATAAAATTAATTAATTAGCAGAACACAAAAAATATAAAATACACACACACACACACACACACACGATAATTTTGTACACTCATTTTTTTTTACTTCGGTTTCACGTCTCACAGATTTTCAAAAATGATAATATTTATGTACATTAAAATTTTAAAATGTTATGCAAAAAAAAATCTGCTCATTATATTATGTATTATGTGTGCCCAATCCAAACCAGTGAAACATAGAAAAATAAAATTTAAAATTCGTGATTCAATTTATTTTATAATGTAATTTATGTAAGCTTATGCTCTAGTATTTGAACTACATTTATTATTTATATGAAACATGTGATTGAAACATAATTTGATAGAAGAGAGATGTCGTAAGGTCATGTACGCGACTTCTAAGGTACACCTTCTTTATAGCTTTTCACCTTTATTTTTACTCACACAAATGTGGTTTAGGAGTATTTCCACATTAACTCAACGGCAAACCTCATTGTTCTCTATATAGCTTGTTCTCTAATAAGCTCTCTTTTGTTTTGTGGTTGGGATTTTTTTTTAACCAATTATAGAGGATTAAAATGAAGGGTGATCAAAGACCAAGGTTTTTTTAAAATTTTTGTTCCATCAACAGATTTACTTTTCATGATTTATTTTGGTTTTATGAATTCTAGGGTCTAGAATGAAACTCTTGCAACGAACGACTACGAATAAACTTAGAATCCTTCAGTAAAATATCTTGAAAAATCACGAAACCAAATTTTGAATAGCTTCGAAGCCATTTTATCAATCGATTGAATAATTCCGAAAATCTACATCAATTCAAAATTCGCAAAATCTCCAATTTCGATAACCTCACAAAGGAAAGATCATGTATTTGTTATTAAAATTGGTTGGAGCCAACCGCGGTAACGCTATAAGTGGCAAGCCACTGTTATGCCTTCTTAACATAATTAAATAGTAAAGAAGCAACTGGTTCGGGACCGATAAATGTTAACATAGCCCCAGATTTTACTAGAGAATCAGCAAAATTTTTAGACTGAATGCCACAATGGGCAGAAACCTACATGATCTTCACTCGCGTAAGAGCAATTGCTTCCCCTTGGAAAACTGTACTGTACTTACCCAGGCAGCCTGATAAATGCAAATCACACGTAGGGCAGTACATTCTATACCCTCAACTAATATCAGAGCCATCAGAAAAGAAAACTATTGATTATACAAGTTCTCAAGAAAATCCAGTGATCTCCACTAATCTCTCGAAGGGTGCATCATCGAATAGAATTTAGTGAAATTGATTTCAGACAACAGTCTATCATTAACCATATCATTTCTGGTACTAATTATATGTAGTCATTAAGAAATGTTCAGCAAGCAATAATTTGTAGGCCATTGAATTTAATAATTGAAGTCTTTAATTTGACCACTGGTCACCATACCATTCAGTGGATTTTCAAAATGTATATTCCAGGTAAAATTTCGAGAAGAGTTCGCTGACCAAGCAGAAGCCTAAATGAATGACGTAGTCAGATCTGTTAATCGTCTCCCGAAAAGAGAGGTCACAGTTAGAGCACCAATGCCTCTATGCCTAGTAAATACAACCAAATAAGTTTTACAGGGGTTTACGTGTAAATCCCTCCACCACACCACACATCCACAATATGTAATACATTTTGCGTTAAATCGGATAACACATTCAAGTGCTTTCCATCAAATATAATAACAAGATCGTCAGCGTAGCTTTGAGCAGCAAAGGCTGCCTGCCGCAGTTTAAGAAGTAGATCAACAATAACTAAACGCCAAGGACAGCCTTGGACAATTTTGAGCGAGATTGAAACATTATCCAATTCTACCTCAACAATGCGAGATTTGAGCATATAGATTCAATCATTTTACAATAGTGGGATCAATACCGAATTTTGTACAGGCATTAGTAATCAATGAAAACTATATACCAAAAAACCAAAACTGCAAATGAAGCTGACTTGCTGTGTTGCAAGTTAATCGGCTTAATTTCAAGCATGGACGTCATATTAAAGTGAGTGGTCCAGAGATAACCTTAAACAAGATCATCTCAAGAACATTTTGTAAACAAAAGCTGGACCAATAATATACTCCTTAGCCTTACAGTCAACCCTGTGAACTATTGATTGGCGATTGGCATCTCGTTTGTATCGGACGACTTTCCAACCCTTGATCGAGATATTTGGATTCATCACGCCAATATTGGAAACAACAACACTGTGATCCTCTGGTGGACGCAGAACCATTTACAGAATTCCTCATTTCGGCTTTTGCAGATGAAAACACCCTCTGATAATTAGGGCCCAAGCATGAGCGGTATGAAACCAGGAAATTTCGCCAAACTAAGAATCGTCGGCTAAATGGATGGGTTCAGTAGTAAACCCGCACCGTCAGACTTGAGGAGAATACTCTCCGAACCCGAAACCGTGTGGAAAAGTGCTTAATTTAACTACAAGCTGAACTGGAGTAATATCAAAAATCGTAAATAATCTCTAAAAAAAATAAAATATCGAATAATTTCTATTACATAATATTCAACACAAAACAAATCTCAAATAAGCTTAAAAATCCCGTAAAATATCGATATAATTATTACCATTGCCATCACTTAATTACAGCGCTTTGCAAATTTAGGATAATATACTAATATCGAGAAACTCGGCTAGTCTCGAATAATCTCAAATTATTTTAAAATTCTAGAATAATCTTGATCTCTCAAGAAATTTGGAATCTTTCCAAATAATCGAAAAAAAAGTCGAAAAATATCTGGAACATCTTACCTAATTCAATGCTTTTCCCTAATTCAGTTTAATTCAATCCAAGCTAAATTCGAATAATATCGAAAAACCTTGCATGGCATCTATATACATAAATCAAAACACCCTAAGGAGTAAATACTCGATAATCTAGCAAACCGCAATTCGGAAGTTGAAAAATATGACACTCGATCAATTTTACCAAGTAAATTTTGTGTTCCACTGATTTTTATGATAAACTAAACCTAAGTCAAAAAATGCTAGGGGGCTATTTCTGAACATGATACGAATACGAAAGTATAACATTCTTATTTGAATTGAATTAGAATTGAAACAGATTCGCTCGTTTCTTATTTAAATCAAATACGAATCTTATACGTTCGAATTTGTAACGTATTCAGAAATAGCCCTCCTGAACTCTTCATAACAGAAATTGAGCTCAGTTCCATTTTTTTTTATCAAGATCAGTTTTTTGCGTCAATAGACCATGACATTAACTTAAATTTTTATTTTTTCCCAGCCTTTGTTTGTTTTAAAAAAAAAATACAATGCTAACAATTTCTGAGATCCGCAAATCAAATGAGGAAGGCAAAATAGGGATACTTACGAAACAAATTGATTCGCAAATATTTTATTTGTTTCTTATGAAAATTGCTTGGTAGCAAAATTATTTACCCGTGTCTCCAAACAAATCTCGTATACGTTTAATAACTTCGAAAAATCGAAAACCCCGATTTGCCTGTAATTCGGTAACACTCTTGACGCCACTCTCCAAAAAAATTAGCATTTAAAACTAAAACAGATGAATTTGTTTGTACCCAAATCGATTTTTGTATAATTTAAAATTTTTACTAAAAAATTAGTTCGATTTTTAGCGATAATTATCTGAATGAGTAATAACCATTAACTATTACATGCAAGTCGAATTCGATACTTTTTCTAGTCCTGCTAGTATTTTTATATTTTTTTATTTAACATTTCTTCATTTTATGCTTGCTAAATATACGCACACGGAAATTTATCACACATGGAATTTGGTACTACATTTCAAATGCAAAAATTAAATATAAAAGATAAATCAACCCGTGAGTAATGAATTTTGAAAATGTTTTTTTTTATTTATGTAATATAAATGGTTAACCAACTTTTGTTATGATAGAAGATTTCGATACCACCAAATTTCTACTTGGGGATGAATTCTTGTGTAATGTGGAGTTGATATTAACCAAAAAGATAAAATTTCGCTTGGCACTTTTTGTTTAATTGCATTATTACTGTCTTACTATCTCGTTTTTAACTTAAAGGAAAAAAAAATATTTCAAACAAAGAAATTTAATACACAAAAAGATACCTTCAGCACATTTTATGCAGATAATTTTTATTGTTTCCAACTAGACGAAGTGCGATCACACTTTTCTAATATTGCAAAGCAAATTAGCCGATTTTCTGCCAACTAAAAAATTGTCTCTCGCTTGTTTTCATTCAGAATGCCTTAGGTTATTTTGTCTGGTTATGAATATTATCGTAGGATAACAAACGTACATTGTCAGAAATTGAACAATTTCAGTACTTTGCTTAAATTCCATTTATGAATATCTTTTCCTGCAAAAGCTTCTGGTGATGTTTTTAGTTCAGATTAAGATTTTCTATGCCAAAGAAGTACCAAAGAAGTCAAACGGTGATCTCTTTTGATCGAGTGTTTCGTTTTGCTCTTTTAAGTCGTTATAGAGGTTCCGCATTTGGGATGAAAATAATCCGAGTGGATTTTTTCAGATGATCGAGCTCTGCCTAATATGTTGCTAGTTAAAAATATGTTATTAGTTTCCATTCGCCATTGATCAAACTGATTTTTCCAATTTTGGCACAGTAGAGACCTGGATTAAACGAGAACCTTGATATGATGTATTTGGACGTTGTCCCTGATGCCACCATTCCTACAGAACATGCTATCTAATAACAAGAAACTTGATTTAGTGATTGCTCTGGTTTTTATATCTGTGGTAGCTGGTGTGTTTCCTACTGACTTTAATAGTCTGTTACAAGATATGTTGATGTAGTCTTCGCAGATATTCGTTGCTCCACTTCTTCCAAGAATGTTGTAGCATCTGCCATCTTGATAAGTATGTTTGAATCTGCTAGATATTATTCTGGCACAGCAGTTAGTGATGAGCTGATTAAAAAATTACCAGATGTTAGAACTTCAAGATCTGCTATATCATGAGGCATTGGACAAAGTGGCCTTGAATTTAGAATTGCGTCTATTTGATTCAGCAGTGTTGTTAACTTCTCAAAGGTGAGAGTTTAGTTTCCTATGATCTTTTTTGGATGGGTCTAAACTGATTTGATACCAGCTTTCCATAAACCACCAAAATGAAATGATGCAGGTAGTGGAAAATGCCAAGTTATTTCCATTGTTGCTAATTGTTGAGTGGCTATATCGTTGAAGTTGAAGTTAGCTGTTTAACGTTTTTTGTATCCTTTTTAGCTGATTATTGGCTCCAACACAATTCGTGCCAATGTATTTTTTTAAATATACTACAAAATTTTTTACTTTCAGTTTGGGCAGATAAATTAACATTTTGACGGGTATTTGTATAGAATTAATAAATTATTTTCATTTTAAATTAAAATAGTTGCTGATTCTGATATGGGTGGGCCAAAGACGTGGTAGAATTGTGCTTCTTTCATTAAAAAAAAATGTTGCGGTATTTAATTTCTGTTTAACTTAATTAGATTTTGTTGAATTTTTTTTTCGTGTTTTTTACTCGTATAACGTATAAACAAATCTAAACCAATGATATGTGCGATATTTTTTAGAAATGTAATTTCTAATCTTATTATATAGTTACATAATATAACTTTTTTTCAGTCAATCTCACTGGAAAAAAAAATAAATTTTTCGTAATTCTCATTCAGATCGAACTAAAGTTGAGAAACTCTTGATAATTTTACTCTTAGTAAAAAATAATAATCTGGCTAAGATCCGGAAGAACCTTATACATATTTCAATCAAAAAAATCAAATTATTCTCCTAATTTCTGGTCAGTCGCGGACTTTGATTTTTTCCAAGGAATCAAAACACGATGTCAAAGGCGATTACAAGTTATAGTTAGTTGGAAATGCCTATATTGAAATGAACCAATGAATGGGCAAACCAAAATATAACGAGCTCAAGAAACAAAAAGTATTACTTCGATTACGTGACTATAGAGAATAAAACGCATCTATTTTAAAATAGATGACTTTATAATTGTTGCTTTTATCAGTCGATTTTGTCAGATTTGACAAAACCATGAATTTCTTAGCAATAATTTATCACTTATTCTTGTCTCTGGTTCTATCCCTTTGGTTCGGTTAATTAAATCCAAAAACAATTAATATTTACTTAGCAACATTCTTGCAAATTTAATTTTATAAAACTTCCTTTGGTTATAATTTAATTTTAAGTTTGTCTCTTAGACTAATTTTAATTTTATTAGCTAAAAATTAACCGAAAAATATTTTTTTATGAAAATTTAGCTTTATGCATTCTAATAATTATTATTTAAGATCTAGAATCACCTACTAACAATTTTTTACTTGTCCCGATTATAATATGTCTAACTTACCTATTTTCAAAAAAACAAACATAAAAGCATGCGATGAGTCTCTTAGATTCAATAGGTGATGAAGGAAATTAACAGTACAGACAAATAAAAATTATAAGCTTTTTTTGAGCCTATTGATTTAAACGACCTCAAATGGTCAAAAACAATTTGTTTTCAAAGTTTTTGTTCCAATAAGAACTTTGTTTCTCTGAATTATTTCTTTTGGGAACTTTGAAAAATTTTCAGCAAAAACAAAATCTCTCGAATAATTTGGAAAATCTGCAACAATTTCGAAACACGTCTAATCTCAAAATCTCACAAATCTTCAAAAATAATCTCGATAACAAGCAACCCTGGAAAATTTGAAATATTTCCCCAAAAATGTCATCTATGTAACTCAACATCCTCCAAGTTAATCAGTCTATAGCACCACGCTATGAAAATTTCGGAAAACATCACTAATCCTGTAACATGGCTCAGTGCAAACCATTTCGAGGAATATTGAGAAACCCGAAAAATTTCGAAATAATCGAATATTTTCGGAAAGGTTGAATAGTCTTACATTTCTAGAAAACTCTAGCTCAGATATTCACAAACAATTTCAAATATGGTTATAATATTGCTGTCAAATGCGAGTGACTATTCAACACTAACAATTTCGAAATCTAGATCAAAATCTTTAAAATTTTAAATAATAACTACTACATTACACTTCCTGCCAAACAAACCTCAAATAAGCTAAAATCTTCCTATAAATCCTATAAAATATCAAAAATCTCGACATAAATCGAATAAACTCGATTCAGCTAGAATAATCGCAATATTCTCAAGAAATTTCTAATATTCCGAAAATCTCGAATAAAATTAGAATCCTAGAGTAAATTTCGCTTAATATCTCTTATACTATACATAAATATATAACACCCCAAACAAATTTCGAATAAGGTTATAAACCTCGAAGAATCACATAAAATATCGAAATTATCGATGTACCTGTAAGTCAGCAACATTTCGAATAATCCTTATTAAGACAATTACAATGTAGGTAAATTAAACTTTATTAAAAAAAATGTTAATCCGAAAAATGGACGTCTGATGGTGTATATGTACATAAGTATTAAACGAGTTTACAGAATTTTTTCAAAATTGCAATAAAACGTGATTATGCAATATATTTCCAGCTCTCGTAACGCGTACTTACATAATTGTGTTTCCCTACAATTACGTCTTTATAAATTGAGTTCTCGAAGCTCATCGCTATGTAAAAAACGAGAGATCTATAATCGGCACTCAGAGGTTACCCGAGAAGATGAAATTGAAATGTGAATGGATTACAATAACTGACAATTTGCTATTCATTCCAATTCTTTTGAGAAATTATTTTTTCACAAAATTTAATAAATAATTCAAAATACATTTTATTCTCGGTAAAGTTCGGTTATTATTGGATCGATTAAATGAAAAGTTTAGATTAATTGGTTAACCTGAACCGTTTGTGAGTTCCCTATCTGTGGTTCGAATTCTTTTGAATTGGATGCGAAATAAAAGGTCAAATAAAAAATCAAATCATTTCTGCAGAAATGTTTTCAGGCATTAGAAAACAAAATCAAAAGATGCCTGCGTACACTCAGAGAAAAAATATGATAAATGAATGATTGCATTTATTGTATTATGATCCAGGAAATCATATTCAACTAAATTTGATATATCCTAATATATTATAATAGTAAATATCATTTATCTAATTACAAGAATTATGTATGATAGATTTTATTAAATTATGATAATTGCAATAATTTTCAACTTTAATGATTGCAACAATCATGCGATATGATTTAATATGATCGAGGCAATCATAGTATGGTTTTATAATATGATCAGTAAAATCTAAATCTGATAAAAGCAATCATAATTCAATAGGGTTTATCATATTAGAATTAGGTCTATCATAACAAAATAACGGTTTATTAGAATTTATTTATACCTCGTCGTGTTTGTTACGGTCATATCGTACTGAGTTTTTGTTCTAACTAGGTGCAATTATTCCCGTGAGACATTTTAAATAAAAATATTTTAATAATTTAAAAGTAAATAATTTTATCTAATTACTCTTAATTAAGAATTAGTAGTTATAAAGTGTTTGTGGTATCAGCATCTTAAAACCTAGTTCTAGTGTAAATTTTTAGTGGATAAATACTATATAACCTTATAAGAGGGTAATTTTTTCTCGCAGTACTGAACGCGTAAGTACATTTTATTTTATACTACACAGCATTAAACAAGATGAAAATGAAAAATATGCTAAAGAAAGAACAAAAACTACGCCACGCAATAGCTGCAATTCTTGCCGTTTGATCTGATCTGGATCAAATCATATTTCAAGAAATGATAAAGGAATGCAAAGAACTGCTGGAATCTAAATGTTGATCAAGAAACAAAAATTGGTTCAATTTTTGTTGCTACTTTTAATGTAAACTTTGTGTCAAGAAATGAATATTATTTACATTATATTTACTTATATGAATTTCTCATTTCTCAAAACCTATTTTTCGTCCTACATTTGGGTACTGGTATAATAAATATATCATTTGTTCTGTAAATATCTGAACAAGTAGAAAGGTCTATTGATTTATTCAAAAGGATTTATATTGTACATGTATAATGTGCATAAATTATTTTTATTTAGCACGGCTGGAATTTGGATTATTCGAAGGCAATATTGAAATAAACGACGGAAAAACCAATTGTCCAATACCCTTAAATTTTTTGAAGTTTACTGCCGCAAAATCCAAGAAACCGGTATCTTACATTTTATTGTTACCAGAGTAAATGAAGCTCAAAAGACGTTTCCATCAAACACCGAATTATTTTTAGATAATGACACAAACCTGTCGGAAAGCGTTATCATATCACAAATTCAATCTTCTATACAATAGATTCGAAAGAAGTAATACAAACATAATTAATTACGTTTAAAATTTTATTCGACTATACAATTTTTTAGGACTTAGAACCAATTTTATTGTTAAACTATCCAGTTATTTCAAGTAAAATCGGCAAACCAATTACGCTTACGACAAAGAGACGGAACAACCCATCTGCGGTGATAATTAAACATATCATCAATCAATAAATTGTAAGTACTTTTATTAGAATTAAAATATTCATATCATTAAAAAAAATTAAAATCAAAAATTATATGTAATTGAAATTAATTGAATTAAATTATACATTGAAGTTTCTTTAGGCTTTGTAAGGACGACTAGTTTGCAACATTTGCGAAACTTGTGTAAACCTTATTTCCAAACGAGCTGCAGAAGACGTACTTTATTTCATCTTCCGGTGGTTGCATTGCCAAAGGTAATACAATGTAATTTGCATTAAAGTAAATTATTACAATATTGCTATTTTTATTTTTAGTAAAACTATTCAATATCCGAACCGACCTTTGCTGTTCTTGAATAATAAAAAGACGGTCCAGGTCATCAACTACTAGCTCAACCATCTTCAAATAAGAGTGAACTATCGAATTTAGGTAAATTGATAAAAAGCTCTTTAGTTAATAATTACTTACTTTAATTTATTTTCAATAATCTACTATAGACCTGATAGATGCCAGTTTAAATGATGATATTGATTATTTAAAATCCCATATGGATGAGACGGCGGTGAGCTTTACGAGCAATGGAAAAGAAGCAGTAGTTATAGAATTAATTTATTAAATACACAAATGCCAACATTTGAATATTTGGAATTGTTTCCCACATTAAAAACGGAATTAATTTTGAAACTGGTTGGTTGCATAAATTACTTGCGCCTTACAACAATATTAATAAATATTTTTCCACTAATTTCAGATGATCATTGATGCTACTCTAAAATATCCAAATATTGGCACATCCGAGCAGTGGAAACAAGTTTCCGAAAAAATCGTTGATAAATCCAGATCATCGAGAGACGTTTATGTTAAATATGTATTTGTTAAGCCGAATTGTCAAATCCCAATATAGTACGAATAGTTAGGCTGTTCGCCCACAATAAAAATTTTCTGTTTAATAATTCGTTCTTTTAAAATATTAAGGTAAAAAATTAATCTACATTTCTCGTAATTTTTTGACATGAAGTTGTTTCCAAAAAAAAAAAATAAAATAAAAAAATCGGGACAATTTTCATATAACTATTAAATAAAAATTTAATAAATTATTTTTGGTCTATACGTAGCCACTTATAAAAAAATATAAAAATTAAAGACCATTTTTGAATTGATTAACCAAATTAATCAAAACGTTTTATTACTGACTCTTTGGTGGGTATCAAATAAAGCTCATACAAACTAATTTTTAAAAAAATTTAATTTTTTAATGTAGCCATACTTTTAAAGTTCTTTTGTATAGCCAGTTTTGACTAATTTATCTTAATTCAATAATATTTCTATTTACAGACGAGCGACTAGCGCTTAGTTTAATCCTTTTGCCGTACATTCTTCCACACCACGCCTTTCTAAAAAAGAAATTCAAAATTCATTCATAACTTTATATAAGGTATATTAGGCTATGTTTCGATTTCAACAAAAACTAAAACTTATTTTTTTTTAAAGACACTAGTTGAAGCGGCCGAAACGGAAGGAGATCCGGAATTTCCCAAAATTATTTTTATTGGTGAGCCATTACAAATAATCCCTGTATGTGTTGCGGGGGAAACGTATATGTTTACGAATGCTTTAGAAGCATTAAATACATGCTTTAATATTTTTATGGCTATAAATATTAAATATCCAACGTGTTGCAGTGATTCCAGCTGTAATTACATTAATTAAAACAATAACATTGACTAAAGGTCTTATGAAAAATTTAAAGAACTTACATATAAATAATGTTTCAAATAAAAATATAAAAATAATAAATAATTTCGTATAGACCTCTAATTTGAATATAATTAATGTTTCGATAAATGAATTCAAAATAAATGCAAATTTCATGAACTATAAAATATGTTTTGTTATTTAATTAAATATATATAGTTTAATATAATTGGTACAATAGCTACTATCAAAGCATGTAGTGTACTCCATTAATTGATATGGTATCAACTATCACAACATTTGATTGTCTTTATCAGTTCCATATAATAAATTCAATTAATTTATTGATGCTTTCCATTATAATAACGATACCTGTAATCACAGTTATGGTTAATTCAATAATATTTTGCATGATAACATGTATTATTTATTTGTACATACAATCATTATATATAATTGTATACATCAAGGTATGATTCTCTTAATCATTGCATCTCATCATAAATATGATGGTCACTTTTATGATTAGCTCAATCATATTTTTTCTCTGAGTGTAACAATTTCTAGAAAGACCATTCTTTCCAGCACTACATTTCTTCTAAACTGGACAAATATGAAATGAAAATTTGATAGATTTGTGATAGTTCAACAACAAATCCATTGAATTTTCGATAAATTCCTTATTTTGAAAATGCAATGAGAGTCTTCAAAAAATGGTGATGAATAGCTTGTACTGCAATAGTTATTGCAATTGCAACGTCACATTGGAGTAGATTTAGTAGTTTCGAATTTGTACAAAGAGTGTTGAGTATGGGATTTCACATATTTTAATCGATTTCGACAAATTGAAAGGTATTTAGGATTTACTTCTCAATGAATGAAATATTTCCGGTTTTTCAAAAATTTAGGTTTTCTCAAGAGCAAAATCGAGCCACATTTTATTTTGTCGATTTTTTTTTTTTTTGACACATATTTTCTTCAGAAAACGAAACCTAATCAATGAGCCCTGACCTTACTTTATAAAATATAGATGAGAGAATAGCAGTAATTGTAATGATACAGCAAGCCAATTAGCCAACGATAGATAACGATTACCAAAATATTTCTTGTAAATTTAGATCAGGAATTCGTTCAACCAAATAAAAATAAACGCAGGTCTCTTAATTCTTCAAGTCTACTTCACTAACAAGGTGTTAATGCAAAAACTTACAGAATGAACTTACTGGGTCTTAGGATAATTCGATCAACCAATTCACATACTAAATTTTGCGGAAATGTTACGCGACGATTATTTGGCCTTTATAGTAAAGTGACATATAAAACGCTTAAGTGGTACATTTTTCCGCCAGCACTTAAGAAGGTTCGCCAGTTAAGTAACTGCCAAATTTTATTTTATTTGTTGTTATTGTAATTAGTAAATAAAATATTTTCAATAATGTAGTAAATGTGTTCAGTTTCTCTTTAAAATTACCTATGAGTCCGAGAGACTCATCGCATGCGTTTACGCAAGTAAAATGGCATATGCTGATTGATATACATAGCTGTGATATAGCAGTTTTGATATAGTTTACGGTGATAGTATTACGACAGATACAGTGCTTGAAATATTTTTTGAGCAGTAAATACACATTCTAAACTAAATATTTCTAGATATTAAAACTTGAATATTTAGCGTGCTTTGAGTTTTTTGTTGACGACCATAATAAAACTAAGTTTGAGAAACACTGTTTGAAGGCATTAAAATAGCCAGACATTTCTTAACAAGAATTTATGTTTCCTTGTATACATATTTTTACACAGTTGTTGTTGTTGAAGTGGTCATATATGGGTCAGTTATCGCAACTAAAATTAAAATACAGATAAATGCGATATTCCTTATGTATAATGACATTTTTATAGTTTTTATTTATTAGAAAGTAAAACAAAAAAAAAAGTTTGGGAAATGGATTTAATTACGAATACACATTAAATCATTTCCTTGTGCAGCATAAAAGTACGAGGTGTTAAATGTATAAGGCACATATTAATCATAAATAAATATAGGAACCCCAACATCAAAGTCGACGACAAATCAATTTAAATTTGTCATTTGTATTCTCTGTACACAATTTACAAAAAGTTTACACTTACTCGTTTATGCGAAGACAATCAAACCATTAGAAAGTATTATATAGAAAATAAAACTAAAAAATTCATTCACCATATTGGATGAACATAAAGGTAAATTATTTCTTATTGTTGAATCTTTATACTGTCATTATCGATTCCTATATACTTGGTACTGTATATTATTTTATTATAAACTATTGTTTTACATGAATTATAGTTGCATAATAATTTTTTTATTATATAAAATTTATCTTTTAATACAATAAGTAATATGTATATACAATCAGCCGTGCGCGGTATTTTTTTTAAACAAAAACAACAACAAACCGTAAAAAAATTGTTAACGATTTTTCACAATAGAAAAACAGGAAAAAAAAATTGGTAGTTATTATGGAAATTGAATTGCTGAATTATCATTATAAAAATATGGATGCGCAATTTTTATCGAAGTTAATATTCTGTATATGTACTTGACCGCGTCGTCCTGCATTGACCGATTTTAAGGCAGCGGGTTAAAAAATACACAATTTAAATTTAAATTTAATTAAATCCGATTTAATAAATAAATATTATCTCAAAGGGGTGTTAGCCACAATACAAGTCCGCGTACATATAGATTCCAAATTTTCATGGGAACAAAAATTTTTTGTCCGTTGTACTGTGTATATTATCATTAAATTGATAACAATTTTCTGTGTTATGTGGTTTGTCGATTCACAATAATGAATAATCTAAAAAAAAAAAAAAAAACTCAAGCTGAACATAAACAAAACTAAATAAACGGAAATAAATAATAATAATAAATTATTTTAGATTCAGATCTATCTGGATTTATAAGACACACAGTAGTATTTTTGTAACAATGTTTATGTACGACAACATAAAAAAATACGAGTTACTTACTTTAATTGGGCGTTTTGTTCTAATGCCAATTTTATTATAATATTTTCCTACTTTACAATTACAGTTGCCTTACATTATTACTGTTGTATGATGAGATAATCTTAATATCTTTTGATCTTATTAATTATTTCGATGTAATTCAAATTAGAACGGTTAAACTAGTTTGATTCTAGTTAGCCACCTACACACACAGTTAATTTATTGTAATGGTTATATTAGTGCAAACATTGTTTGAATGCAAAAATAATACCACACGTATAAGTCAATAGTTTAAGGCCGTGTCGTATCATAGAGATATGAAACCTATATTGTATATACATATATGCATAAAATTAACGAACACACATGGTAGGTGGAAATTCCTAATCTATACGAATAAATGTATATAATTACAAACTCTAAAGTAACAACACAGAATTAGAAAGTTTTTTTTTGTTTCAAATTAATAATCGGTTCGTAGGCAGTTCCAGCATTGATTTTTTTTTAATTCATATGACTCATATCGATTCTTAATAATGTATTTTACGATTTCCTAATTTTTATGTAACAACTTTTAATTAATCATATATAAATTATAAATAAATCAAAACCAAGAAAACTTTTAGTTTTATTTAAGTTCTTGAATTAAAACTGTTTTATATATTGTACTTAAATCGCAATAAAAACTTAAATCTTATTTTCACGAATTTTTATTTTTTATTTTTTTTTTGCAACCAATAAAAATAAAATAAGAAAGAAATTTTCATTTGCTTTTGTTATTGTTGGTTATGTTTACCACAGTTCAACTGCAGATGACTTTGAACCTCAATAATATGGTTCAATGGAAAGAATGAACTGAATTTAATGTTTCCACTTACTTTAGTTGAGTTTTTTTTTTATTTGTACTTAAGTCTTATGGATACTAATTTGTTTTGCACGAATTTATTGATATTGTGTGCAGTAGTTATAAATACGAGGTCTGTCTTGCATTTAAGATGAATTTGATTTTAATAGGCGAGAAACCGGAAGTAAGGTAGTGGAATAGCAGATGAAAGTGAGTCTTACAGTTACTTATAGGTGGTGAAAATAAGTCAGAGGACTCAAGTTAGCGAGATTTTACTAGACAAAAAGCTACCAGAAGAAATATTCAGTGTATAAACATCCGCTTCCTCATACATTATTGAAGGTTAACAACTACATCTAATGAACAACGGTTTGGCGAAGAAGCTAGTCAGTACAAAACTATAAACAAACAACACCATGCTGGGAAGCAGAAATACTAAAAAGTAATTGGTTTTACCTTGTGGATAAAAAAATGATGTTTTATTGACACTTCACGTTATGATTGCATAATTTTGTTTTGAAAGATTTTTTCATCTGAAAATGTATTGTGGCAAACCTATTTTTTTAGTTCAAACCAGTAATTGAACATAATTTTCTTTAAAAATTTGGTTTGTTTGACCCATGTTGTTCTTACACATTTGGTTCAGTACTTGGCACTCCAATCGCGTCTTCACTATACTTTATTCTTTATAGTTCCATTCATCGCATTCATCCCCATTTGAATTGTGGTGTGTTCTTCAAATTTCTTTGCAAATCTCAGGTCACGATTTTATTGTTACTACTATTGTATTTTACAATAATTAAATGCCCTAAACAATTTTGTGATAAATATAAAAAGGAATTGAGCTTTTTCCTCTACAGATTCTCAAAATTAAATTATTTTTTATTTTAAATCCTCCACCAAATCAGGAAAGTGAGAAGGAACACCCGGAGTTTGCCAAGCGATACACTGACCGATATGTGCTGATTTTGGGACTAAAATCAAATAGTTTTTCAGTTTTTTACTATCAAATCCAATTTCAAAAAAATATTTCAATCTTTTATCCACAAATTAGTCTATTGTAACTCATTTTTACTTAACTATAAGCTGGCGAGAAGAAATTCACCTTGGCGGTCCTAAGACAACGCCTCTATTTACACCACTAATCTTTTGAAACCCTGGATATCGTAAGCGATTTTCACCAAAATTTGATACGATCTAAATAGTGGGAAAATTTAATTATTTATGCGAAATTCTTAAAAACCGCTTAGTCATTTAGGTGACTTTTGCTTTTATGTACTTACTATTATACCAACATTAATATGATCAAGCGAGTACCTTTGAGTACATGTCGAGACCTAACATTTTTAATTTTAATATTGGATACAACAACGTACCCAAGTTGAACAATTCAAAAGAATGGCCAAAATTATGGGTTGAACGAGCGAGTTCTTTTGATTTTTTAACACCTGGGCCGGTCCATCTTGTAAAAATGATCAATCAACGATTTTCAAAATTCTTGTCAAACAAAAGGTCAAATTTACTATCTTTAATGTTGCATTATACGCCGTAGAGAAATTTGAGATTCCGGATGTTATAACAAGTTCCTCAGATCGCTGTTTTTACCTAGATAGTCTAGATCGAGAAGTCTCGAAACTAAAATTGTTTCTGAATGTTCAGAGTATCTGCTACAATATTATCTTTCCCCGAAAATATTGTCTTACCCCGTTTTTAGAAAACTGGCTTATACGTATAATCAAGGTGATTAAATGTTTTGGAGAAGTCTTCTCTGGTTTTTGACGAAAATCAAATAGAATGTAGGCTATGCGCTAAATCATCACGTAAACACATATCCTTCCTCATCATTTTCTCAGAAATTCTTCCAATCAATGAGTTAACCTGAATCCGCGTCGTTTCATGTCGAAGAGAATTAAAATTGAACTAAAATTGAAGCGCCTAATATACGTCTTTTTAACCGAAGTCAAATTCGAGCGTTTTAGAATCAAATGTTTCAATGGCTGTGCCATTTGCGACCAATAAACGGTACCTGTCATCATCGCCTCGTTTTACTTTAAGCTGAGGTGGAATATCAGCCCGTTATCGACAAAATAATTTAACTTTGAGAAATTATCATAAATTACAAGGCGACTATATTTTAAGTCTAGATCACTTTGAGCCGCGACGTTTCGTTGGTTTGGCTTTATATACACGACGATTTCATAGCTAGTTCCTTTATTTTGACTTGGGCCAGATGAAGACCAAGACCGCTATTTTATTTTCATCCTTGTCTACTTTACGAGCGAGATTAATTCGTTTCGTGAGTGCGTCTATCTTATATACCATATAATTTTTTTTAATGTCCTGAATGAAGTCTGAAAAAGTTCGACAATCCATATTGGTTTGGAGTCGACCAGTAGTTCACTGGAACTAATTCATTGTTCATCAAATATGTTGGTTAGGTCAGACACCAAATTTCAATGGTATTGGTGGTATTGGGACATAATCGGAAATTTCAATGGTATTAAACATACATAGTTCGATTTGAGGCTGTGAAGGCTTTTTTTGTAAATAGAATATGGCCGAAATTCAACAAATATTACGGGTCACTATACTAATTTCACTTTGGTCCATAAATCGAAAAATTAGATTTACCAAAGGAAATTTATTGTTTACTTAAATAACAACTCCAGACCTTTACTGCATTTCCAGCACCAAATGGAACAAGCACGTGGGTCAATGGATTTTAGAAAAATGTTATATCTGCGAGTTGTTAAACCGATTCTATAAGTAAGAGTTCCTAATATAAAATCAGACTACTCAAGCTCTGAATAAATTATTTGGGTCATTTCATCACGGGTTGAACTTCTTAAATAAAATTTGGCCCATATTTAAGAACTATTGCAAAACACTACTTAGTTGTTTCACCAATTTTTTTTACGGGAACACCAAGTGCCCAGTTACTCTGAAGAATTCCTTCGGCCATATCATCTGGGTACCATCAAGAAATATTGCGGGACACTGCCAGTGACATTATATTTTGGGCGATACACGAAATCAAAAATTATCTTCTCAGATTCTAACATTATTGTTATTATTTCATTGCCTAAAGAATTTTCGGTGATAAAGTTCGGTTGGAAGAAGTGTTTTAGAACACTACTCGTACTAAAGTATTATGGTCGATACCGTAAATTAAAAATTCTATTCGCCAATTTGATTTTCCATACGCACACGGCCTAGATAATTTATTCATATCAAATCACGTCATAAAGAATTTCTTGGGGATGGACCATACCATTTGGGCTGGAGTTCGATTTCTTAAATAAAACTTTTACGTTAAAAACACCTATGGTTGCTTCACGAAGAAAAAAGTAGGAAGAAATACGTCTTTTCGTCCTACTTTTTGAAAATGTTTGTCTTACTTCTTCTAGAACACGATTTTAGGGTGGTCGGTGAAAATCCTTCATATATCCGAAAATAATTAAAAGAGCTACGTAAAAATCTAACGTTCTTCCTCTTGGAGTGCTTAGTGTAGGAATTAAGTTGATTTATGAATTTGTTCTCAATTTTTTTTGCAAACGGACGGACGGACGGCAAACCGAGAACATGCAGAGTTTTTTAAAAATTCGGAAACAAAAAAAAATCCAGAAATATAACGGGTGTTTGTCTGCACCTTTACCAAAGTGATCCAACATTTTAAAATTTTTGATAGATACCAAAAATGTTTCAAACTTTCGCAAAAGTCTATAATAATGCCTAGGATTATCCTCGATTTGACAAAAAAAAAATCCCCCAAAAAAAGCAATCCCAAAAAATCAAGTTTCTTAATTATACCAAATTATTGAAAAGCTATTTTAATGCGTTGTATACCTTGGAGGATGGGGCGCCGCCCCAAAACCACCGCTTTGGTGATTTATTAAAATTCCAATATTAATAGAAATTAGAACGTTTTTCAACAATTTATGTTTTTTATAATTATTCACATACTAAAATAGAGATTTCCTCAAAGCCGCTTAGTATTGGAGCCTTTGCGCAAGGATTACAAGAAATTATGTCGCATTCTTTTGTTATAAAATTGTAGTTGATCATATTTAACAAAAATTTAATGGAATCTTCTGGCAATTAAATTTGTGTTTCTCGGTATTTTTTTTGTTGTTGAGAAATTCGAGTGTATCCCGTAGTTTTCTATTTTAGTAAATGGTGAAAAATACGTCAAACCACATTTTTTGGAAGTCATGATTTAATTTTATGATTATTATATTTTTAATGTGTAGCATTAATTAAAAAAAAAATTTAAGGGACATGATTTTTTTTGTTGTTCTTGTTTGTTAAGATTTATTCAAAATATAAAAATCATAAAATTAAAACATGACTTCCGGTCCTAAATAAAGAATTTGTGATTTCACGTATTTTTCTCCATATGAATATTTATGACACAAATTTGTGAAAAATGTTCAAATTTGTATGAATGGTGAAATTTCTATAAAATGTTAAAGCGGGGGCGGCGGACGGCAGGCCCCGATCTCTAAGATATAAAACAAATTAAACCAACCTTATCATATTTAAAAAAACTTGTTTTTGGGGAATTTTTTTTGGGGGATTTTTTTTTCCAAATTAAAGCCAACCCAAGTTTTATTTCACAATTAAGAGGAATGGGGAAATAGGAATAAAAAAAACGGATCAGGAACCGGTCGATTCCTCAGGGCTCCAGCTCCTTTCAAAATAAGAAAATAATCATAAACTCCGCGGCTCCGACTCCTCACCTCTCTAAATAAGTTTATTTATCTAACACTGCTCATCAAGTTTTTATTTAGAGACTCTAGGCATTTCGAGACACCTCTTAAAATATAACCGTCGTTGTTATCTTTTGTTTTTGCCTTCTGACCTTGGGTCATTGTGCAAAAAATTGTTTCAATCGTAAGGTATCTTTGAGTATGATTGAAGAACTGACATGGTTTGCACTAAACTATCAGGAGTAACATTTTCCTCACTGATTCAATTGTGACTTTCATATTTTGAATTGATCGAATTTCATGGATTTTTTGGATATTTTTCTCATTGCAAAACGCGAGTATGATAAGCGGCAGCCCTCGTTTTGTAAGGATGCTGTTACGTGTATCATTCACAGTCTTTCTTCTCTAAGTCTGGGACATTTAGCCTTCCAGATGTCATTATTTAGCGACCGTGATTGATGCCATCGTAGCTTTGACAGTCGGTTAGGCTTTGATATTAACTATGTTAATAGATGGAGGCCGTTTTTTCACTTTAGTTTGATTTTCTTTGTTGTGCTGAGTTTATAAGTTACTCGATGTTGATGTTTGCTTAGGTTGCTCAATAAATTCTAGCGATGATTCTACTTTCCTTTTCTTTCTAGGATTGCTTTTAATGTGCCAGTTTTTCTTGGTTTTCTTCAGACTATTATTTTCGTTGTCTGTGTTAAATCAATAAGATTCTTTCGGCTTTTTATAGACACAATATATTAATTATAATGGCATTCACAACATTTTCGACTTGTCAATCAGAAAAATGAAGAGGCCAGTCATTTATAATATATCTACCAAAAAAGTAGAAATATCAAAATCCCCCCCGTACTTTAACCCGAGAGTTAATACAAAAATGTAAATATGAAAAATTTGAAATCGGCGAGGTCGACTTTGGAACCTTGCCTAAATACAAATGGAATATGCCAAAATTTCAATCCTATTCAGATAGTTCGATTAGGTTGAAATTTTTTGTGACCTGTTTTTCATGAAAATTGATTGTGAAAACATGCTGAGTACCTGCAGATTAGAGGAATGAACTTAAAAGAACATAATCTAATACCTACTTTGCGAAACACTGCTTTAAACCACAAGCCAAAGTAATAACTTTTTTAGTTCAACATAATGTTTTATAATAATTTTTTTTTTGTACACAACATAGTTTAAATCTCAGTACGGTAGCCATATAAACAACAAAATTGCAACAAAAGTATCGTAGTACAACAATACAAATGATATTAAAACAGAAGCTATAAAACGACATACTACAACTAGACAAAACTAGAAAGAATAAAATAAAAAACTAAAAATACTTACAACCACGAATAATAATAATAATAATAATAATAGTTACAGTAGTAATAACAATAATAATATAAATTGCAAACGATAAAAATCATATAATAAGAAAAAGTCGAGACACAAAAAGACATTTTTCTTAACCAATTTTATCTAATTTTTATTTCTGTTTATTAAGTTTCCTTGTATTATTGTTGTTGTTTATTTTACAGTACATAGTGATACTTGCCAACCAACACCAAATATAAATAAAAACACACACAAAAATTTTGTTGCTATCATTTTGTGTGGCACCATCGTGCCCCCTATTGTGGTTTTTATACAATAGCCCAATGCAGACGAATTGAGGTACGTGCGAAAAACTATAAATTTTGCGTGCTTCACGTATGTGGTTCGTACGCTATCACCGCATATTTAACTAACCACACTAATATATTGTATTATAATTCATAGCTAATCTTGACCTTAATTAAATAATTATGCAAATTTAATTTGAGAGAGTGAGTTAGCTAATTTTGACATAGTTAAATCTAAATTGTATAGTAATATAATTTCCCATCGATTATCTAGATTACAATTTATTTTTATTTTGTACAATCAGTTAACACGAAATCCATCTGAGATAATTTTATAAATAAATCAAAATTGAGTTGTACATCAAATTTCAACTTCAAAATATATTCAAGCGAAACGTGAATTAAATAGAAAATTAAAATTAAAAGCATTCGACACCGAAAAACTAAATATTCTTAAAATAATTTCGTTTTGTTGATTTTTTATTTTTAAATTTATGATAATTGCGAATTAAATAAAATTAATTTAAAAAAACGATAACAACAACAAACACAACACAAAACAGGTGATCTTCTCTATATGATTGGGTGTGGTCACTTAACAACTTTGCACACTTTTACAAATCTTAAATGTTTTTATTTTTTATTTTGTTCTCTTGTGGCGTGCTCTTGCGTTATATACAAACGTACGTACATACATACATACATATGCTGCGAGTATTTCTTTGTACGTTTCTTACACAAAAAGAATTAAATTGATATAATAATAATAAAAATAATCCAAGAATTGAATATATAAATTCGAAAATAAATTACAATTAATCAAAATTAAGGTGAAGTAATTAAAAATCGTTTTGATTTTGATTGATTGATCAAAGTTGATTTTTATCTAAAATAAAGTTTTAAATTTATATGGCGGAAATTTATAACGCTCCTACATTATATAGATCAAAAAAGTTCGTACTATTTAAGGCTTAACATTGAAATGACCAACTCCAAAAAAAAAAAGACGAAAGCGCAATTTAATTTAAAATAATTAAACAATGCCATAAAATTGGTACGTATTATCAAATATTGGAGTGCTGATAACACAAAAAAATTTTAGGCGAGTTACTATACTATTTCACCGGAAAGTGTGCTTATAGTAGTAATACGCATATTATATTTACCACATCTATTCTAATCGAACGAATTTTGATTGTGAATTCTATACGAGCGACGATAAGAAACCAATTTAAGAATGAAATTAATTAACGATTAAAATATTGTTTATTTGGCCCGTTCTATGTACTAAACACGCACTGTAAATGTATTTTTAAATATAATAAAATAAAATAAAAAATTTGTTATCAAAAACAGTTGTGATATTTTTTAGACACCCACTTATTACGAGTTATAACTTTAATATAAAGATTATGTTTTGGTTTTTTGTAAATACTTATCCATATTGTATGGGTGTGGTACACTCCAATTTTATGGATTTTTTATTTTATTTTTGGAGTTTTGGAGAAATTTGTTTAAAACCAAAAATATTTTCTATTGCTGCAATATTTTTGCCATCTTAAAACTGGGGTTTATTATTTTGATTTAATATGATCATGCGAATAAATTATATTTATCATTTAAATTTATTTAGTCAGGCGTTAATCTAATCTCGTTTTAGTTTGCCTGGCATTAATTAACACGTATTGCTATTTGATGAACTGAATAGCTATTTGATGGGTGGTACTCTTATTTGTAAATGCAGCAATGAATAAATCTATAATATAAAGGCCATTTGGAGTGGTTATCGCCATTCAATAGGTTCAAATGAAAATTAAATCATCAATTAACTGTTCTCAGGGTAGACTTGAAGACCTTCGAATATATTACTGGTTTCGCTGTTTAGGTTTATTGCATTAATCAATAACCTTATACTTTTCTTGATGGTTCTGGCTGTGGGATTAGCTCTCCTAGTGGCAAAGATTTTTCTTATTATTATTTATTTATTTATTTAGCTTGAAGCTATTTAGCTTTCAATATTTGCTTTACATAATTATAATAAATTTAACAATTGATATTTATCTAAGGAAACTTAATCTATATTTTCTTTTACAAATTTGACTAACAACGTCTTAAATACATCTACATATATTAGGGCAAATTTTAATATCACTTGGAATTTTATTAAATAAATCAATTCCCTTATAAAACAAAGAATTTTGATTTTCAGTTCTCTTAAAAAATGGAAACCCAAAAATGGATCTCGATTTCTAAATTAAAAACAGTTTTAATTTTTCACATAAGAAATAAAATGTGTTAAATAACTAGGAACCAAATTATTTTTAACAACTACTGCTTTAAAGGTACTCCTTACCTTCTCTACTGCATGTAAGTAGCACTGATGGACAATACTCAAAATGAGGAGCAATTATTGCCTTATATATACTATTTTTGCTTAAATATCTCAAATTTCTATGACATCTCTTCAGAACACCAATCTTCTGATATATTTTGCTTCCTATATAAGACACATGATCACTGAATTTCAACCTCTTATAAATTATTACCCCTAAATATTTGATAGTGTCTACTTGCTCAATGTTACTCTGATTAATTCTGATGTCACAATTTTGATCTGCTTCACCAATAACCATACACTTTGTTTTGTTAACATTTAACTTTAATTTGTTTCCATTTAGCCATTTTTGTATTAGCTAAAAACCACCGTTAATATTGTCAACAATTTCTTCAGTGGTATTTCTACTATAATAAATCAAGGTGTCATCCGCAAATAAAATTATATGACGTATTTTTAGACATTTACTATATCATTGACATAAACTATAAATAGTATGGCACCCAAAACGGATCCTTGAGGAATACCAAGCTCATTAGTACATCTATCAGATGTTTCATGCACTACTTTCGTTCTTTGACTCCTTTGACTCAAATAACTTTTAAACCAAATCCATTCGTTAGTCTTGGTTTCGACCGCAAATGTCGTTGTAATTTTACCAACGGGAAATATTTTTTGGTATGGTTGTGTGGGTATTTCGTTTGGATATGTATTTCTACTTTTTGACGTTTGATACAATTTTGAAACTGGTTGTAAATTAATGACAAGTTTAAGGTTGAGTATAATTGCTGCTTGAAAAATGCTTCAGATTCGCAAGAAGAGAGTTGTGTCAAGGACGTGATTTCCGACTATATTCTGAATTACTTAATTCAAAATTTATTAGAATACTTTTGAATTTAAAATATACATCTATAATTAGGTAATATTTTATTTATAACTTTGAGCCGCCATTTTGGCATCATCAGCCGCCATGTTGGCATTTTGTAATATTTTCGATCTAGGCATTTAGGTAATTACCACAAATTTTGGCGCGCAGCTCTTCTTTGTTTGTTTTAGGGTTGTTAGTATTCTGTCTTATGTTAGTGTATGTGTATGTTCTCTCAGAGAATATCAGATAACTGCTTATGTTTGCTGTCAGAACTCCAATATTTTTCCATTTTATCCTCACAATTATGTTTGCCGATTTACGTTGTTTGTTGTTGTATTATTCATTTCTGTAATTTCTATTTGTTTTCAATTAACCATTTTGATGATTCTTCTGTATGCCCCAAACTCAATCGATCACCCAAATTTTACTAACCATGATGTTTGATATTATTGGCGACCATCGACGAGGACACTTTTCCATTTGAACGACCAGTTTTCTTGCCTCGATTAGTTTAGTATAGTGCCGTTTTGCTGCTTCAGTTCATCATTAAGCCCAGTTTTTCACTATACAGCAACTCAAGCTTTGATTTCATTTCGAACTTGTTCATAAAATGTAAATGTAATATTTCGCTTCCTTCAACTTCAACGTTCATTACAACATGTTTGCGGTAATTTAAACCAATAAGACCAATAACAAAATGAGAGAGCATTTATCGATCGAAATTCAACAGTCTGCATAAATCAGAAAGAAAAACGACAGAAGCTAGTGATGGGCTAAATCTATATTTTTTTGAAAAAGTATACGATTAAGAGTACCTCCTGAAAACAACGGAATAAGGTTCAATAATCCATGAACGAGCAGCTACAGAAAATAAGTCAACAAAATACCGCTCAGTATAGGGACTGCGTTTAAACAGTAAATCGAGTTCATTTAAAAGTGAACGAGAAAATTACTAAAATATAGGATAAACATTAAAGTAGAATTGATTTTTTTTGCGACTGATGAGCAGCGGATGTTCAAATAGGCTGATACCGAATGAAGTTCGGTAAAAAATCAGCACCCGATGATTGAATCGGAACCTTCGAGATATATTAATGCCTGATCTTTTGGAATACTCGGGTAAAGCGACATGTACATCAAAAGATATTAAAATTTAATTTCCAGTCAGTTTAACTTGGCTGAGGTTTTTCGTTAACTCGTCGAATTTTTGACATCAAAACCAGCAGAGGGTTGAAGTTTTCTAAATTTTCTCAACAGCCATTTTGCGATTTTTGAAGTAGGTGCATTAATATTTGATACTATTGGTCTCATTTTTCCCGGGTTTATGCGTCTTAGGTAATGCATATAGTATAGGTACCTTCGGATTGCTTACTTTGAAACGGTATGGGATGCTTTTGTTGTTAAAAATTCTTGGGGCATCCTTGGTTGCATCTAACACTTGTTTGCACATAATATTTAGGGTGACTTCTTACCATTTTTACCAAATATCCACCATCTGTAAGCGTTTTCTATATTCCATTATCGTAATCCATTCGGTCCATTTTTATTACAGAATTGTTTTCCGCTTTCGTGAAAACAATGTCCTTGTTGTTCCGTAGTTGTTCAGGATTTTTCAGTCATCAAATTTTTGATTGTTGTTTTTTATGTAACCTCCCTTTTTTATCACCTTTTTGAATATCTAATCTGATTACATTTCGGACATAAATTGATGCTGTTTTATTGTCTGTCACAATATCTAATATTGGCAAATTTCTCCCGAATAAGCATAATTTAATCCAATATTAAGAAACGGATTTTGTTCCATACTTAATGGCTTCGATGACAAATTTTCATCCACCAAAGATTAAATTGCGAGTTTGCACAAACCAGGAGTTTATGAAATACCGTGTGATGGACTGACTGTGGCGCTAAATACATTAGGAGAACAAAGCGTTGTCTAAAAACAAGGTTTAGTAAACATCAAAGAGCCACTTATCACAAAAATCAAACGAGTCGTCGGTAGCTGAACATATGTTCATACATATATAAGCAAGTAATTTAAGATTATTAAAGGAATCCAGTGATGACCAAAAATTAGATATTATTGAGTCAATTTTTATACAAAACCAACAAAGCGTGATTAAGTATGTATCGTCTTCTTTATTTAAATTATTTAAATCCAGGCCAGTTACACGGTTAGAAATATCAGTATAATTTTGTATACTACTTTCGGTAAAAAGTTCTAGAATACGATTTTTCGTGTTAAATTGGATACCTGTACCCATGTTACTGAAGCTTTTGACCTGTTTGGCTGTTGTTGCATAAGTAAATAAAAATTGGTTAAAATAGAAATCAATACATACTGTCAAAATTGTCACACGAACTTTATGACACAGGTGAATGCTATCCCCATTGAAGACACCAAAGACGGAAGTGCTGATCAACTCGTGAGGTTTCAGCCTTTTATATTTCTAACTTGATTTTATTGACATAGTTCCGGTTTAAGACGGTTGATTTTCCAAAAATCATTTAAAATCTCATTTACAACGCACATGTCAAATTTTATTATAATCGGTTAAGGAATAGTCAAGTCCATCCTACTTGGCCATATTCCAGAGCTTCATCTAAAAATCATTTTAGAATCCCATTTCCAACACACATGTCGAATTTCATCATAAACGGGTGAGAATTGGGCAAGTTCCATCATACTTGGGCATATTCTAGAACTTTATCCAAAAATCAGTATAGAATCCCATTTCCAACACACATGCCAAATTTCATAATAATCAGTTGATAAATAAGCAAGTTCCGTCATCAACAATTTGTTAACTTCATCCGAATCCAACTCCAACTCAACCTCAACTCAACCCGCAAATTGACCCTTAACTTAACCTTCAAATCAATTCCAAATTCAATGCCCAATTCAATAATCAAACCAGCATACATAAAAAAATTGTAGATATTTATAAAACCAGATATTTTGGGTTAATTCGTATGGCAGGTACCCCACTCTCTTGACGTACAAACTCCAAAAGCTTTTCAAATTTCAGCCTTGACCATAGAAACAGATTGGCGAAAACAAATCCAAATTGGACAAGCGGTTCTAGATATACCATGGGTACAGACATCTAGACGTCCAGACAGGGGGTCGGACATTTTTTATTTGGCCAAATTTCATCGTTCATCAATGACATTTTGAAAACTACGATTTTATTAATTTACTATGCTGAAAGATTCGAAAGCTTTTCCAAAAAGATAAGTATTGGCCCGTTTTTGTATAAACCACCTGCGCATTGCATTGCTTCATACCAGCCTATAGTGCTGACATGACAGGTGGACCGGATTCTGCACTCTCAACAGGGAGTCATAGTTGGGTTCATCGTCATCACCGATCGTAATCAGATGATGAAAACTCCCTTTTGCATCCCGCCCCTTCCAGGATTCGAACCAAAGCAACCTTGATTATACAAGCCATAATCTAAAAAACGAAGCTTTTATAAGGGAATTAGAAACGAAGAAAAAACCAAAATTTCCATAGTAAAACACATAAAACATATGGGAAATCAATTTTTTTCCTAAGACAAATTTGTAAATGAAAACGTTACAAATCCTTAATTATGATTTCTGAAATATTTTCATAAATGTTTGAATTTCAACATATATAAATATCGTTTAAGTAAATCGTTTTCATTTTCTTGTAATAATTGATTTATTTAAACCAAAATATAACAAAAAGTTCATAACAACAGCTTTCTGGTCAAATTAAAAAGAAAAGCTTACTACAAATCGTGTGTATTAAGTCAATATACATAGATGGCAGTGGGTAGTAAACATTTTGAAAAGTCGTAGCAAAAATTGCGACCTGGGGAAATTTGAGTTTAAAAATTGTAGGAAAAGCAAAACAAATTCAGAAAATATTAAGAACGTGTCATAATTGTGTGATTAAATAATTTTTTGTCGTATTTCTCTGCCAACAATTATAGACATCTAACGTACACTAGTAAAACTAAAGATAAAATTAGCAAGTATTATTTTAATTTGTCAGGGCCAATATTTTAGAAATAATTTAATTTTAAAATTTCTGCAATTAATATTTACTTAATATCAATATACCCTTGCCGCCCCGGTGGCACAGTTGTTAGCATGCTTGCCTTAAGCCCCGGAGGTCCCGGGTTCGATTCCCGGCGGGTGATGAAAAAATCACGGCTGGTTAATGTTGGATCAATGAATTAATCACTCATTATCCATTAAAAAAATGATTACGAAACTTCAAATGAAGCGGCCAAGTCCCTCTATGGGATGTAGCGCCAGCGAAGAAAAAAAAAAAAAAAATATATACCCTTCTTGTATATTGCTGCTAAAGATATGTAGAACAATTTTGTATAAACATTTTGTAACATTTTTGCTGTTTTCATTGAAAAACTTGAAGCTAAAAAACACCGTTTTTACTATGGATTCCTATGAAAATCAGTGAAAAGTTATACCACTAAAAAAGCTTCTAAAAAATACGTCATAATGATTATGGCTCTATACTCTAGAAGGCTCTGTTCGAACTCGATAACTCGCAATCCAAACGCTGCAGCTTTAACCACTGAGCCGTTTGGTCGGTCCGAAATATTATTTATAATATAATACAAATATAAAAAAGTTGTAAATTTTTAATATAACAACACTATTCACGGCAAAATACAATACACAAATAAATCATGAAAATGGCGCTAACTCTTGTTTTTGACGTTTGAATTTTTTTATATATTTGAAAAACCTCAATAAAATCTGCCGAAAATCTTGGATTTTTTATGTTGAATTCTATTGACGCGAAAACGGATCTAGATCAAAAAAAAAATTTAACTGAGATCAATTTCTGCTATGAAGAGTTGAGCGTTTTTGATCTACTTAGGTTCCGTTTTTGTGAGTCAATAGAATACGACATTAATCCCGGATCAAAAAAAGATCAATATTTTCTTTCAAAAAAATATGAAAAGTATTTGGGGTCAAAATCCCATGATGTAAGCCATTTTTGCGTATAATGTACATGCTGTTGGTTAAATAAATAAATAAAGGGATTTGACGAAATTAATTTGAATAAAAGCCAAAATTCTAAGAGAATTTCAAACGTTAGATTTAATTGTCCTAAATTTATGTTGTTGGTAAACACATTTATAAAAAAAAAACAGTTCGACCTAAATTTTGTTTTTGTTTTGTTAGTTATTAGTAGAGTTATTTGATACTACATAGTGCGGGTTGTTTTTATGCAGACGAATGATTTCGTTTTGTCTAAATTCGGTTCAAATGACCTAAGTGTATCGAATGTCTCCAGCTATTGATTTGTTAAATAGAAATGCCAATACAAAAAAAAATTTCTAATTGTTATCGTAACCAAAACAATACCACACATTCTACGTCACTGTAAATACCGTATTTTGTTTACACTATATGCACGCACACATTTAAAACAATAATTCCTCTCGCACACACATCAAATTAAATTCATTTCGAATTCATTCTCTAATAAAAAAATGCCTATATGTACACAAAAATTAAACACATCCACGTTAAAAAAAAAAAAAAAAAAAACTATTTATTTGTCAGAATTGACAGAACATAAATATTTTATGAAAAAAATTAAACTCACCATAAAAACCATTAAATTAAAAACTCCACACAAATAAAATAATTTTTCCGCCTTCTTTCCCGCACCACAATTCGTTGATATTTTCCAACCCAACAAAGAAAATCTTGAAACACGGAATTTTTTGATTTTTCTTTGTTTATAATTATTATAATTTTTTTTTAATTACTTAAGTATTATTTATGTATAATTTTTAATTAGGTAAAAATAAACAAAATAATTTTTTTCTATGTATAGCTATAATGTAAATCACCAATCACTTCACGCCTCAGTCCACCTTGTTAAAATTAAAACACAACATAAATATCACACAATTTTTATCCAAATAATTGTTGTAGTGCCCAATTACAATTTTTATACAAACACAAAATTCTTCCACTTTTCCAATTTTATTAACCACTTTTCCAAAAGAAAATTAATTTCTAATTAAAATAATTTTATTTATATGGATCACACTATTTTATTCACTAGGTAATTACTGGCCGTTCTGAAAATGCATGCAATTTTCCACAAAATATAAATAAATTAAAAAATAGAAAAATTTAGAGAAGATTCACTTTTAAATTTTCTCGATATTTTGGATTAAAAATAAAAATTAAAATTAATTTCCGCATAACCGTACGTCATGCCACCACACGGGACATCTCAGTACTGAGTAATGATTTGTGTAAAATGTTTGTTTTTAGTTTTTATATTCTTTAGTGTTTTGTTTTTGTTTTGTTTTTGTGTGACAAGGTTTTCGTTTATATGGATGAATTTATAATGTTTTGGTATTGGTGAAACATGTATATTTAGAAGATACGCGGGTGAAATTAATTCGATTTCTTACGGGTAAATAATACACGCCAGTAATGATATTGCGATATTCAATTGGTGAAGTTGTAAAAATTCTATAATTAAATGTCCAATCGAAATTTATGTGCTTATTAAAGACCATTCAAAGATATCTATGTTACCCACTTCTCGCTTCGGAAAACGTATACACACGTAACATACTCAACTTTTTTCAATAAAATTCATTGCAGTTCATTATCAATGAATATTTTTTTAATATTGGTCCGCCATCTTTTGCACGGAATTTTAGCTAATGTATGCAATGAAATCATACATAAGTAAATTGGTAAATGACATCCAGGCGAAAGCAGATTGAGTGATTTTCTTTCAGTTTGAGTGCTATTTGGTGTACATTAAATTAAGACTAAAGTACATTTTTAAATAAAAATAATATTTAACAAATGAAAAGTATGTACATATTTAGTACAATACATAGCATGCATTTAGTAAAGCAATAATTATGTTCATGTATAGAGTCTCTAAATTTATTAACAACGAAAACAATTAATACAAGACGTGTTTGCTTGTAGGAAATCTGTTACAATTAAATTAACAACAAAATATTTGTTACACAAAGCAATGATAATATTTTTACTTCTTCCTTGTGTACAAAAAAATAATCTTTATTTATTGTAACTGTAAATAAGAAAATATAGAAAATTGGAAAACTATGATACGAATGCGGCTGCTGTTGTACAAAATTGCGCAAAATAAATAAAGTGTAAAAATAATAATTAAAAAGTTCATTGTGTACAAAGTGCTAAGAGGTGGAATCGATAGTATCTAACAGTTCAAATTGCAAGCTGTATTTTGAAAAAAAAAAATTATGTTGATGAATGCTAGTGCTGGTTCTGTCAGTGGTTTGTTAGCCCTTTGGCTCCTGACTTTTGAAAAATAATATTTAAAATAAGTTATGACTGTTATTTACTAATTTGAGATTAAGGAACATAAAAAAGTTGTGTAGAACACTGTGTGATTTTTCATTGGTCCAGAAACTGCCGGCACCATATGTTGCCAATACGAGTCAACTGTTGTAATATCACTTATTTATTCAAAATCACAGCACAATTTTCAAAAATATTACCTGCGTTTGGGTTGAAATGAATTATATTTATTTATGTATATTTCTGTGGGGGTCAATTCTCGTTCTATGATAAAATTGAATGAAAAAAATCGTTCCATTTGGTTTCCATCACGTCTTTTTCATTTGTATCTGGTCACGCAACAACAATATGCGATTCTCGTTGTCCAATTGAAAAAGAATCGTGAAAAACGCTGAACAGGTTGGTTTTATGGTACGCTACACTGCAATCACACATTTTATCGCGTTTCATATTTCCGCTAGATGATACAGCAAATGGTGTAAATATTAGCTAAATAAATGATAAAGAAGATTAAAAGCGATTGTTTTCGTTATTGTCTGTCAAAATATAAAATAAATTATAGAACTGACCCCCGTTGGTACCACTGATTTGTTTTTTTTTTGTAAAACGCCTGTATAACTTAATGGTAAATAGAATGGTCTACCCTTCCGTCTGCCAATTCATCTAGTAAAGGCGTGTGGTTTATTCTCTTAAATTAAAAAATGTCGAAAATGGCATTTGTGCCAATAGAAAAATTAAAAGGGCGTGATAATTACGATTCATGGAGGTTTACTGTGCAAGCATTTTTTGAGGACCTAAACCTATGGGATGTACTTATAGGTAATGAAGAAGAAGAAAAAAAAGTGAAAAATGCACGATCAAAATTGATTTTGTTGATTAAAAAGATTGTCTACTCACACGTGCAGAATTCGAAAACTGCTAAGGAAACGTGGGAAGAATTAGCAGTCTTTTCAGGACGCTGGTTTAACCAGGCGAGTGGGTTTACTCAGGAGTTTGATATCAACAAGATTAAGTGAATGCAGTTCAGTAGAAGAGTATGTTAATATAGAGTAACGGATGAATGGACGGGAACGTTGTTTTTAGCGGGTATGTCGGACGACAACAAACCGATCATTATGGGCATTGAGGCCTCCGAAATACATATTTCCGCCTATTCGATTAAAAATAAAATATTGCAAGATGTAAGAAGTGACTCTAAGACGTAAGCAAAACGTAAGGACAAGAAATTCATGCATTGTTGTATAGTTGTAACAAATTTGAACATTTAGCATCTGAATGTCCCGAAAAACGATCCACAAAGCCTCCGAATGCAAAGACTTTTGACTGCAAATCATACAACAACGAAGTTTTGACAGCAAATCATACACGTCTGTGAAAAGTGTTGTTGACATTCAATTGAATCAAGTCAGCCAACTTTTAAAAACCGGTAAAAATGTCCTATTTGAAAACAGTGGGTGCAATGTACCAGCTGGAACTTTATGCTATATCGACTGAAAGAAGGAAGATGAATGTTTTGTTATTCGTTCAAAACGTAGGTCGGTGTGATGGCGGGTTATCATCGCGTAAAATCCACGAGTTGTTTTCCTGCATTTTTCGCGTCAGCACAAGAAATTACGTTTGCAACACTAAATTTAAGGCAAACTCTTTGTTCAATAATTGTGTTAACCGTAAAGATCGGCGTGCACTAATGAGGTCGACTGACTTAAGCAAACTTGGCATCATAATGAAAGACAGTCCTACTGATCTAGGAAAAACAAATTTTTTAAAACCCTTCAGCGCGGACAATTTAAATTAACAATTCCCGGTACTTTTTTTGACAGAATGTATAATGTGCATTCAATCGAGATGAATGATCCTGTTACTATCCGTGAAGCACTGTATCGTACGAGTAATGAGAAATGGAAAGAATCCATGAGTAAAGAATACAATTCGTTACAAGAAAAAGGGATTTGGAGTCGATAACAAATGGATATACAAAACCAAGCGGTATGCGACAAGTAAAATCATAAGATATAAGGCGAGAAGGGTTGTTGTCAAGGAAAGGGCATTGATTAAGCATAAACTTATTCCTCTGTGGTTAGTATAGTTCGATCAGGACGCTAATTGCAATCGCCATTGAGTTTGTTCTTGATATTGTTTGTTTAACTGGATGCAGTGACAGCGTTCCTACAAGGCGACATCGATGAGGAAACCTATACTGACGCAACCGGATTAAAACAAGCAAGCCGAATCTGGAACATAAAACTGGTTAACGAATTATTATAGTCTGGTCTATATGTATCTTGTTGCTGTTTATGTGGATGGTCTGTTAATATTCACGAGGGACAAAGAGATGAAATTGAATTTTAAAAAAACCGATGTCAACTTTCAAAATGAAAGATTTGGATGAAGCACGTTGCGTATTAGGTTTGCAGATTTCACGCGACCGTAAGATTGGTTTGATCTGGATTGACCAGGAACAATGTATCGATCGATTGCAATCCTGTATCGACACCAATAGATAAATGAAACATGAACTGAATAATATGAATGCAATATACCATATCAGTCAGTCAGCTGTCGGGAGTATTTTATTTGCAGCTCAAGTGTCGAGAGTCGAGACCAGATGTGGTTATGCCGTTAATTTGGTTAGTCGATTCAATAATAGCCCTATTAAGGCTCATTGGATCGCTGTCAAACGAATATACTGCATTATCTGAAGTACGGCGGCTAAATTGGAATTCAGCAAAAGAAATGGCAGTGGATTGCCTGTTTTTTGTGATGCTGATTGAGCGAGGGATTTGGACCAGAGATGATCAATTACGATTTACGAGATACGTCGTTATATTTTAAAATGGCCCAATATCCTGGAATTTCAGAAAACAATCACAGTGGCATTGCCAACAGCTGAGGCCAAGTATATGGCATTAACTTCGGCAACAGAAGCGCGATCAATTTAGTTAACAACTAAATTATATTGATATGGTATTGATGTTAAACATCAATTAGTTAATTATATTTTATTCGTGAAATGATGAACTACCAACGTATCGACCTTGTGTATTTTTCGACCGATGACATGATAGCAGATGTAATTGCGTTTTATTATATAAAATTCTCACTCAACTCTCATCAAACCTAATTCGACCCCTCACTTAATCCTCAAATCAACCCAAAACTCTACCGCCAAATCAACACGGTCCGAAAAATTATGTGCGTACATAAATTTAACTTAAATCAACTCAATCTAATCTCAATCTAACTCTACTTTACTAGACGCAGATCTTAACTCTCCACTTATAACCCTGAACTCTATGCCTATAAATCAACAACATTGTCCGAAAACTGCATATAAACGTAAGTCAAACCATCTCAATCCAACTTTAAGCTTAACCTCCAAATAATTCCCCAACTAAACTCTTCACTGACCTTGAGCCAAGTTATCTTAACTCCAAACTTGATGGTCAATTTAATGCGAAATCAACTCAATTCGAAAAACTGCATGCGTATCTGAACTCAACGCAAATTAAATTAATCTAATACCCAACTAAATCTTCAAATCGGCTTACAAACTAATCTCCGACAGAACCCCGCACTCAACTTAATCTGATCTCCTCAACTAAAAAAAAATTCAAACAAAATTCTTTACTCAACCCCTAAATAAATCCCAAACTCAACGCCCAACTCAATCCTCAAATCAACATTTGCTGCGTTAATAACCTCAATTCCAGCTAACGTCCAACTGTACATCAGTCAAGCTTAAATAAATTGCCAACTGAATACCTCACTTATCTCCAATTCAACGCTCAACTAAACTACAAATTGAACAGCAACCCAATCCCCATGCGTACATGACCTCCACATGAACTCTAATTGAACCGTCAACTTAACCCCAAACTCAAAGCTCAACTCAAATTCATACGGTACGAAAAACTATATTCGTACATGAACTCAACTCAAAACGACTCAAGCCAAGTTTCAACTCAACCCTTAACACAACCCCAAATAAATTAACAACTGAACGACTGACGCAACCTCAAGTCTCAACCGCAACTCAACCCCAGTTCGACCTCAAACCCAGCGCCTAACTCAACTCCCAAATCAAAATGGTCTGAAAACTACATGCGCGCTGGTACTCACTCTTATCAACTCAAGCTAACTCAACCCTCAATTGAACCCTAATTGAATCCCAAATTCAAACTACCATTAAAAGAAAATACGTGGTAGTTCCACGTGTTAACAACCACGTCGCTTTGGGTCAATTAACATGTCGGTTACCCGACCCTTTTGACAACCGCAGAAAATGATTGGCGAACAAAATTCGAAATCGGAAAAGAGGTTCTCGAGATACCGTGGATACAGAGGTATATACAGACTTGGTACTTAAGGCGTCAGTTAAAAATTCAAAATTGGCACACAACATGAAGCCTATATGACGTCTAAGCATTTAAATATTTCGAAAAACAAACTTGCTAAGTGGGGATACGTTTATTACAGCTTCCAGAAACTTGATACATAAAAGAAAATTGAGAACCAAAACACAATTGATAAATTTGTTAATTTTTATATGTATGTATTTGAAGTTGTTGGTTGTACTAATAATTTTCTCAAATGAGAGCAGTGGATAGTAGAGATATTTCTGTGCTCAAAAGGTAAAACAGCTTAAGTCGACTTAAGCTGTCTTACCTTTTTTAATATTCAACGTTTTCTATCTCTCCTCTAACCTCGAGGCTGTGCTGGCAAGCCATAGCAACTTTAGTCGGCATAAGTGAAAAATGAATGTAATATTGAACTTTTTCTAGTTCTTTAGAAAAATTATGAAATTTGAAATAAGCTGTTTTACCTTTAGACCACAGATTTGTTTTGAAGACATTATGTAAATATGAATGCAAGCGAAAGATTTGAACAATCATGAACTCAGATATTGGCGGATCACGTCGCTTTTCACGTCAACTTAGAACGCCATAATCAGATTTTGATAAGCCTACCATCCGAAACGGGCTATAAGCGAGGCTGTTGATCGATTTCCTATTGACTTCCAAAGAACAGACCAGCAAATATTGTCCTTCATGTTTCACTAACAGCACTACATATTTTAAAATTTCATCAGAATCACAGTTTGGATCGATTCGTTCTGTAATATTTGCCGGTGTGAGTATTTTTAAATATTTTTTTTACTTGATAAGTGAGTAAGCATTGTTACGACACCCGCTTGTTGCGTAACATTCCAGGCTAGTCGCGCATTGGTCTGGTGCGAGTGGATGTGTGTAGACATCGCTGCTCACTGTCTGTGGTGACGGTTGCGCCTTTATGCCGGCTATATACCACCATCAAGAGTAGTTTTTTTTTGAGTTGAGTGATACTTTTGGATGTTGTTGGAATGATTGAGTGAGAGTTCCGTGTACTAGTTTATTCTTGGTTTGGCTGTGTTGACTGAGCGAGAGTTTGATTTTAAGATGATCGTACGATTGACTTGTATGTTTTTTTTTCTCTTGTGATTGGATGGCTCGGATGGAAAATTCTAGATGGATATTGTTTGTTTTTGGTAAATGGTGTTTGCATGCGGTTTGCTGTTGGTGTGGTGGTGGACAAAAGGCGTGACTACAAGCAACGAGAGAGTTTTGCGGTTCGTGGTCGAGTGTCTTTGCCATATTTTTTTTTGTTGTTATCTCATCGCGAGAGAAATAAAATTTGAATTTTTTTGCGAAACAAGAAAAAAAAATTGGACAGTCTAGTTTGGAATTTCGATAATGATACGTCTCGTGTGACAGTTTGGAGAGTTTAGTTTTAACTAGAGTTTTTTTTTGATATTTACGGGTAAAAAGGTCAAGTGTGGAAAAAAAAATTTATAAGTTTTGTTAATTAGAAATAAATAAAAAAAAAATTAGAACTATTGTTGTGTATAAAGAAAAGAAAGTTTTTGATCCAGTTTTTTTTTGTAAAGCCTTGTGGAATAATTTAAGTCTATACATAAAAAAAAAATATGTAATAATTAAAATAAAAATAACGAAAAGATATTTTTTTTATACCAAGTGATTATATGCATATTGGTTTGGCTTGGTTTCATATAAAAGCTTTAAGGCTGGATTATTTTTTTTGTGGAATTTATGACATTATTATAAATTTTAAAATATTATCGTCAGATAAGTGTAAATGGCGTCAGGCGTCATAATTTTCTATGTCCATACATAAAACTAAAAAAAAAAAAAAAAAAAATAAAAGAAGGAACAAAATAAATAGTTTTAATAATATTAAGTATATAAATAGTGTATTATTTCTTTCCACTTATAACCGCTACTGTTACTGGGTGACGATATTTTTTTTTGTGGATTTGTTGTGCTTATGCCAAGTGATTAATAATACGAAAAATGAAGTAAAACTTCCAACATAATTCATAAACACTTTAATAAAATCTCAACTATTAAATAAATTATTCGTCATAAAAATTTAAAGAAATAATAATAAAACCATATAAAAATTCTCGAATTTCAAACGAGAAAAGTGCTGAATTCAATTGTTGAAAATTGGAAATTTTGGGTTTGTGGCAGCAACTCTGCCAAACAGAGTGGGGTTCGCGCAAGAGGGGGCAGCTGCGTCGGCGCTGATATATGTTTAGTGGTCGGACGGGCCCATATATTTTTTGTGTGCAGGTAAGGTGTACCCAGAAAATTAAACAAGAACTGGGGAACACCGCGTGATTTTTTTTATATTTTAACAGTTGTAATCCTCACTTGACTGGGGTGTGTTTTACTATTATATTTTTTTTTATTATATGCAAATTTCTTTCAGCTCTCCCGACCTTGTAGTCACGTCCATAGATAATTTTCGGTTTTTTTTGGGTTTTTCCTTTTGTCGTTTGTATGGCGTTTGTGTGAGTAGGTGATAAATGGTTGATCGAGATGGGTGTTAGGGCAGGTTTTTTGTATATTGGGTCGGTTTAGCCTCAGATTTTTTTTTATTTTTGTCAATTTTTTTTGTTCCTGTAAACGAGGTAGTCAATGCAGTTTTTCTTTTATTTATCGAACGCGGTTATTCAAGCATAGAGTAATGTCTGGACACCCCCACGCCATCCCTGAGCTTAGCCAGCTAGAAAGACCGCACCAGACCGCTACTCTATGTCTGTTAACGACATCGCAGGATGACGTTAAACTGGCGCACACATGATTGTTGAACCAAGGTGCGCCAAACGAAATCTTGCGGTGTCGTTACAGCATCTCTAAGACCGTTGCGACTCCAAGTCGCTTCAATAAATAATTGACGCAATTTTTCAAGACCCACATTTTTTTTTTCGAAATCAACCGGTAAATCGATTACTGCAGCTTTATCAGGTCAATTAACTAGAAGTCATTCCACTCTGCATCTAATCGATGTTCGCATATACATCTCGTCCAAAGGGGGCTACATTTTTTTTTTTTTAAAGTAAGGGTAAAGTCTTTGCTACAGGTACTGAATGTTTTGTTGCATTAGTGTGGATGCAATTCCTGGTATTTCTTACTGTGAATAGAAAAAGCAAAATATCTAGGGTGGGCCATAATTAAGTGAACGATCTTCGATTGTTTGCACTCAAAGAGCATTAGAACAATACAACCCAGGAAGTGGACGAACTTCATGTGGAAGACCTTCAACATTTCGAAAATCTTCTATTTTTTAAACATGTGGAAGTGGCTGGATCACATCAAACCCTAACATGTCTGAGTCGCATCAAACCCTAACTTTCGCAGAAGAAAAATCTTTTCTCAATTTTTTGCAAAATGAAAACCTAATTTAACTGAGCTAAATAAATAAAATTTAGAAAAATCCTTTTAATTATTTTCAACAAAATCTTGGCGATTCTTGGTGCATGCCTTCTTTTGTGAATAAGATTTGGTATACAGATAAATTAAAAAAATAATTTTATCACAATTTCACAATATTTCTTGGAACAATGACTTGTTTTACAAAATATATTTCACCGAATATAAATGATTACCTCTCAACTCCGCCTCCATCCAGACTAATGTACTTTTTTATCCGAGTCATCATGATGAAGGTACTTTTCATAAAATTCTACTAAAAAACATTTATTGTTTCATAATTTGGGAATTCCCCATATCTTCTGAAAAAACGTGCGGTTTGTGATTATCAAATTTACTTTCACACTTGTAAGTTTCCTATGTAATAATAATAACGCTTGTGTTTTGTAGGCAATCGATGATGTGATCTGTGCAAAACAAATATTTCAAATTTCGCGCAGCTCTCTGGAAAAGAGTGGTTTCTTAACTCCCAACCCCATGTAGGGATAAGCGCATTGTGTTTTGGTAATACTGTGTGCTCGTTGCGTGTGTGCATAGCGAGGGTATTAAAGAAGCAATTTTGCTTAAGCGAAACCAAAAAAAAAAAAAGTAAACAACACCTTTAGAAACTAAGAAACATCAACTCGAGTTCATTTGTTTTTAGTTGTCAAACTTAATGGTAACCAAACATCAAACACATTTAATTATTCCACATCCAACAAACGATTTAACCGAAGAAATTTGGTCTATCGTCTGATCGTAATCAAATATTATTTCTATGTTCGAATTTTATTTAATTAAAAATATTTTGGTGGTTAGGGTCGTATTCTTAAGCTGTGAATTTTTAATCAAAACTCAAGTTTTAAGCTCTAAACTTAAGTTTCAATATTGAATGAAGCTGTAAATTAGTTGGTAAAAACCCATTTCAGAATCAAAAATTGGTTTAAATATACCTTTAGACATTAAGCCTTGCTGCATCCTGGTTAAGTAGATCGAAATGCTGGTCTAGGGCTACTGATATGATGAGCAGATCATCTGAATAAACAAAAACGTTTTCATGTAAATGATGCGGGATCACCAGGTGCATAAGACGGCACTTTTTTTTGGTGCGTTGCACAAACTAAAAGGCACTACCGTGAATTGATATAAAGGTTTGACTGGTACCGTAAATGCCGTTTCCTCTGTTCATAGTGGGTCTAGCGGTATTTTCCAAAAGGCATCTTTTAAGTCTATCGTTGAAATATATTTGATTTGTTCCAGCCGACCCAGCAATACTTCGATTAACGGCAAAGGGTACGCATCCTTCTTTGTTACTTTATTCATTTCACGGCCATCCAAACAGAGACGGTTTTTGCCATTGCTCTTATGCACCAGGGTCACCGGAGAAGACCAAGAACTTTGGCTTTCTTCGATCACCCCTAGAGGCAGCATTCGATCTAGTTCCTTGTCCATTAATATTTTAATCGCGGGTGACCGCAAAATAATGTTGTTTAATAGGTTTTGCGTTTTCAGTGAGTGGTATTCGGGGAAGTAGTATGTCTTCACCTTTATGATGTCCAATCAGAATTGTTGCTTCAATTAGATTGTTCATCAACTTTTTTACTACTAATCGTGGGCCATTGCATAACTTTGGCTGATATATATTTCGGAGTAATATAATTGGCTTTCCAATTATCAAATATAGAATGTATGGTGGTAATCCGAGAACATCGAGAGAATTAAGAAATTCCGTTGGAAAATTGACTACTTCACTTTGGTTCATCACGGAGTTAATGGATTTGTATGTCACCGTTTCACCTGCGATTCTGTTTAAAATACTGTTGTTTATATCGTATACGTCGACATTTTTAGCCGCCAAAATGGCTCTTCCGCTCAATCATGGTCTACTAATTCTTCTTTTGAATTCACGATGTTGCAGAAATTAGATGGGAAGGTGATTTTTCCTGTTTCTGGATTTATAGGTACGGTAGCGTTGCCGACCTCAAGTAATTGCCTTGAAAATATGTCAGCTGTTGGATCAGGTTGAAGCTGAACTCTCATATTTGTTGTTAAATGCATTTTTTTGACTGTGTTCCAAAAAGTTGAATATTTGAATGCATGAAATTCATCAGCTGGTTTTGAGCAATGTAAATCTGGAAGCGTTTGCCGGAAGTCACCGGATAATAACAACAATGCTCCACCAAATGAAACCTGTCTAATGCTGCCAATGAGTTCTTGTGAGCCATTGTACACTCATCCCATACAATGCTTTTACAATTTAAGAGCTGAATGTGCTGTTCTCCCTCCTTCCATCAACGTGGCAGCAATGTTTGAAGAAGCAAGATCTAATGCAATATGGCCATTTGAACGGATTTTAGCCAGTTTGTTCAAATGCTATCTTTTGTTCTGGAAGAAGTTTCGGTGTTTTTCCTTGGACGAACAGCTGTAAGTCATTTCTGTTGAATGATTGCTCTCCGAGCAGTCTCTGTCGAATGTTGCATTAGCCCGATTTGGTTCTGTCATTCCCAATTGTGCTAACAACTTGCCGCACATTGCAAGGTCAAGATCCTCAATGAAACATGTAGATAAAATAATTGAAAACAGCGTACGTATTTGAAATGGATTATATAAATGATATTGGATCACGAACGGTAATCAGAAGCAACCGTAAATAAAAGCATTCATCATAGTTCGGATGTACAGAGTATATTCTTCCTAAATCATTTCACGAAAATAGTCCAGGTTGTCTAACAACTGCTTTGCCTGTCTTCTTTCTTTCAAAATTCTTACTTGTTGCGTTCCAATCAAAGTTCCAATCATCAAAGTTCTTGCAAAATCTTCTGTTTGACATAATAGAAAAAACGCTGTTAATGTTGTGTTCGGTGGATTTGTTGCTCTATTCGTTATGTTTTGTTCCGTGAAATACACTCTTTGTCTGTTTTCAAGATGGACAGCAAGATGAACGGCAGATGGATCCCTCTCGTGGATTGGAAATCGTAAAATACGCCATACGGCTTCATTGCTGCTGATATATCTGAATTGCAATACTCAACGTTGATATGTGCTTTGAAAGTTTTCGATAAAAGTGGCAAATGGAACAACCCAACGATTATCGAATTCAATGTTATTTCCTCTCATTTTCAAAGTAATTGATTTTTCATTGCCTTCTTTACTTTTTGTCGATATAGTGGGTAACTATCATTACCAATAATTTTGTATTTTAGCAACTCTTGAGGATGGCGTTTAGAGCATTTTCCATCGATCATACACGGTGAATTTGCATTGATTGCATTGATGGTCCATGTATCATGCTCTTAGTCACAACTTCAAACAACTCATTATCAATGGTGCGGGATCTGATATTTCGGCAGATATTACTTCATCTATTTCATTTGGCATTATCTTCACAGTAAGCCATATTAGAATGTGCGCATGTGGCAATCCTCCTTTTTGCCACTCCACAGAGTACATCCAACATTGTGTGCTGGTGGCATCAACGCTCCGCTTCGATGATAAATTTGACCTTGAATCTTTAAAATAGGGGGCAATTTTGAATATGATGAGTACGTCATGTTAAAGCATTGATTGTACTGTTGCGTGTTTGCGAGAAAATATCTGGATAGCGTTGCATCTCCATAGAGATAAGTACGCAATGGCTCCGGGAGCGAAGTCAAGACCGGCAATTTAACTTTGCCATCGGCACAACATAGCGTTTCTGCTTGGAACCCCAATGCTTGGCCATGTTGGCACACGGCAGACAATGCGCCAATATCAACGCAGCAAAGATTTTTGTGGGCGATTGTAGGGTCATAATTGAGCTGATGCCCGTGCAGCGCGAACTTGTCCGATATGAGCACGTCTCTGTTCAATTAATTCTTCGTGTTGCTCTTGCGTTTCATTCTTACGGACACCGCACATTCTTTATGAATTACGGTTTCTTCGTCCTAGGTTCGATCGTCTTATAGCCGGCATTTTAATCAAAAATAAATTCCTTAAAATTACAATGATTCTTTTGACTAATTTACTTTGAAGTCATTAATCCACAAATATGAACTTACCGATCGAATCAATCTCAATCCCGCAATCCAATTTGATAACCACACTTGTAACACACCAATAAATTTCTGGAAAAAATGATCGAAATCGTAAAAATCACACCGAACTTCATATAATTGTAATAATGGTACTGTTAATGGATGCAATGCACACAATTCGAATATCATAAAACAGTGAATTAATACTTAAATTTCCAATTTAATAGCAGCAAGAAATATAACACGTTCGCACAATCGAAAATTACAATGCGAAAAGGACACCTGTCAAATTGCACAAAGCCTAAGTAAGTCAACGTACAACGCCATCTACTGGGTTGTGGCATTAATGATCACACCTCAGCGCCATCCCTTATTTATCTCGTTAACTTTGTGTTTTATGAATTTATTTTAAGATTGTCTGAGATTTTTCAAGGTTTGCATCGACTTTTCACGCTTTACAGCGCCCAAAACCATCAAAACATGTTTTCCACTCAGATTTTCCAATTTTTTTTTCTTCTAAAAGACCATCTGCATCGGATACGCGTGAAATCTCATACAAAAACATCATTTTTTGATTTTCCGGTGGATTTTCCCAAAATTTTCTTTCGTAAGTACCATCTCCTGGCAATTGTCAACACAAGAAAAAAAGATTGAGCCAAATCGGTTCAACCTTTCTCAACTGATGCGCGCACATACATTTTTTACACCATTTCTATGTTAATAACACGCGATTGCTCTCCATTCAAATCCTAAACCGCTATGTTTCCTTTTGCATGTTTTGGCGCCATTGTAACATGATTTACAGTTCGTTAATCATTTACATATGTAAAAAAACGAAAAGAAAACCCTGATAACAGATATTGTTGTGTTTTCAACTTGTTTATGCGGTTGCTTGTCTATCGGCTGAAGCTCAGGGTATGGTAGATTGATGCATCGTGCGAATTATGGAATTGATGAACCGGTCGCGCATAATTTTCGATTTTAACGTTTCATTCGAAATAATATTAATTTGTAACCTATGCTATTTCTTAGTACTGGTAAATAAATAAATAAATAATTCTGTAAGTCATAAAAATCGATAAAATTTTAAATCACAAACACAAATCATAATAACAATTCTTTCACTATTCTCCGACAGTTCGCACTGCTATCACTATAAAGATAGTTTCAATTTTTCACAGTACATATTCTTCAGTTTTAGTTTCGTCTCTCGCGTCGGCTTATTTAAATTGTATATTGTGTTATTATTGTGTTATACTGTTATTACACGATTGGATGTTTGTTGTTGTTGTAATTTGTAACTTTATGTATTTGGTTTGATAGAAATAAAAAACAAACAAAAAGAAAACAAAAATTCGAAATAAACGTAGAACATTTTTATGTATATAATGTAATGTAATGTAAGAAACGTTTTTCATTCAAAAGCATGATTTCAGTTGAAGTGAAACCACGAAAGAGTTAACATCGTAAAATATTTTATAAAACGTTGAACATTTTAATTTTGGTTTTTTATTATTATTTAAGAATTGTGTTGTGCGCGGATCAGAAATATTCAAAAAAGTTTTAGTTTGTGTTTATTTACATAGAGAGAGAGACACGTTTTTCGGCACATTTTGAACAGTTTTTTGTGGTGTGTGACATATTTTGAATATAAATCCGTTGTTTAGTTTTTATGTGAATTTTTTTTGAATAAATTTTTCGGAATTTCCATCATTGTGTATATGCTAAACAGTTTTAGTGAAAGTTTGGTGTGCTGCCGCAGACAGAGAAAATTAACTGTAGTAATGCATAACATGTTTATGTTTATGATCATTGTGGCAACAGGTAATAAAATTTTCTTATGCTTAACAAATTTATATCAACCGTTTCATTAAATCGTACGACCTGTTTTTATTTTTTATTTTTTTTGTTATTTTATTTCCTCTCAATTTTGTATACAAAATTTTCAACAAAATGTGAATAACCCAACAAAAAGTAAAAAAATCGCAAAATCAGCTGATTTTAAAAAGTGAATTTGTGTGGTTATTCCAAAATTTATTTCATTCATAAAATTTTTTATGTGTAAGTGATTTAAGACACCGGCATAAAAAAATTGTTGGTGCATTATTTATGCGAAATTTATGGGAGTATGTGATACCCTTTTACTTTCATCCCTGTAACTTTCATATAGAAAAGTAAATTCGTCGTGCAAATAGATCGTAAACATATTTGTTTTGGTTTTTGTCTCGCAAAGCTTAAGGCAAATCATATAAATATAATTATAAGAAAAGCGTGTGTAAACAAAAGATTTAAGCTTTTTTACTTTTTGTTTTATTTAACTTAAAATATTTTATTCCCTTATGATTTGGCTATTTCCATAGCCGGAATAAAATATTAAATATGTACACAGAATTTTAAAAGATGTCAGATAGTTCCGTACATCACTCTTGACAATAAACCTATACAGCTTAATTGAGATCAAAATGTATGTATAAGGATTCCTTTAGATAAAAACCAATTTTGCAATGCATGTTGTACCACAGCAGAGAGAGGAGATATTGTAGTATTGTAATTCTTTGAAGTACAAAAGTATAATTTGTGTCCCACAAGCCTCATCCTCATTTCTCATTTTTTTTTAAGACAGTTCTACAATCGTCATCATTTCGAACATAGCACATAACAGTAAAAAAAATTATGGTTTTACTTATTTTTGATTCTTTTGACATTTTTACAATTAAAATCAATTAGGAAAATTTCACATGTTTCACAAGAAAGCGATACATAACATACAAATGCTTGATTTGAAATTTTGAAGAGTCTTGTAACTTTTATATTTTTGGGCTGTTTTTATTTTTTTTTTTATTTCCTAAGTTATTGGTTGATAAATCTTTTATTTTGTTGGGCTACATTATGTGATTTTTTATCAGTTTATAATCTTTTCCAAAATATTATGATTTTTATGTTGACCCAAAATGGTAAAATAAATTTCTGGAACTTTTCCTTGTAAATCGCCTGCAAACTGGTTTATAACGATTGGGATAATACGAAATAAATTTGATGAAAATATTTGAATAAAATTTAACTTTTGATATATTGCTTTAATTTGTAACTGGTCGAGTAGTTCCGTTAGATGGTTAAAGTAAGTAGATAGAGTAGTAGTTCATAAAATGTAAATATTGATACAAAACCTCGTTAAGATACGTCACATCATACAGTTGCGGTTTTGATAACGTATGCACTTTAAATAAACAAGATTACGGAAACGTGAATTACAACACAATGTATATAATTATGTAAGTGTGTTTATAAACAAATTTATTGATTTACAATAAATAAAATATTTGTGTAATGTAAGTAAACACGAATCACGTGGTTATAAAGAAAACACTATGGCTCCGATTAGGACCATAATTATGGAAGATCTAAAGATTTGGGCAAAATTCAACAACAACAATATGTTTTAGATGGATGTATATTTATAAATACTTATGTTTTATGTATGTTTCGTATAAACAGCAGCAGACAAAAATAAAAAGTTTATAATTTATTTGAACACACAAAAAAGAAGAAAATTATAAACTTTTTTTGTACCAAAACAAAAAATTTCCAGTAAACATTTTTCTTTACCATAAACTTGGGCTTTTTTGTGAAAAGAAAACATTTTAACAAACAATTAAATAAATACAAAAATTGTTATAATTGATTATATTACTTATTTATGGTTAAAAATTAGAATTCAGATGAAATTTAAATTAGCATGCAACTCTTTTAATTGAGGCCTTTTAAATAGGCGCCCTGCTTTAGCTTTAAAAATTTAAATCCTAAAATATCAATTATGAATGCGTTCTCGGTTTTCCCAGCAAGACCTCCCGGAGATGGCTGAGTCTCACCGAAAATCCTGTTACACAAACAACATAAAGAGGATTTGGGGAGGTTTAGTTAGTAGTGATGGAAATTGGCCTGGTTACAGACACCTACAGACCGATTTTTGTGTAATTCTGAATATCAAAATCATAGATAATTTAAATTTAAGTTATAGCTTATAAAACAGTAGCTCAGAGGTGACCTAAAATAGTAGATATAATTAGTATCACCTACTTATATAAATGATTTACATCATACTGGTTACTGTCGCTCTACAATTAGCTCAAATTACTAAATTAGTGTGCTAAAAACGAATCTCAAGTCATGATTTACCTATCACCCTTAGATTTCACCCCAGCACCCCCCAAAGGGTCAACATTTTACATCATCACATGAAAATTCAAAATAAGTATCTCATTCTACGTTTTTCAATGTAATTAACAGTTTTAATTTTGCTATATCTCCCCATCCCCCTTCACCATATGGGTATATTTTGACCCTTGTAACGTTGTACCAATATTAGGATATGACAATTTTTCATTTCCATACGGTGAAATCAGGCAACAGAATCATTCTTAGAAAAAAATGCTTTAATATTAAAACGATTTACAGTCAATTGATCGTAAACAATTGATCGTACAACAATCGTGGAAACAATTTATCGTGGATACAATTGATCGAATGAACAATTGATCGTGGATACAATTGATCGTATGAACAATTAATCGTGGATCAGTTGATCGTATGGACAATTGATCGTGGATCAGTTGATTGTTGGAACTTCGCTGTTTCTTGACCGACTACGATGAAATTTGACATGGGCGATGGTAATGGGATTCTAAAATGATTTTTGGATAAAGTTCTGGAATATGGCCAATCAAGGTGGAACTTCGCTGTCTTGCAATATAAAATCTTGCAAGTACAAAATCTTGCATTCGAAAATTTTGCAGTTTTAGTATCTGTACCTGTCTTTAGTATCTAACATAATATTGCTTATTCATAAAATTTCATTTCTAAAGAAAATTCAAATAAGTCAGTTTTGAGTTTAGATTAAATTATCGCAATTTTATCCACAAAAAAAACATAAGAAAAGTTTTTGGTTAATAGAGATTTAATATTAAAGTTAGAATGGAAATCTCCTGTTTCCAGAATATTTCAACAAAATATTCTGGATAAGGGAGATTTAATCTTCTGTTTCCAGAATTTACATTTTCGTTTCTGGTTAATGCAGATTTAATATTAAAGTTAGAATGGAAATCTCCTGTTTCCAGAATATTTCAACAAAATATTCTGGATAAAGGAGATTTAATCTTCTGTTTCCAGAATTTAAATTTTTGCTTCTGGTTAATGCAGATTTCATATTAAAGTTGGAATGGAAATCTCCTGTTTCCAGAATATTTCAACAAAATATTCTGGATAAGGGAGATTTAATCTTCTGTTTCCAGAATTTAAATTTTTGTTTCTGGTTAATGCAGATTTAATATTAAAGTTAGAATGGAAATCTCCTGTTTCCAGAATAATTGAACAAAATGCCGAACATTTGCCGAAAATTCAAGGATGATGGGTTAATTAAAAAAAATTTTCACCGTATTCAATTTTAACACAGGTGCCTTTTAGGTGACGATAGGTTTGAGGCCCGTGGCCTATTATTTATTTTGAATTTTTATATGATGTAAAAATTTGACCATTTAGGGGTGCTATGGTGTGCTGGGGCGAAATCTAAGAGCGATGGGTCAGTTCTGACCTGAGATTCGTTTTCAGCACACTGAAAAACGTACCAGAAGGTACTTCACCTTTCTGAGGACTTGTTTTTTGTGTGCCTGTGTAATTAGTGTTGCTAGTAACCATAATTAAATAACAGGATTTTAGTTATTTCCTAATGTATGAAATCTGAGCGGACATGTTGAACAAACTGAAGCGTAGTAAATGTTTATTAGCATTAAAGAATCGATCCAGTTTCAGACACCTAAGTAGTCGATAGTTAGTAATTTTTATTAGTAGTATATGTATATGGTAAAATAGTTAGCACAAGACGACACAATTTCTAAGCTGCATATTCGTTTAATGCTTGGGAGTACTGTAAATCTGAGGCAGGTTCAAAAAGCATTTCTGAAAATTGAAATCGAGGTTAATCAATTATTACTAAATACTATTTAACAGAATCCGAAATATTTTAAATTTAAATCTCTGAAACATGAAGGTGTATTATTATGTCTAAAACATAAATACATAATTTCGTAATTATGCTAAATATATTACCTATTTAAAAAACATATAGGGTACGCTCCAATTTGTAAATTTCCACTTAGCAAACAATTTTTTCCCCGATATTTGGGTCAAAACAATTGAAACAATATTTTTGTGTTGATCCAAATATCGGGTAAACATTTTTTTGCTAAGTGAAAATTATGCTAAATAAGTAACAATATACTATTAAAATGTAAGAATTTCAACCAAAGCTCTAGAAGTCTGAATCAACATTTCAGTAAACAGAATGAACGGTATATTCACCACTCGACTTTAACCTACTAATTCAATCCTTCAAACATATTATAACTCTGAAGCCCCATTGTTGATTCAGATATCCGCATAGTCAAACAAACAATTTATCACAATCCCACTTAAACTAGACGAAATGCTTATATTAATATACACCTGAAGCACTTGCCTCCATTCCTCTTCAAACAATTTTAATTTATTACGTGCCACATCCAAACCAACATTCATACAAAACCTCACACCTACATCAACATCCAAAGCCCCTATCGAAAATGCTATAAACGCATTCATTTAATGGCATTTGTCAGTGTACGCGGCATTATTTTGAGACTAGATTTGAATTTAGTTCAATTAAATATTTTTAACCTTTCTTAACCTAGTTTTTGAATAAAAAAAAAAAACACCTTTCAATCGAACTAGCGCAAAATACAACAAATGAGTCGTCACAATCCTCAATAATAAATCAATCGGAAAATTGTTCGCCTTAACTTTGTCGGCGGAATTTTTCTCGCTATCGAATAGATGGCGAAAATGTATTGTGCTTTGTAATCCCAAATTCACGTTATCGTGAAAAAATTCGTCGCGGCGGAAATCATGATAGGGTCACTGCGTATTAGTGAATATTCTCCAACAGTAGCACATTCCATAATGCAATCCAAACAGCCCCCCTACAATCGCTTACCCATCCAAATACAACCGCTTATCCATCCATACTCATCAAACCATCCTATTTTTTGCTCAAATCACCCAAAAACACCGACCAAACTAAATTCCATTTCCCAAAATTCTGCTATCATTAACATCAACCCATCCCTATCCCTGCCTCTCTTAAACCTTACCCGCATGCTATAATTTGCATATCTTTAGGTATAAACCCCCATACACGATGCCACAAAAAAATTGGAATCACATTGATGCTGCAACGAAAAATTCCTACATCACCTCTTTCATCCCACTCTACTCAGCCACAAATGTCCCATCCCCTTTGCGGAGTAACTTCAGTACAAACCTCTAACCACCATTGTTTTATTATTTTGTTATCTTTCACTATATAATAAAAAAAAATCAGTATTTGAGCCTTATTCAACAAGTCCCGCGAATCCATCCCTATACATACATTGCTCGCTAACTGTTTTAGTTTTAGTTCACTTTTTAAAAATAAATTCCACTGTTGATGATTGAGAAAACAACAAAGCTTAGATGTTTCAAAAAATTAAAAGTCTCCCTCTGATATATTCATCATACCAAAATCCTGGATGACTTCATTAATATGGGATGATTATTTACTAGCCGTTATAGAAAATTTCTTAAAGGAAAGTATTACTATTAAAAATTATTATTTATCGCTGACAACTATCAGTCACATACCATGAGTTTAAAGGCAATCAAATTGGTTTTCATACCATCCAACATCACTGCAATTTGCCGGCCGTTGGATCAAGGAGTAATTAAAAATTTGAAGCTTTTTCGCTGATTCCAACTCCAATGATGTTAAAATTATTTTTCATGATGTAGGAAAAGTCAAGAACATAAATATTGATAATTGTTTCAAAAAACGCAGGCTTTCAACCCACGAATCCGGTGTTAAATGACCGAGCCCTAATTGATAGCATGCAGCAGCATTCACAGATTCAGGTGAATCTATTGAAAGAAAAATTTGAAATTCAGGATTTCTTAAATTTTGATGGCCTCGAAACAACGAAACATTATCCCAATTTCTTATTCGATTTAATTATTGAATTCATTTATGCATTGAATTCAGGAATTTCCATGCATCAAAATAAACAACACCATCAGATACACTCATTCAAAATCACGAAAGACGGGTTTCCGCTGTATATAATTCCAAAATGTTTGCTTTCATCTAAAATTTTATGGTTCTTGATGATACAATATTTTTTTCAATTTAAAAAGTTCAAAAAAATATTTATTTGGTTCAGGAAATAAAAATTTAATCTTTTTTTCGGACGAAATATATTAAAATACAATTTTCTAGTCCAATTATATGTACTATATGTATTTTGGGATTTTTTAACCTTCGCCTTGAGCAGCAATTTTCCCAGTTAAAATAAACCACAAATTAATGATTCCCGAAATCAATTTTTAAGTTTTTTTTTACATTTTCGAATAAAACAAAAAAAATAATTTATAGGGTGGGGACGGACGAACGTCTTCAAAGCCTTTCAAAAAATGTCGAAATTATTCAAAAATTAAAACTGAAAAACAATAATTACATTTTTAAATACTGCTCAAGCGCAGGTTTAATTGTAAATAGTAGTTTATGCCGTTTTTCTATCCGCTAAAAATAACCTGCCCAAATTAACGTTATACAAGATAAATTTTAATTTTACTTTGAGGATAAGCAAAACTCAGTTGCATAGAAAAACGCAGAAACTATAGAAAGTTCTATAGTCGACTGAAGGATCAACTGCGTCTTAAGTATAGACTTATCTCGAATTGTATTCAATATGCACGTACTATAAATTATAATTCAGCTCCGGTAAATTTGTCTAACTTTGTTGCTTGAACGGCAGGTTAATTATGTCGGTTCAATCGAACACGCCACCGCATATGTTTACTGCCCTTTCCTCTCTAGTTTCGTCACTTCTAATAAAAGTGCGATATAAACGGAGCAACGGGGTTCTGATTGACAGTTTTAACGTATTTTGTATTTCTATTACTCAAAAAAAAAATTTGAACTACCCTTTATTCTTACATTGAAAAAGTCCCTCATAATGAAAGGAGAAACAATCTTTACACTCACACGAAATTGTAAGACTTAAAAAAATCGTAAAAATATCCGGTCGAGTTCGCTAGTCAAAATCTAAGCACACAAACTCGGCTACCTTTTATTTAATAATTTTCGAAATAATTTTCCGGTTTGACGAATTTTCCATTTAACAGAAGTTTTTTCCTGTTTTAGTTAAGTATTTTCGTGATTCATTGGGCCTGTATGATGTATTCAGCAGCTCCGTAAGTGAATCTATAAGGAAAAGTGAATCTATATGAGGAAGTGGTCATTTCGAGAGTATCAGGATTCGACTTTTCATTTGGAATATTATTGAAACTCAATTCTGAATCTGGACCACTCATGAAAGTATTTCAATTTCTGTTGGAAAATGGAACAGTTGTTACGAAACGAAACGAAATGATCATGATTTTGTATTATTTGAATTTTATTTGTTTGTATTGTTCAAATGGTCCACATCTACAACGATGCTTTAGACTGAAGCACTGAGTAAAGAATTATACCGCCAATTCCCGAAAATAAAGTAAAACGGAATCTAAAAATGTCAGTACAGAAATAATGTTAGCTTTATCTTTCTCTGTGATTTTTTATATGGCTTTAAAAACTAAATAGCAAAGTCGTTGTAATTTAATTGTAAATAATACAAATAATAAAAGCAAGATAATAAAACTTAAATAAACGAGAACATTTTAGAAATAAAAAATTGCGTTTAATATTGGAAATAGCAGTGTGCTAGTTTTACAAGGTTGAAAATGAAAATTGGTAAATGAGAGTTTGATTGCTGTTCAATAGGCCGCCGCGCCGTTCAATATAACGTATAATTGAAAGTATGTGATTTGGTTGCTTGGTGGTACGAATTTTTTATTGTCTTGTTGAGGAAGCGGTCCTCTAATTTAGGAAAACCCTTAATTTCATTTAAGGACCGTAAATGTTAAATTTAGCGACATATACAATTTTGTTTGATCGGATATACCGTACCGTAAATTCTTTTATGATATTCAGTGCCAAAAAATATTGAGCATTGGGTGAAAACTGAATTATTTCCTTTCAATGTAAATTTGATTGGTTTTCGCATAAAATATGTAAATTACACAAGCTGTGAAAATTTGCTAAAAGTTTCCTAAATACGGTTTTTTGAATTTTAGGAAATTTTCAGCAGAAATTTAGTTCAAATTCAAGATTGAAAATTTTTAAATATCCCTGCATATTTTATATCAAAATTGCTTCCGACATTTACTTAATATTTTTAACCGGTTTCATAAGACCGAGCTTAGACGTTAGAATTTTGGATTTATTCAATGTTTTTTTTTGTTTAATGCTGTCAATGGCTTTATTCTTGAAACTTTCTACTGAAGAAACTAGCACGAAGTATTCAAATTTTAAGCGACAATTATTACAATGTTAAATACTTATAAGTGTTCATAATTTAATTAACCTTTGCATTAATAAATTTACAGGATCATTAGTCTGAATGGATCTGCTCTGCATCAACTAAACATCACCCCTGGCTTAATATGGCCAATTCGTTTTGAAGTGTCTATGTATAGTTTCGATTAATATTTGGGATTAAATTCTTTCATTGTTTCTTTATTGGTTTTAATTCCAAGGTTGTCGTATTATGTACCATTGAGTTATGGGTGTCATTATTGAATATCGAGTAAGACTGGAATTTGCTTTATTTAATTAGAATTAAACTTAGAAGATTTTAGTAATCAAATTTTGAATTTTAAGATTCTGTAATTTTCTCTGGCGTTACTTGCTGAGTACGGCACCAGAATCAGGTAAAGTTTTTGCAAATTTTTGAATGTAGGAATGTGTATCTATAGTTTTTAGGAGGTATAAGCCATATCTTCCTGGAAAATTATCATATGTTTCTATAAAATTTTGACTTTTTCTAAAAAAAATTTTTGGTTAAACCAACCGCAATCGCCCGCTAGCAAACCGCTAGTAGAAAGGTTTTTGTCTTCGCTCAATGAACTAATCGTAACTGTTCTTCCTATTTTATCAAGAGCTCTTAGAAGCAGTTACGCACAATTTCGCCGCTAGGTGGTTGGGTGTACAACCGATTGATGCATATGTCAATAATTGAAATTTTAATTGATTTTGTTTAGCGTATTCGCTGTTGCTAGTCACTGCTAGTCACTGTTTCAGGTTTGGTTGTATTTTCATTATCAAACAAGAGAATAAAGGATCCATTCCATTTAATTCATTCCGAAAATTGGCTCGTTTATTCACAAAACAATGAGAAAATTCTACGCAATAAGTAAGAATGTTTAAATTCATTTTTCTCACAAAATTAATAAAATATAAAATTTTCCAGCTATAATTGAACCACACCAATTCCCGTAGTTGCACGAAAGGCATACGTTCTCCCAACTAATATTGCCGCTTTTAAGCCTTGTTCACACTACGTTAGTAATTTAGTCGAGTAGCGAGTATTTTAGTAACTAAAATCGATGAACTGACCAAAAAACGTTCGCACTACAGTCGAGTATAAGTTACAAGTGAGTGGGCAGTTTCAAAATCAAGAGAACACGCAACAAGCCAAATAGACACCCATGTTCTATATATTTCCTTGCGGCAACTAACAAACTCGACTAAATCAACATGTTCACATTTGTTTTTTGTTTTGTTTTGAAGAGTGATGGGGGGCCTTACTCGACTGAAAAAAATAGAATAAAATGGATCGACTCGACTAAATCATATTGACTAAAATTTTAGTGTTCAGACATATTTAGTTACTAAAATACTCGCTACTCGACTAAATTACTTACGTAGTCTGAACAAGGCTTTAAAGAAACCGTCACTAAGAAAGCAATCACCAACAAACTTGTTATTGGTAAAGAAATTTTATTATAACTACCGAGCCACAAGCTACAATAATGATATACATAATTAATGTTTTCATTGTAGTTGGTTTATCATCAGGCGGCATCGTTAAAATGTCATGTACCCTACTGGACCCACGCCGTCCAATCACTCAACCTAACCAAGTATGTGAAGAAGGCGCAATTCCCTATTTACCTGAAATACCTATATAGCAGAACACAATATTATTAACCACAATCAATCAATTCACTACATCAAAGGAATACATACCGCCGCCAGTGGTCTTGAAAGTGCCTGTATTATATTTGCTTACGGATTATATTTATTTGTTACTCGAGTCGCACCATCTAAAACGTTTGACTTGTTAAAAGATGATTTCGATTATTTTCCTTATTGCAGTAGTATTAATTGCATTATCATTCTCGTCGTATGTCGTAAAACAACTGTCTTCCCGAAAAACGCTGAAACACGCTTGGAAATAACATTAACGGATTATTTATTTAATTTAAATATTAAAGATTTTATGTTAAATTAAAAGTCAATAAAATGTAAAAGATAAAAAAGTTGGTTTTTGAGGAAATTAGTTTTAAAATTTTATTATTCTACAAGATATACAGTCAATTATAATGTTGAGGTTATGTTTTACTCAAATGATCAATTTTTGAGCTTACCAATCGACTTTAGCAAAGACAAACACCTTTCTACTAGCGGTTTGCTAGCGGGTGCTTGCGGTAAGTCGATTGGAAAGTAACTATTATCGAATAAACTGAAAACTTTGAAATAATCTCGAACAATTTTCGACAATTTTGAATATTCTGTAATCAACGAATAATCTCGCTACCCTGAATTAATACAAAAGTTGCCAAATTTGTATAATTTCGAGAATCACGAAATATTCTCTAATAATCTTATGTTAAACTTGAATAATATTGATATCCTGGAAGGTCCCACGTAATTAGGGATAATCTCGAAAATTCAACAAATTTTCAAATAATAATGAAGAGACAAACATTTCTAATAAATGACCGAGATTAACAGAATTAAAATAGTAAAACATAGAAAACTGTAACAACTTTTATTTAATACCTCAAAATTGAAATCAGAACTAACTTTATTCAATCGCATTTTCTATAAAAGCAACATAACCGCATGTTCCGGTGTTGCAAATATTCGGCCATCCTGCTCGTTTCTGCCCCAATTCATCGCCTTAGGTAATAAAATCATCTCCGTTCATTCCCTCGTCTTAGGTCAGACTCAGGTAATTATTCATCTTCAGGTCAGGTAATTGTTCATTTTGGGTAATTATATTGGTACATATATGCGTGAAAGGTAATTATTCATCTTGGATAGTGCCGCCTGTAGATATTATTGATTTCCTTTTTTCTTCACCACTTGAATTATTATCTGATGTATCGAAAATAATTGTTGCTCATCTCCATGGTTCCATACACTCGGCTCAACCAGAGGTTATAACCGGCCCTTCACGATCTTCAATTGTAAGCGCCTTTTGACCAGCGCCTTCTTGTGTCTTGGCGCTGTTTGTTTCTTCACTTGTGTTCTAATTTCTTCTCTCTCTCTCTTCTATATGTTGATTAGTAATTTCGTCAGATATTGCAACTGCTATTCTTGTGTTTTCAGGGTTTTTCATTTTAGCACCGAACATAATTTCAATTAGTGTTTTGCTACTGCTATGATGCCACCAAGTACACTTTATAAATCTTTACACGTCGTTACCATATTTATATCATTTGCTTGGGTCTTAGGTGAAAAGTTTTGATACTACGGCGTTTATTATACGTTCACTCGTTCAACTTGACCGTTTCCTCATGGTACATCGGTTTTTATTAACATATGACAAATGCTGTTTGTCGAGAATACTTTTCAAAATGGCTTGAAGTGTATGATTCGACTCTGTGAAAAGCTCTTGTACGGATCTCAATCTGTTACGATTTTGAATCTCATTCCCAACAGGAAAACTCTAAGCTTTTTTTAATGCAGTAATGATGGCCAACACCATCAATTCATAACTAAAATATTTTTCTTCACTGGGAGATGTCTTCTTGGTGTGAATTACAAGATGAAATGCTTTTCCAGAATCATCTTTGTGAAGTTTGGTAACAGGTTGATTAGCCAAAATTATTTTCAAAGTAGAGAACGCATTTTTTGTGATTCGAATTATTGGTTTTTTCGCAGCAAATTGTTTAATGGTCTGACAATGGAATAATCGGAAATAAATTTCCGAAAACAGCCCGTCAACACCAAAAAATCCTGTACTTTCGTTATACAACATGGCCCTAAAATTCAATTTTTCGGCATACAAATTGACAGTTATTCCATTTAAAATTAGGACCGTAACCTATTATAGCTGCTTTGAGAACATCACGTGCTTTCTTCAAATTTTCCTTATCGTCTTTTGGTTACGATAACGTTATCCATGTAGAAGGTGAGAAAATCTATTTTCTACGATAGAACCATCATAGTGACAACCTTACAATTATATAATTATAGTTCCATTTTCTACTTTTATGTACCACAAAAATTCGAATACAAAATTTGATTTCCAAGAACTTTCAAGAATACTAAGAAATGCAAGCCAAGAAATTTATTAAGATACATTCTAAACTGAGGTCGATATCTGATATAAATCCGGAAAAAGAAGCTAAATTTAAAGTAAAGATTAAAATTTTAAGAATAAGTAAATTTATGAAAATTTCTATTTAAAATTTAAGAATTTTGTAATTTCAGAGAGTCTCTGTCCCTTGGCTTCAATATTTAAATTTCTTTAAAATGTTTCGTTCGCATTAGATATTTCAAACCGACTCAAAATTCTAAATAAAAAAAGTAAATTTCAAATTCAAAGTAAAATTTGGGGTTTTAATAGATAAAATTTGAACTACACACCACAATTTCCAATTAAAATGCGGTCGCATTAGAGAAACGTGCGCAAATTTAAATTTTTGATAAATTTAGAGTAGTTAGAACTTAGAACAGCCTAAATCGAATTACATGGGATGAAACTCGCTTCCATGAAATGCACAACAAAAAAAATACTAAACTTTTTAACGGATAGAAACCGCGGTACAATAGGGACACTTTATAAAAGTATTTTTATTTGTGAAAATCTTGACCGTTAAATTGGAGAAAAAAATAAAATCTGGATGAAATTTAGTTTTTTCCAAAATTTAATTTGAAAACAATTTTGTGCAATCAAACTATAATGGGTTATTGTTCAATTTACTTGTTATAATTTGATAAGAATAAAACTTAAAGTTATGCTTCTGATTAAACATGAATCTCTTTTCTGTCGTCAACCTGTTTAGATGTATACATAATTATGAAATACAGAATTATGCAGAAAGAGTTTTGCAATAGAATTTTAATAAAAACTTCAAATTCAGAAAGGCAGAATTGCATAACCTTATAGCAAGTGTACGTGAGCTGTGGATGGATAGAGCCAATTCGAGATCACTGCAAGGATAAATTTGTTCGAATTTGTATTTTGATAACCTATTTAATGCTTTAATGTTGTATTTTAGCTAATAACTATAACTATGATTTTTATATAGTTAATCTTCAAAGGTGAAACATGGTAAAAAATTAACATGTCAGTTAATAGCTAACACTTTTTACCAATTCCAGAAAATTGTTACTTGGGGCCATCTAAACCTGTATATTCGATTTTAAGGAACTATACAATTTACAACTTTCCGGAGAAGAAACCCTATCCATTGGTGAAATTCCCGTCAAAATTGGTTGCATAGTTTTAAAAATTATTCCATACAAATAGACAGACATTGTGCTTTATAAATTTAGAAAAGAACAGATATCGGTGTACAATTTTGAGAAAATATTTGTATCAGAATTATTGAAATTTGTAGTCAAGTAATATTCGATATTTAGGTTTATCTGTATTCTGTTTATTATCTAAAATAAAAATTTGATAATTAAATATATTTGAACAATTTGTATCAAACTTGATAATTTCTATACCCAGAATCGTCGCATGTGTTTATTATAAGATAAATATGGTCGCGGGTATTTAATTATTCAGTAGTTGATCAATTAATTTGCAAGAAATTGATAAGTCTTTCAACACTATATATAACCTAGTTTTAGTCAGTTACTACTTATCACATAATTATTGATAAAATACCAGATATTAGTTTACTAAATATTTGCAACTAATAGGTAATCTAGGAAAACTTGTTACTGATTGTGTTTATTTTTTTTTTATCTAACCCAAAAAAATAGAAAAACTAAACTGCGAACGTTAAGTAAAAAACCTGCTGATGCTGTTCATATACTTTTATAGAGTAGCTAGCTACTAGTTACGTTCTTGGTTTTTTGTTTAAATATTCTCTTCTCGGCATATAATTGAATTTTATCCAACAGTTGAAGCAACATCAACAACAACAAGTAATAATAACAATAACAATAATAACGGGCAAAATAACAGATGAAAATTGTTATTTTATATTTCCGCGAAATTATTTGCCCAACCACCCACGATCACTCTTCCTCTCCAACCATTTCAAGAGCACACATACACACTTTATATAAAAATAACGATACTAAAGCATAGAGCGTTGAACAGTAAAAAAAAAAAATTTAAACAGCTTCAGAATAAAATACATAAATGCAGTTTTAGCCTTTTTTGTACCATCCAACATTTCTGTTGTTGGATTTGGTGCGCATTTGTTCGGTTACGCGAGTTTAGTTTTTCCACAGTTTTTTTTTGTTTATGAATATAACAAATTGTATATACATAGATATATATATATATAGGGAAAATAGAGTTTTATTGTGTTAAACAATTTTCCGGTTGTTTTATTGTTACTCTCATTTTAACACTTTAATGAGTGTAACTATATACAATTTTTTTTTTTTTTCGAAATACCACTTTTCGAGACAAAATAATCATATCCGCACTCTACTTGTGTATCATGTACACACAACTTAATTTCTCAATGGGATTTGTGTATTATATACACATATATTCAGGGTTGGATGCACTCACTTGATCGTACAACGAAACTATTTTTGTTATACATACATATATGTAGTTGCGACACAAATAGCCGAGTGTTCACTACATGTACTCGTATATTTAAACAGTTGTTCAAAAAATGCAAGGTCGTATTATTCAGTGTATAATAAAAGCTTAAAATTTTTAAATGCGATCATAATATTCGTCTAGTCTAACGTTTAGTTTTTGTAATAAATCTAACCCAAGAAAACTAGTTAGTTAATTACACGTGTCTACCTACGATAAATTAAAAACTTTCACAATCAAAAAGTTTTTCCGTGGCACAAAGATAAAAAAGAACGCAATCATACGATGATTGTGTTAAACCAATCAAATCGCGTAAAAAACGTGGGCTCGTCAAATACGTTGAACGTCGTCATTAAATGAAAATAAAGAAAAAAAAAAACCGTTTGTTTCTTACTTTATATGTATGTACGATGATCGTGATCATTACATATAAAATATAAATAGAAATCTCCACTTGATCTCTATATAAACTTACACTTACACGGTATATTATGTAAATTAGATGAAGGTAAGACATTCCAAATGTCATTCGTATTGTTATTATAGGCTAAACATGTAATGAAACTGGTTTTTCACTGTAATTATATTGCAACAACAAATAACATAAGCATAAGAATATGTTTAATGAAAACTGAAATGTAATTGTAAAGAGCTAAGAAACTAGTTTTCATCTGTATGGCTGTTGTTGGATATTTTATTTATTTAGTTTTATAAATAGTTTTGTGTCGCCGCATTGTTGTTGGTTTTTATTTTTGCATTTAACTTGCATTTTGTAAAATAAAACAATACACTAAGGGTATAATGCACTTAAGATGAATATTAAGATCAAATTGTTATTTTTGTAAATTCATTTCAATTAAAAATGAGAAGACATGCATTGATTGGATGTGTGGTGACATCTAATGACTAATAGATGAAATTGTTTTGGCATTTGCAAATTATTTTATGCTAAATACGGTTTTTAGATTAGCAAAGATGTAATAAGGAACATCATGTGCGACATTGACCGTCTACTTAAGTTTTTGACGTTATCTTATTCATGGATTTACTGTCTCTTTAACAATATGTAGTTATTAAACCTGAAACAAAACGGCAGATAAGATTGTTGATTTATCAACAAAGGATGTCTGCGGTATGTAAACATTTTAAATAAGAATAGAAATTTCTTTTGTGGAGCTAAGTGTAAATGATCTGGTAGGATAGACTAGCTCAATATATATTAAAAGCGTATTACTTGTTGTAATGAAAAAGTTGTAGGTAACAAATAATTTTAGCTTTTTATCGTAATCTTTAAAACGGATGGAGACGATTCCTGTTAGTGAAGGCAAAACAACATTTCAAAGCACTTAATGACTGGATTACAAATGATAAAATAATACTGCTCAACCTGTACATAGTACACTTTTGGAAACAGATTGAAATTTCTCACGTGATTATCACACCAGAAATCTCATATATTACGTTTACGAAATGAAACATATTTTCGATTTGTGATGATTGTGCAACATTGTGCATAACTAAACTGGCAGTTATACGGGTGATTTCCAGAAATCCGACCTTTTACTAAAATAAGGATTAAAACAAAGTGTACAAACATGAACCTATAGGCAAGTATATCAGCTGCATTTTTCTTTAACTCGCGTCTCAGTAAAAGTTCGGATTTCTGGGAATCACCCGTATAACCTCTTGGAAATCCGCTATTTTGATAAATTGTAGAGTCTCAATGACCAATTTTGGTGAAAGTATAATATTCTCAAACATGAATCTTGGCCAACATTTTTATTCTACTTTGTTTTAGCTTACGTCTTTATTAAATGGTGGCATTTCTGGAAATTGCCCACAAAATCTCTTCGAAAAATTGCAATTTTGATAAATTGTGGAGGTTCTTTGACCGATTCTGGCCAATTTAAACTAATTTTAAGCTCAGTTAAGTTATGCACAATCATCATAAACCGCAAAATATGTTTATGTAAACGGAATATGTGGGATTTCTAGCATGATGCGTTCACCAGCCTATGAGATAGGGTCTAAAATCAAACACGTTAAAAACAGAATTAAATAATCATTTGGCCAAGAAAGTCCGAAGTTTAATATTCCTATGTTAATCTATAGATTAGAAAGATAATTCAAAGCTTCTTTCATAACACTCAGCAGATTAAAATCATAGCATTACCTCCGAGTGCCAAGATATGACGCTCATCCATTTCCCATAAGCTTTCGGGTTCTCGAAGTTAAGTCCTCCTCCATCCGAAAAAGATATCTATATACAGGGTGTCCGGGTTTGGGATGCTAATCCGTTAAGGGCTGGTTCATTGGTCCATTTTTGATATCCTTTGAGACACAGGGTGTTTAAAAAATTTGGTTCAGAAAAAAAGTCCACCCAAATCTTAAACTGTAACTTCCAACATATTCTTCGGAGAGCAACCAACTTAGTCTTATTTGAATAGCAATTGTATACGCTATTGTTAAATTTAAGTAGTTATCTTGCATTTGCATTCGTTTGAGAGTTATGAATCAGTGTTTAAATTCAAATTTCGTTCCTTGCTTTATTCTCTTTTTGCGAAAGGAGAGAAAAAATATTTTGTTTTGTTTCTTTCCTTTGGAACGAAATTCAACAAAATAAAATATCTCTTTTCTCCTATCCTTTGTGTTTTATATGAGGAGAGATATTTTACGTTTTTCGATTTCGTTTTCGGGGAAAAAAGAGAGAAATAAACGATAAAAGAAGGGAACGAAAAAATGAATTTAAACACTGGATACTTTCAATTAAAAAAAAGAATATTCTTTTTTTATAAAATTGAGTTTTTCTCAAAAAAAACCGTTATAATTTTTCTTTTGTTTTATTTAATTTTAACTCGCCATCGTCTTCCCTACAATCCCCTAATACCAAGTTTGGGTCGAGGAGTTATAGAAGATGCTCAAAATGTCCTCTTTGTGATTGAATACAGGCTAATATTCGTTTAAGTATGCCTTTGGTTATTTCAATTCTTGATAATTCTTCCCTTATCTGTTGTGCTACTGTGTGTATTAGTTGTATTAGTTCTTCTTTTGTTTCAATCAAATGATTTGGTGAGACTGAATGGGACTCCACCAGTAGCGGAACTACAAATTTCGGGCCTCCTCCCCCCGCAAAATTTTTTTGGGCCCCTAAAATGCTTATTGTATCTATGAACAAGGAGAGCTTTAAGTGGAAACCTTATTTCTTCATATTGTCTAGTCTCGCATTAATTAAAGGTATCTGATTTCAAGAGTAGATGACATGAAACATCGTGCAACTCAATGCTCTGATGATTTCTAAATATATCGATAAATCATCACAAATTTCGAATATAATTTGAGAAATATCAAGATTTTCGAATTTTGAAAATTATATAAAGTTCTCATATATCGAATTATCCGTAGGTTTTGTTAAAAAATGGTATGAGCCTATGTATCTGCAAAAATTGTCAATTAGTTTTATGTTTGATAATTAATTTAAATCAGTTTGGATTTTAACTTAACTTTTAATGTTGAACCTTTTTCATACTTTTAGGTTTTTGCTAAAATGTTTTAGGTATATGCAATAAATCAAGAACTTTTAATTGTAAACGCTTTCAATAACCAAAGCTTTTATAACCAAACCATTTTACTCAGAAGTATGGCTTTAGTAGCAGAATTATGGCTAAAATGTAGAATATTTGATCTTAAAGTTAATCAACAATCATCAAAAGCTTTCCGTTTTAATTACTACGAAAATTGATATTATAAAGGAAAAGTGATATTTTCAGATAAATTTAGAATATTTGTTTTCAATGAGCTTTAAGCTTGATAATTAATTTATACCTTTTGGGTTTGAACTTAACATTTTGAAGAATTTTCATAATTTAAGGTTTTTCTTAAAATGTTTTATCAGCAAAACTTATGTTTTGTCAAAAATTACAATCACTATTAGCTTTAAGAGCTTTCAATTAGAAAAGCTTTTTAAACCAAACCATTTTACTCAGAAATTCGATTATGCATAGGGTAACGGAATTTAGGGATAATTTAATACATTTGTTCTTAATGTAAATTTTCAAGAGCTTTTAATCAAACCAAACCATTTCACTACGAAACTTGATATTATTATAATCTTTTGTTTATTGAAATTTAGTATTAAAAAGAAGTACGGAATTTTAGGATAAATTTAGAATATTTGTTGCAATGAGCTTTGGGCTTGATAGGTATAAATTAATACTATGTATTTGGGTTTAAACTTGTCATTTCTCAGACTTTTAATAATTTCAGGTTTTATGTGCAAATAATATGTATTTGCAAACAGTTTCAAGAGCTTTTAGTTTTAAGAGCTCTCACTGATCGAAACACTTTAAACAATTTATCTCAAAATTATCCTTTGTAACGGAATTTAGGGATATATTTAAAATGTTTGTTTCCAATGAGCTTTAAGATTGATAATTAATTTAAACTTTTCGGTTTTGAAATTAACATTTTTGAGCCTTTTCATAATTTAAGGATTTTGTTAAAATGTTTTATTTTGTATTTGCAAAAAATGCCAAATTTTTAGGTTTAGGAGCTTTCACGTATCGAAGCTTTTTAACCCAAATCCTTTACTTTTTATTCTGAAATTCGATAGTTTAAGAGAAGGGGGGATTTTGGAATAAATTAGAATACTTGTTTTCAATAACTTTAAGCTTGACAATTAATTCATACTTTTTGGGTTTAAACTTAACATTTTTGAGCTTTTTAATAAATTTTGGTTTTTAATAAAATGTTTTATGAGCATAAAAAAATTGTCAAGAGCTTTATTGTTTATAGCTTTCACTTATTGAATCTTTTTAAACAAATCATTTTACTTCGACATTTCATAAAACAAGAGATGACGGAATTTTGGGTAGAAGTACGTGTGTGCTCAATGTAAATTATTAAGAGCTTTTAGTTTTAAGAGCTTTTCAAATCAAACCATTTAAGTTTTAAATTTGATATTATAAAGGAAGGTTGTATTTTGGGATTAGCTGAGTATTTTTGTTTTCAATGAGCTTTAAGATTGATAATTTATGTATACTTTCTCGGTAATTTTTGTATCTTTCCATAAATTCTGTCTTTTGTTAAAATGTTTTAAGAGCTTTCACGTATCGAAGCTTTTCAACTCAAATCGTTTTACTCAGAAATTTAATATTACAAAGGGTATTTTTTGGACAAAATTCAGAATATTTGTTCTCAATGTTCCATGTGTAAGACAACCAATTGGTTTACTCAGATTTAATTTTATGGACATATGCGGGCTATCGTTCAAAAGTAGATGAAACAGAACATAATTCATTTAAATGGCCTCAAATAAAACGAAATATCTTGCAACTCTATGCTATGACGAGTTGTAAATATATCGATAAAGCATTACAAATTTCTAATATAATTTGAAAAATATTAAGAATTCCGAAATAATCTCAAAAACGTCGAATTTTTAGTGTATCCTGAATATTCTTGAAAGTTCTTAAATATCAAATTATCCGTTGTCAGTTATGTACAACCAAAGGAAATCCTATACGTGTTAATCACCGAAATATCGAAATTTTGGCATAATCTCAAAAAAACCTTTTAAATATCACCATTTAGATTTATATGTGTAACTCTGCAAGTTCTTACAACTCAATGCTAAGTACAGAACATTGCCTTAAAAAATTCGAATAAATCTCGAATAGTCCTATGAATGTCGAAAAACTTAAGAAATCTAGAATAAACCACCTAGAATAAAAATTGGCAAAAACTCTATATTATGTGAATGTCGATTGATTTCGAACAATTTCATAATACAGAAAAATCTGGATATTAATGAATAATATCGGAAAGACAAAATTTTGGAAAACTCCGAAAATCCGTGTAAATATCGAATGATTTGTCATGTAATTTAATGTTACTAATACTATTAAGCAAGTTAAGGTTAAGCTAAAAAAACGATATGCATTAAAAATAGAACGCGTCGGATCTTATCGGGTAACTTTTTAAATATCGAACAATCGTATTCTTCGAATATGCTCTATAATTCTCGAATAACCTGACTCCACTGTGAAACACCATCACTAGTTGCAAAATTAAGTTGGCATTTACATTTTCGTTATATTTAATTGAGTTGTTCAAAATAAACCGGTAAATTTACTTGTTATTTACCGTTTACTGGTAATCAAAAGATCCGATAAATAAGAAACTATAAGTCGAACAAACGCTAATTGAGTATAGAGACTGATCGGTTTGGCTCAAATGAGGAATACAAAAATGTATTTTCAGAAGGGGTTATGTGCTTTTCTAGTTTCTTCTTGAGTTTTATGAACATCACAATGAACACACAATGGAAATAATTTCGTGGTCGACAACACTTGGACTGTTCTGTATTCGCCACTTCTTTCCAAAACATTCAAGGCGCATTGCAACGTGGACTATTACAAATCAGTGAAGTCCATCGAATACGTCTGCAAATATGTCACGAAAGGCTGCGATATGGCGGTTTTTGACGTTCAAAATTCCAATACCAACGATGAAATCACGCACTATCAAGTTTTTGATCAAGTTGGTCGATATGCGGGAGCTGCAATGAGGCAATTTGGCGTATATTCTCATTCCTCATTCATGAACATCATCCCACTGTTGTGCATTTGGCGGTGCATCTGGAGAATGGTCAACGAGTTTAGTTCAATGCATCGAATGTTGCTCAACGTGCTGAAACACCTCCAGCGACAACATTGACCAAGTTTCTTTTCGATTTGTCAAAGTGATCCGTATGCACGAACGCTGCTCTGTTCTGATAAGCCACGTTATTGTACCTGGCACGCTTCAACGAAAAAATTTTAACGTCGGAAGCAAGGCGATGCGGTTACTGATCATCCGTATGGGCGTTCTACTGATGCTCTTGGTCGCATTTACACAGTTCATCCGAAGAATGACGAATGCTTCTACTTGCGGTTGTTGCTACTAAATGTTCGTGGGCCGGCATCATTTGAATCACTTCAAAGGTAGTGTGCCCAACATTTCCTGCTGCATACCAATAGCCCCAAGTCAGATACGCACATTATTTTCTATCAGTATTTCGACCTGCTTCCCATCGAATCCACGTGAACTGTGGAACAAGTACAAGGATGACATGTCAGAAGACATTATACATTGAATTCGTGTTAGTTCAGAGATCCTATTCTCTTCTTAGCCAAGTTAGGAATGCTAACGTCATACCGTGGAATGAACAACGCTTTCAATCGATAATTGGAACGTGAACGTGAATAAGATCGAGATGCATTGAATCAATCAGTTCGAACGAATATATCACTGTTGAACCCCCAACAGAAAAAAGTGTACGATACGTTAATGCAGGCAATTAATGATGGAAATGGTGGCTTATTTTTCTTCGATGCGCCCAGTGGAACTGGGAAGACATTCCTCATATCATTGATGTTGGCCACTGTTCGTGCGAGATCCGAAATTGCTGTAGCAGTTGCTTCTTCTGGGATAGCGGCAACGTTGCTAGAAAAACCGACATGTAACATTGCGAAACAGTCAGCAATGGAAAAAGTTTTGGTAGCAAGTAAAATTATTATCTGAGATGAATGCACAATGACGCAGAAACGCGCATTGGAAGCTCAATAAGACTCAATCGAACTATGAAATTTGCAATGCTTCTACAGTCTGGCGATTTCCAACAAACACCACCAGTCATTCCAAGATCGACCGCTGCCGATGAAATAAACGCTTGCCTCAAACCATCGACTATGTAGCGCTATGTGAAAAAATTCAGCTGACGACAAACAAGCGAGTTGCATTTCTAAACGATCCATCTGCCGAAAATTTCTCCAAGCAATTGCTGACTATCGGTAATGTCCATGTTCCTGTCGACGAATCGAACGAATTGATTTCGTTTCCGCCGAATTTTTGCAATTTCGTCTCAACGAAGGACCAGCTCATCAACAAAGTGTTCCCGAATATCATTGCTAACCAAACAAAATCACAATTGGTTAAGTGAACGAGTAATTCTTGAGGCAAAGAACAAAAAAGTGGATCACTTAAACTTCACAATTCAAAATCAAAACATTGGTCCGCTGCCTTCCTTCAAATCTATCGACTTTGTAACAAACGAAGACGAAGCAACCAACTATTCAACTGAATTTTTAAACTCATTGGGTCTGCCTCGCTTGCCACCGCACAATTCAACTGAAGGAACCAACAAAACTATGTAACGGAACGCGTTTAGTGATGAGAAAACTCATAGGTAATGTAATTTACGTGGCGATACTCAAAGGAAAGTACAAAGGTGAAGAAGTTCTCATTCCGAGAATTCCGATGCTCCCAACCGATATGCCATTCGAGGCATAATTTCCTAGGCCTCGATTCAATAGAATTTCATCTGGAGATTGAAACTTTTGTAGTAATCCAAATAACACACAACCAACCACAGAGGTTATTATAGCAATCCAAAGATTGGATGGCTTAACTCAATTCAAAGCATTTACTCGAACTCCAAGTTAGGATGGATTATCCTATAGAAAATTGAATCTGAAAAACTGAAAAGCCATTGCCAAAAATAGTTGATGCAACCAATAAGGGAGCCACACTAAATTATATTGAGAAAACCCTCAACAATTTTTCCGAGAAAAACCTCTAAAACAAATCGCCAAAGCAGAAGATCAATCAGATTCGAAGTTAGGTTATTCCCAAAACCAAAAACGACTGCAACATCCGATAATGTCATAAATTACAAGTACAACTACTACCATAACAAATTCAACGGCGTATCATGAGATGTGAAAATACAAATACGTGATTTAACGCAGATACAGAATGTTTCGAAAATAAGAGCATTTGAAGGCGACATACATTTGCAATCTATTTTGCGTATGAGAATTAACCAGCTGAACAATTACAGAAATTTCAATTAAAAGCTGGACATCAACTATCATAAACCTCGGTATGGTTTTTTATAGTTTAACAAAGTAGTAAAAACTGATTCTTATGTCTACTATCTTTTAACAGAGGATTTGAATCTGCCAAAGCAGAAAAGCTCTCGGGCTTTAGTCTTAATCAGCAGTCTTTGAAATATTCTTTCAGCAAGAAATTAGGTGAGATGAGCCGGTTGCAGAACACCGAGCAAATGACTAACTTACCAAGATAGTCTTCTCTTACTCAGCTACTTAGTCATTGAAACGATAATGAATTATCTACAGGCAAAAACAACGTTATATATCCGTTATACTGTCAACGTGATGAAATATAATTGCTTAACTATTTTCAATCCACAATAATAGACACCATCACACATCACTCGCATATTTTAATACCGCACGCGCTAACTTCAGGAACTTATTATGCAAATCATTCAACATTCACAATCTAAAGCAGTTTACGAAACATATCTACAAAGTAGAATTAGTGGAACACAATAAACAATTTTGGTTTCTGGTTTTTGACAGTTCAATTTTAAATCTATTTTAGTTGATGAATATTCAAATAAACTAATATGATTCAAATGGTATTCAAGGCAAATATACTTACATAACTTACTTAAAATATTGTCCCACGAAGTAATTATTAAATCATGATTTAAATTTAATAAAAATAAAAAATGTTGACGTGACATAACAAAGTTGTTTCTTGAAACGTTTGGCGTTCTTTCCAGGCAGGATCGGCACTATATTTAAAATTATATATGCATAATAGTTGCAGTTTAAAACCCGTTTAGTATCTCCACTTCAATATTCACAGTGACCTTACCGAAAAATCTTTGTTGTTATGTAAATAGAAATGGCTTATCAAATTCCACATTGAATTCTGCTTCAAATACTGCTAAGTTAAACGTGTTATCAACTGTATGTCGAAATATTAATTAAACGACCAGTAGTTTTCGAATGTTTGTGATAATCAACAACATCATAAACAAAAATGTTACCTTTGTCAAACTTCTCTTAATTGAAAATGACACAATAATTGTTTGGGATATTAGAAACAGAACTAGCTGAATATCTTTATTTAAAATCAATCTATTTTTCGTTATATTTTGAGTTGTTAAACTAAATGTAAAGTTATGGGGCGGCTAATATTTATAAATGGAAATTGACGATTCGGCTGTAAACTATAAAAGTATTTGTAAAGTTCGGTTTTCATGTACATATATTAAAATTGCTCAATATAATTGTGTATTTATAATTATAATTCTTGAAAAGCGTTCTTGAGACTTGCTATGTTGGCAACTGAACATTCACTTTTATGATAGTTATATAAAGAAATTCAAGACGTTGCAGAAAAAATTTCTAAGGACATATTTTAACTAACGTTTAGTTCCGAGCATGCTGATAATAACACTGCAAGACACTGCAAACGACAATATCGAATGTATTCACCAATTATGATACAAATACGAAAGTTCTACAACAATAAATAAAACGTATATGATTTTAACATCGCTATAAAATAGTTGGTCTGCCCGGAGAACTCAACACAATTCAATTTCGGTGTTTCATATTATATGGCAAATAGAGCAAAAAATATTTAGGAAGAAAAAGGTATCATGTTACCCCGAACACAAAATTACAATTTAAAGCTCTTCAAAAATTCCAGAATGAAAAACAAAAATAAGATTCAAAATATAATATTTTATGAAGTGAAAGATTTGAGTGATTTTGTTGGTTTTTTTTGTTTTTTGTTTAAGGAATTCAGATCCATATGAATTCAAGAAGTCATGTTTTATAATCGGAATGCTCATTTATTTATTTTGTTGTTTGATTTTCGGGTGGATGATCTTTCGGAAAAGATTGTAAATAGTGGTGACCCCATGTGTCCGGGGTCACCAAGCTGACATTTTTCAGATAAATACACTTTTTCTTCGACATAAATTTAATGACAAATGGGAATGGTACCATTGTGTGAGTGAAGAGTATGTTCCCTTTCATATGAGCCATCAACCATCGGAATAGGTTAAGTGCGAAATCATCGGAATCAGTTAAGCAGTGCGTTTGTTGCATCGGCTTTGAAATCCTTAGTATGAAATATTCCGATTTTTTTTTTAATTCTCATTTTCCAATACATAGGTACTCGAACCCACTTTTCGTTTTATTCGACATTTCACCCATTTAGTAGCTAATTTATCTATTTTTCCGAAACCCCAAGAAGTTATATTTATATCGGGGTTAATAAAATATATTTTTACATATTTCCGCTTATTTTACGTTTTACCACATATTTTATGCTTTACTCCAATTATTTTTAATTTTGCTTCAAGAATAACGTCGATAAAGTCAAATTTTAAATTTAGGCCAACAAATATTTTTTTTAAAATTAAAAATATTTTACTTTGCTTCGCTAATCAATAAATTAAGAACAAAATAAGTCAAATTAAAATATCTCAATAGTTTACTGCATATTATTTGACGATCCGGAGTTCTTCTATAGAAAAGCAGATTTTGTGATTGTTGTTTTTATTCGTTAATGTATGTGCCTTTATCAAAAATTAAATAATCCACGTTGGTGACATTTATCTGATTAGGGCAAAATATGGAATTGTATCTAATAAAATTCATCGAAATTTTAATTAATCAAACAAGCGTTAAAATTCTTGAAACTCGTCGACATGCGTTTGTGAATTTCAACATATCGAATATAAACTCAAAATTTCGAACAAAAATCTGAATGGTAATTTGAATTCCCAAATGTAATTGAATAAATTCTTGAGTAAACATGGATTTAAAAATTGGATTAGAATCTCTCTAAACTAGATTTGCACAACATGTTATATTTAATATGAATCAAAAGCTAATCGTAGTTCAGCAGAAATTTATTTATAAGTAGTGTTTGAATTACAATCTGTGAATAAAAATTCCAACCAGGGCTTAACTAAATATTGAGTGGATTTAAAAATAAAAAAACTCCGGTTTTAAATCCATAAATTTTCAATTTGAAATTAAACAGATACAATTTTAATTGAGTTACAATTCGAACCACGACGCCAACAACATTTTGAGTGAAATTTAAAATAGAAATTAAGAAAATGTTCCTGAATTAAACTACATATAATTTGCTTGGCATTTAAATAGTACAATATGTTGTACTGTGTTACTTGAGTTAAAAATTGATTTAGAACATTCTGCTTGGTTTTGATCAAAAATTTGAGTACAAATTTGGTGTTACAAACTAGATTTATAGTATACATAATTTTATTTGCAATTAGGCAAGAATTTGGTTGCAATATTTTAAACTATCAACAAAATTTCCTTCGAATTTAGTTTAGAAATTTGTATCGGGAATTTTGAGTGAAATTTAAATTAGGAATATAAATTTAAAAAAAATGGTTTTGGCATTCCAAACCAAATAAAATCTTTGTGAAATTATGTATAGAAATTGAGTTACAACTCGAATTTTGATTTCACAAAATTTTGAGAGAAATGTAACTTTACATTGCACAATAGACGTATTGAGTGGATTTTCAATTAGAAAACAAAAAAATGAGAGCAAATTATGTGGAGCAAAGAATATGTATTTCAAGGGAAAACCAAAATATATATTTTCAAACCAATTTGAATTGAACCAACTGGACTGGAATTGGACTGGTAAAGAAAATAGTTTTTTAATGGATCCGATTAAAACCTTGGATGCATCCAGAATAAAATTAGATTACAATTCCATTTGGATTTGAATAAGCTTTGAGTGACATTTTAATCCAAAATTGAGTTAAATTTCTAAACTGTTCTTGAATGTTGATTGTACTTTTGATCACGCTCGTTGAATTAGGTATTCGCCAATCGTTAATTATTGTAATTTTCCTTTTAATATATGAGTGGTATTCAGACAGACTATAGTAACTCAGTTTAAAATCAAAATGGATTCGATAATCTAGTCAGTAATTTAGTTCCAAGCTGTTTTCGAAGTAAATAAATGGAATTTTGAATATAAATCTATAGATATAATGAATTTGAGTGAAATTTTAAGTAGAAATTGTCTTCTTTATATTTATATGGGAAACACATTTTGAAAACAATTTCAGCAAAATATTTAATGCACATGTTCTAAATGAGTTTAAATTCTAAACAAGGTTTCAACAATTAACAATTTAACTAGAAAATCAGGATCGAGCAAAATTCTGAATGCTTTTTGTTTTAAAACAGAAGCATTTCAATTTTAAAATGTAATTGAATAAAATCTTAAGTAGGAACTTACATTTACTTTAGAAATAGGGGTTAAATAACAATTTGATTTAAGCGAATACATAAGCTTATAGCTTGGAATCCGGACTGCAGTTAATAACCGTTGTGAATAAATATTAAAAATTTTATTTTTCGATCAAATTGAACAAAGTTTGGACCAAAAATTCAATTTCAATCCAACCAAAAGCAAAAATTTGGATGCAATTTAATTAAAAAACATTTAAAAATTGAGCTCGAATTCCAAATTTAATTAACATAAAGTTATGGTTACAATTAAGCTAGACATTTTGTGATATTTTGTTTACAAATTATGTAAAAATTCCATCCTAGATTTTCTAAATGTGCATGATCAGAAATTTCAGCTAGGGTATCCAAATTACTTGAGTTTCAAAACACCCGGGTAGTCGAGTATTACATTTTGAGTCCTATTCCCATACTTTTTAAAATGATCCCATATGAATGATTTGTTGATGGTATTCATCGAGTGGTGAATGCATATTAGAATAAGCCTATTTTGCAGATAAATTAATATTTATTATATTTTTGTAATTATTTTCTATTGTACTCATAATTAAAAGCCGGTCAAATTAAACCATCTTACTTGATTAAATTTAGTTGTATCCAATTAATTTTTATTTTACCATGCAATATTGAAAAAATGATTTGAAAATTCTTCATAGTATTGTACTATTAAAGTTAGCTGAAAGTTTTCAGCCGATATTAAAATATCTAAGTCGAAAGTTACTAGCAGGGTGCGGGAGTCGGAACCGAGGAGTCGGACTATTTTGGCGAAGTCGGAGTCGCATCTTATATCTTGTATTCTCTGTCTCTCCTAAAATGCACCTTGCAAAAGTTGAGTTACAGAAAGCCTCCATTCAGTATAATTGACCCCTGGTCAATTTTATAAATTTTATAAAGGGTGCAATAGCGTGATGTTTCACTTAGGAAAAATCTCAAATAACCTCGCAACACAAATAAAATCGATGAAGATTAGATATATTTAGATATATATATATATATTTTTGGCAGGAATTTATGTCGACCCCAAAGCTATCATATTATTAAATGATGATCGACAAAATAGAGGCAAACCAGCGCTATGTAATTTGGCAATCATATAAAATGATTTTTCGATATTACCGTCATAGTGACCAGCTGTAATTTTCATCTATTAACCACCAAGAAAATCCTGTTGAAGAAGTAGAATTAAAACATGAATTCTTGAGGACATACTAATTTTAAGAACAAGGAGTTGGAGTCGGAGTCGGAATCGGATAGTCAATTTTTATACATCGGGGTCGGAGTCGAAGAATTATTTTACCGACACCGCAGCCCTGGTTACTAGCCGACATATTTCAGCCGAAACATATTTTATATAAAATGACAAATTAAAATTTTATATGGGCTTTTCATTCAAATAAATTTTCCCGAGCTCTCCACATGAAACTTGACCTGATAATTTTTCTTGGGATACCTGTTGGCTACATAGGCATACTAATTCTAACACTTTCCAGACTTGACACTTTAAAGGTTGAATTTATGGAAATTTTAAATTTTATATTGGCTTTTCATTCAAATAAATTTTCCTGAGCTCTCCACATGAAAAGTGCCCTTATAATTTTTCTAAGGATAACTATTAGCTAGGCTCTTTTTTGAAATACTTTCAAGACATGGTACTGTAAGGATTGAATTTATACAAATTTTTGCATTTTATATGGGCCTTTCAATCAAACAAGTTCTCCTTTGCTCCCCACAAGAAATATGACCTGATCATTTTTCTAGGACTTGCTAATTGAACCAACCAACTAATTGAACTACTTTCCAGACATGACACTTTAAAGCTTGTATTTAGACAAATTTTAAATTGTATTTGGCTTTCAATCAAGCGAATTTTCCCGAGCTCGCCACATGAAACTTGACCTGATGAGTATTTTTGGGTTAGCTACTGGCTTGATATGCTAATTGAACCACTTTTCACATGACATTTAAAGGTTGAAATTCTACAAATTTTGAAATTTTATATTATGCTCCTCTCATGAAACTTAAAGTGTAATTCCTATCGTAAGCAGGAATTACGATACGAAAATTGTTTGGTTTCGGCTGAAATATGTCCGACTGGTAACTTTCGGTTGACATAGCCAAGATACTATTTGCATTACCAACATTTTAAAATTTTCGGCTAACCTTAACAGGGTCATGTAACGTGAAGAATTTAGGTACTCATGATTTTCTAAATTAAATAATAATACAAACTAAAAATCTAGAAGATAACCAAAAGCCCATAACCTTTCCATCAAAATCAAACGTTATCGAAATTTTAATTAATCTTCCTGAAAATTGATCGAATGCATACAAATTCACATTTATTACTCGACACAAACTCAAAATTATCCCTGGGCCGCCCGTATTCATGAAATTCACCGAAAAAACTGGCCCATGATTATCTAGTGAAATACGTCATTTCAGTCGAAAATTTATAATGGTTTATACCAAAGTCACCGGCGACTTTTTTCGGTGAATTTCAAGAATACGTGGCCAGAGCGAACAAAATAAAATTCACCCTTCTCATATTTCATTTGAATCAAGTTATTGAGTACTCGAAAACAGGACAAAATGGCCAAGTACCCGGGTACTCGATAATCGGTATTGGATACCCTAGATGCGACTCGAAATTCTTAATCGGTGTCCCAAAAACTATGAAAATGATATGCATCTTGACTGTATGGTATTTTACGCCGAGGGTTTGTCAATAAGGGAAGGAAAAGGTGAAATTTTATAAGTGTGACTAGAGATTCATGATCAGCGACCCCAGAAATCCGCTAGTAGGAAATTTCAGATCAATTACTTGATTTTATGAATTTTGGCCAGATTTTCGGCAATCGGCCCCACTGTGCCGAGTAGTCAGAAAAATAAAATGAACTAGGCAATCTGTTTCTTCCTATCTCTTCGATATCAAAACAAGTGAAGATCGTTTGAGTTTGACATCGGTACAACTATTGCTTTAGCAAAAAGTAAAACGAACTAAAATTAGACGAAGAAACAATTACATATACAGTACAATTTGTGTTGTGGCAATAGAATATTCGTTAATCCCTATTTCCGAATTGAAACCAAAAACAAAACAATCAGCAAAAAATGATTACAAAATCCACTTAACAAATATTGATCAATTAAAGTGTAATTGTTCAAACTATTTTTATCAATTCTCCTGTTTTTGTTTTATTTATTTTTTATCTGTTGTCGTTTTTTTTTTTTTTTTGTTGTTGTGTATGCTATACCGATAATAGAAGAAAATTGTTTTATTATTAAATTAAAACTAAAATAAAATGAAGCAACAAAAAAGTGTTACCCGATGAGAATTTAAATTTAATTGATATACGAAAAAATATAGTTCTAGCTGAATATGTAATACTCGGTGTGTATATTTGAAAAAGAAGCAAACTAGTTTTATGTATTAGAATTTATTTATAATAAATTAAACTAAAAAAAAATGCAAACCAAACAAAAAAATAAACATTGAAATTTTTAGCAATAGTTTTAATGGTGTTGGATTTTAATTTACAAATTTAGGATTTTTTTTTGTTTTGCCAAAAAGGGAATAAAATATTTTGGTCTATTGTGTATTTGGAGCAGCAATAGAGATACCATATGGATGCATATTATAATGTGTGAGATTTTTTATATTGATTGGACTCAAACTTTTAATTTCGATTCATTTTGTCTGTTTAATTATTTAAAGCGCGATTCTGTCAGACTATTTAATAATTTATTGTACCTTGGAGCTGGGATTATAATTTAAGTGCTGTTTTAAAATGTCACATTTCTATTAAAATCAACATTTTTGATGTTTTATAATTTTTTCTTTTTTGTAAGAAACGATAAATTGTTATTAATAATGCAGCGACATAAATTGATAAGAAATCTATGCATATACAATTATATGTAATGGAGAATTTTATATAGCACAAATCGATTCTTAATATATATAATTTAATGCATAAGTGAATAATAAATGCAAATGAATTTTGCTAATTCATTTTAAAGTACATAACGGATCTCTCGTAAATTCATAAATCACTACATATAAAATATTCTTGTTTACAACTAAAGCCTAACCGAACCCTCGGTACCTATACAGTCTAGATCGAAATGTACACTGCAATAAAAGTGGGTGAATATAAAATTAAAAAAAAAAAATGTGTATTGCAACGATGTCGCATGTGACAAATTTAAAAGTATTCACCTCACACTTAAATTGACAACATTCTAATTAGTATGACACAACAATCGTACTAATTATAGGGCATTTGCATGACGAATAATCGTTTATGAAACACACTTTATAGTAAAATTTAATTTTTTTATATAAAATATTTTGCAATAAATTTTATGCAAATCAATATTTATAACTTGCATTAAGCAATTTAGTCGTTTTATTTTTATTTTTGTAGGGTTTTTGAGTAGCAAATATTTTACATAATAAATATAGTTTTGTAGTAACTGTAACAACAACATAATATATAGTACAACATATATGTATGTGTACGAGTTGTGTTTTATGAAATTACGATTAAAATGCATTATTTATTCTATTTTAGAAATGCAATATATTTAAATTAAAAATTATGTTTGTTATTTAAGGAAAGTGACAGAGAATTATAATTATGTATATGCTTCTTTTATTTATAAATAATTTTCTATGTACTTATACTTCGTTCGAATACCTAAATCATAAAGGTTTATTTGTTTATGCTTTTAAAATCTATAAAACTACATAATAATTGATGTTATTAATGTTAGATGTATGCTGCTTGTTAATCATGATTATATTACAGTGTCTAAATTATGTTCTGATGTTAATTATTTGCTATAAATTATTTTGTTTTGTTATTTTCCATATTGAGATATAGTAAGCATTTCTACTTTGCAATTATAATTTCCTTGTTGATCATTATTAGGCTTATTATTTTTAGGTTCTAAGTAGTAACTAATTGCCTGGGATACAAAGTGCTGGTGAAGTAGTCCAAAAATTGTTCCACATCCATACACTGAAAATTTGGACTTGTAAGCGATACTTCTCTCAAAAGAACACAGTGATGGTTGAGACAAAAAGATTCACGCATATTTTTGCTCAAATCAAATTATAATTCAAACTCAAAATTTAATTTAAGTTGCCATCAAAATTTTATTCAATTACAAATTACGTTTCGTATTATATTCATTCAATTACAAATCACAATTGCAATTAAAATTTAGTTTGGAATATCAAACTTACACTTCTCGAATCACTTTAAAATGAAATCAGAAATTGAACTGATAATTTTGTATTTTCGAAACTTAGCCTATTTGTGAAATTATGTCACTAAACATAAAATTTTGCTCATCTATTTTATAATTGTAACTTAATCTACCAATCAGCAAAAGCATTGGCTTTTTCTTCATCACTTCTCGCCCAATTTCCAGTTGGTAGTCTAATCGGTGGATTCGAATTTGTTGGCCTTTTTAAATGTTTTGTTGCCTTCCACAAAGAGTAATCTGTCCTCTCGGTTGCCGAGAGATCACTTAAATAGTTCTGGACGCTCTGGTTTTCTTCTTCCCGCAAAGCAAATCTTAAGGCCTTGATAGCTCGATTTAATTTCCATTTCAATAACGGTGATTTTGTTTGCTGCCATAGCCGGCGAATTTTCCGTTTTTCCTGGATTAGTTCCTGTATATTATGAGACAGCTTATTAACTTTTTCGGAACTACTTATGACAGGTGTAGCCCTTTCAGCTGATAATGCCATGATGTCTTTTAAATTTTCGGCCGCCGCATCAATATCAGCTGGTGTGGTCAGAGGAATATTAAGTAGGCAATTTTGTTCGACTAGCCTCCTATATTGATCCCAATTAGTTTGCTTGTTTGTAAGACGGTTGGGTGTTTCGTTCCTTAAGACATCGGTACTCACTGTTACTATTACCGGTGAGTGATCAGAAGACAGATCATAACAATCGGTGGCCTTAGCATATGTACGTGGAATGCCCTTAGTTACACAAAAGTCGATTGCTGATCATCTAACAACAGTATTCACACCACACGAAGAAGATAATAATTTCGTACTACCCCAGCAAATGGATGATGGTTTATCCTACAAACCTATAAAGTATAATTGGAAGAAAATTAAGAATACAATTAAAAATTGCATAAGCCCGAAAAAGGCACCAGGACATGATCTCATTACTGGAAAAATGATAAGGGAATTGCCAGACAAATGCATAAAACTAATAACATTCATATTCAACGCGATCATGCGAACCAGTTATATTCCTCAAAAGTGGAAAATATCTTTGATCACAATGATACATAAGCCTGGAAAAAATGAAACGCAGATCTCATCATATCGCCCAATAAGCATGCTGCCCACAATATCAAAGCTATTTGAAAAAATGTTACTAACAAAATTGAAACCAATATTGGAAGAACGGCGCGTTATACCAGACCATCAATTTGGGTTCCGAAACCAACATGGTACCACAGAGCAAATTCACAGAATTGTAAACGCAATCAAAATCACCTTCGAGGAAAAGAAATATTGTTCTGCTGCTTTCTTGGATATAGCACAAGCATTTGATAAAGTTTGGCATGATGGGCTAATATACAAAATTAAAGAGCTTCTACCGAAGAAATTTCACTCAATTTTGGGAAACTACCTTATTCAAAGGCAATACATTGTCAAACAAAATAGCGCAACTACTTGCTTAAATGATATTAATGCAGGTGTCCCGCAAGGCAGCGTTCTAGGGCCAATATTATACTTGTTGTACACAGCCGATTTACCTGTAACCAACAAAGTAACAATATCAACATTTGCCGATGATACGGCCATCCTGGTGTCACACAATAATCCCGAAATTGCCTCAAAGGAGTTGCAGAATCATTTAAACAAAATCGCGGACTGGCTAAAGACATGGCGAATAAAAGTGAACGAAAACAAATCAACTCACATCACATTCACGCTGAACAAACGCACCTGCCCACCAGTGAAATTAAACAATACAAATATTCCTCAACAAACGAAGGTCAAATACTTAGGTTTGCACCTGGATAGAAGGTTAACGTGGAAATCCCATATTGAAACTAAGCGCAACCAAATAAAAATGACATTTTCCAAAATGTATTGGCTAATGGGAAGGAAATCTCAATTGTCATTAGCCAATAAAGTTTTACTGTACAAAGCGATAATCAAACCCATATGGACATATGGTATTCAGTTATGGGGATCCACCAGCGCTTCAAACAGAGAGCTCCTGCAACGAACTCAAGCGAAAATACTTCGAAGTATTACTAATGCTCCGTGGTACATTCGAAATAGTAATATACATGATGACCTTGGGATTAAAACCATTAAAGAAACAATTAAAGAATTCAGTTCTAAATATTATTCAAAACTAGAAGCGCATCCCATCGAATTGGCCAGGGATATATTAAAACAGCCACGATTTAGGCGACTGAAAAGAACAGATCCACTCGGACTGATGAACCTGTGAACCTGTAAATTTATTAAATGTTGATGTTATACATATGTATGTATAAGTATAATCTAAATTAATTAAATTGTGAGCACCAACAATAAGTATTAACATTGGTTAAGACTTAAAATATGTAATAATTTTAGCTTAAGATTTGATTACTTCTTGTTAGTTTCTTATGTAGAAAGATTCAAGAATAAAGCCATTGGCAGCATTTAAAAAAAAAAAAAAAAAAAAAAAATCTACCAATATCTCCGGTCCAATTCGAAAGCTTTATTGCTAACTAAAAATAATTCACATAATATTGCACCTGTGCTTATATTCGCTCAGATTGATAAAAATGTTTTGTCCAGTTAACTTACGCATATACATATCTTGTTAAAAGTTGAATTATACCAATTTTCAGTAATTGGGATGTGATATTTTCTAATTGTGATAGACGAGTGTGAAATTTTCCAGACATTCCAGAGATTTATCAATGTATTAGTATTACACTGCTAAAACAAATTCTTATTGGAAAATTGAGTGTTATTTCAAAAAATTGAGTAATATTTAGAAAAGTATTTTCTAAAATCAAGCTTTAATTAAATTTATGCAAATCAAAAAACATAAAAAATTCTTGCTCGTTCGATATTAAAGTAATTTTAATTGATTTATCTATGAATTGTTATTACAAAAAATATATGGCGTTTTAAAGTTAAAGTGTGACTTGATAGAAAATACTTTTGTAGAACTTTTATTAAACGAACGATTCGTATGGATTAGGATTTTTTAATTAGGTATTGTAGAGGCCCATTCCATGTGCTAGCCAAACCTTTGTCATCATTGTTGTGGATGGCCGATATTGGCCCTTGAGTGTTGAGTGCGATTTCAAAAAAAAAAATTTTGCAGAACTTTTATTAAACGAACGATTCGTATGGATTAGGATTTTTTAGTTAGGTATATAACCAAATCTACAGCTAAAATTTTGTTCGATAAATTTATCGAAACTGGTTCATTTAAAAATCTTACAGGATGTGGAAGGAAACGAAACACAACGGCGCGAGGGGACATTTTACTTGTTCGTGAAGTGACAAAAGAGCCAACTAAATCAGCCAAAGAGCTTATAGAGGAATTTAATTTGAATGTTTCCATAAGAACAATTCAAAAACGGCTCAGAGAAGGTGGTTTAATTAACTGCTACCAACGTCGGAAACCTTTGATCAACTCAACAAATAGAAGGAAAAAACTAAACTTTGTAAAAGAACATGAAAATAAGGATCAGGTTTTTTGGAATTCAGTGTTATGATTAGACGAAGCAAAATTTCAGTTATATGACTCGTAAAAAGAAAAAGGGTATGGCACGGGCATGGTTGAGGGGTTGAAAGACCGATATTTGAAAAAAAACTTAAAACATGGGGTTGGTTCAATAATGGTGTGGGAGTAGTTCAATAATGGTGTGGGCAGTTTCGCGGCTAACGTGTAGGTGAGCTCGTTCTTATAGAAGGGATAATGAAAGGGCTTGATTATGTAAATATTTTAGAAAACAATCTAAAAAAATCTATCAAAAAGTTACACTTGGGCAGTCGTTATATCTTTCAACAGGATAATGACCCCAAGCATACTTCAAAAGTAACCGAGAATTTTTTTAGAAAACATAAAATAAAAAAACACAAATGGCCTCCCCAAAGCCCGAATTTGAATCCGATAGAAAATGTATGGTCACAGTTGGATTCAAAAATCCCAATAAGCCGTAGAATTATTAAGAATTGGTGCAATTGGCGTTGACTACACCTCAAAGCTCGTGCAAAGTATGCCAAATCGATTAAAAGCGGTTAAATTGGCTAAAGGTGGTCCCACCAAGTATTAATTTTAGTATTCTATTAACTCCCTACCTCCCATTTCTAAAAAATGCGAACGTTTTTACAACGTTATGAAGAGAATTAAAAAGATGATGTTAATTACATTAAAAATTTGAATAATTATAACTGGTACAATTATGTTTCTTTAATTTAGATAGTATTGTATATGAAATAAAAAGGATAATGAGATAGATATTTAAAAAAAATGTTTATTTGCCAAAGAAATTTTTTTATGATATCGTTCGATTCATTTCTTCGCATACTATGTCATAATAATTTTTGAACACTAAGAAGTACCACGGGATTGCTCTTGAGAAGCCCTTTCCAACCGTAAACGTTCTCTATATTTTGATTTTGCTTTTCGACGCGTATAGGCCGACTGCTCAGTCCAAATAAATTAGTAAATTACTATTCAAATTCAATTTGCTACTTAAAATTCAAATTATTCGATACTTAGTCAGATTTCTGCTTAAAATTCTGATACAAATCTAACAGGTCCCAGTCGATACGGCATATTTCATTACGGAATATGAAAAAATGGCATATTTCAAAACGGCATATGGTACAATACGGCATATGATACACTATGGCATATTTCAAAATGGCATGTGTCAAAACGGCATACGGTACACTACGGCATATGGTACACCATGGCATATTTTAAAACGACATATGGTGTGTAACGGCATAGGGTTGGCCACGAATTACTATTTTTCAAAAGACTGTTTCTAAAATCTTTTCTCCAAAATCTTGTTTTACAAAAATTTGTTTACTTTTATATATAAATTAGAGGAAGTTTTGGATGAAGATGGAAAAATTATTGCATTTTGGATAAATACAAATTATATTTCTGGTCGTGCTGGTAAAAACAATAAACCGCCACGATATAGTCCCAATTTTTGGTCTTTTGCTGACTTTTTTGAGAATAACTTTCCACGAACTCAAAACAATTTGGAAGAACAATTTGTTGTTTGCCTAATTCAAAGATGAATTAGGCAAAGAACAAATATTTATTAAAAACCGAATCGACTAAATGAGATCTGGTGAACAATTATTTCCAAATATAATATCTAGAAAAAGAAATAAAACTGAAATATATCATGATAAATCGACGGCCTAAAGAGGACACGTCTTCCCTTAAATTCATCGCAAATAATATAGCTTTTTATTGATTTGTAGCATTAATCCATTAAATTTAGTTTAATTTTTATTATATTTTTTCAAACACATCTCAAGAAGAGAAAATAACTTGTGAAATTATAATTTTAAATAAAATGTGTGTATGCAAATTAATGTTTAAAATTTGTTTTTTATTAATTGAATCTGAACCATCTTAATGTACATAAATGCCTGCTCATGTGAAAAATTATCTTAAAATAACGAGCATATAAAAACTGGGTTGGGTATGTAATCTTGCATTACAAAATATTGCATTACAAATTTTCGCATACAAAATTTTGCATTACTATTGCAATTACAAAATGTTGCAATTATAAAATATTCCAATACAAAATCTTGCATAACAGTTTCCCGTACATTTTTTTTTCTCTATTCTGAGGAAAATAAATTGAAGAAAATGACATCGACTAACTTAACTTAGAATTGTAGAGGCTAATGGCTACGGTAACTCCCACGGGCACGCTGGAGGTCGCTGCGCTCCCCCCCCCCCCCCCCGCTTAGCCCTCCGCGGGGCTTTAGATTTGACCTTCTGGGGACGTAGGAGTCGGGATCAGCAAACATGTCGCACTGCGTGCCACACGTAGGAGCGGATTATATAGAATCTATTAATGACAACTACAGCAAAATAATTGCACTATTTTGTTATGCAAGAGTTTGTAATTGCAAGATTTTGTAGTTGCAACATTTTGTAATTGCAACATTTTGTAGTTGTAATCCCATTTCCATCGCATTTGTCGAATTTCATAATAATCGGTTAAAAATAGCCAAGTTTCATCCTAATTGACATGTCTGTGAAGTTATCCCGAAAATTATCCCGGAAAAGTGTGTTGGCAACACTAATATATCGTGATATAACAATATCACGATACTTTACTTGTCATCCCAGAAAAAATATGTCTGTCATGACATTATTTAGTGTCAGCCCGAAAAAAAACTATCATGAAATTTTTACGTCATCCCCATAAAACTGTCATAACATTATTTATCCCGAAATAATATTTTTACAAGATATTACATCATGGGTATTTTTATGTGTTTTCTAGCCAATAGCTGCACATTTTCAATACGAAAATGATTCAGCTATAGTCAAATGTAAGTTGTAATCCCCTGAATTGGTGCAAGAAACTATCTTGGGACAAGTAGAAGGATTCTAGATCCCTCTAAGATCCCTAGAAGTCATACAAGATATCAATTAACGAGCACGGCTTGGTATAGGTTTTGTAGGACATGGATACAACTTGCCTATGGCCAAAGTAAAAAAAAGTCTATTAGCCGTTAGGCAGATATAGTCCCTAAAAGGCATACAAGATATCATTTAACGAGCACGGCTTGGTATAGGTTTTGTAGGACATGGATACAACTTGCCTATGGCCAAAGTAAAAAAAAAGTCATTAGCCGTTAGGCAGATATAGTCCCTAGAAGTCATACAAGATATCAATTAACGAGCACGGCTTGGTATAGATTTTGTAGGACATGGATACAACTTGACTATGGCCAAAGTAAAAAAAAATTCTATTAGCCGTTAGGCAGATATAGTCCCTAGAATTCATACAAGATATCAATTAACGAGCACGGCTTGGTATAGATCTTGTAGGACATGGATATCCCTTGACTATGGCCAAAATAAAAAAAAATTCTATTAGCCGTAAGGCAGATATAGTCCCTAGAAATCATACAAGATATCAATTAACAAGCACGGCTTGGTATAGATTTTGTAGGACATGGATACAACTAGAGTTTCCAAATATCCGAAGTTATTAAATATCCGGATATTGAATACTTTTACTAGTAATTATCCGGATTATTCGGATTATTCGGATAGTTTCTACTTAAACCATTTTGATGAAAATAAAATTAAAATTTTTGTAACAGTGATAAACTAAATAAAGTAATTCAGGTTTATTCAAATTAGTTGGTATAAAATTTTATTTAATTGCAAACTTAAATATTATATAAACGTCCAATTTAATATAATTATGTAGTTTTGTAAACTATTTCATTTTTAAAAATGCGTACTTCGCATCATTCATCTTCATTTTTAAAAACGTCTCAAAATTAAGTTTAGTTCTTAATTTAGTTTTAATTTTTCCTGCTGTTGAAAAAACTCTTTCTGTATCAGTTGATGTAGGTTTAATTGTCAAATGGGCATTGAATAATACGATTAAATTATTTGATCGCCTTTTAGTGCTAGCCAGTAATTGAAAGTCCTTTTTAAGTCCAGCTTGAATTCCTGAGCCAGAGGATGTGGGGTTTACGTAAGTAATTGACGATATGGCATCGCCTAGTTGTTTTTGTAGTAAATTTAAATTTTCTTCTGTTGTGTTCGTACTAATTTTCAATTCATTTTCATCAGCAACGACTTCTGACGACACATTAGTATATCCATTCGGATATATTCTCTCCATTATTTGTATTGCTAGTGTAATAGCAGCTGATTTTGAGGAATATTCGAAATATTCACTATATTGGGGAATACATACTGCCAGTTTCCAACAATGTGTTATTCGGATGATCGAAGAACGGCTATATAAGTTTCTGCTCAAATTTCATTTGTTATTCATTTTCGTATATAACGATATCGCTCATACACATTATAAAAAGCGCAAATACGGTTGTTTTTCCATCATTTGTATTCATTGTTTTTAATAAAAAACAAACAGCATGTCCTACAAAACCTATACCAAGCCGTGCTCGTTAATTGATATCTTGTATGAATTCTAGGGACTATATCTGCCTAACGGCTAATAGAATTTTTTTTTATTTTGGCCATAAGCAAGTTGTATCCATGTCCTACAAAACCTATACCAAGGCGTGCTCGTTAATTGATATCTTGTATGAACTCTAGGGACTATATCTGCCTAACGGCTAATAGAATTTTTTTTTATTTTGGCCATATAGGCAAGTTGTATCCATGTCCTACAAAACCTATATCAAGCCGTGCTCGTTAATTGATATCTTGTATGACTTCTAGGGACGATAGTGATTATACTTTGTTGAACTTCAAAATAATTTATCAAATTATTTGAATAAGTGGATATTGTAATGGTAATCCAGTGTAAATTACTGTGTGCTAATAAATTTTTAAAATACTGAAATTATTGAATTTATTTATAATCATTCGTATGTACCTAATAGTGTTTTTATTAATCACATACAAACAACTATTTCATTTTGTTTTACTTTGCTTACTAAATTTCTACGACATATTATATAAATATATTTACTTTCGTTATAGTTTTCATAATACGCTAGTTATAATATATTAGTATTACCATATTTAACTATAATCGTTTTCTGGGATTTTTTTTCGGGCTAATTTCACAAAGGTCTAATTGACAACATTCTAGAGTTTTATCCCAGAGAATTAAGAAGAAAATTCTCTGTGGTTTTATCTAAAGATCATTTTAGAACGCTATTTTCGTCTTATAAACGAGTTCATACTAGTGATTCGAAAAAAGTCATTACTAAAATAATAAAAAATCCTTGAATAAATTCGCTATTATCCAATTACGTTGCTAAATTTTGATGTTAGTATAAAATTAGTTCAAAAGAATATACCGGAAGAGCCAATATACATAGCTTTACTTTTAAAATTAGATTTAAATAAAAATGAAAAATTATAGATATTAAAAAGCACTTCCCGGTTATATCTTTATTACCAACATTTTTATTTCCGTTGGGGGCATAAATTTAATTGCATTAAGTGAAGGAAAATTATATTAAACGAAATAAAATTCCAATAGGTAAAGGGCAATTTTAGTAAGTATAGGGTAACTTTATAAGTTGATGATTAAAACCATTTTAGAATCCCATTTCCATCGCACTATTGAGTTTTATCATAATCGGTTAAGAAATAGCCGATTTTCATTCGAATTGGCCATATTCCAGAACTTTATATTGCAGAACTGTATAAAAATTGCCATATCTCAGAACTTTATCTAGAAACCATTTAACAATTCCATTTCCATCATTCCTTCCGAATTTCATCATAATCGGCCAATAAATATACAAATTCTATCAAAATTAACCATATTCCAGAACTTCTACTAAAACTCATTTTAGGATCCCACTTCCATCACACTTGTCGAATTTCATCATAATCGTTTAAGAAATACCCATATTCCATCATGATTGACCATGTTCTAGAAATTCATCTAAAATTCATTTTAGAAGACCATTTCTAACGTATATGTTGAATTTCATCATATTCGGTTAATTAATAGGTAAGTTCCTGCCTAATTGACCATATCACAGAACTTCGTCTAAAATCCGGTTTAGTATTCCATTTTAATTGCACTTACCAAATTTCATCATACTCGGCTAAGAAATAGCCAAGTTTTAGAAAATGCCTTATTTTACCATATGCCATATGAAAATATGCCGTCGTGTACCCCATGCCATAGTGTACCATATGCCGTACCGTACCATATGCCGATTTGAAATATGCCATTATAAAATATACCATAGTGTACCATATGTCATATTTTCATATTCCATTTTGAAATATTCTGTTTTGAAATATGCCATGTTGAACGGATTCGAAATCTAACAAACCTTTTGACCCAAACCAGAGTTTTAAATTCTACTCCTAAATTCCTAAAAAATACTCAAATTTGTTTTAAATGCACCCGCAACTAAAGCTGAAGACTTCTTTTTTTTCTTTAGTAACGAATCGTTGGGTTGAGGTATAAACAGAACAAGAGCGACAACGACGAGCGTCGACGAATAAAAAAAAATATCGCGATAAAAAATAACAACAAACGACATAACCTAAATCTTGTGTTTTTGGCACATGAATATTATAATTTAATATTGCCAAATAGACGTTGGTGGCTATAGATTTTCCGTTTTATTTTGGGGGTGACGCTGCATTTCTGTTGAAGAAAAACCCAATGCGCCTAAAAACCTAAATAATTTTATTTTATATAATGTCATCAAAATGTTGCAAAAACAATAAAAATTAGCCTACTTAAAAATATAAAAAAACAGTTAGCAAGATTGTATCGCCGGCGATAAAATTAGAAATAGATTCTAAAAAAAGTTCGGCGATATTGTCGTTGTTGCCAGCGACATTGGTTCTGTTAGCATCGTATGGTTTCTGTGTATTTTAATTTGACAGGCTTCATCGCTCGTCGTCGATGCTCTTGTTCTGTTTATACCATTAGTAGGGTATCGACGAACGTATCGGAGCGAATCGTGGATTTGTTTTAAATTGGTTAATGCTTCGTCCACCTTGCAGACACAGACCAAAGGAATTATATCGGTCGTATCGCTTCTACTGATAGATGTACCACAAATGTTTCAAGTGATGATAAAGGTGAGGAAAAATTCGCAAAAATTGAGGAAAAATTCGAAAATTTTATAGTAGAAGCGATAGTGTCTGCGAGGTTGACAAACCGATTTCCACGATCATAAATATTAGATCTCTTAAGGAAAAATCTAATTTTATAGTAATTTTAACTTGGGTCGCATTTTGATAAATGTATATTTAGGTAAATCTTTTGAGATTTGACTTTAGTAAATTAAACTTTTCCAAACAATTTGATATTATAGATTGCACTGCACAATCCCGAATATTTATCAATGTATTGATTTATTTTCTTAAACAACACGAACGCACACAATTGTGTCAATTTTTTCGTATATCAAGTAATATAGAATGCCATAATTTGTATCATTTAGCCTTTTATTTAATAGTGGTGATGACGGGATGATGATTCACAAAATTTACTTTTCTCAGTTTCTAATAATTACAACTTGAAAATATCAATACTATTTTTGCTGAAAAAGACTTTCAAATAGTAACAAAGTATAAGAGCGCGACAAACTTTCATAAAAAATTATTTTAAACCGGAAAATTATAGAAAACTTCCGTTGTATATTTCCGTTTCTGTGAGAAGAACATCTTACAAAGATATTTACAGAGGCAAAAGGAACATATTTTTAAATTTATCTCTTTATCACATTCACCTGGCACCTAGGCACTATTTATTGTTTGTTCATATCGATTTAAAAAAATATTAATTATTTCGACAAAATAGGAAAAAAACATCGACACAGATTTTGTTTTTGTGATGCTCTGTACAACAGCAGAAAAAATAAAGACGGAAGATAGGAAATCATTAGATTTTCCTGTTTCCGATTTTCCTATGTGTATAGTATGTTGAGCACTTGGTGGAATGATGAAATTGTTTTATTGGCACAGGAATACAACAAATTAAATAATTACAAGAAAATTAAATTAAATGACTTTATCGCATTCTCTAAAGTGTATAGCGGTATAGTGATGATGTTACATTACATAGTACATAATAGTAGTAGATATAACACTCTATCAACCACCATCTCATACTCCGTACGTCAACCAGAAATAAAAAAATAAATCTAAATGTTTTTAGTGAAAATGATGGAAAAATAGAAATTAATTCAACTATAACCACAGTAAAGGAAATACAATTTCAGCATTTTTTGTGTGTGGTTATGGTATAAATATATCATTTAACAAAAACTATCTTCATATACTTATTATCCCTTATATGTTGAGTGGTTTTTCAGTTACATTACATAAATATTTTGTCGGTGACTAATTAACTGATTAGAATCTTAACATTTTAGCACATACACATCCGACTGTTTAAATAAAAAATTGTATAATAAATTAGTTGAGATAAACTGTGATTATTATCTTCTTTGGGGTACAAGTACAACAGATTAAGTTTCAACATATATACATATGTGTACAAATAACAGGAAAAGGCTGACAAATTGTCATTTCAACATAACCCTTTTGTTTGATTAACATTGTGTATATTAATATTATTTTATTGACTCATCCCCCCCATATAAACGTGTCCTTAAAACAGGAAAAAAGGTATTTTCTCACATAAAAATTATTAATGTTTGTTAATCTTTTTGCACATGATACATAAGTATATAAAAGCTAGTTTAGGCATGTAGAAAGTTAGCTGGCTGCTGGTCATTAGATTTGAAATTTTAATTATTTTGTTTGCTGTATGCAAATATCCTCAGTAGAAAAGTTTTTTTTTCTTTGGAGAGCTAAATAAACGTACAAAAAAATGTATCAAGCGTCTCGACCTGCCATCCATCCAATTCATTGAAATGGATATTATTATGTACATATTTTTGTAGGTATGTTTATGTTTTGAGTGACTTAGATCTTGACTATGGATTAGATTTTACATACTTTGACATTAAAAAGGTACCAGCAAATAGTAAAAAAAATAAAAATGTGTATTTATATTGCAAAATACCTTTTTGTGTTTTTCTAAAAATAATTTTCTGTTGTTTTTACTTTTGTGTATTATTATTTACAGGAATAAAATATAAAAAACAAAAAAAAATTAATTATTAATCGTAATTTTACTACTTTAAAAGAAGGGGTTGAATAAATTTCGGGAAGACATTAGAGTATTTCATATAGTAGCAGATTTTTTGTTTTTGCCTAATTGTAATCCGAATGTAATTATTAATAATTACGTAAAATAAAATAAAATGTAAACATTTTGTATTATTTCAAAAAAGGATTACATCAATATATGGCCTGTGTAGGTACATTAAATATTAGATTAATGGTTAATTATTCAGTTCCGTATAATGAAATTGTTGTTGCTGTTTTCCACGAATTTATATAATAATACCATCTATATTTTAATAGGCAAAATAAATGTTATTCCGTACCTACCTATTTTCTATTATTATTTATATAAATGTATAATGTATTCAATTAGGGTATCATAACTGGCAAACGTTATGAAATTTTATGGGTAAAGAAATTTCAATGTATGTATTATGCGCAGAGAGTACAGAATGAATAACCTTTGCTTCTTTTATTAGAAAGGACAAACTAACTTATAAAAATAAGAAATTTGCGGTTTGGAATGACTTTGGTTATCTTATTTTGACAACTGCTTCTTTATGCTTTGGACCTTCTTATGTAAGGTGTTACTGATTCAATCTCCTCTGTTTTCAAGCCAGTTTCATTTAATATTTTATTTAAATATTTATTAAAGAACTCGTATACATGAATGTCCAGCCAAATTAGACAAAAATCGCACTAATAAAGGAAATAAATTGGTCCAAAGGTTTTTTTAATCGATGTATTTCTTCGTGTAGATTAAGAATTTGATGAGTTCTGAGCTCGGACGAATATGGGGAAATAGACGAATGAAGGGGTTTCACCCTTTTTAGAGAGTCACGATCACGTTTTCGGAAATTCCTCGGTTATTTTGCATTTTAGCAAAAAAATGCTAATGTTGTGTGCGATTTTTGTACTACGCATTATGTACAATTTTAATTTGCGGCTCGAATGTTTTATGGAACTGTACTATGAAAATGTTTTGTGTACGAGTAAATCGGAACAAATCTGCATGATCAAAGTTGTTATCTATTTCTCCTAAATTTTTATAAATAAGATTTTGATTTAACTAAACTTTCAAATGGATAAAAGTTTCAGGCGCATTTGTATTTTATTGAAATTTTAAAAGTTTGCTGTTACATTTTTTTTTATTATATTGAGGTTTCAATATCTGCCGATATAAGAGCAGTTTATTATAATGATAGCTGAGAGTTCCTTCCTATGTGCCAATACATTTTTCTATATTTGATATTTAACTCTTCTTTTTTCTTTTTAACATGCTCTTTCCATACTTGAGTTTAGTATCATGGGTTATTCCTAAATAATAACATTTTTATATGCACAGATTAGGTTTCGTTGAGTCGAAGACGCCATTTCTTCGTCCAATTACTCAATGAATTAGCAGCAATTTACTGGTTGACTCCTCTATGTTGTCTCCATATTTGCCAAGATTGGAGTATCATCCGCAAATGTTGCAATACTTGTTCCTTTTGTGCTTGGAACGTCTCGCGTATAAATTATGTAGAGTATCGGCCCCAGAACATAATTAGTATCCTTGTTGCCACTAAGGCCAGCTGGGTATTCACTGAAAGATTTGTTCTTGATTTCTTTGATAAGCTTTTTTAATTTGTTGCTTAAATAATTAAGTCGTGTTTTGCTTTGTAGTGCTCGATTCTTCTGCCAGATTTTTCGCGCTTTCCGTTTTTCTTTAACCAGATCTCTCACTTCTACTGGATAGTTGATGTAATTTTCCGTTTGATTACAAGTAGGAGGAGTGCTCTGCCACATTGCTTGTACAACAATGTTGTTCAGAAGCTCCAATTGAACATCAAATTCTGCCAGAGTTTTAATTGGGACTTGTAATTCAGTATTGTCTTCGGCTATTTTCCAGCAGAGATCCGAGTTTGTTTTATTATTAGTTAACCTAGGCAAATTTTTTTTTTGATAACGGTATCACTGAGTGCCATAATTACAGGCGTGTGGTCAGACGAAATTCCTTCACTGCTTTCGAGTACTACGTAGTTTACAGATATCCCTTTTGTTACAAAGAAATCTATCAAATCTGGTATGTTATTTGTATCCGCTGGCCAGTATGTCGGTTTACCTCCAGAAAGGAACTCGTATAGTTTAAAGCCCGACCAGCTGCAAATAGCTCCTTATCCTTATGGATTGTTAGCCTTGATCCCCAATATGTATTTTTAGCGTTAAAATCGCCAACGATTATGAAGTTAAAACCGAGCGATTTGAGTAACGTAACATAGTTTTCTTTATTCAGATTATACCGCAGAGGGCAATATATTGAAGATATGTTGATTACCTTTTGATTATTTAATCGAACATTAATGGTGGCTACTTGCATAATTTCTTTTTCAATTTTTACTCCTTCGTAATGTTTAATGTTTCTCTTCACAAATATGGTTGAACCTCCTCTCGCTTTTCCTGATGGGTGGATGGCGTGGTAGCACTGTTATCCTCGAATTTTAACGAATGAATCTTTTGTCAAATGAGATTCTAAAACTAAGCATATATCTATCTTTTCTGTATTTCGGAAAAATTTTAACTCTGGAATTTGTTGCAAGAGCCCATTTGCATTCCAATTGGCGATTCTGAATGTGTTATTCAACTTCATAGATTAGTACATCATAGAAGTGATTTTATTTACTGTTTCTTGCTTATTTAACCGCTTATTTAAAGAGCCCAGTCTTCTGACTTATTTTAGTAGCCTTAAGTTTAAGGCTCTATATGCTTTAGAATTTTTCAAGAATTAGGCTTTTACCGTCTTCCTTGTTACCTACTGTTTTCCGCTGTTGTACAATCTGGAAGTATGTTTTTCGGCCTGCTATTGAACTTGTTTGTGGTAGTTCTACCCCTGGGTTTTTGGACATTGTCCTATTACTGGGCATCCCATGGTTTAGCGAGCCTTGTAGTTTTTTATTTCTCAGATTGTGAAGTACCCTGGCTACTTCACATCTTCTATAGTTAGCTGGATGCTCTCCGTTACAGTTTAAGCATTTTGGAGGCGTAGTTTTTGTCAACTTACAAGCTTGGGCGAGATGTTTCCCCGAACATTTTACACATCTGGGCTCTCGTTTGCAATATTTCTGCGTGTGATTACATCCTTGGCATTTCTTACACTGCGGTATCAAGCCTGTGGATTTTCTTAACGCCTCTATTCTAACTCTCATGTTAAGGATTGCCTTAATATTGAAAAATGTTTCCTTTTTTTCTTTGCTATTAAAAGTAAGCATAAATGTTGACCCCTTGATGAGTTATTGTTTTTTATTTTTTTAGGGTATTTACCGCATCCTCTATTTTGAAGCCCTGGTGCATAAGGTCTCCCATTATATCCTGTTTTTTACAGGTTGGGTGAAGATCTGGCCATCACTTTGATCGGGTGATCATTTTTGTCCTCATATGTGTACCATTCCTTGAATTCATCTGTCATCTTTGCAGTCAAGGCTCTATAACTTTCAGCATCTGTTGAATTGATTTTTCATATATTATTGTTCAGTGCTAGAACTCTGTATTCTTTTGTAGTCACTGATTTCATTAATGATTGGATAGTACCATATTCAGTTACGTCAATGATGTTGATTGGTGGTGGTACCTTTTCCTTAATTTTGATAGGCTGGTTTTCCTGATCGGGTATATTTTGCTAATTTAGATTAAATACACAAGTTTTTGAAGTGCGGTTTGAAGCTGCAATTTCTGGAGAAGATTCTGCTTTTCTTTTGTTTGCAGGAAGAAAAGCTTCGGTTATTTTTTAGGATCCAGTCAGTTTCTTCTCTTAATCGTTCTTCGTCAGTGTGGTACTCTGTAGCACACTGATCCTCTGGTTTCTTGGGTTGCAAAGCATTTTCCTTACGGTGCTCTGAAGCATCCTGTTCCTCAGGTTCCTTTTATTGTAAAGCATTTTTCAGTTTTTCATTTTCTTTCTTAAGAGTAGTTTTTACTTCGTTAATTATATCCGATGTATTTTTTTCAATCTTACACAATTGTTGTAGTTCTTCATTTTCTATCTCATCACTTCTAGTTGAAGATGTTGGTGATCTTGGCATTATGGAACTTCTTCCAAATGGGTTTTCAGAGTTCATCACCTCTTAAGTATTGCGGTCATTGGATATCGACGACTGGGAGGCTGCTTGCTCACCCCTCAAAGTCGCCAGCACTGGGTTAGGGGTTATTATATTCAGAAAACCACCCTTATCTAGTTTTGGTCTGATAATGCTTAGGGTTTACCCCTATCCGCCACCAGCGGTCACGCCCGATGGAAGTCTAGCAACTCAGCACGAGTGCTGTTACATGTGATATTTTATAAATATTCCATCAACAGCATTAAACAAGAGGCTAACATTAACCGTGTCAGGAGGTTCGTTGATATAAGCTTTTAAATCAGCAACTCACTAGATTCCCTCCGATTAGTTGGTACAAAATTCAGAAAGTGAACAAAAGAATCCGTTTCGTGAAATAGCGGGACACATTACTCCTATTATGAGGAACCCCCATCGTCAGTAGGAACCCTTACACTTACGAAACGGCGGCTCAGATAACCGAGTGACCGAGCCAGTTTATTCGCTGTCCTTTAATTTAATGGACTACTGTACATCATTCGAATCAAATTGCTAATTTTGCGATGTTATAGAAATATCAATTGCCATCGAGCGTCATTATTCAACTACTCTTCGTAATCGTCCAGCAGCGTCGAACTGTAACATTGAAATATGGCAATGCGCCTGATCTATTTTCCTACAACTTTAGCTTCATGCATATTTACTACTATATGCTAACATTCATTGCACCAGGGTCTATAAGGCCGCACAGATCAGATATTTTTCATCCCGACCATCAATTTCTTTTGAGTTAAGGTAAAGTACCCACACTTTATTTACTAGTTATACCAAAAAATTCCAAAACACAAAACCGTAAGATCAAATAATTATTGTACATCCTACTCCCTCGATATTCGAAACCAGTACCTTCAGATTCAAAAGCCAACCCCAGTGAAACTTTAGGCAGAATGCCTGGTTATTTTATTGATTCAGTGATAACATTTGGTTTACGTTCAAAAAGATGCCCAGGCGCAGCGTGTCACCTAATGACATCTATGAATGACTGGTACGAATTAACCGACTTATTTAGAAAACTCGGATATTTAGCCAAACAAATCGACGCACACAGCATAAATGACTTAGTTATTCTACAGGCAATTTCCTTTCGATGTACGTTTTAGACAAGAAATTCGAGTAAAACGAGATATTTCAGCCGAATCAGATAAAAAACGTCAAAAGGTTTTTTTGTTTTTAATCGATGTATTTGAAAGAGTAGAAAAAATGATTTAACCCGTTTTAGGGTACTGCGGTCACGTTCTCTCTAATAACTCGGTTATTTTGCATTTTAAGAATATTAACAGGCAAAATTGTTCTACTGGAAACTATTTGGTTGGTTAAAGAGTTATAGAGGCTAATTTTCTAATAAAATTTGATTTTCAGCAAACGCCTAACTTCTTGCGAATTAAATCGGTAATGGACAAGATAGAAAATGGGGCAAAATAGACCAATTACTTCGGTCTAAAAAGACCAAAGTATTGAAATCCTGTCAAAAATGACGAAAAATTTGGTTGGTCCAAAACCACTTTTCTCGACGTTTTGAAAGTCCCTGAGTCTGAAAATGCAAAAAAAAAAAAAATGTCCGTCCGTCTGTCTGGATGTCTGGATGTCTGGATGTCTGGATGTCTGGATGTCTGGACCCATGGTATCTCGAGAACGGCTTGTCCGATTTGGATTTTTTTTCCGCCAATCTGTTTCTATGGTCAAGGCGGAGATTTGAAAAGCTTTTGGAGACTGTACGTCTAGGGGGTGGGGTACCTGACATACGAATTGACCCAAAATACCTGATTTTATAAATATTTACGATTTTTTTATATATGCTTATTTGATTATTGAATTGGGCATTGAATTGGGAATTGATTTGAAGGTTAAATTAGGGGTCAATTTGCGCGTTGAGTTGAAGTTGAGTTGGAGTTGAGTTGGGGTTGGATTTGGATGTAGTGAATAGTTAACAAACTATTTATATGATGGAACTTGCCTATTTATCAACCGATTATTATGAAATTCAATGTGTATGTTACAAATGGGATTCCAAAATGAGTTTTGGATGAAGTTCTGGAATATGGCCAAGTAGGATGGAACTTGCCCATTTCTCAACCGAATACGATGAAATTCGACATTTGTATTTGAAATGGGATTCTAAAATGTTTTTTGGATGAAGTTCTGGAATTTTAAAACGATTTCTGGATGAAGTTCTGGAATATGGCCAAGAATGATGGAACTTACCTATTTCTCAACCGATTATTATGAAATTTAATATGTGTGTTAGAAATGGGATTCTAAAATGAGTTTTGGATGAGGTTCTGGAATATGGCCAAGTAGGATGGAACTTGCCCGTTTCTCAACCGATTACGATGAAATTCGACATTTGTATTGGACATGGGATTCTAAAATGTTTTTGGATGAAGTTCTGGGATTTTAAAACGATTTCTGGATGAAGTTCTGGAATATGGCCAAGTATGATGGAACTTGTCTATTTCTCAACCGATTATTATGAAATTTAATTTGTGTGTTAGAAATGGGATTCTAAAATGAGTTTTGGATGAGGTTCTGGAATATGGCCAAGTAGGATGGAGCTTGCCCATTTCTCAACCAATTATGATGAAATTCGACTTGTGTAATGGAAATGGGATTCTAAAATGAGTTTTGTATCAGGTTCTGGAATATGGCTAAATATGATGGAACTTGCCCATTTCTCAACCGATTATGATGAAATTTGATATATATATATTCGAATTGGGAATCTGAAATGAGTTTTGGATGGAGTTCTAGAATATGGCCAAGTATGATGGAACTTGGCTATTTCCTAACCGATTATGATGAAATTTGATATGTGTGTTGGAAATGGGATTATAAAATGATTTTTGGATAAAGCTTTGGAATGTGGCTTTGTAGGATGGAACTTAGTTATTCCTTACCCGTTTGTTATGAAATTTGTCATGGTCGGTATAAAGTTCTAGAATACGATTTGTCGTTTTAAATTGGATGCCTGTACTCATGTTACTGAAGCTTTTGACCTGTTTGGCTGTTGTTGTATAAGTAAATATTTGTTGGTTAAAATAGAAATCAATAATGTCAAAACTGTCACACCAACTTTATGACATTATTGAAGATACCAAAGACCGAAGTTCTGATCACCTAGTGAGGTTTCAGCCCTTTATATTTTTAAAGTTGCCATACTGTAATGACATATTGCATTACTTTCCATATGATTAAAAATGTAAACAAACGCATTCCAATCGTTTGTAAATTATGAAATATAAGCTTGTACATAGTATACAAATTTTTGTAATGTTAAAATACTTTATGAAACTACAACATATGAAAACTCCGAATCATCAACATTATAGAATAAATATAAATATAGATAGTTGTTGTTGCAACATATTTTAATTACAATAAGCGCGTGCACAACTGTGTTGTTGTAATAATGGTATACTCAGGTAAGCGCGTGCACATATAGTTGTTAGTGTAATAATAAATCGAATTTGCTGAATTAATAATTCAATATTCAAAATATATTTTACTAATTAAACAAATCAAAAAGTATAGTAGATTTAAATTAGAGTATAATTTGTATATTAAGATTAAGTATAAATATGTAAGAAATTGTAATGAAGAATCAATCAATAAACATGATTTAATTGGGTAACAACTAAGTCTTATTTAACTTGGACAAGGAGTCATCTCTGCTGAACACAAGTTGGAATTGACTTTGCAATATAAGGTGGGTGAATGGCGAGGGCCAAAGAAGTGCTTTCCACGACGCATTAATTTGCGTTATGAAGCATAGGTCACTCTTCTGCCTTGCTTCATTAGATCATTACTCATACAAGTACTATAATTAAAATTGAATATATTCAGATTTCATGGCAACCTCTTACACCTTTCTTACGATGATAAATAAAACATTTCACCAGTACACAATTTTAATTTGCGGCTCGATTGTTATATGAAACTGTACTATGAAAATATTTTGTGTGCGAGTAATTCAGAACAAACCTGCATGATAAAAGTTGCTGTCTATTTCTTCTAAATTTATATATATACGATTTTGATTTAACTAAACTTTCAAATGGATAAAAGTTTCGGGCGCATTTGTGTTTTATTGAAATTTTAAAAGTTTGCTGTTACATGTGATATTTTTTGAAATATGCCATCAACAGCATTAAACAAGAGGCTAACATCAATCGTGTCAGAACGTTTGTTGATATAAGCTTTTAAATCAGCAACTCGCTAGATTCCCTCCGATTAGCTGATTGATTAATTGATTAGGATGTACGGCCAAGCATTATAGCAAGATTGCCGAACTCCTGTGTCCCATTTCGTACACCCGTTTACACATAACAAAACCGAAGGATAGGATTGGATTGTTAGTTACCCGGTTACAGACACCCAAGCGATCGATAGTTAGTAAAATTATTAGTAAATATATTGTAAAATATGTATGTATGTAGTAAGCATAAGACAGCACAATTTCTAAATTACAGCTTAATCACTCCTTATTAATCCAGGCAGGTTGCTTTAATCTAGAATTAAGTATTGAACCATGGAATTAAATTTTACTACCTTTAATAATTATTAATTCAAGCACTATATGCTCTCTACTGAAAATCATCTTATTTATTAGTAAACCAAGGAATAGACCTCTTTTGTTCTTCATTAACCTACAGTAAATATGCCATTTTTGCCATATTAAAAAGGAACTCACAATTAAGCAACCCGAGCTTAGCTAAAAGAATTGCTTTTACTAAAGAGCATTTGGCAAAACCTAGGGTATTTCGTAATTTAATAATTTGGAGGGATGAGAGTAAATCCAACGTGGTAGGAGGTGATGAGAGACCATACGTAAGATGACTCCAAAACCAGGAGATTAGCCATCGGTATGCCAAAAAAAAATCATTGAATCATAGTAATCTATCAGTAATTGGCTGGGGATGGTTCACTTCTATAGGTGATTTGGCCTGTCATCAAAATCGGTAGAAATATGGATGTCCTTAAATATATCTAAATTCTCGATCAGAATTTAGATGATTATAAACGGTCGTCCGTTATGGTAGCGTTATCAGCACCCCAAAGACAATCTAAAAGTATAAACAGCGTATTTAGAACGGCAAAGAATCCAATAAAAAAACAAAACCGAGAATGTATGGGGAAATCTTAAATGGTAAGAACCACTAAGAAAAAGATAAACAGAGAATATCTATTGGCCAAAATTCTGGAGGTTTGAAATGATGCATTGCTACGTATCAATGATTTTTTTTGGCATACCGATGACTTACCTCCTGGTTTTGGGGTCATCTTACGTATGGTCTCTCATCACCTCCAACCACGTTGGATTTACTCTCATCCCTCCAAATTATTAAATTACAAAATACCCTAGGTTTTGCTAAATGCTCTTTAGTAAGAGCAATTCTTTTAGGTAAGCTCCGGTTGTTTAATTGTGATTTCCTTTTAAATAAAGCAAAAATGGCTTAATTATAATAACACAACTGTAAATTCACCCAAAAAATTTAACTAATCAGCAGCTTCCTACATATCCGGAAGAAGAAAAATTAATAAAATTAAGGATCATTATTAATAAATTATTATGAACTAATTTAAAGATGATTCAGGAACGTTACATCAACCACCAGAGTGCATCACCAATTTAGACAAGTACTGTATGCAAGCTGTCGTTTACGAGTACGGCCCAACCAGAAATTTTACGGGCATCTCTAAAAATAAACTTCCCCGTGCCCCTATCGTACTTCCTTATACAGAAACCAAACCTAATGAAGAAATATAAGGCGCTAATACCCTATTACTAGATATCAAGTTAAAATTAAAAATACAAATTCACCCAAGAAAAACACTAATCAGCAGTTTCCTACAGATCCGCAAAAAGAAAATTAACAACATTGAAGATCATTATTAATACAATTAATATGATCTAATTTAGAGATGATTCTGAAACGTTACATCAACAATCCGGAGTGCACCACCTGGGAACACCCGGACCCCCGAGCACACATCATACAATCATATAGAAATAACAAAACCTAAAGATAAAATAAAATTATTAGTTTGAACAGACTCTACTCGGATACAGAAGCTAAGCGATCAATAATTTAGTATTTTTATTACTAATATAAGAAATGATTAGTACAGGACCACGCAATTACTAACTACATATGATCTAGCTGGTTCCAAAAACTGAAGCTGAACTAAGTTGTTCCGCTATATATAAATATAAATATTTTACACTCTCTACTATTTACAAATACCTGAACACTTATTTAAACTATAAACCCTCATTTAATTCACTTAAATAAATTATAGTTTAGTCTTTAATACTATTCGATTAAAATAATATTAAATTCTGAACCGCATTACCAACGAAAAATGAACATAGAACATTTTATTGTTGCAGATAATTCAGTAATCTGTTACTCTTTACTATTTTTACATACTAGAACTTGATCCTGTAAAATAACTAAATAAATTAATCAATTAATCTTTAATTCCTACCCTTTAACTACTATTAAAGTTGTATTTAGATTCATTAAAATCAAAAATCATACAATTAATGAAGTAATCAAGCAACACGATTTTTTCCCCACAAACCCAACACATTGCCTCACACATTCATTCCGGTGAATTGCCCTTTCCAAAACTCACAACAACCTAAATCATTTATTAAACCTAAAAAAACACACAAACAACACACAACTTTCACTCAAAAATTAAAATTAATTTAAAATAACGCTTAACCAAAACCCAGTTAAACAATTCAAAATAATCAAAACAAAAATAAATAAAAATAACTTAAACCAAAAAACAAAACAATATAATGACGCTTATATTTGAAAACTGCAACCCAACCTCCACAAATCAATTAAGCCAATTAAGATCACTAAACTTTGCCTCACAATTTCGCTAGATTCCCTCCGATTAGTTGGTGCAAAATTCAAAAAGTGAAACAAAAGAAGCCATTGGAGATCAATCCTTCGTGAAATAGCGGGACACATTGTCTCCTAATATGAGGAAAGCAGAAACCCTTACACTTACCAAATGGCGGTATGACCGAGCCAGCTTATTCGCTGACCTTTAAATTTAATGGACTTCATCATTCGAATCAAATTGTTAATTTCGCGATTTTATATAGAAATAGCAATTACTCTTCGTAATCGTCCAGCAGCGTCCAACTGTAACATTGACATATGGTAACGTACGATGCTAACGTTTATTCTGCCGTAGTCTTTAAGATCCCAGATCAGATATTTTTCATACCGACCACCAATTTCTTTTGACTTAAGGTAAAGTACCCACACTCTGTTTACTAGGTATACCAAAAAATTCCAAAATATAAAACCAGAAGATCAAAAAATTCTTGTGCATCCCACTCCCGTCGATATTCGAAACCAGTAAGAAATTCTACTAACAAAGAGAGGCTAGTTTTGAGAAAATTTGATTTAATTTGAAAACGCTTAACTTCTTGCGAATTAAATCGCTTAGGGACAAGGTAGAAAATGGGGTAAAATAGACCGATTTTAAAGTTGTCAAACAGTTAAAATAATTTTGAAAATTAGAAATTTAAAAAGGGGAAGTTTAGGAATTATGATAATTTTAAGTTTTTTAATGAAATTACAGACTAAAAAATTGATTTACTGATTAAAATATCAGAATTAAATAACCAATTATGTAGGTATATCGATAGTACTTTTCCCGCAGACAACTTTGACGTGTTTTATGACCATTGACAATTTGATGCTTTCTCATAAGGTAATAATGAAACACTACTCGTTTGTGATCATTCGAGTCAAAAAAGCCTTTTTAAAATCAGTAGTGAACAGTACCAATTTGCTTATGTTTTTCAATAAATGTCACGGTGAATGCCACTACCTAGTTTGGTTGCTGTCGATATCCCAGCCATAAATTCATGCTCCTTGAAGGAAAAATTCGTTTTGAAGTTCAAAGTAGCAATTGAACTTGTTCTTGATTTTAATAAAGTTAATTTTGTCACCATCATCAGCATTATTACATAATTATCATATACGTTTGAAAACTTCGGTGTTTATAACTTTTGAAACGTATTTGGTTTTATGACTTTGATGTGGTTCACGACGGCACATGAACCATACCATGGTTCATACCATGGTTCGTGTCATCATACCATGGTTCTTGAAGTTGTTGGTGTATTTATAGTTACTGGTACATCTTGGTAGAAGCCTTTGAAAAAATTTATCGTCGATCATACCAAGCGCGTAGTATTGTTATAGCCAGAATTACAAAATTCACCCTCCCCATTAATATTTATTACGAAATTGATGAGTTTACTACAATTAGCTTTATTGAAGAGGTGTCTAGTTGTGGATGCCAAGGCCTGGTGTTTTCCTAAACCGTAATGATTCATTACGGTTAAGTTGCCCAAAGTCTGGTCGAAAATGTAAAGACCCTCGTATGTTTGATTGGCGACTTCTTAAACAATTTTTTTTAGAGGTATTGGACATCTTGGAAAGTTGATTAAGCAAGAATTAAGACTGAACACAGACGGTTCTAGAAAACCTTTAAATACAATTTATATATATATCGAATAGCGCGTTTAGCGTTATTTTCAACATACGGATGGCCTTAAAATTATGTAAATTTGTGTAGCTATACACTTTCTGTGTAGAATTACACACCCATCTTAATTGGTTCGTAATAATTTTTTTTGTCCTAGCATTATGAGCAGTTGAGAAGACGATTTTTAGAAATTACTCTATAAATCAGGTGCAATTGGGGATAAAGTGGGAACTTGGTTTGGAATAAGATTTCCAACCTTTTTTCGGACTACATCAAATTATGGATTCTAACTATGCGAATGAAATTCATTCAAATTCCTTGGTCTTACTTCCTTGAAAGTTTTTCTGATTTTTGCCAATTAGGGATTCCTAAATTAGCCATCGACCCCAGTCCTTTGTGCTGATAGTGGAAGGAATAACCAAGATTTTTGGCTAACGCATCAACATTATATTGAGGCCATACAATTTCTTCACCATTTCGTTCGCAAAAATTCGGTAATACATCGTTTCTGCGTGCCCATGGATTTTCACTGGATTTTCATTATGCCATCTTTGAACTTCGACTCACTCATTCAGACATCTGCGCTAATATTTTACTATCTTCTCTTCAAAGATCACCCTTTATGTTTCTGTTGCTGGGCTGATTTCTGTAAAGATGCTGTATAGTTAGTTTTCCTTTGTTATTTCCTCATCTGTTCGCCTAATCTGATTTGATCACAGTTTCTTTCACTAATTAAAATTGCGATTTAATCAATTATCGAAATTAAGAAAGTCTTAGCTGTTTGATCGATTGTTCCCATGCATCCAAATTAAAACCAACCGCAAGCTAGGTGTCTAGTGCCATATGCTCGCTTTGACCCCCTTTCTTATTTTATTCATTATAAATGCAGAACAGTAGTCAGTTCCAATTATATTGCCGTTAAGGCTTGGATCTTGGGGATAAAACGAATTTTTTCATTCCCTTTACCCTTAACACACTGCGATTTAATAAAATGCATTTTGTGAATTTTTCGAGTTTAGATGCAGTATTGTAACCTCAAATTTAGTTAATCGCATTGTTTTGCATAGAGCAAGTATTTGAACGACTTTAGCTAAATCGGATTTATTAAACCGCAGCATGTCTAGGTAATTAGAGGGCAATATTAACTTTCGTTTAACAGGTTTGAGGCTTTTTAGTGATGAAGTTTCCTTGTGGGTTCGAATCTATCAGAACCCAAAGAATAATTGGTTGTTGTTTGTCGCTCGCGCTGCTATTAATGCGGTCCTAAACAGTATTTGAATCAAAGTTAAGCAATAGAGTGTTATATTTTCCACGACATTGCAATTTTACATACTTTTTCATGTTAATATATTGTGTTTTACAAGATAAACTCTGTATATTGTCAAGTGTTGGATAAATTAATGGAGATTTTACATTTTTGGGTCAGAATTTGTGAGCTGGTGATTTTTTTTTACAGATGCGTATTTGTCTTGAATCCTCTTTATTGAAAACTAACTTAAAGAACGGTTGGGGAGGGTTGTTATGGAAATCCTACCAAAAACAACAAAACATTTTTTTGACCGAAACCACTTTATACGACGTTTTGAAGGTTCCGAATTGGATTTTTATTCACCAATCTGTTTACGATCAAAAAGATCTCTCAAATTTCATCATAATCGATTAAGAATTGGCCAAGTTCCATTCTAATTGGCCATATACTAGAATTTTATACAACTTTTATACAAGTAAGATGGATGCTGCGCTGTGTCCATCGACGAAGTAAATTATTGGAAATTTAATGTTACTTTTTACAAGATCCGGGTAAAACTCTTTTGAAATATACTCATAAAAGTTTGCTTCGTAATCCATTCATTTTCGCTAATTACAAACTCCCCCCCTCCCTTCCGGTATCTGGAACCGTGTTTCTAATTTCATCGCGCATTCATTTGTAGAGATATATGTTCATGGATGAAGCCATCACACCCGACGCAGGGAATGAAAACATAACCGTTAAATTGGATTTAGCTTTACTTTACCTCTGTCAATTTCATAAACGTTTTTTCAACGTTTTGCTGCTAAAACGTTTTTTGTTTTAGGACACTAAAATTGATTTCGTCTCCATTGAAAACTCTACCTGGACCACTCAAAATTAAAAACTGATCATGTTCCAATAGATATTTTTCAATCGAGTCAAACCAACGAAATATATCAGTGACTGCTGATAAAGGGAGGTGCCGCTTTAAATATGATTTAATCTATAGCCTTATCTTTCTTCTATGAAATCGTTTATAGCATGTTCCACATCTTCCTTTCTCTTTCAAATCCCTTTCGTTGTGAGACCTTGATCCAGTCTACGATAGCTAGCTCCTCGGATTCATTTAAACCCGTCGACGGCTCTGGACGGACGGTTGTAAATTTTGAGCCTAAACGAAATATGATAATGGCCCTGGATCGTTTAGTTGGGGATTTATTTGGGGGAGTTGAGTTAAGGTATGAGCTGGAAGATAGCTTGAGTTGTTCTGAGTTGAGTCCATGTTTGCATGTACTTTTTCGCCTTTTCCGGCCATGTTGATTGGAGGAGTGATTTTTACGTTGAGTTAAGGGTTAAGTTGTTAGGGTGTCGAGTTAGAGTTCAATTGGGGGTTTATTTTGGGGTTGAGTTGCAGGTTGGATTTAGTTAAACTTTGGTTAAGAAATTGAGTTGAGTGTTAACTTTGGGGTTGAATTAAAGGTTCAGTTCGGATTCAGTTGGGGATTAATTTGGGGTCGAGTTGAGAATTTAGTTGAGATGAAGTTGAATAGACATTGAATTGAAATTGAGTTGGGGTCAACTTAGCTTGAGTTGAGCTTCTGTAAGTGGTTCACTTGAGGAATTATTTGCAGATTGAGCTGAAGGTTAGATTGAGTTGACTTGACATGAGTTCATACCTAGGCACGTAATTTTCCAGACCCAAGTTCTGACGACCTCATGAGGTGCTCGTATTTTTATAAAACTAGAGATTTTAATTAATTTTAATTCGCACTGAATGATTTTAGTTATAATTTAGGTTAGACAATTTTTCACAGCCATGATAGCTCGTGTTCAGTAAAACAAATTCCGTAGAACTGTCTCATGATCACTGATCACTTGCCATTAGCCATATTTAATTCCTCATTTTATGTTAGTATATTTCCTTCTCCGTGAGATGTACTCGCGATTAATGAAAATTAAAATCGTTTAGCATTTGACCACAATTATTTGACTCTAGGTTATTTACAGATATGTATAAACATTTCAGCAAACATTTAGGTGTAATACTATAACCTTTTGTTGAAATTGCACTAAAAAAGACCAAAATAGTTCGTGTGCTATTCAGCGAATAAATACAACCCAGACAAAAAAACTACGCTGTTCATACGTACGTAAACAAATTAATTTATGCGGCTACACGAATTAAAAAAGGCTGAATTAAAAATGGTGTTCATTAATGAAATAAAAAAGGCGAATTTTGTATGAAAAAGGAATACCATTTTTATTTCAGAAAAAAATGAATTAAAAAAGGTAACAGGTGTTCATACAAATTCATACAAAATCACCATTTTTAATTCAACCTTTTTTAATTCAGCCTTTTTTAATTCGTGTAGCCAATTTATGCTACGGAGCGAAAACACTAAATATTTGTTGTTTGTCGGTTAGTTAAATGTTACACTAAAATACACATAATTTTCATTCCAATTGTAAGTTTTTTTTTGTTCCTGTGTGTTTGGAAAATGCAAAAGCAAAACCGAGAAGATAAAAATTCACTTTTTATGTATCTCTATGCAAAGTAGATTTTCCAACAGCAGCACCAGTAACAATCATCATCATCATCAGCATAGTAGAACTAAGGAAAATGTTTATTTTTTTTATGTACTCGGTATTATGATTATGATGTGTTTTTGTTATTAAAATAATTTGAATACAATAACAATTAGAATAAATAATTTTTTATGTACTTGTACATATGTGAACTCTGGTTGTCACACAGAATCTATATTATCTACTATATAAGTTTACATTTAATTTTAAGTAGACATAAATAGAATATAAGACTTGTATATGGGTTGGTGAATATCTTCTTCAGTATTTAATAAATTCATTTAAATTCCTTTTTTATTTAATAAAAAGATGTAATCTGCATATAGACGCAACAGCATTTTAATGGGATAATTACGCGAGGCAAGGCTGGCTTTGTGTGTGTGTTAACATTAAAAGATCTGTAATTTTCTTTTTGTATCTAAATTGTATAGCATATAACATCTAATGACTTTTTCCATAAACAAATTACACATTTTACAACTTAATTTAAAATAAAAAATCTTTTACGATATACAACCATACATAAAACATATACAACCTCATATATGTTGTAACCACGAAAGTAGCGACGCTCGAAACTTAATTTATTTTAATTTAAAAAGAAATAATCTCGTGATCATAAACTAGAAATAGCTACATACATTATGTACTTCACAAGTCGATCGAAAATGCAGTTTGACGAGCCCACATTTTGTCTAGTCGTTGATTGGCTTTAAAACTATCGTACGATTATTCGATTCTCTTACCATCCAAATATGTATTATATACATAGTTTTCTATGCGTGCGTGTGTGTGTGTGTGTTAAGTGCGTTCAATCAAAGCATTATCTATGTTATTCAAAAAATGCATATGTCATATTTTTATAAAATCAATAAAGTAATTTATATTCGTTAATACCTTAAGGAAATGTTCTTTTGACTGGAGCCAATTAGATTTATTTAGAAAATAATAGTTTTTAATATTTTTAAATAAAATCAATCAAGGCTTTTAGACAAACTGTCAATTACACAAAAACTCAACTATCTATGTATGTATCTACATATGTACTTATTACATAAATAACCAATATACTTGATATATTTTAGTAAATGCATGAGATGAAATTTGTTGAGATGACTACTTTATGTTACCACACATACATTACATAATACAGACTCAATTAAATAATAAAATAGTTTTTAGTTTTACATTTCGCTTTTTCGAAATAAAATACTATCGATTTGTTATCAAATCCAATATGTCAATAACGTATTAATGATGATGATAGTAAAAATCGCATGCATTATTAAACAACAATAATAATTTTTTGATGTTCATATACATTGCAGGTTTGTAGAGTGGCAAAAAGTTAGATTTTTACAAATACAAATTTTGCTATCCTTTTGACACATGCAAATTTGTTAAATTTGCATAAAAAATTTATTTGTTATACATATTGTGTGCACAAATTAGTACTAGAAAATGTTTACTGTGTTGTTTGAAAACTGGTGAATTATGGTTAGTTAAAATTTTTCATAAAATGTGTCTATTAATATCTTGGGAGCAAATCGAAAAACTGGGTTATAATAAATAAGGATTACAGCGTCCTTATACATATGGTTCGAAAAAAAACGCCAAACTTGTTATATATAGTATAAGACAAAAGACGGGATAGGTGCAATCTTTAATTTCTGTGTAACACTAAAAAAAATTTGGGTCTATCCAACTCCCCGAATCTCATTTTTCCCACAAAGCGTCCATTACAGATCACCAAACTCAACCATTAATGTTTTACAAACATTTTCCTTTATTTTGGGCAAGGTCCTTAAAAGATGTCACGGCTTCTCTTAAATTTGGAGACCCTTTTCCCAATATCATAATTGGTCACGACAATACAAATCTTCTACTCTCATGCCGCCAAGTTAACGCCAGTTTAATAATTAATGTTAGATTATTTAGAACTGACACATTTTGAACAGCAGCCAAAGCCTCATTCGTCAATTTTCTTCTTCGATCTATAACAATTAGATTCAGTTATACATCTCTAGTGTAGTACCTACTGTTGAAAATTTAAATTAACCCGCTCAGAGAGCATCCACAATATTCAAAATTTGAGAATGAGCACCTTGAGAATTGGCTCGCATACTTCTTTACTCAGTGCATCATTCTAGACTGGGCATCGCTGAATAAAACATACAAAATCATAATTAACGTTAATTATCGTTTGTCACTGAATCGCATCTTCTTGTCACATAGCACTTCATTTTCTATATCTCCCAGCACCTTTCATCTAAACCTGTTCCACCCTAATGGCGTGATATATTTCAAAGGCGTTTCGAAGTAATTTGCTAGTAAGATTTATTGAATGACAGAAGTGATGCTACCGGAAATTTTACATTGGTATGACTGGAAGGACGGAAGGACGGACACGACATTTTTTTAATCGATGTTTTGGAGTCTTGGTAACCTAATTCGTCCAGAAATGTGAAATCTGGAACAACATTTTAACAAATTTTTTTTCGCGATTACAATATAATCCAAATATAACTTCGTTATAGTGGGAAAAGGAAAAATGGTCGATACCTTTTTTTAATCAAAAGGTAGGTTCTCCTGGTGTACCTCATTGATTGTTTCGAAGTTTTGCAATGTTCAGAAAAAATATGAGTCACGCAATTTTTTTTTAGTGCTAGCTTGCTAATATAAGGCGCCAAAACTATCCCCGAAAATATTAATTTTGACGCCCTACCAAATAGGGAATGTAACCTGTTCAATCGTATAAAAAAATTGAAAAGAAAAAAAAGGTTACAAGCAAAAACTAAATTTAATTGTCATAAAGGCCATAAAGAAACTGGGTTATGCTCAAAGCTAAACCACTCTACTAGCTTTGCCTTGCATACAAAACAGGTATCTGTTGCTAAAATTCTAGTAAATAATAATAATTCAACTGCACGAAATGATAATGAATAGTTCGTGTTTTTTGACAGTTCCATGAGGAATTTTTTTTTCTCTAAAGTTACAGTTTCTGATAAATTACAGATATGACTCGTATTATTTGAACGGAATTATTAGTCGGTTAAGTAGTTGTGTTGATGCACTTTCCTACTCTTTATAAAAATTAATAGAGATTACTGTTTCGGAAGGTTTAATCGGCAAGCATAATTGGATCATTTCTTTTTAATAAAACCTCGATTCTCACAAGCTTATATTATCACGAGCTTAATAGATTTGAAAATATTCATATAAAGTAAAAAATTTCTCCGAGAAATTAAGCTGCAAACCATTTCTCGGGTAAATGAGTTACTATGGTAAAATCAATTTTTCCCGACTGTTTATCCGACTATTGGTCCGCAGCCCTATTAATTTGAATAAGTCGTCATATTATTAAAAAGCAAATATAAACAAACATAGATATTATTTTCTTTTAGTGATAATTATTTTTTACAAATCTCTTGAGGACTATAGTCCTCGTGCTATAAGGTTGAGAAACTCTGATTATATCGGAAACGTGAAACTAAATTGTGTGATATGAAAATAATAAATAAAAATAGTAAATGGTGTTTGATATTTACAAAAATATAGAATAATCTGTGTGAAGTGCTAAAGAACACTAATCTTGTATATAAAAGTGATAAATAATAAAGGAATTGATGACAAATAGATACTAAATAAAAACGGGTGAACTAGAAGTGTCAAATTAATATAAATACGTAAAGCGGTTTATAATTTATTTTTTGCAAGACTTGCATTTTATTCTTAAATTTAAATTAAATTCAGCGAAGTGAAACCTTTTGTTTTGATTTTTATGTTGAATAAAGTGAATTATGGATTGTGATAAATGCAAAAGTGCAATTACAAAGGGAAGCGAGTTTTTTAAGTGCGATGGTTTGTGCGGACGGGTATTTCATATATTTTGTGCGGGACCTGGTTTCACCAAGACGACGTATAAAAATTGGGTTGATAGCAATGAATTGACTTTTTCGTGCAAAGAGTGTGGTAAAAATTCGCTAAAAGCGATCAAAACCCAATTAGAGAAGCTTGTGAGTATGATCAATATTGTCGATGAGAGATACAGACGACAAGCTGAAGTATTAGAGAAAGTTGATACCGAGATGAGTGTATTAAAAGTTGATGTATCGAGCTCCAATCAATTGGTAAAAGACATTGATAGTAAAATTGGAAATATAAATGAGAGTTGTAGCAAGATGTCGAAAAGTGTAGTCAGTGGGAATATTTCTTTTGCTGATAAAGTTAAGGGTATAAGGAAAAGCGAACCAGCTATTGTTGTAATACCAAAAACCGTGCAGAAGAGTAAAATTACTAAGGAGGATTTAAAGGAATCTCTAAAAGTTGTTCCAGTACACATAAATAGAGTATCAAATATCAGAAATGGAGGCATTGCGCTGGAATGTGGTGACAAAGACAACAGAGAGGAAGTTGAAAGAAGTATCCAAGCAAGGCTCAGTGATAAATATGACATTAAAACCAGTAAAACATTCTCGCCGAAAGTGAAAGTGATTGGAGTAACAGAAGAATATGAAGACGTTCAATTTGTTGAAACATTGAAAAAACAGAATGAACGATTAAAAGATTGTCAAATTAAAGTGATACGCAAATATAAAACATCAAGAGGGGCTTTAAATGTCATTCTCGAGTTGGATACAAGCGGATTTACCAGTATATTGGAAATGGAAAGAATTTATATTGGGTGGGATAGATGTAGAGTAATTGAGGATTTTATGTTAGTACAATGTTTCAAATGCTTAGGATACAACCATACTAGTAAGAAATGCACTGAAGCTAAAGCCATTTGTAGGCAATGTGGTAAAAGTGATCATGTGTCAAAGGAATGTGCGGAGCAAATTAAATCATGTGTCAATTGTAAAAAAGTTGTGGAAAATAATAAGTTGAACATCGATGTGAATCATGAAGCAACTGATAAGGCATGTCCAAGTTACCTAAGAACATTAAATTTAATGAAGAGGAGAATTTGTTATGAATAGCAATCAAAATCTCAAGATGTCCCATTTCGAATCATTTATTTGAATATCAGTAGTTTATTAGCCCATATAGATGAAATTAGAGATCTAGCAAACAGGAGGCAACCACATGTTATATGTGCTAGTGAAACATGTGTTACATGTGACATAAGCGATTTTGAAATTACATGTCAGGGCTACTCATGTATTCGATGTGATTCACATTCACGGTTTACTGGGGGTGTAGTGATTTATATATCCAAAAATTTAAATTTTGAAGTAAAAAATTGCTCGATTGAGAATAATTATTTATGGATTAGTAAAGTCTTGATAAGAAAATCAGATCAATTGAATAAAAATGTAGCATTATCGGTGTTGTATCGATCCCCAAGTTCAAGTATAATATCATTCATCAACTATTTCGATCAATGGAGTGAAGAAAATATTTCTACAGAGGAGTTAAATTTAATATGCGGTGATTTTAATATTGACTACCTACGTCAGACGACGAATAAACTGAAGTTGGATAGAATAATGACAAGATTGAATCTGAAACAACTAATGGAGAAATGTACCAGAATAACAGCAGACACGAATACCTTAATTGATTGGGTTATTGGTAATACAACAACTGCAAATATACGTATCGACACATTAGAGAAAGAGAAAATTAGTGATCATGAGACGATTCAAGTAAATTTGATGGAAATTAGTAAAAGCAGCCGAACACCAAAAAAATATATTGAGGGGATATTTAATTTTAATCAAGATATATTCAATAAGCTGTTACAAGATTCAAAGTGGGATACGACTGGTGATATTGATGAAGTATGCGAAAATATGTATGAAAATATTTATAAGGCCCTAAATGTATTTTACAAGAAAGCAGAGATAAAACCAAAGTCAAATGAATGGTTTCACAAAAATTATAATCTGCGGCTTTTAAAATCAAAAAAGATTGCAGCGAATAAATTAGCAAAGCAAACTGGAAATGAGGAACATTGGAATGAATATAGAGCAACACGAAATCGGTATCTTTCATCAATAAGAAAAAGTAAGAGAAACTATTTCATTAGAAAAATAGAAACTGCTTCGTATAATTCGCAACGAGTATGGAGCGTTTTAAAGGAAATAATGAAAGGAAAACGAGATAGTAGCATAGATCGCATCATAGTTGATAACCATGAATACTGTAACCACAAGGAAATTGCAAATGTTCTAAACAAATTTTATGTCGATAGTATCAAGATCTTAAATGGACAAATTCCAAGCGTAGAAGATGATTTAGTCGAGATAAGGGCATCAGCGAAAAGGAAATTCGCTTTGAACCAGATTACATTAGTAGAATTAAAGGATATAATCACAAAAATGTGTGATAAGCGAGACGTACACGGATTGAAGCCAAGTATGATTTTGAAAGCTATGGATGTTATTGGCGAAAAATTGTTATCAATGTTCAATACTTCTTTAATGGCGGGTCAATTCCCTAAATGTATGAAAGAAGCGAATATTATTCCTATTCCAAAAATAAAAATGGAGGTGTGGCCAACACACGACTTTCTTTTACGAACAGCGAATTTTGAGAAACTTTTATAATTCAAATTTCCCGCAAACTTAATTAAGATTGTTTTTATTATTTCATGTTTTCTGTAAATTGTATATTTTTGAAATATTTGCAAAATAAATTTTCTGTTTTACGGAATCTGGCAGCTGGGAGCTGGGACCCCAAAATTTATGTAAAAAGTTTAAACATGAAGTTGCAGTTTGATTGGTTAAACCATTTAGACTACAAATTGACAGACATATATACCAACAGACACCACTTCAAAACTCAATTTTTTGAACTCATTAGTACACACGTAAAAGAAATAAAAGGTGATATTTATGAATTTTAATTTTTTCTTTTAATTTTTTGGAATTTGTATTAGTGATTTACTTTTTTGTAAACCTTATACTGTTTAGGATATGTGCAAAACACTTTTTCTGGCCCAAGAGAGTGGCCACTTCCGGTTGACCGATTTGGCAATTTAACATACATGTAGGCTAAATATTTTTATAACATACAGTACGTCACTGAAGTGTGCAAATTAATTATAATTAGCATAATTGGGCAACACACAATAATTAAAATGACAAATGCAAGAACTGCTGTAACTCCCTGTAAAAAAGTGTGGGGGGGGGGGGGGGGCAGGAGTTGCGAAATATTTTTGCAATTATAAAACGATATATATATACTTAAGTATTACAAACCCTAATAAGTCGTTAAAAAAGTTAAGAAACATGGAAAAATGATCCACATTCAATTATGTAATATTTGCATTAAAAACCGGAAGTATGTCACTGTAGTGTGCAAATTAATTATAATTAGCATAATTAGGCTATATATACACATATATTTATGTGTTGGCAAAACAATATTTAATTTTTTTTTTATAAAATTTTTAAATTTTTTTTAAATTTTTTTTTTAATTTTTAATTTTAATTTTTTTTAATTTTTAATTTGTTTATTTTGATTTTTTTTTGATTTTTGGAAACATTTTGTATTAGTAATTTTTTGTAAACCTTATACTTTTTAAGATATTTGCAAAACAAATTTTCTGGCCCAAGGGAGTGGCCACTTCCGGTGGACCGATTTGAAGTAAAATTCACTGGGACCTCCCAATTTATCCAAAAAGCTTAAATCTGAAGTTTCAGTTCGATTGGTTAAGCCATCTGGGCTGTAGAGAGGACACAGACTGACAGACGGACAGACGGACAGACGGACAGACAGACGGACAGACAGACTGACAGACAGACATCATTTCGAAACCCACTTTTTCGGACTCAGGGGACCTCAAAACAGATAAATCTTCAATAATCTCAAGGTCGAAAATTTTCATGATTACTATACTTTATTTTACTTACGTAAAAGAAAGTAAAAAGGTTACAAGCAAAAACTAAATTTAATTGTCATAAAGGCCATAAAGAAACTGGGTTATGCTCAAAGCTAAACCACTCTACTAGCTTTGCCTTGCATACAAAACAGGTATCTGTTGCTAAAATTCTAGTAAATAATAATAATTCAACTGCACGAAATGATAATGAATAGTTCGTGTTTTTTGACAGTTCCATGAGGAATTTTTTTTTTCTCTAAAGTTACAGTTTCTGATAAATTACAGATATGACTCGTATTATTTGAACGGAATTATTAGTCGGTTAAGTAGTTGTGTTGATGCACTTTCCTACTCTTTAAAAAATTTAATAGAGATGACCGTTTCGGTAGGTTTCATCGGCAAGCATAATTGGATCATTTCTTTTTAATAAAAGCTCGATTCTCACAAGCTTATATTATCACGAGCTTAATAGATTTGAAAATATTCATATAAAGTAAAAAATTACTCCGAGAAATTAAGCTGCAAACCATTTCTCGGGTAAATGAGTTACTATGATAAAAGCAATTTTTTCCGATTATTTATCCGACTATTGGTCCGCAGCCCTATTAATTACAATAAGTCGTCATATTTCATATTTACCTACAATTTGATACAATATAATAGTTTACGTCCGACTCAATTTATTATTCCAGTAGATAGAATTCAAACTAAGCACAAAGTTAGTACATTTTACATGCATATAAATGGATAATTAAAATTACGTTAGTTCATCGAACCAAATAATTTTAATTTTTTTGCCATTAACTACGAGATAATTTTGTTGTTGGTAGTATTCGCTTGTAGATTATAATCAATTAAAATTTATGAAAATGCAACTGAAAAATTATAATAATTTTCATCTTATTTTATATTATATGTATAATATAGCAACTAGTCGTAGTTTCTAAATGGATATTATACGGTAAAACATTTATGCCCACCATAGCTAAAAAAAAAAAAATTTGTTATATGTACTTTTTATTACAATTAATTGACTTTTATTTAACAAACAAAAAATAATAATAATTAGAATTTATGTTCGTTATATAAAATAATCCTGATAATATTATTTAAGAGGTATGAATTTAATTTAATGGGTGAATTCTGTCCATTATACTCGTATACTTGTATATAGAGCAGACTTATTTATCATTTAACCAAATAATGCCATCTATAACATCGATATTCGAACTAATTTGTAAAAACGTGAATAATAAATTGCTGTATCGGCAGAGCACTCAAAATAAATATGTGTACATACATAAGGCAGTAATGTATGTACAGTATCATATTTTTTTTTTATTATTTATTATAGTTTTTAATAGTTTTGTTGTATTTTTGTTCATTTTCAATAAATAAAATTATTATTAGGATTTTTGAATTATGAGAAATTTTTATGAAATTGGTACATTTTATGCTGTTCTTTCGATTTTAGCGAAAATTTATATTTTATTCATATACAATATGTATGTATGCAATACAATACAATACAATGGGGTGTTTGGGGGATGCAATATTTTTTAATTAAACATTTTATTTTAAATATGTACCGCCACATATAACGACTATATGGTTGGCTCTTCTTTATTCAAATGATAATTTACTATTATGGATGTGATGCAAGTTTTATGAGTAATATTTTTGGGAGATAAATTTGTAATTTGTCCTTATTGCGATAAATAGTGTTATAAATATTAGTTTCGTAATTATAATATTATGTCAATTTGTCCAAATGTGGATTAATTTCAACGTGAACGGCACAGTTTTAAACCAAGTTTAAGCAAACGCAATGAATTTACTTGACTAAGAAGTTTATTTGACTAAAATTCATTTCATTCAAACGTGACGCATTGAATATTAAAAATTCACATATATTACAAAAAAAAATTCAGGTATGGCCAACAAAATACTTGTTTTACGAACGGGGAATTTTGAGAAGGTTAGTCTTAGGCTGGCGACACACCAAATTAGTCAAAACGTTTTTGCTTTAAATAGGCAAGACGATTTGCCTAAACATAGCCAAATTTTGGCATACAAATTTTAATTAAAAATATTAGTTTTGCTAAAAATATTAAATTCCTATTTATTTTGATAATTATTTATTTCTTGTTTTATAAAACAGCGACCACGAAACGACGTCAAACACTGTTTTTTCTTGACTCAGACAGTTTTGTCTTGTTTTGCTTTGTTTTGTTTCAGTGTGAATTAACCTATTTGTTTATACGCCATGGTCGCCTTCAATCATGTTTCATTAGTCAAATTTGACTTAAGACAATTTTGCTTTATTATGTGTGCATGGGCCCATAAGGCGCAATAGAATGTTTGCCGTTCTATGTTTTATGAAACAAAATGTTTGACGTTTAATTGTTTTGCCTGATTCAATGTGCATAGCGCTATACAATCGTATGCATTTTGACCGCCAGGCGCTTTAAGACAAGAAAAAAACGTTTTGACTAATTCGGTGTATTTCCAGCCTAAAGTGGTAACCATAGATAAATTATAAAAACTTATAAACTTAAATTAAGAAAAATTAAGAATACGGTAAATGGCATTTATATGTATTCACCCATGGAAAACTTAAATTAACTTAAAAATTCCAACGAAGCTTCGTCAAATTTTATCTGTCACTTAAAAAAACTTATGAATGCGAAATTTTCCGTCCAAACTTAAAAAAAATTAAAACAAGACGTCAAAAACATTGTTTTCCCTTGTGCAAAATTGGAAATTCTAAATTTATCTTTTAAATTTCATATTCTCAATGAAGTCTTTTATTTAATTTTTAATTTGGCAACATTTGTGACCTACAAAAATGATTGAAGCACAAATTGATCCTATTAAAAACTAAAATGCTATTTCTATAAACATACTAGCTATTTCCTAAAAGTTACACGAAAGTTTCATGGAATACCTCCAAAAATACAAATACCCTAAAATAAAAATTATAAATACAAAAATCGCTGTCATTTACTTAAAGAATTTTTAATTTCTCTATGGCTGAAATGTCAAAAAAACTTAAAAAAAATTGAATTCGTTGAAATTCTTAATTTTTTTAAAGTTTATAATTTCCCACTGGTTGGCCCTTAAGTCTACTTTTTTTATTTTTTTAAACATTTTGTACTTAACAGTTTTTGAGATATTTGCAAAATAAATTTTCTGTCCACGGAAGCTGCCACTTCCGGTTGGCCGAGTTTCACTCAAATTCACTGAGACCTCCCAATTAACGAAAAAAGCTTGAAGATGAAGATTCAGCTCGATTGATTTGTTGAATTTGTAATTTAAACATTAACTTTTCAACTACCGGTTTAATTTGCGCTTTCGTGGTTCATTAGGGGGTAGCCCGCCGTTTTTTCAGAACTTGCGCACAGCATTTCGGAAGAAAGGCTACTAAAGTACGACAATGTGACACTGAATTTTTTTCCAGATTTTTTCAATATTTTGAAACAGCTCGTCTGAATTCCTCGATTTTCATTTCCTCAAGCCAATGATTTGTGTAACTGTTTTTTCGCGAAATTGTTTTGTTTAACAATTGGATCTCGAGGTTGAACTCGCCGACGTCTTGTCCTACCAAATCTGCGTAATTTAAGGTGATTCGGCTTCATTTAATTTTTGGCTTTATCTTCCCTGTCTGCTGATTTTCAGCGGATTCTGATTTAAATTATCACGCATTCAAAAATCGTTTTTTTAAACAAATCAATTTAACAAATTGACAAATGGATTTGGAATGCTCTATTACAAAAATCGTATACAAACAAATTAGACTCCACTGCATTTACTAGTCCGGAGGTCCCGGGTTCGATTCCCGGCGGGTGATGAAAAATCACGGCTGGTTTAATGTAAGGATCAATGAACTAATCACTCATTATCTGTTGTAAAAATGATTACGAAACTTCAAAATGAAGCGGCCAAATCCCTCCATGGGATGTAGCGCCAGCGAAAAAAAAAATGATTTTAAAGTTTCGCAAAGCTAACTAGACCAAAATCAAAAATTATTCACGAATGTCTATCTCTTTTAAGCACATTATAAAGTGTAAAGATTTCTCTTTCGTTTTAAAATTGTACTGATTTTTATTTATCAATAGAAAGAGGTGGGTACAAACATTTTTGTAATTTTTTTTATTTCATTGATTGCATATAAAATGATTTTTCTATCTTTTCTAAATCAAAATCATTCGAAAAAAACAATAACGAAAATATTTGTTCACCAGCTTAGGACTAAAGCGCTATAGAAGATATTGTTCTGTTTATATATATTCTGTGCTAGTAGTACTCTTCCAGTGACTGGTTAATTTAATCTTTTCGGTTAAAACATACGAATTCTACCGAGTATAAAATTTATACTGAACCATTTACTAAATTTTGTGAAAAAATCACGAAGAATTAGGATCCAGTTACACTACAAATTGTATTTAATTATAATCCATTCAAATTTCAATTTCACCTGCTAGTGTTACCTCTGCTTATCGATTATGTGTTTTCCATATTTCAAGTTTCAGTGTTGCAACAGCGAGGAAGCGAGATTATGTAAGTACATAGTACGAGAACCCAAAATGTGTTACAAAATGAGTTACGAGATTTTGGCGGTCGATATTTCCAAAGGCAATATTTCAAAATTCTATATTTTAAATACGAGACAATTTTTTTGATCGATATTTCGTCTAATTCGATATTTTAGTTGGCGAGATTTCAAGACAACCCCATCTAGATTTCTGGGCTTGAAGTTACCAGGTATCTAACTGTTAATTATGCCCCCAATCACAAAATGTAATAAATTTATAGCTGAAACTTTACAGAAATTGTTTTTAAGGCATTGCCCCATGCACAAAGGGCAAACCGGCATTTCAAATCGTCAAATCCAATTATTGAGAAAATTGTTTGTTTTTGAATATGAAAATTATTAAAAAATAGTTTGAATCTGTGAGCTGTACCTTATTCGTAAAAAAAATTTATTAAAATTGATTTATTTCATTCAAAAGACTCCAATTTTATATTTTGACCGACGGATTTTTGCTTGACGGCCGGCAAAACATAAAATTAGGGCTTTTTGAATGAAATTAAATCAATTTTAATAAAATTTCCTTAGAATAAGATAGAAATTATATATTAGAACTATTTGTTAATAATTTTCATATTGCAAAGTGAAGCAAATTAGCCAAAAATTGGGTTTGACGGTTTTAAATGCCAGTTTTCCGTTTTGCATGGGGCAATGCCTTTAGAGATTCACAAACTATAAGAACTTTGCCACTGTAAATAAACACATTTGAATTCGCCGCTGTAAGGTAAATAGTAGCTTTGATAAAACGAAATGTCAAAAAACAAATCATAACAAGTCATTCAATAGCCGTTTTCCAATGGGCAAAATTTGCTACTTGGAAGTACTTGCGAGTAGATACCCAATGGAACGAGAAATCGGGGTATATCCTCCAACAGGTCGCAAATAAACTATTTGCGCCTCAAAATCTGACTACTCGATTGATTTTAACATGAGTTTTTCAATTTTTTTTTTTTGTGGTTTATTTGCTTTTGCGACTGAGTAGTATTAATTGTCTTGACTAACTTGATTTTATTTGCATCGTCAAAAATTCGATGGTAACTTTTCTATAATGTTTTTACTACTCAGTCGCAAAAGCAAATAAAATACAAAAAAAAATTGAAAAACTCATGTTAAAATCAATCGAGTAGTCAGATTTTGCGGCGCAAATAATTTATCTGCGACCTGTTGGAGGATATACCCCATCGAGTGATACAAGTAAAACACAGCCTTCTGTTTAGTTGTTTTTTATTGCCTTTTGTAAAGTTGTTTATTATAGTAATAGCGATATTTAAAATTAGATTGAAATATGACAAAAAAAATGAACGTGTATTGAAAGGAAATCATTGATATTTACCGCATTGATATTTAAATCCATTTTTCTTAAAAATGTAATATCAACAACAAAATAAGTATGTATTAATTTTGACATTTTACATCAACAAAAAATAAAAAAACTCGAACGTAATTGACGACTTGCACCGTGCGTCTAGCGGAAGGAATTGTAACCGAGAAATTAATGTAAACGAAATTTCCCAGTAGTAGTTATGTATATGGAAATATTATTCTAACAATTTTAATTTTAATTAATTAAAATTGCAAAGAATTCAACTCAAAATGCTACCCATACATAATGGAAAGTACGATTTTTCTATATTTGATTGATTTAGTTCAATTTTAATATTAAAAGTACCATAAAATAGTGTCCAATTTAGCATAAATTTGATAATAAGTTAGCACCATTCGTTGTTATTTTAGTTTTGTTACACTAAATATATTTACTACTATAATTAAATCATATTTATTACAAGATAAAAATAAACCAAACTGCAAAATTATATATTATATTGTATTAAATGGCGCTAAATTAATATCAAATTTATGCAATTTTGAACATTGTTTTTTGGCACTTTTAATATTAAAATTGAACTAAATCAATCAAATACAGCAAAACCATACTTTACATTATGTATGGGTAGCATTTTGAGTTAAATTCTTTGCAATTTTAATTAATTAAAATTAAAATTATTAGAATAACATTTCCATATACCTACTACTACGAAATTTCGTTTACATCAATTTCAAACTTATAAACCCGCTACTAGAGGCGCTTTTTATACTTTCCCACTCGTCAATAAGAAACTCTCGAAAAATATCGAAAAAGGTCTAAAAGCCATCTATTGGAATTTTCGCAACTAAAATCCACTAGCGCAAATTTTATGCGTAACTACTTCTGTTTTCTACACCATCGTATGAGCATGGGTAGTTGTGAGTATAGATACAAGTACTTGCGAGTAGTTTGCTTTCGCCAATGGAAGACGCTTAATGAGAATATTTTCAGGCACTTGCTCGATAGACATAGATAAGTAACCTATTTTTCAAGCAATGGGACTCGATGGGCCATTTCGTAAAGAAAAACAAAATCATCTTGATTTCTTCCAGGTAAAGAGATGCTATCGAGAGTAGTACTTTGTGAAAAAATCATGTTGAAAAATTGCCACTCGGCCGAGTTATGGGCTCTTAATAACTGTCAAATTAACCGGGTCGTTTATCATTACTTGAAAGAAGCCTCGAATAATTCTTTCCAATAAACTCAATATATGTAGCTTTACGTCAGCCAATTTGTCACCGATTGAATTTATATTTTGTGAATAGGAGCATTAATCAACATTAGGGAAATATTTGATATTACGTATTGATATTTTTTAAGATTATTCGAACTTATCGAAATTATTTGGGGCTATTGGAGTTTCTCGTTTACACTCGAAATTTGCTAGACATGAGTTGCGTGAATTTATAGACCTATCAATATTTTCGATATTTTTCTTGACATTCTAAGCTTTCTAAATTTATTATTCGAAATTTTATATTCGATATTATTCGATATTTTCGATATTATTCGAGCTTTGTTTGAATTTAAATTACGAGTAAGCATAGTAACCAATTAAATTATCCTACAGAGAAGATATTCTTAGTAATTTCTTCGTCTTTCAAGGTTATTCTATGATTTTATGTTTATCTGAGTTTTTCCAGAATATTCGAAATTTTATGTGAATAAATTTCCAGATTGTTGTAGAGTTCTAAGATTATACGAGCTTGGCGAGATTACTAGTGTTTCTGGATATTTCTTGAAATTTACAAGGGTGCAAATTTTGTTGAATTTTATTTTAAGGCCTCCCACGATTTGTGTAGCGTTGTGTTACTTATACAGAACAGTTAAGTAGTTAGGTTACTAGGTTAAGTACTAGCTAACTCCATAGACACCTATATTTATCAAGACTTAGGTCCATAAGTTTGAACGATGATTAATCCACAACCGAGGATTTAACCACTGTTTGGTCATAGTAATCGGTGGATAAATCCTCGGTTTTCAATTATTATTCGTTCAAACTTACGGACCTTAGTAATATTTTTTTCAATGTGTGTATTGAAATTTGTTCGCTATTTTCTTGTTCTTTAAATTTTTTTAGTTCCATAGACGTTTCATAGATGTGTTGTAAAGGTATATATTTCTTTTTTTATTAGTTTTGAATAATTAGCTAAGATTTTATTTGTATTTTGATCAAGTTTTAGTAATAATAAATATAATTAGTGTTACGATCTTTTAAAATGCCAAAAAGGTGTTGTGTTATTGACTGTCAAAGTAATTCCAGTCATCATAAGGAAAATGTCGAAGTAATACCAACAATTTGTGTCTCGGGTGATGCTATTTTAAATGGGTAAAAGCACTGAAAAGAGAAAACTGGCATCCTACAAAATATTCAGCTGTGTGTGTTGAACATTTCCTACCGGAAAATGTTCAAAGAAATTTAAAAATAAAGATGTGTGCCGTTCCATCAGTTTTTCCAGGAAACCGCATCCTATAGTAGTACTACCGAATAGAAAGCATCTGCTAAAAGACTCGAAGAAATTAATTGTCGGATTGACAGACAAAATGAAACATTGTTCAGGCAGACGTTATAAAAAGTTGTGATGATGTCAAAACCAATTATATATAGTTTAACATCAAAAATGAAGTTTTAAAAGAATATCACACTTTCGTTCATAGTAGTCTTTTAGTGTTTTATACTCTAAATTAGATATCAAGAAGGGCTGTAATTTTAAATTAAGAACTGTGATAAATAGTGATTTAAAAGTCAATATTTTGGTCTATGCAATATCTGTGTGCAAAAAGGACATGCAATGGGTTCTTCCAAATACGCAAAAAATTGCACTCTGGTCGAATATGGAGAATTTGTTGGTAAGATACAAACATTTGGCAAATTTTGATTTAAATATAATTATTTTGAATGATTGTAAGCAAGTGAACCACAAAGGGGGTCAGAACCATAGTGGCCTAACCCACATTTCAACATTTCAATTTCAACATTTTCTCATTTAATCGTTCTTAAATGTTTATTGAAATGGTAATTTATTATAAAACTAATATAATAATAAGTAACCTGAATGTAACTGTTAATGAAATTGGAGGTCAGTATGATTAGATTCCATTTTCATAAATAATTTTTCCATAATAAAAAATTTCTGTTTTATGTATATTATATTGATTGATGACGGCATTGTTGAGATGCCGGCAATGCGATTACCTCCTGTAACTGTAACGGCTTTTTTTTCTGGGGCTCAAGGCACTCCCAACCCTTTCACAGTTGAATTTTTCTGTCCTAGTTTACGCAGTATTTCCCAAATCGAGGACGTACGGCTATAGAGTATAGACCCGTTTTGTATAGAACACCTGCACCTTGCATTGTTTTATGCCAGCCTATAGTGCTGACACGAAACATGGGTCGGCCATAGTTGTTTTCATCGTTATCACCGATCGTAATCAGATGAATTCCTTTTCCGAACTGGTACCTCCCAATCCAATCACTGAGCCGTTTGGTCGGTAATGGCTTTTCCTCCTTTTTTATTTTACTTTCCAATAAATTGTTTTATGTTTATAAAGAAAGTGACTGTGAATTTTCAAGAGTATTATTGAAATTGCTTATTATTTTAGATTAGTGTCCCAAACCTGTCCTAATCCACGTTACTAAGGGTGCCGTCAAGAATTCAGCCGCTTTGCAGTTTAAGCTACATACAAACAACGAACGGGATTCCAGCTTCACCTGAACCGCAAATTGTTGGTAAAACATAAGTTCAAAAATAAATATTTTTGCCCCTAACAAGATTTGTTTTTTTATTTTTTGTATTTTGAAAATGATGATCATTGAAAATTTATGGTATGCAATTATATTACATTGAGAAAAGTCGGACGTACAGAAATATTTAGCCTCAAAGATGTCGTCATGACATTTTAACACAGCATACATGTAACGTGAACACTGAAACTAATCTCCCTTTTTTTTTTGTATTTTTTGTTACTATTTTAATGTGTTAAATTAAAAGAGAGGTAAATAGTTTTATTTAACATAACATTTTACATGACAATTTAACGCAAGATTTAACATAAGTGTAACATCCCTCTAAACAAGGTGAACCGTTTACGTACCATAAACAAAGAAAGCGATTCTTGTAATCATTCGTAAACGAATCATTTTGGTGACACAAAAATGAACCGTTTATGGTTTCCCGATACCATGATAATTAGACTGTTTAGCGAAGTATTGTTAATGTGTTGGTAATTCGCAAACAGTTCACTTTTAGTGATACATTAAAGTATCGTTTATGTATCGTATTAAGTGAAACGTTAACGTAACACTTTTGCGACCGACTAATGAAACCCTTTTTCATAGGATTTGCAAAGTTTACTCAAAATTTAACAGGCAAACAAATTAAGATTGTAAATAAAAACACAAAATTAAATTTTTATATGTATTTCGATAATTTAAAATGATCAAAAAATGAATTCATAAGTCACAAATTTATTAAGCAATAATACAATAAATTTTGTATTTATAAATTCATTAAAAATAAAATTTGATAGATAACTGAAAAACTACTAATTATTTATTAGAAAATTGTAACTAACTATTTACAATGGCGGCTACTTCGAACAACTCACAATCAGCAAATAAAGCGATCTCTTTTGTATTTAATAAAACGATTTTTTACTATATATGTAGTAGTGGAGGAGAAAAAAAATGTTTCGTTTATAGTTCGTTTATGTTACGTATTTTGCGAATCGCAAAATTGTTTAGCGGGATGAACCCAAAACTAGTCCCCTATATATTTTACCAACCATAAAATCGAAAAGCAGGCGGAATGCAAAAAATGTTGGCTGCATTTTGATACGAACGGCATCCTGACTGCAAGTTAGTAAGAATTTGTCATTTAACTACTTTTATAGTTTCCCCTGATTACGAATAATTGAGGGAAATCGTGTTTTTTATTTTATTTCACCAACAATAATGCATAAAATTGAATTTTAAAAAAAAAATTGACATTTTCAGATTTTGCATCCGCTTTAATGTGACTGCGTAAACTGCGCAGCCTAACTTTATTTGCTGCATTTAAATCTGACGAAATGCTCAGCGGCGGAAATCTTGACCGCACGGTAATTTGGAAAATTAACATATTCTATAGCCTTTATTCTATTTCATTCTTATTTAATTAATTTAATCGAAACCAATAATTTTACGGTTGTAAGCTTATCAAATTTTAATAATAAATTAATTTCTAAACACGTATAATATAAAACAACTTATAGTATATAAAGGTTGGAATTTAAAAATCTCATTATTTTTTAGATTTGAATGAATTCAAACTAAGATGGAAAAGGCACCGGTTTGCTTCTAAACGTCAGTCCAATCTCTTTCGATTTACCACATTAATGAAATAAACAAAGTCCTCTTCAATTAATATAATCGGCCATTTGGCGCCCTTCTTATCGTACCCTGCACTGCATCGATTGCGACTCGCTTCGGCCGGCCACAGAAATAACCCGGCCGTGTGATAGAAATAACTTTAAAATGAAAAACTTGTTGTTGAATATTGGATAGTTTTATTTAAACCACCAACAAATATAAATCTCCTATATACATACTTATGTATCCAATAATGAATATTTCCCATTACACCCATCAACGGAATGGTATTTAGGTTATACGACCCCAATGTTTCACTGCTTAAAACCTCAGAGCCAAATAGAATATTTGGCATAATATTATTCGAATCGAACTGCGTAAAAATTAAATCACGAGGTAAATGAAGACACTATTATTTATTTGACCTTGAGTTTAACAGTTAATTATCTAAAATAAAAATTAATTTATATTAATGAACAATAAAAACAAAAAAAAAACAAAGTTATTAATTAACAAGACCTTTCTTACTGGTAATTACTAATACTTCACCAAGGTCAATTTTCCGCATCAAAATTTTAGAATTTTGGATCCATAAATACTTGTAATTTTGCTCCGCCCTGGCGTTCTTAGCATGGTAAAAAAGTTTTTTTTTTTGATAAACATAACGCTTGATTAAATACAAGATGTTTCTTCTTCTTCTTCCTTTTCTTGGCGTCAATACCATTAGATGACTTGCCATTTTTAAATTTTTTCCGGTAAGCAAAGTCAATATCCGTTTGACTGAAATCCAAATTCAGACCATGACTGATTATTTCACATACGTCATTCGTACATTCTCATTAAGCATTTATTTTTTTGCTTTCTGCGAGATGGTCAATTTTTTGTAAATAGGTCTCCAATAGCTCAATTTGAGTATCTAGTTTATTGTATGCTTTACATTGAATTGCTTTTAATTGTTTGATTCACTTTTTAAAAGTTGACGTTTCCAACAACTGACCACTATAATGTGAATCAAATACTAATCTTGACCATCCTATGCTAAATTTAGGTAATATTTTGGCTCCTATAGGTGCAACTACTCGTACGGATCATAATTATAAGAAAATATAAACTTTAAATTGTCATCCACCACCCAGTAAAACATAAACAAACATTAAATCATTTGAACTTTAAAAAAAAAATAAAAAACTTTCTTAACATTTTTTTCTTTTAATTTCTTTTTTTTCCAGTACTTTTGAAAAGTGTCTACACAGAAGAATGTGGTCAAGAAGAATTATCGAAATGTGCACGTCCGCTCGAATTTTTATCATCAACATTAGATATAGCAACAAATAAAGAAGAATTTAAGAAATTATGTCCTGATTTATATGCTGGTATATATTGTATAAGAAGTTATACGAGACGGTGCATGAGTTTGGGACAACGACGTGAATTTATGAAATTGTACAATGGTACTGGTCTTGTAATCAAAGAATTGTGTTCAAATGTTGAATATCAAGATGAATATTTGAAACATGCACCATGTTTTAAGAGAATGGATCGCGAATATGATAAATGTGCAAAAAAATATCAATATGAAATGTCATTTCTACATGAGCCAAAACCAAGCGCAAATCAAAGTGATAATATTGCCGAGGGTATTGAATTGTTACATAAAATATGTTGTTCATTTAATGAGTATTTGGATTGTTCGGAGGAAAAGGCAAGAAAACATTGTGGCGATGAAACAGCACGTTTTACACGAAAATTACTCGACACAATGGCATCATCGATTACGAAATCATATTGCGAGGTGATCATTAAGGAGCGAGATTGCTATAGTTTTGCCGTTAAAATATCTCCAAACTTTATTCTACTCATCTCATTTGTATTAAATCTTCTTTATTATATATTTAATTTTACATAATTATTTATTAAGTGTTTAATGTTTAGTTTTAAGCTATTATATGTAAATGGGTCAAACCCCCACCGAAGAATCTACGCTACAAATTTATTTTGTACTCTATATACTCGTATAGGTATAGGTATATCTAATCTAACTAAACTTATTAATAATCATCCCTTTTATTTGGGCTGTAAATATAGAGACATAGGCTTTAATTTTTGTTTATCATCTGTTTCTCTATATGTTATAGGAATAATCGGAAATTAAGACTGATAAAACACAAAATAATATTGGAAAATTATATATTTTAAATTTTTAATAAATGTTAATTAAAACTCTAATTATTATGGTAATGATCGTCGTCCTATAAATAAAATTACAAAATAATAAAAATACGCGGTCATATTTATGAATGTAATTGTATATAATTATTTAGTATTTATTTATGTCATATTATACTTAGTTACTATATTAGTAAATTATATAAAATATTAAAATTACCTAATACAAAAAAAAAACTGTTTAGAGTTTGTAAATAAATTAATTATTTTGTTGAAAACTAAAAAGAAAAATTTGTAGTTTTACTATTGGATGGTAGATGTCACTGCGTATGGAAAAATGATTTGGTTGTACATATTTATATGTGGTAAATTAATTGCGAGGAGTTATACATAATCGAATGCCGCCACTAACTCGAAATCCTTGTTCTAATGGTGACAAGATTAATTCGCTCGGCATATCCGGTGCAAGTTCCACAGTAAATTTCGATATAATCGAAAGCAGGCCAATGCTCGATTGTAACATTCCCAATCGCATACCAATACAATTTCTTGGCCCATCTCCAAATGGTATATAAGTGTACGGTGTTATTTTAGCTTTATTCTCGATTGAAAAACGTTCTGGATCGAATCGTTTTGGATCCTTAAAATGTTTTGGATCATTTTGCATTGCATGATTATCGATCAATACCAACTCGCCTTTATCGAGAATTACATCCGAATTTGGAATATGGTACGGTTTGGAGACACGTCTAAATAAAACCGGTAATGGTGGATACATTCGAAGTGATTCATCAATAGTTTGCTCAAGATATTTCATTTGGTGTAAAGATTCGTATGTAACTTTACCATCGTGTTTCTTGAGCACCGCATCAATATCGTTTTGTAGTTTTCGTTGTACATCTGGATGTTTGGCCAATTCGTATAGGGCAAATGAAACTGTTGTGGATGACGTTTCAAATCCACCCAAAAAAAAGATAAATATTTGAGCCATTGTTTCGTTTACCGTAATTTGTTTGTCTTTTTCTAAAAAAAAATTAACACAGGAATTAATAAAGTAAATGGTTAAAAACAAAAATATTTACTAACCGTCAACGATTTCTGTATGCCACGGATCATTATCATTCACTGTATTACCATTTCTTAATTTAACGAGCAATTGCATAAAATCGTGTCGAACAATTTTTTGATTTTCACGCATATCCAAACTTTGTAACGTAACCGAACGCATAAAATCCTCAAGTTCTTGATTTGTTAATCGTATTCCAAAAAATACAGCAATTTGTGGGCAACAGAACGAAATTAAATCACGCACAATTTGCATCCCTTTTGGATTGCTTGCAAGTTCACCCATCTTTCGAAATTTATCATTCGGATTATTTAGACAATCGATGTCGAGACCAAATGCCACCGAAGTGATTACATCGGTGGTGTAGCATTGTATAATTTCACGAATTTCAATAATTTCACTTTGGTTTATACGTCGCTGTACACAATCCTGTAACCGATTACCAATATCGATGATTAGTGGAAACATTTGTTTCAATTTTCCTGAAGTAAAACTTGGCGAAAATTTATTTCGTAAATATTTCCATCGTTCATCTTCGGCCATAAATAAATTACCGGTGAGTGGATCATTTTTTTCGTTTGTATACAGGCCACGGTTTACAAAATAATGAAAATCTTTAATCAATACACGTTTCACTAATTCCGGATCTTTTATTAGAATGCCGGGGCGTATAACCAAATAGAATCCACCGAATGGTCCCTTAATTTTATTATACGTTTTTTGCATACCGGTTATAAAATTCTCAGGGAATCGTAATTGTTCGATGGCGCCAATATATTTTGGTTTTTCGTGTTCAATACCGCGGCGCGTCTAAGTATAACTGAAGTATTTTGTTTTACACTCGCAGAATTTTGTGAATTAAGAGGAGATTATGTGTTGATAACATATTGGCGGCCTAATCCTCAGATAAAATGTCAGAGCGAACAAACAATGTTGTATGTTTGTTTGTGCTTGTCATAGCGATGGTTAGGTGTTTATATTAAAGATTACGGTTTGTTTATATTAAAGATTACGGTTCAAAAAAACAACAAAGTGTGAACAATAAATATTGACATTTTTGATTACTGACTAATTCAAGAATTTTTATATACATAATTTCTTGGTGTAAAGTAAAGTGCAATGCAATTAGGGGGACCAAGCTAAATAAGAAGCACAGCCGTTACTAAATGTTACATTACGTTACATAGTCTGTAGCCTCAAATTAGTTCATCGGGCGAGTTACCGAACGATTCGCTAAAAATTAAACAACTAAAGCATGAAACACACCGAGCAGCGGCAGCGATCAGCAGATTTAAATATTAGCTAATTTACCTATTTAACAAATTCAAATCGTAGTTTGGGCATAAATATAAGCATTTTAAAGAAAACATTCAAATATTTTAAATTTTTAATAGAAAATTTCCAATTGAAAAAAATGTATTAAATGAAGTTGGTTCTGCTGTCGCGTCAACAGGTTCCACAACCAGCAGCAAAAAAAAAACTGCTCGTTGCTGCTAAACATAACCTCAATAAATATTACGTGTTGTTTCATTTCTGTTATTTTTATGTGTACCTATTTGTTTTGTAACAAAATATTTTGAAAAATAGTAGTATAAAAAACAATCTGCTGCGCTGCTCGGTGTAAATGGATACAAGCAGCCGATAGTGTGGATTGTTTGGGATATGTCGCGCTGCTCTTGGTGTGTTTCAGCCTTAAGTAGTGCTTTCAGATTTGCCATGAAGTCTCACTCTCCAGTTTATCTGGATCACAGCCCGGCTCTACCTTGTCCTGTATGCCGAGAAATCTTCTTAAAGGAATTTAAGGGACGAAATTTGAGTCTTCGCTTGTTTTCATCCTTAACCTCAGGATTTTCGCCTTTGCTTTCCTTACAGAGACACCGTTCAAGACTCTTCCGCGTGATTCAGCGCTATGTCTTAGTACGCTGCACAATTGAAGTGGCGAATCGCAACGCGATTTACAGTTAGATGAACACTGTTAGATTACGGATACCCATTTTGCTCTAATCATTATATACGTTTTTACATTTAGGATTTCATCAAGGGATTATAAGGAAATGCTTGCTGTTAACTAATCAACGAATTATTATTTTAAGACACCAATCGAAACATACGCCAAGCAACAACCGGCAAATGCTTAAAAATACGAAGTAACAATCATCGAAGCTGCACCGCGAAATAAATTGACTTTAGAAGTTGTTCCTCCAACTAGCCGCCTAATAAATAAACTTACTCAACTACAACTATGGACATGGAACAGCTATTGCAGAGACAAGAACAAAAGGCAGAGGAGATAGGGCTGCTCACCTCAAACTACAAGAATGATTTAGCAGCACGGAAAATCAAAACCTATCTGGAGAAAAGAATAGCTGCTTTGAAGAAGTTATATAATGAGTACGTTGATGATGACAATAACATAAGAGAATTTCCACCACCCCTAAAATCAACAGATTAGCACAAGTATAAACAAACCGAGGCTGCCATTCACATGAACAGCAGATGCAACCAAAATATTTAAAGAACGCAGCAGTTACGTAGAGGGGTCAGCTGGGAAATTATTGAACCATTTAGAATCCTAGTGTTCAACACTTTATTGAATAAGCATACTAGCAACACGGAATCCGCAGCAGCTGCGATGAAAACCTTACATAACACAACAACCGAGTATCTATACGCCATAAGGAATACAGGTATCAACATCGAGACATGGAGTCCTTTCATCATCTTCAGCTTCTTAACAAAATTGAACAACGAGCCACGATGTCTGTACAAAAGCTCTCAAGAAAATCCAAGAGGATTTCAAGAAACAAGCCTATTTTTGAAATTTCCAGAAAATCGTTTTCAATTTTTGGAAGCAATCGGTAGCAACTAATCAATACCAACCCAACAAGTAGAGTTTCAACCATAACCGCTTTCTTAGCTGCGAAAACAAGTTATATTTGCGTATGCTGTCAGAAATATCACAAAACCGATTCATGTCCACGTTTCAAAGACCTGAGCATTCCCGAAAGATATCAGATGGTCATGCTGTGCAGAAATTGACTTAGTCAAAACCATACGACAACAAGTTGCAGCAGTAAAATTACTTGTTTTACCTGCAAAAACAGACATAATACTTTGCTGTACTCGTGAAAAACCAAGAACACAGTATTGCCAAGCTGAACTTATCAACATTTGACAAGGTAACCCTAGCTGACCCTACTTTCGATACTCCCCTTTTAATAGGCGCTGACATAAATGGAGAAATGTTATTAGAAGACAAAAAAAAAAGAAATCCGCGTCATAAGTGCATCTGCATAGCACAAAGAACAGAGTTAGGATGGATAATTTCTGGTCGTCTAAATCAAAACAGCAGTATCCCAATCACTAAGTTAAACAGCCACGTCTCACTAGCGGACCTATAGACAATAAATTAAAACGCTTTTGGCGGAATCGGAAAAACTGCATCCTAAAAGAAGCCTAACTGCTGAAGTGATCGAATATGAACAGTACTGTAATGAAAAAACACACAAGCAGATAAAAAATGGACGATTTGAGGTTCAAGTACCACTTGACAACAACAAATTTAAAGAAGTGGGAATAGGAAAATCAAAAGGCAAAGCAGCAGCTAGATTGCTTCAGATGGGAAAAAAATTCAAGAAGGTTGAAGATTTTAAGAATCAATATCACAAATTCATGAACGAATACATCCAACTAAACCACATGGAACTCATTAAAGATGATTGAATGACAAGTGCTTCTAGTGTATACTATACATGCGTATACAGTAAAATAAACAATGAAATTAAACAAAGGTTGCACCGTTAAACCAAACAACAACAACATATTAACATTTTGCTGGAGTGATTCCATAGCTGTTTTAGCTGGATAAGAGGCAAGCCACAACATCATAAAACTTTTGTGGCCACCGTTCACAAATAGTGGCGTAGACTATGCAGGCGAAGGTCAAGGTTACCACATTTAGTTACTCGACAGGCATATATTTTGAGTTTCTAGGTAAACTCGAATTTTTAGCCATGAAGTGATGAAGTGGACTTTAAAGTGATCTATTACAACATGACGAGCTATTGGGAGGAAATCGAAGCCTTGAAGCAAGCACCAGGCGGCTACATACAAGCTGGCAGCTGCTTTCAGAGGGTTCCACTAGCAGCTCGACAACTTGATCGCAAACAATGTTCTCGTATTAATAAGAAACAAGAAACGACGACTTGTGAAGAGTGGTTTGGGAGACACTAAGACATTATCTTAGGGACACGTTTTCAATTCTCACCCAGCGCAAGGCTAGCCAGTATGAAGCCCAATTTGAGAATATCAACAATAACGAAAATCATCTAATGGCATTAATTCAGCAATACAATCAAGCTGGTGAAACATAATTCTAACCTCACAATGATATAGTGATACAACTGAACGAATATCGATCATACAAAGAAAGGATTCACCTATAGTTGACGTTAATTCTAGAAAACTTAGAAGATACGCAACAGGGTCTACTTGATGTTGTTCACTATGCACGTCACGGTATAGTTTCTGACGTCTATCACAACAACATTTAATCACACATCACAATATCAACAAAATATCTAGCAAGAGACAATCATCGAGAACATTTTACCACTCTAACAACAAAAGAAGTGTACGGTTGTCAAATATTTCAATCTATGCAATTTCTCAATGCATCAAACGTTATGCAATGTTAAAGAAATAAATTCAACTAACCATTGGATAAAACGGAATGCTCCAAATTACTGGATATACGTAATTCCCAATAAAAATACTGTTGATATCATATCCAGCATCGACTCCTACAGCTTTCAGTGGTCTGGATTAGTGACGATAAATTCTTGTTGCACGATAAGGGACGAGTATCTCTACATTATCGCTATTAATACAGCAAATAACAACATTAGTATATCATCTAATATAATAAACGGAGCCAGCAACATCAAAACAACAATAAATGATAATCTTAAATTGATGCCATCAGCAATTGAGACTGTGGGTATTTTGTGGCTCAAAGTATGTTGACATAGGCCACTACAACACTTTAACCACGCGTTTAGCGTCACGGGTAATTTGGGGCTACCTACTTTACAAGAAACTCAATTTATTCACACCGATTTTAGTTTAAACCAGACAATGTTTACATTTAATTTCACACTATTTATTATATTAATTAAAGTCTTGTAATTCAGTTACAAATAGATACAATTAATAATAAAATATCTAGCAAATTAACATTTATGTCCTTTAATTTTAGATGATCTTGCCTCGTGGTTTTTAGCGTAACCATTTTATCTCGAATGTTATATGTTTTGACGTAACAGGCGGATCCAATATGCCGCGTAACGGTCGGTTCGTTATTGATTTTTACCAATAAACCGTAAATTGAAACTACAAAATTTTGGAATTTTATGGGTCGCCAGTCGCCACAAGGGAATAACTCTCTGGTTAGTGTTATGCTGTGTTCTTTAGTAAGCATTTAATGGTGATTAACAATTTGGTCACCCCAATCGTAGTTCACCTAATCCACCTTTTTAGATATTAACACAAAGCATCGAATTTAAATGATTTTGTGTTTTCAACATTTCATCCAAAGTGCGATAGTTCTAAAATTAATTTAAAAAATCACAGTAGCAGTTTTGAAATAATGCAGCATTACAGTCTAGTGATAATCAATAACAATTGCAAAGCAGTTATTATTCTGACAATAAAATAAAGACCTTGTACCTCCAAAATTAAGCAACATTTTTGAGATTCATTATTCACAACATGTGTGAATGTATAATGAATCGCAAGTATATTTGTGATTTCAAAATGTTTGAAGATTAAATCACTCGTGCATGTATAGAATGATAAATTATTATTATTTTAATAATTGCCAATAATTTGTAGCATGACATGATTTATAATTAATGTGTAGCACAAAAAATGTCGTTAATTTACTGGAAATCATGATTTGGCTTACTTCGTTATCTAGTCCGCTTATCTCAAAGTGTCGATAAGAAAATAATGTAATCAATCTCTTGTTATTTCACCACATTTTATTTCTAAACAAAACAATAATTACAAATCTTAGTTTTTTACTTATTTCTTGGTGTAATTCTTAAATTAAGGCCACCGACCGCTGCATACGTATTCTCAAAAGGCTTAAATTGTAGCTCACGTGGTGTACTAGGTGCCAAATCGACATTAAACTTTGACATAATCGAAAATAATCCTAATTTCGATTGCATTAATCCCATACGCATTCCAATACAGTTACGTGGTCCATCCCCAAATGGCATATACGTGAATGGTATAATTTTGGCTTTCTCCTCAGGTGTGAAACGATCCGGATTAAAGACATTCGGATTTGGAAAATATTTTGGATCATTTTGTATGGCATACGTATCGATTATAACTAGTTCGTCTTTCTCCAAAACAATATCGTGATTTGGAATTTTATATGGTTTGGTGACACTCCGCATTAATACTGTCGCCGGTGGATAACGTCTCATCGACTCATCGATGGTTTGTTCCAGATATTTCATTTCGCTTATAGATTCGTACGTTAATTTTCCATCATATTTCTTCAGCACCTCATCGATTTCCTGGTGGAGACGTTTTTGAACTTCTTTATTTTTTGCTACCTCATACAATGCGAATGAAGCTGCAGTCGACGATGTTTCAAAACCGCCCAAGAAGAATATAAATATTTGTGCCATTGTTTCATTAAGGGTTAGTTGTTTGTTCTTTTCTATATATGTAGCATAAAATAAAAATAATTTTTTTAATCGCGGCCATTATTTAACAAATTACATTAACACTAACTCACCATCAACGATTTCTGTGCTCCATGGATCATTATCATTCACCGTATTTCCGTTACGCAATTTCACTAACAATTGCAGAAAATCATGACGCACCACTTTTTTATTCTCACGTAAATCCAAACTCTGTTCCGTCACCGTTTTCATAAATTCAGCCAATTCAGGATCAAATGACCTTATCTTAAGTATTTTTGCCAATTTCGGTGCACAAAAAGCGACAATTTCACGAATTCTATGTAACGTTGATTCAGAACGAAACGCAAGATCACCCATTTTACGGAATTTATCTTGTGGATTGTTGAAATATCGTTGTCTGGACCACGCTTCGTGATATATTCCTATAGGCGGACGCCAATTTTTGCAATAAGTGGGAACATTTGTTTCAATTTACCTGATGTAAACGTCGATGACAATTTATTCCGTATAAACCGCCAACGTTCATTTTCAATATTAAAGAGATTGCCCGTAAATGGATCCGCATCTTCATTGACTGGCATTCCACGATTTACGAAATGATCAAAATCCTTAATCAACACTTGCTTAATTAAATCCAAATCTTTAATGTAGAACATTGGCCGAAAGAATAGATAATATCCGGCAAATGGGCCCGTAATCCGATTATTGAGGCGTTGGGTTAATTGAGCGAAAAAATATTTTTTTAAGTCACCATCTAGTCCCGCGATAAATTTTGGTTTTAGATGTGGTATTCCGCGGCGTGACCAATACGTATTCAGATACCACACATAATAAAGAATCAAGGTTACTAAGCTGATTCCAATCAGTATAAGTACACCCATGATTAAATAAAAAATTAACGTTTACTCTGCGCGCGCACGTCTTCAGTTCACAAAGTTTTAAATTAAACTAATTTTGTTACAATACAACTCCAAAGCAAAATAAATAATAAAAATTCGAATCAAATAAAAAAAAAATCGCGATTGCGCGTATTTTTATATGCAAAAACAGTAAAGAAGCACGAGTATGTGTTAGTGATGTTATGTATAGAACGCGAATTAAATAGACAACTAATTGGGATTTGGTCATCTTTATTTATTTATTGACGTTTACAAAATTTTAGATTTAAGCCGCCCTACATCGAATCCGATACGTATCGCATTAAATTCTAACGTAGGCGATCGATCAGCGGCCAAACTTACATCGTACTAAGCCAGTAAAGCTTAAGCATGTTTTTACTTGAACAGTGGTGATGGCCATTTGGTTTGTGAAATATTTTCTTGCACAAGGAGAACAACATCTCCTTTTTAACTTTTGATTTAGAAGTCGTCCATTTTGATCGTGTCTGTAAATTATGTAAGTACTCAAGCGAATCACGTCTCCAAAAAGACTCAACTAATTTACTCATCTCTTGCCATTTTGATAGACGTTTTTTTTTATTTGGATGTATGATGGTTCGGTAATGGTTGAAACGGCTCCTCCTGTTAAAAAATAACCTGGGGTCAAAGGTTCTGGTGATGTTGGACCGTTTGACATGCAAGATAGCGGTCTGGAATTTAAGATCCCTTCTCTATGGACTACTACGGTACTGAATTGTTCAAACGTTAGAGATTTTTCTCGCGTTACTAGTTTAAGGGGAAAAGTTAGGACCACGTGTAGGAATAAACTTCCAGTTTAGTTATTTGTTGGCTAGTACAAAATTCTTTGATTTTCCATTGTCCAGTTTGTGTACTGAACAGATTGTATATAGCTGTTTAACTCAATTTGCTGTTATAATGGAATAATAACTGCTGGATTGGAGCATTTCAGCATTTCACCAAATTTATAAATTATGGAGATCACTTGGAATGATACCTCTCGTTATGAGATCCGCTGGCTTGTTTGCAGAATCTACGTGTTTCCATATTAGACCAGACGCTAACTCTCGAATTTCGTTGACTCTATTGGCGATACAAGTTTTTAACTTATGTGGTGGATTCTTCACCCAGGGTAATAGTAGAGTCTGACCACAACATTACATCATCAAATTGTAAATTTAAACCTTCAATGACAGATGATGTCAATTTAGATAAAAGTAAAGCAAAATCCAATAAAAAAAAAAAATTGGAAAGTTCCAATCTTGAAAGCGACAAGGTTTTTAAAGGTGCTACTCGTAATTTATTACGGAGCAGGTTAATCGAAATGTTGTTGTCGTTGTCAATAGTTTTTATGTACAGACTGCAGCATAAGCTTTTTCGAAGCATGAAGCGTTGCTATAGCCAGGTAATTCTGTATGTATTATTTTATTCGTTTTTGTATGACCCATAACGTTTCTGTTAATGCGAAATTTGGATACTCGGTTTAATGTTGTTATGTAATTGATCCAAAGGTCCTGAAGATCACTTGAAATCAACTCATACCAGCCTAATTTTGATTCCCATAATTTCTGTACAATTATTTTGCTCGTTATTATTACTGGGGGGTCGTATAATTTCTAGATGTCAGAGACAATCGTTCGTTTCCTTACTGGTTTATCGATCTCAAAAGTTGGGGGTTTAAAGACAAAGTAATCCTATTTTGGCTGCCACAGCAAGCTTAACGCCTTTACACAACCACCTAGACTGAATGCGTTAAATTTTAGTTCCTCACGATCATGAATGGAAACAGTTTCTAAGAGTCGAGGATCGTTCACTTATGTAAATGAAAACCACCGGTATTTAGCATCCCAATCATTTCGTTTTGTAACTGTTTTGCTTGTTCAATGTCCTCGCAACCTGTTATAAGGTCATCTACATAAAAATCTTTCATTGCAACCTTTGATGCTGCTGGGTAGTTTGGGCATTCATCGAGAGCAAGTTGATTAAGAGCTCGGCCTGCTAAATATGGGGCTGACGCTGTAGCGCATAAATCTCAATTGATTTGTTCTAGTTTTCTCGCCATAGTATTCGTTGTATAGCTGGTTTATGTATCGTTTATTCGAATTTGTCGGTACATTTTAGATATATCGCTTGACATAGAAAATCTTTATGATCGGAATCTTAAAATTATGTTGAAAAAATTATCCTAAACCATAGGACCGATTAGCATAAGGTCAGTAAGTGATTTCGACCGTTCGAATCACGCTTTATTGTTTCAATGAAGTAAGACTCGCACATCTTTTCCTCATCGGAATGACATTTTTTTACAGATGTTTTCTATTTCCCAGAATTTTCTGACAGTTTGATCAAGCTGTTCATTAGTAATCTGATTTTCGGTCAATAAAAAATTATATTCAATTTCTGTTCGCACTTATCGAAAACAACCCACCAGAACATTGATTCCTGTACATTCGGGAATTTCGGTGATAGACGGATACGTTTTGGTAACAGTATTTCGGGTAACATCTCAACACCAATTAGTATATCAATCGGTGCTGCTACGTTAGAGAATGGATCAGCTAATTTAATGTTTTTTGGCAGTTGCCAACGCGAAATGTCGAACGTATTTGACAGTAATCTGTCGAGAGATTTTATTAGTTATTGACAAGTCCAACTTAACATGAAACCGTTTGTAATTCGAATTTCAAGGTCTACTTTGGAAAACTGCTAGGAAATTAAGGCTAGCTGCATCAATATGTCACAGCATTTTAACAACAGTCAGGACACAGAATTACTGCACTTCCTTCTTGAAGAAACACATTAATAGCTTAGCGATTAAATCAAACGCTATCAAATGGGGAATATAAAATGAGGAAACTGCAAGAAGGGAATATGCTAAAATTGTGGGCGAAACAATTATTACTTGCGGTTTATTTATAGACGAAGAGAATCATTTTGTAGCTACTACTACCGGACGGAATAAACGAAGGTAAAACTATTTTATTAGAAATCTAATGTCCTTACAGTAGTTGACATGGAAACCCAGTGCCAGGTGCAAATGCACGTTACAAAAATTCACCGGCTAGATTTTGTAGTTTGGACGCCACAAGGTATTTTAATTCAAAATATACGGTACGAAAAAGATTTGATGAAACAAAATATTGGGCAATTAAACAAATATTACGAACAATATTTTGCCCCTTACTCTTTTACTCAAGGTATGTATACCAAACTTTCTTCCTTTCTTATTTTATTAATTATTATTTATTTATTTAGCTAATTAAACTGGTTACTTCTAATTTATTAATTACATACATTCATTTTCAATAAATTATTATTTTTGCTAAGCACATTTGCATTTTAGCTTTGTTGTAAAATATTACGTGCATCTGCATGTCTAATTATTGTATTACAATTAAAATCATCTTGTAGCTTGAACCATCCCGTTTTTATCAACAGCTATTAAAGATTTGAAAGTAGTTTTGTTTTTGTATATTGAAAAAGTGAGTTGGAGATGATTTGGGTCTTCGGTTTTTTGCACTAACATTTCTGTACAGTCAATTATGGCACGACAAGATCCCTCAGATTTTAAAATTTTCCAAAAAAAATAAACACGTTGCATTCAAATTATAGAAAAGAGAAGAAAAAAATTGAAGAATCAGAAAGATCTGGCATCGGAGTGAATGAGATATACAAGCCTTCGTCGTGGGCTTTTTATGCTTTACAGTTTTTAGACACTGCTGAAAAACCAATAAAAAGCAATCATCTATAGCAGAAAATGAAACAAGACTGGAAGTGAGTATTAAATTTATTTATTTCAAAAAGAAAAATATTAATTAATTATAATTTATTTTCAAAATTTCTTTTTTTAAGACATTATACAAAAAAATATAATCCAAATTTCAATCATATTTAATAGAATTTTTAAATTTTGCCTTCATTGTTGAAATAATTGCAATACTGATCTCTAACTTCTTTTGCACTGAATTCTGAATTACGATGTGAATTTGCTTGTATGCGTTCTCCCAAATTTTTTGATTCAATGTTAATCGTGGATGTGTAAAATTGCGGTGATTCTTTCATAAAAAAGTTCTGTAAATAACAACAAGCCAAAGTAATTGTTGTCCTTTTTCTGGTGCAAGACAAATAGGCTTTTGGAATACTCCAAATCTAGCAGCTAATATCCCAAAAGCATTTTCAACTACACAAAGTGTAGCGGAAACATGTTTATTAAATTTTTCTTGCTCCGCTGTGCAATTTTTCTGAGAATACGGCTTCAGTAAATTTACATTAAGTGCAAATGCTTCGTCCGCAACAAAAACGTGAGGAACACCTTTTGTTGAATTTGGAAGCTGGGTGGGATATGGAATTTTTAATTCATTTTGTTGAAATAGTTCCCAAAATTTGGTATAAAATAACACACCGCCATCGGAAACTCTGCCATTTGCCCCTACATCCACCATTATAAACTGCCGATCTGCATTAACTAATGCCATTAATACGATGCTGTAATACCCTTTATAATTATAGTACAACGATGCCGTATTGTTAGGTTTCCGTATGGTGATATGCTTCCCATCAAGTGCTCCTAGACATGTGCTAAAGTTACACTTCTCTCCAAATTGTCTTGCGATTATTTTCCACTCTTCACAGGTTGATGGAAACTGAAATTGAAATGTTTTTTTTTATGTTACAGGTAGAAAATACATCTGAATCATCGTGTTCTAATAGAAATAAATAAAAATTCAGGTCCAGACCAGTCTACGATTGACTAATCACATCATCGTTTCCGATCAGAAACCAAACGCAAAAATGAAGATCATATGACAATAGTTTGCGAAACGATTCGGATCTAGACACTGCAAAGGTCTGGAGTAAGAAACTCAAGTCATTGCCTTCCGAGCAAAAACTATACGCAGAGAAAGCCTTAAACGATGTTCTATTTGAAGCACAATTGGGAACTTTAAATAAATATTCTGTGCGAATAAATGAAGACCATACATCTCGTGACACCCCATATACAACGCCAACACCAACTCATGATACTAGATTTTCAGAATCTAGTCCTATTGAAGTTTTGTTGTACATACTCAGATTCGGACTACACAAATGAAACAATTTTATCCAATGTACCATCGAGTGATATATTTCAATTTTCTGTTGGCCATCAAAGCGAAAATCAGTCAGTTTCAACATTTTTAAGTAATTTTAAGTAATACATTTAAATTGAAAATTTTCATTTTATAACGACCTTCTCTAAACGAACAATTTTTGAAATCAATTTTCATTTTCAGGCCTATTGAATTTACTAGCTTTTGTTTTATTGTTTTTTTGTCCATAAAGAATTACAAAAATACCTTACAGTTTTATTTATCTTACCTTTATATAATCTTGTAAAACATGAACAAGCACAATAACAATTTGGCTTATGCATGCTGGCGATATAATAACAGAAAATTTCAGGTCCTCAAAGCTTCTTCCATTAGCCAAGAACCGTAATGTTAGTCCTAGCCTCTGTTTCACTGAAATCGATTGCCTCATGTTTGTATCTTCTCATTTTATATAGGGAGCAACCATTACCAATAGATTATTAAATAAATCTTCGCTGATACGAAAATAGTTTCGATAATCACTTTGGTCAGTAATCTGTATTTTATCCAAAAGATTTATATGGGAGTATATATCTCTGCTTCTAAACCATTGTTTCACCCAAACTCTACCCTTTCGTTGATTACGGTTTGTTTTTTTATTCACTGCTAAAGCTAACACAATTGCTAATGATTCAATACCTTAACCAGTAGTTAATGACATCATTACTGACCGTGTAATGTCCGCTTAAGAGGTTTACTCGATGATTTTAATCTTACTGAAATTTGGAAATTATTAAATTATGGGATTTGAAAAACAAAGAACTAAAAGATTCTAATATTCTTAAAATTGAATTTAGAAATAATGAATTACTTAAATTTATTTATTCCTAAAATTAAATTCTGTGGTGAGTGTCTTAATTATGGACATATTAAAACATTTTGTAAATCTTAAATAATATAATGTATGAAATGTACAAATGATATTACAGATAATCCTCTTCATCATTGTGTTAATGACCCGGTTGGTAATTTTTGTAATAATAGCTCACATTTTACAAATTCTAAAAATTGTGTTGAAAATAAAAATGAATTAAAAATAAAAATTTCATTTTTTCAAGCTACAAATGAATTATTTCCTAAAAATAAAGTTTACAATTTGAAAGTATCTGATTATCCTAAAATTAATAATAATAATACTGATTTATCTAATGTTTGGATTAATAAATCTCATAATTATGAATTAATTATAAAAGAACAGAAGGCAAAAAATGATAATTAATTTAAAAATAAAAAAGGATAATATCATAAAACATATGACATCTCAGACCTTTTAATGATGGACATAAAAAATGCCATCAAAAATTTTAAACTTAATTAATAATTAATATAGATACTCTTAGATTATTACAATTGAATATAAGAAGTTTAAAAAGTAATTTTAATTTATTAGATGTTTTTGGCTAAATATATGTTCATGGCTAAATAATAATGATTATATTGAAATGATGGTTATGGTGGTTTAGCTTTTCTAATTCATAAAAAATAGCAATCAATAAAATAGATTTCAATGTTAATTTGACTCATATTGAATTATTATATATTACAATTAAATATAATAATTGTTCTTTAAATTTTATAAATTTTTATAATCCCCTTAATAATAACACAAATGCAGATTTAATAATATAATTCAATATTTTAATAATTATTCAAATACTATAATTTTAGGTGATATTAATGCATACAATTATTTGTGGGATAATTTTTCTAAAAATAATAAAAAAGGTAATCAAATTGCAAATATTATTAACAGTAGTAATTTTCATATTCTAAATAATGGTAATCCAACAAGAATTAATTTTAAAAATAACTCAAAATCTGCTATTGATATTTCACTATCTTCTTCTGATATTTTTGGTAAGTTATCATGGAGATGTATTCATGAATTTATTGGCGCTGATCATTTATCAATTTTAATTGATTTTAAATTAAATAATTTTTTAATAAAAGATTTTGTTGATTGGTCTAATGTTACTAATGATACAAATAAAATTGTATCTGTTGATAATAATAATAATATTGAAAATTAAATTAATAATATAATTCAAGATAATATTAAATCTATTAATATAAATAAGCATAATCAACCTAAACCTCGGTGGAATCCTTATTTAGATAATTTATGAAAAATTAAATATAATAAACAAAAAATTTACAATAAATTCAAAAATCTTTTTACTGCCATTGAGCTATTGAAATCAACAGCTATTCTAAAAAAAAAAAATAGTTACAGCTAAAAGTAAATCTTGGAAATTATTCATTGATAGTTTAAATGTTGATATTAATAGTAAAAATTTATAGAATAAAATAAATAAATTAAGAAGTCAAAAATCCATTACTTTCAATTTGTTAGAAAATCATGAGATGGCTAAAAAATTTATTAATGATAATTTTCCTAATTCTATAGAAAATTCAAAATTTCCAGTTAATATTTCTAACCATACATAATAATAATAATAAATTTAATAATATTTTTATAACAAAAATTTTAAAACATAAATCTAAAACAGCTCCTGGTAATGATAAATTATCAGTGTAATATGTTATTTTGATTGGTTTATTTCGTACACGTGACTCAAAATGGACCGATTTAATAGGCTTGCTATTTTAGCAAAAAAATTTCTTTTAAATTTCTTTTTAAAATTATTAACAATAATCCTAATATATTACATTGTTTAGTTAATTATTTAAATAATATTTATAATAACCATATTTACCCTCAAGAATGGAACATTTTTAAAGTTATATCTATTAAAAAGCCTAATAAAGATGAATTAAATACAGATAGTTATAGACCTATTTGTCCTCAAAATTCTATATCAAAGGTTTTTGATAAAGCAATTTTAGATGAATTAATTTTGCATTTAGATATTAATAATATTATTCCATTAAATTTTTACGGTTTTCGAAAAGGTTATGGTATTATGGATTACTTCATTAATTTGTTTTCTGAAATTTTCAATGAAAAAAGAAATAATAAAAATCTAATTCTAATAATTACAGATATTAAAAAGGCTTTTGATAACGTTAATAAAAATATCCTTATAGAAAAACTTATGAATATTAATACACCAACCAATATAATAAATTGGATATATTAACGTTTAAGTAACATACCAAGTATATTTAATAATGGTATTAATGCCATTAAACAAATAACTAATAAAGGTATTTCACAAGGTTCATGCTTGTTGTCCTGTGCTGTTTAACATTTATACATTAGAATTACACAAATTTCAAAATAATAATTTTTCAATATACCAATTTGCAGATGATCTTGCCATTCTTGTTAAAAATATAAATAAAAAATTAACATCTAATTTCTGTAATAATATATTAAATAAATTAATACATGAATTACATAGAATAAATCTAAGCATTAACCTAGATACAGCTTTGTTTATCATATTATCATAGAAGAATTACTAATACACACATTTTTAAAATTTTTAAAAACACTTGTTAAATATTTCGCAAAATTACAAAATGTTTAAAAAATCACTCGATCGATTTCGGCTTATTAGGCCATCATCAGGAGTATCTACTAAACTGTAAAAACGACATAGTAGATACTCCTGATGATGGCCTAATAAGCCGCAATCGATCGAGTGATTTTTTAAACCTTTTGTAATTTTGCGAAATATTTAACAAGTGTTTTTAAAATTTTTAAAAATGTGTGTATTAAGTGTGTTTCGCCAAGTGCCTACGGCAGAAAGTGGAAAAAGAATTACTAAGTAATTCTTCTATGATATTATTTAAAAACAAAAACTCTAACTATGAGATCAAAATAAATAATTTCACTTTAAATGAAGTAAAGTTTATTAAATTATTAGGAATAACTTTTAATAATAAATTATCATTATTAAATCATTATAAAAATGTAGATAAAGAAATATCTAAATCTTCTAATTTATTAAAAATTATTTCTAATAAAAAGGGAGGTGCTCATCCTCAAATTATGATAAATTTATTTAAATTTTTGATTCAATCTAAAATTAGTTTTGCCGATATAATTACTCCTTTAAATTTTAAAAATTCCCTTAAAATAAAATAACAATTAATAAATAAAAATTTAAGATTAATATCTGGTTTTATAAAATCTACACCCATATCAACAATATTAGCTGAAACTGATACACTTCCTGCTTCCTTAGATAATAAAAGAAATACTTTAATTTGCATTGCCAAAAACATTTATAAAAATAATAATATCTAAATTTAATGATTTATACTTTGAATATAATTTTCTTTCTAACATTGCAAAAATTCTGAGCCCCAGTTAGATTATCCCTGTCGTGAATGGTAGAGCTATAAATATCAAAAAACGATTGCCACTCCATGTAATCGCCATCGAATGTCGGGATATTATTTTTGGCAATCGTACCCAGATTGTTGAATGCTCGGAACTGTTAGTGGAACTGCCGTTTTGCTTTATAGTCGAAAGGCAATGCTTCCGTGTGGACGGGTTCAGTCTCACAAGCACTACATGGTAGCTGTATATATGTATAGTAGCAAAGCAACCTTGATTATACAAGCCATAATCTAAAAAACGAAGCTTTTTTAAGGGAATTAGAAACGACGAAAAAATCAAAATTTCCATAGTAAAACACATAAAACATATGGAAAATCACTTTTTTTCTTAGGACAAATTTGTCAATGAAAACGTTACAAATTCTTAATTATGATTTCTGAAAGATTTTCATAAATGTTTGAATTTTAACATATATAAATGTCGTTTAAGTAAATCGTTTTCATTTTCTTGTAATAATTGATTTATTTAAACCAAAATATAAAAAAAAGTTCATAACAACGGCATTCTGTTCAAATAAAAAATTCTCCTCTTCTTAAAAAAGAAAAGCTACTACAAATTGTGTGCATTAAGTCAATATACATTACATAGATGGCAGTGATGGCAGTACAAATTTTTTAAAAATCGTACCAAGAATTGCCACCTGGGGAAATTTTAAGTTCAAAAATTGTAGGAAAAGCTAAACAAATTCACAAAATATTAAGAACTTGTCATAATTTTGTGATTAAACAATTTTTTTTCGTATTTTTCTGTATAAATCTGAGACATCTAACGTACACTAGTAAAACTAAAGATAAATGTAGCAAGTATTATTTTAATTCGTCAGAGCCAACTTTGATGTATTTTTCAAAATTAAAGTTCTAAAAATATATTTTAGAAATATTTTAATTTTAATATTTCTGCAATTAATATTTACTTAATACCAATAAACCCTTCCTGTATATTGCTGCTAAAGGTATGTAGAACAATTTTGTATAAAAATTTTGTAACATTTATGCTTTTTTCATTGAAAAACTTTAAGCTAAATAACACCATTTTTACTATGGATTCCTATGGAAATTAGTGAAAAGTTATTCCAATAAAAAAGCTTCTAAAATATACGTCATAATGATTATGGCTCTATACTCTAGAAGGCTTTGATAGTAGCCTCGAATTCGGAATGGTCTGATTCCACTTTATCGTCTTGATAAGGTTATTGATAATTGATTTTTACCAATGAACTGTAAATTGTAACTACAAAATTTTGGAATGTTTGGGTCGCTACAATGGAACAACTCTCTGGTTAGCGTTACGCTGTCTTCTTTAGTAAACATTTAGTGGCGATTAAAAATTTGGTTACCCCAATCGTAGTTCACCTAATCCACCTTTTTGATATTAGCACAAAGCATCGGATTTAAATGATTTTGTGTTTTCAATATTACTGATTAAAGTAAAATAATTTCAACATTCCATCCAAAGTGTAAGTGCGATAGTTTTAAAATTAATTAAAAATATTACAGTAGCAGCCCTAACTAACCTATACCGCACTCCGAAGAATGCATGCAGCAACGCACTTAAATATGTAGGTTTATAAAACCAAGACTTGACTTTAATTAATTTTGTTATTCTTATCTTGAAATAACGCAATATTACAGTCTAGTGATAATCAATAAGAATTGGAAAGCAGTTATTATTCTGACAATAAAATAAAGGCCTTCACCTGCAAAATTAAACAATATTTTTGAGATTCATTATTCACAACATGTGTTATTTTATCTCACGTAGGTATATTTGTATTGTATCTTATATACAAACACAAATATCTGTCATGTGATCTGAAAATGTTTGAAGATTAATTCACTCGTGTATGTGTAGAATGATAAACTATTATTATTTTTAATAATTGTCAATAATTTGTAACCTGATATCATTTACAGGTATCCCTCCTATAACACGGTATCTTGCAAGACGGTTTCACTCTAACACGATAGAAAAATCGCGGAAAACCTTCTACAACACGGTATCCTACAACACGGTTTTACTATAAAACGATAAAAAAATTCCGGAAAATATTTAACACGTAGAAATTATATTATATGTACGTATACATACATATTATGTACACTATTATATTACAAACAATATTGATAAAATTCAACTGGGAGAATACCCATGAAATACAATTGGGTAAATACCCAAATTTTATTATTTCAAGAATGTATTTATGTACATTTTTTTGTTTTTTTGTGAAAAGTAAAGTTACTTAATGAAATTAAAAAATTTAATATGTAGATTTTAGAAGATAACCCCTCTTTTTGTATTAGCTTCTAGTCTCTTATAGCACGGTTTTCATAGATTTTAGGACCTAACCCCCTTTTTTGTACTAGCTTCCAATCTCTTACAGCACTGTTTCGTATTACACGTCATATCACAGGAACCTATCTACCGTGTTATAGGAGGGATACCTGTATATTCAATGTTTCGCACAAAAAAATGTCGTTAATTTTCTGCAAACCATGATTTGGCTTACTTCATTTTCTAGTCCGCTTATCTCAAAGTGTCGATAAGAAAATAATGTAATCAATCTCTTGTTATTTCACCACATTTTATTTCTAAACAAAACAATAATTACAAATCTTAGTTTTTTACTTATTTCTTGGTGTAATCCTTAAATTAATGCCACCGATTGCTACATACGTATTCTCAAAAGGCTTAAATTGTAGCTCACGTGATGTACGAGGTGCCAAATCGACATTGAACTTTGACATAATGGAAAATAATCCTAATTTCGATTGCATTAATCCCATACGAATTCCAATACAATTACGTGGCCCATCCCCAAATGGCATATACGTGAATGGTATAATTTTGGCTTTCTCCTCAGGTGAGAAACGATCCGGATTAAAGACATTCGGATTTGGGAAATATTTTGGATCATTTTGCATGGCATACGTATCAATAAAAACTAGTTCGTCTTTCTCCAAAACAATATCGTGATTTGGTATTTTATATGGTTTGGTGACACTCCGGAATAATGCTGACACCGGTGGATAACGTCTCATCGACTCATCAATTGTTTGTTCCAGATATTTCATTTCGCTTATAGATTCGTACGTTACTTTTCCATCATGTTTCTTCAACACTTCATCGATTTCCTGGTGGAGACGTTTTTGAACTTCTTTATTTTTTGCTACCTCATACAATGCGAATGAAGCTGCAATTGACGATGTTTCAAAACCGCCCAAGAAGAATATAAATATTTGTGCCATTGTTTCATTAAGGGTTAGTTGTTTGCTCTTTTCTATATAATGTATGTAGCATAAAATAAAAATATTTTTTTAATCGCGACCATTATTTCACAAATTATATTAACACTAACTCACCATCAACGATTTCCGTGCTCCATGGATCATTATCATTCACCGTATTTCCGTTACGCAATTTCACTAACAATTGCAGAAAATCATGACGCACCACTTTTTTATTTTCACGTAAATCCAAACTCTGTTCCGTCACCGTTTTCATAAATTCAGCCAATTTGGGATCAAATGACCTTATCTTAAGTATTTTCGCCAATTTCGGTGCACAAAAAGCGACAATTTCACCAATTCTATGTAACGTTGATTCAGAACGAAACCCAAGATCACCCATTTTACGGAATTTATCTTGTGGATTGTTGATTGAATCGGTTTCAATGCCAAATGCCACCGATGTTATAACATCATTTGAAAAGCATCCCATCAATTCTTTCGCGTCATAAATATCGTTGTCTGGACCACGCTTCGTGATGTATTCCTGTAGGCGGACGCCAATTTGTGCAATAAGTGGGAACATTTGTTTCAATTTACCTGATGTAAATGTGGGTGACAATTTATTCCGTATAAACCGCCAACGTTCATTTTCAATATTAAAGAGATTGCCCGTAAGTGGATCCGCATCTTCATTGACTGGCATTCCACGATTTACAAAATGATCAAAATCCTTAATCAACACTTGCTTAATTAAATCCAAATTTTTGATGTACAACATTGGTCGAAAGAATAGATAATATCCGGCAAATGGGCCCGTAATCCGATTGTAGAGGCGTTGGGTTATTTCGCCGAAAAAATATTTTTTTAAGTCACCATCTAGTCCCGCGATAAATTTTGGTTTTAGATGTGGTATTCCGCGGCGTGACCAATACGTATTCAGATACCACACATAATAAAGAATCAAGGTTACTAAGCTGATTCCAATCAGTATAAGTACACCCATGATTAAATAAAAAATTAACGTTTACTCTGCGCGCGCACGTCTTCAGTTCACAAAGTTTTAAATTAAACTAATTTTTTTACAATACAACTACAAAGCAAAATAAACAATAAAAATTCGAATCAAATAAAAAAAAAATCGCGATTGCGCGTTTTTTTATATGCAAAAACAGTAAAGAAGCACGAGTATGTGTTAGTGATGTTATGTATAGAACGCGAATTAAATAGGCAACTAATTGGGATTTGGTAATCTTTATTTATTTATTGACGTTTACGAAATTTTCGATTTAAGCCACCCATTACATCGAATCCGATACGCATCGCATTTAATTCTAACGTAGGCGATCGATCAGCGGCCAAACTCACATCGTACTTAGCCAGTACTAAGCTTAATCATGTTTTTACTTGAACAGTGGTGATGGCCATTTCGTTTGTGAAATATTTTCTTGCACAAGGAGAACAACATCTTCTTTTTTAACGTTTAATTTAGAATTCGTCCATTTTGATCGTGTCTGTAAATTATGTAAGTAATCACGCGAATAATGTCTCCCAAAAGACTCAACTAACTTAGTCATCTCTTGCCATTTTGATAGACGGTTTTTTTATTTCGTTGTATGATGATTTGGGAATGGTTGAAACGGCTTCTCCTGTTAAAAAATAACCTGAGGTCAAAGGTTCTGGTTATGTTGGACCGTTTGACATGCAAGATAGCGGTCTGGAATTTAAGATCCCTTCTATCTGGACTACTACGGTACTGAATTGTTCAAACGTTACAGGTTTTTCTAGCGTTACTCGTTTAAAATGTGTTTTGAATGATTTTATAAAGGCTTTCCATAGGCCTCCAAAGTTATCTGCTGGATTGGAGCATTTCAGGGCCGTGTCACCAAATTTGTAAATTATGGCGATCACTTGGCATAATACCTCTCGTTATGCGATTCGCTGGATTGTTTGCAGAATCTACGTATTTCCATATTAGATTAGACGTTAACTCTCGAATTTCGTTGACTCTATTGGCGATAAAAGTTTGTAACTGATGTGGTGAAGTCTTCACCCAACACAGTGTAATAGTAGAGTCTGACCATAAAATTACATCACCAAACTATAAATTTGAACCTTCAATGACAAATGATGTCAATTTAGATAAAATTAAAGCGGCTGAAAGTTCCAATGTTGGAATCGAAAACGTTTTTAAAGGTGCTACTCGTGATTTACTACAGAGGAGGTTGATCGAAATGTTGTTGCCGTTGCCAATAGTTTTTATGCACAGACATGCACCATAAGCTTTTTCCGAAGCGTGAAGCGTCGTTATAGCTATGTAATTCTGTACGTATAATTTTATTCGTTTTTGTATGAGCCATAATGTTTCTGTTAATGCGAATTTTAGATATTTGATTTAATGTTGTTATGTAGTTAATCCAAAGGTCTTGAAGATCACTTGAAATCAACCCATTCCAAACTAATTTTGATTATCATAATTTCTGTACAATTATTTTGCCCGTTATTATTACTGGAGATCTCAAAAGTAGGGAGTTTAAAGACAAAATAATCCTCTTTTGGCTGCCACAGCAAGCCTAACACCTTTACACAGCCCACCTAGACTGAATTCGTTAAATTTTAGTTCCTCACGATCTTGAAAAGAAACAGTTTCTAGGAGTCGAGGATCGTTTGCACTCCACTTATGTAAATGAAAACCACCGGTATTTAGCATCCGAAATATTTCGGTTTGTAACTGTTTTGCTTGCTCAATGTCATCGCAACCTGCTATATAGGTCATCTACATAAAAATCTTTCATTGTTGCAATCTTTAATACTGCTGGGTAGTTTGCGCATTAATGAAGTTGATTAAGAGCTCGGGTCGGGTTGTAAGCTCATAAATCTCAATTAGTTTGTTCAAGTTTTCTCGCCACAGTATTCGCTGTAGCCGCGTTTGTGTATCGTTTATTCGAATTGGTCGGTATATTTTATATATGTCGCTTGCCATAGAAAATCTATATGTTCGGAATCTTAAAATTATGTCGCCGTAGAACCGACTAGCATAAGGTCATTAAGTGATTTATTCGACGATGTCTTGGCTGACGCGTCAAAAACAACGCAAAGTTTTGTTGAAGATGATGACGGTTTTAATACGGCATGGTGGGGCATATAAAATATATATGTAGGTTCATCACCAACATCGATTGATGAATCCTTTACCAGTTTCATGTATCCCAAACTCAAATATTCGTTTATGAATTCCAGGTATGGATGTTTTAATTCATCATTAGTGCAAAGCTTACTAGGCCCTCAGGAGATTCACGAATGGATGTCGAAACTGTATATCGACCGTTCGCCTTACGCTTTGTTGTTTCAATGAAGTAAGACTCGCACATCTTTTCCTCCTCGGAAAGACATTTTTTTACAGGAATGTTTTCTACTTCCTAGAATTTTCTGTTTTTCGGTCAATAAAAAATTATATTTAATTTTCTGTTCGCACTTACCGAAAACAACCCACCCGAACATTGATTCCTGTACATTCGAGAATTTCGGTGATAGATGGATACGTTTTGGTAACAGTATTTCTGGGAACATCTCAACATCAATTAGTATCTGTCAATCGGTGCTGCTACGTTAAAGAATGGATCAGCTAATTTAATGTTTTTGGGCAGTTGCCAACGCGAAATGTCGAACGTATTTGACGGTAATCTGTCAGAGATTTTATTAGTTATTAACAAGTCCAACTTAACATGAAGCCGTTTGTAATTCGAAAGAACGGTCGTAGTGATACTCTGCGAAATTGTTGACTTCGAACCGTTTATGCCCTTAACTGTAAGGTTATCGGTTTAGATTTGATCGTTCGATCAAAGTGTAATAAAGTAAGATGAAGATCTCGACAGAGTTTAAATCCCAAAGATTTGCACTCTGAAACACAGTTAGTGTTTTGGATGTAGACAGTTAATCCAAGAATTTGGATTAATTTTTTTACAGTGCGATGTTAAAAACGAAATCTTTACTAATTGAGCAACATCAAGCCATCCTACCAACGACGAATTTTTTAGTAAAAGATAGATTTGGAAAGCAGCATAGATGTCGAATTCTACTTGATTCCGGATCTCAGTGTTCTTTTGTTTCTGAGAATTGTGTTCAAAGGCTGCAAATACAACGGCGAAGGTCAAATGTGAATATAACTGGTATAACACCTGGTTCTATGATCTCGAGAGGAAAGGCGTATTTAATGATGGGATCATTGTACAATTCTAATTTACAAATAGAGATGAACGCGTTAATAATCAGCCAGTTACCATCCAATCTACCAAGATACCCTATTAATATACAGGATAGACTATTAGTTAGTTGAGAATATGGAACTGGCTGATCCCGATTTTGACAAACCAGCTCCCATAGACTTTCTAATCGGCACAGATCAATTCTTTGCCGTGCTTGAGGATGGTAAGAGACAATTAAACTTAATTATGTTACAGAAAACTGTGTTTGGTTGAATAGTATTTGGCCAGATCCCTACGTGTTATATGTCGCTAAACATTCAAATCGATATGAATATAGACCAGACCCTTCAACGATTTTAGGAGATTGAAGAGATACCAAACACCAATAACACTTCCCCAGAAGATGTCGCATGCGAAGATATTTACAACCACACACATCACGGCAGGCATATGGTTAAACTTCCATTTAAAAGGGGATTCATTATTGTGACAACGCAGCGGTTCCTATCGCTGGAACGCAGGTTATCCACCAATTCAACATTAAAGGAGCAGTACGTCCAACAAATAAGATAATATGTATATTGAAATGGGACATATGATGAACATTTTTCAACGTGACACTTTAAATGATTCGCATTTGTACTATTTGCTACATCATGCCGTGATTAAAGAAACTAGTGATACTACAAAGGTTCGAATGGTCTTTGGCGGTTCCAACAAGACATCGACAGGCGTTTCTCTAAACGAAACATTGATGGTTGGACCGACCATCTATAGTGCTATTAAAGCTCCATCTAAAGTGCTATTAATAATATTATTCCAAAGGCTCTGGGTTTTGAAATTAGATTGGTATGATAAGTTGTCCGAATGTTACTACAAAATGTACAAAAAGGTTAGAGGCGTATTTAGATATTTTGAAAATATAAAAAATCGGAGATTCAAGGACATTTACGAAAGTACACAAATACATGGTTTCTCAGATGCGAGCGACGTAGCCTATTGCATCGTTGTTTACAGCAGAACCATAGATAAACAAGGCGCAATCTCAAAAAATATCTTAACAGCGAAAACAAAGGTAGCACCGGAAAAAAGATTTATCTGCCTAGGTTGGAGCTTTGTGCAGCACACTTACTAATGAAGCTCATGTTCACGGTGAAAGAAACCCCAGCACCTAACGCAATATGCTATGCATGGACCGATTCGTCTACCATATTGGCTTGGTTATCTATGTATCCTGCTAGATGGAAGACATTTGTTCCAAATCGCACCAGAAGGATACTTGATAAATTTTCTCGAAAAAATTGGGCTTATGTCAAATTCGCCGATAATCCTGTTGATCATGGCTCACGAGGAATATCTCCACAAAAATTGGTCAACTTGGAACAATGGTGGCATGGACCAAGTTGACTTGAGAAACCTGAAAACTTTTGCGCGGCTACTTACTCAAACTCAGCTTTAGAGGAAACCGCGATTGAAGCAGAACTCAATAAAAACAAATTCTGATAGACACTTTTAAAGTTACAATTCAGGATAACTGGCTGGATAATTTATTTGAAAGAGTGGTAGCATACGTAACCCTGCGCAACGAATTTCTGGTGAATTAAAAACAAAGGAGATCGAAACTGCTAAAATTATCTATATCATTTGGATGCAAACAAGTGAACTTCGTGAGGATGTGAACAATTTATGCAGAAATAAAATGGTGGACAATAAATCAATTTATTATCTTTAGCGCCGTTTATAGATGCATCTGGTTTGTTGAGAGTTGGTGGTGGGCTGTTCAATCCCGATTCCGACTACGATAATAAACACTCAATGATAATTCCATCGAGTCATCTTTTTACTGAAAGGCTGATATGGTAGACGTACATTGAAAATCTACACGCAGAGCCCCCACTCACTAACAATCTAATAAGCCAAAAATATTGGATAGTTAAAGGGTGTACAAGAATAAGATCGATGTTGAAAGATTGTGTGATCTGTACCAAATTTGCTCGAAAGACCAGTTCACAGTTAATGGGGAATCTACCACTTGAGAGAATAGTACCGACCAGACCATTTACCAATTGTGGAATAGACTTGTTACCCTGATTTTATTTACATTCGCGTTTTAATCCAATCAAATCAAACTTTTGTAGTTGTTTGATTGATTAGTTTGATTTAGATATAGATGTAACTATCAAGAGTAAAAAACCATCCTTGTAGATCACCTTAAAAATTATTTTGATACTTCATTAATTTTTCGCAAACTGTATAAAATCTTTCGTATTGTTTATAGTGAGAGAAGCACAGAGAACATACTCGGTACAAACGACTTTATTTAAAGCTTTTACCTATTTCTATTTTACTAATGCTTTGTATAATTATGTAGAGTTTTTTGTGTACTCTTCAAGAGATAATTCGAATTATTTTTAGCTCGTTATTTCTATTTAGTTGAAGTCGCTCCTTATCCACTTACAATTTTTTTTAATGATAACACTGATGCTTGATGATTTCACGCTTAATTCTGATTTTATTATGTATTTTGTGAGTGCAGTTCATCGATAATTAAAGATAAGTAAAAGTTTACAATAATATGTAATAAACATTTCTTAAGTTATATTCAGCGCTAATATTCCGCCGCCCATGAATCGGTTAATTCGGTTAATTTTATTGGTGTTGGCTAAACGAAGGCTTACACTACCAACCTTTCCGTCATTTGATTTATGTGCTTTCACAACTCTTACTAATTCCCAACAGGTTGATGGTAGGTTTGCTTCAGATACTAATACAACATCTCCAGTTGCTATATATTCTTTTTTGTAGGATGGTGAGGTAATCTCTGTGCCAGCGGTTCCAAAAATGTTGTTGCATTTTTTTGTATAATTTCCATTTGGCCAATGGTGAAATATGTTGCTGCTGTAGATCATCATTTGCCATATCGGTAAATGTATATGCTCGATTAAAAATATTGTATCACCAACAGCCCTCCCTAGCTGAATTTTAGCCTGCTTGACCGCCGCATCCCATATTACACCCATATGAGGTGAACTTGGTGGGATAAATTTCCATTCAATTTTATGTTGCATTAGTGCCTCTGCGATGTCAGGCGTCTTGGATTTCAAAAGTTGCAATAACTCCCGCAAATGGTTGTTTGCTCCGACAAAGTTTGGCCTGTTATCGGAATACAATATATGCCAACTTCCTCTTCTGGATATAAACCGACGTAGTGCTCCTAGGAAGCTGTCGTTTGTGAGATTACACGCAGTCTCTATATGTACAGCCTTCGTACTCAAGCAAATAAATATGCATATGCACTTTTATGGTTACCTGACATTCTGGTTGGCTGCACCTTGAACGGTCAGTTGTCTACATACCCACCTTATAGAATGGATGTACATATTACACTCTTTCCTTCGGTGGGTTCCCCATTAATTGGTTTTGTGCTTTAGGGCTTTGTTTGATACAGTTGATGCAATTGTGAACTATCGCTCTGGATAATATTTTGCCCTTGACTAACCAAAATCTAGTGATGTTCGATGTTACTACAAAATTTTCCATCTTTGAAGGGCGAAATTCGTCAGTGTTCATAATTTTTGCTCGTGTGTTCCTTGTTTGTATGACTAATCTGTTCAACGTCGACTAACCATTGAGGTCGAAACCACCACAGCATACTCATGGTTAGTTCTATAGCATTTATACCTCGGGATCCAATATCAGCCGGATTATCCTTGGATGAAACATGACACCAGCACTCTCGCTTATACATATAGCTGGATTATTTCACTCGATCTGTTCGCAACGAAAGTTGTCCATCGTCTTGGATGTTCTGATAACCAGTCTAATACGATTTGTGAATCTGTGAATAGGGAAACATTAGTGATTTTCACAATTAAGGACTCGTCCACCGATTTCATGAGCTTTGTTAATAACAAAGCACCCATCAATTCCAATCGAGGTAAGCTAATCTGCTTCACCAGTGCTACTCGTGATTTAGATGCTATTATGTTAGAAACTACACCGTGATCTGTATCCACTACAGCGTAAATAACGGCAGCACCACCACAGCGCAAATAACGGAGACAACTATAGCCAAGCGTTGTTCCAAGTCTTGCGTTTACTTGTTCGTTGTAAGGAACATATTTTCGCATTTTTGCTCTTTTTTTGTATGTATTTGGGAACTTCGTCCGTATTTCCCAAAACTTGCGAAGTGATTTATCGATTTCTAACAATATATTAAAATTCTTTACCTCGTTATTGCAATGATATTGCGCTGGTTCCGTTTTGCCAGTGTCATATCCAAATACATGAGATGTCACGACGTTTATTTCCTGTGCATTGGTCAGTTACTGCAACAATGAAATTAAGGTATTTGGTTATATAAATTGTGAGGTTTGCATAGAGGGTCAGTATCGTGAGCTGAGACTTTATATTGTCAATTCGAAACGACATCCTCTGTTAGGACGTTTGAAATCGATTGTAACTCACTGATAAATAGCCGAGTAAAAACAGATGATGTTGTACAAAAATTAATAGCGGATTACCCAAAAGTGTTTCATGACTCTATGGGTCAGATTTAAATACCAACATTCAAGCGAAATTGACATTGAAACCAGATTTTAAACCAGTGTTCTTAAAATCCAGGCCAATTCCTTTCGCGATAAAAGAAATAGTCGAGGGGGAATTGCAAGATTTAGTTGACCAGGGCGTTCTTATAAAGGTTGACCCGTGCGAAAAGCAAATAACAAAGTCCGTATTTGTGGAGACTATAAAATTACAATCAATCCCAATTTGGAAATTGATAAACACCCGTTAACAACAATTGAGGAGTTGTTTGCTTCAATGGCTGGAAATGACAAGTTCACAAAAATTGATTTAACCAAGGCTTATTTACAACGCAAAGTTAGTGCCGAAGATAGAAAAATTGTAATCCTTAATACGCATGAAGGACTGTACCAACCTACACGGTTAATGTATAGGGTGGCCTCAGCTCCGGCTATTTGGCAAAGACATATCGAACAGATATTGCAAGACATTCCGGGCGTCTCAGTTTTCTTGGGCGATACTAAAATTACCGGTCCTCATGCCGCTTGAGGAGGTACTTAAGCGTTTGAGTAATTACAATATGAGGGTTAACGTTGAAAAATGCGAATTCCTTTCAGAAAGGATTGAGTATTGTGGCTATATGATCGACTGTAAGGTATCCATAAAATGAAAAAAAAAAATTGAAGCAATTCAAAATATGCAAAGACCCCAAAACAGAGAGCAGATTCGTACATTTCTGGAACTTGTTAATTATTACGGTCGATTCCTTCAAAATGTGAATATTTTATTATATCCGATTAATAACTTGCTCAAAAAGGATGTTCCGTTTCATTGGAACAGCCACTGTGAGGAGACTTTCACGCAGGTTAAAACCGAAATGCAGTCCGAAGGATTTCTGGTACATTATGATCCTAGGCTTCCTTTGATTGTGGCAACTGATGCGTCGCATTACGGAGTGGGGGCAGTGTGGAGTCACCTATATCCAGACGGCTCTGAACGGCCAATACAGTATGCCTCAAAAACATTAAATGCGACGCAACAGAAGTATTCACAGATAGATAAAGAAGCTTTCGCAATTATTTTCGGAATACGAAAGTTTTACCAATTACTCTATTCTAGGATATTTGCGCTTATAATGGATAATAAGCATCTTTTACCAATAATGTTTTTGCAATCATTCGATTACGAAATATGCTATCGAAATATAAAATTACATGGAAACGCAGACGCTATGTCGCGGTTGCCAGCGGGTGATGCAGACAATAAAATAGTAGAAATTGATATAGTGGAGGTCAACATGAACGAAACTTTGCCTGTTACAGTACCAGAGTTGGCTGCTGCTACAGCGGAAGATAAAAGGTTGAAAAATTTATTGGAGGGTTTGAAAAATGGTCGTTCGGTAGAACCTTATGATAGATTTAATATTGACCAACTGGAATTTAGTATTCAAGGGGGTTGTATATTACGTGGAATTCGCGTTTATATACCTACAGTGCTGCGAAAAGGAATTCTTAATGAATTGCACTCCACACATTTTGGAGTTATACGGATGAAATCATTTGCACGCAGATATTGTTGGTGGGAGAACATAGATCATGATATAAAGGAAATTGTGAGAAATTGCACAGATTGCCAGATGATTAGGCCAAATCCTACTATAGTCCCCACACATTGCTGAAAACGTGCTACTGACCCCTTTCAAAGAGTACACATAGATTTCACAGGTCCATTTAAGGGAGTTTATTTTCTAGTTTTTGTAGATGCATACTCAAAAAGGCCCGAAGTTCGAGTTCTGCGAAACATTACGGCAGGAACAACGATTGAAGTTTAAAGGGAGATTTTTTGAACTTTCGGGATACCGAAGGTACTAGTTAGTATAGAGGTACATAGTTGACTTCTGCAGAGTTTGAATATTTCTTAAAAATAAATGGTGTGACTCATAAAATGGGAGCACCATATCACCCTGCTACCAATGGGCAGGCTGAGCGATACGTACAGACGATTAAGAACAAATTAAAAATTTTAAAATGCGATAAAGACAATCTGCAAAAAGAAATTTGCAACATTTTGCTCACATATTGGAAGATGATATACCCAACAACTTCAACCGTCAAATTAGGTCAAGGATTGATTTAATTGTGCCAAGAGATTCTAAAGGGAGGGGGAGATATCTCAGATTCCATAAAAGTTAGAGAGTTTCAGTTAGGTGACAGAGTAGCGGTGCGGGAATATCTTGAAAGGGATATTAAATGGCATTTCGGATTGATTATGAATCGATTGGGGAAATTGCATTATAGCATTATGCTTGACGATGGGCGACTCTGGTCGCAACATATATGTAGATCAAATGCGTAAAATAGGCCCTGATGTGTATGATAGTGGAGTGGGTCTCGATGATGACTTAGATAGGTATTCAAATACTGGTAAACAGGGGAATAAAGAAATGAGTAGTGAAGTTTCCAGTCCGAGTGATACTGTAGGGGTACCATCACAGGGGATAAGTGAGTGATAAGGATGCTCCTATTATGAAACAAGAGGATTCTGATGTTATTGCGAGAGTACCATCAGTCAGAGCTGACAATTCGTCGACTGAAATTTACAAATCACCGGCTCAGACTAAAATAGAATATCCGGCAATTAGAAGGTCGGTAGAGTGCATATAGAGCACCAATTAAACTCGATATTTCTTCTATAGAATACATAAATGAAATATAATTGATATTTTGAAGTTAGATAGGTTACCAATTACCATACAATGTTAATTTAGTAAATGAATTATGTAATAGATATTAAAATTATAATTTTGAACTTTGTAAGAGGGGAAGAGATGTCATATCCGAGTACATGAGATGTCACGACGTTTATTTCCTGTGCATTGGGTTGCGGCATCATGTTTGTTGGGAATGATATTTGTTCATCCTCCTAGATTTTGACTCATTCTTGTGATAGTGGTTCCACCATGCGGATGTATTTATACCGTTGAGTAATAAAGTATATGAATCAAATAATAAAAGCGTACGATTTATTTAAGAGATTATATAAAATATAATATCCAGCCACTATCCAACCGAAAATAGTCCGTAATGCTCGTAGGCCACTTATAGCAGTTGTAAGTTTTCCTTTTGTATTGCCTTAAAAAAGATATCTACCCCTAATAGTATATCAATGTGACCGCGTTTATTATATGTTGGATCAGCCAAAAGTAATCCATTCAGCATTCGTAGATCTTCCTCTGGTAATGTTAAATCGCTGAATGTGCCTGATAGATACCTTAGGTATGATGAACGCTTGAGTAGTCAATGTGGTTTTGCTGTCGTTCGCTGCGACTGAACCCTTGGTTGTTCCCACTCCAGTTTCGCCTAACCCTTTTACCAAAATTCTGGCATTTTTATGCTTGATGTTTAGATTCTGCATGCACGCCTCTGTGATGAACGACTCTTGAGAGGCCGTGTCGAGTAATGCTCGATAAGTCTGCCATTCGCCATTACCATCTTTAATTTTTACGAGTGCAGTTGGTAGTATTCCTCTTCGAGTCGCATGGATTGTAGCGTACGTTCTTTTAACTTCGGCTTCACTTCGACTTTTTTTGTTTCCTGAATTGTGGGTGATGCAATATTAACGTTTGCACTTACCATGCCACTCTCGACAGAAGTGCTTTCATCTTTTAATGACCCGTGGAGTGATGTATGATGCTTCCCTTGGCAATGTTCACACCTATCTTTCGAACTGCAACTTTGCACCCTATAACCGCCATATAAACAATTGTAGCATCTATTGATCTCTTTTATTGCCTCCGATTTTTCAGTTGGTGTCATGCTTTTGTAACTGTCACAATCGTGAATTCTTTTACCGTTTTGTTTACAAATCGGACATTGTATAGTTGGAGATGTTGCAACAGGATAAACCTTCTAAGCGATTCGTCGAGTGTATCGGTTAACTTCCTGATATTAATTGCATTCGGTTGTGTAATGTTTAGCTGCTCTTAGTACGTTTTAATGAACGCGTTTACTGTATGGCGCTTCCAGTCATACCGCTTAATAAATTTTTGAAACGCCTCGTGGTAATTGGCATCGGTGACATCAAAGTGGCGAATTAGTGCTGCTGCTTCTTCTTTCAACAGACCTCTACGGTATTGTAATTTCTGAGCTCCAGTCAGATTATCCCTGTCGTGAATGATAGAGCTATAAATAACAAAAAACGATTGCCACTCCATGTAATCGCCATCGAATGTCGGAATTTTAATTTTTGGCAATCGTACCCAGATTGTTGAATGCTCGGAACCGTTAGTGGAACTGTCGTTTTGCTTTATAGTCGAAAGGTTTTGCTTCCGTATGGACGGGTTCAGTCCCACAAGCACTACATAGTAGCTGTACATAGTAGCCTCGAATTCGTAATGGTGTGATTCCACTTTATCTTCTTGATAACGTTATTGATAATTGATTTTTACCAATGAACTGTAAATTGTAACTACACAATTTTGGAATGTTTGGGTCGCAACAAGGGAACAACTCTCTGGTTAGCGTTATGCTGTCTTCGCTTTAGTAAACATTTAGTGGCGGTTAAAAATTTGGTTACCCTAATCGTAGTTCACCTAATCCACCTTTTTAGATATTAGCACAACACATCGGATTTAAATGATTTTGTGTTTTCAATATTTCTGATTAAAGTAAAAAAAATTCAACATTCCATCCAAAGTGTAAGTGCGATAGTCCTCAAATTAATTAAAAAAATCACAGTAGCAGCCCTAACTAACCTATACCGCACCACAAAGAATGCATGCAGCAACGCACTTAAATATGTAGGTTTATAAAACCAAGACTTGACGTTAATTAATTTTGTTATTCTTATCTCGAAATAACCAAATATTACAGTCTAGTGATAATCAATAACAATTGCAAAGCAGTTATTATTCTGACAATAAAATAAAGGCCTTCACCTCCAAAATTAAACAAAATTTTTGAGATTCATTATTCACAACATGTGTTGTCTAATCACAAGTAGATATATTTGTATTGTATCTTATATACAAACACAAATATCTTTCGTGTGATTTCAAAATGTTTGAAGATTAAATCACTCGTGTATGTGTAAAATGATAAACTATTATTATTATTAATAATTGTCAATAATTTGTAGCATGACATCATTTATATTCAATGTTTCGCACAAAAAAATGTCGTTAATTTTCAGCAAATCATGGTTTGGCTTACTTCATTATCTAGTCTGCTTATCTCAAAGTATCGATAAGAAAATAATGTAATCAATCTCTTGTTATTTTACCACATTTTATTTCTAAACAAAACAATAATTACAAAACTTAATTTTTTACTTATTTCTTGGTGTAATCCTTAAATTAATGCCACCGACCGCGGCATACGAATTCTCAAAAGGCTTAAATTTTAGCTCACGTGGTGTACTAGGTGCCAAATCGACATTGAACTTTGACATAATGGAAAATAATCCTAATTTCGATTGCATTAATCCCATACGCATTCCAATACAGTTACGTGGCCCATCCCCAAATGGCATATACGTAAATGGTATAATTTTGGCTTTCTCCTCAGGTGTGAAACGATCCGGATTAAAGACATTCGGATTTGAAAAATATTTTGGATCATTTTGCATGGCATACGTATCGATAAAAACAAGTTCGTCTTTCTCCAAAACAATATCGTGATTTGGTATTTTATATGGTTTGGTGACACTCCGGAATAATGCTGACACTGGTGGATAACGTCTCATCGACTCATCGATTGTTTGTTCTAGATATTTCATTTCGCTTATAGATTCGTACGTTAATTTTCCATCATATTTCTTCAGCACGTCATCGATTTCCTGGTGGAGACGTTTTTGAACTTCTTTATTTTTTGCTACCTCATACAATGCGAATGAAGCTGCAGTCGACGATGTTTCAAAACCGCCCAAGAAGAATATAAATATTTGTGCCATTGTTTCATTAAGGGTTAGTTGTTTGTTCTTTTCTATATATGTAGCATAAAATAAAAATAATTTTTTTAATCGCGGCCATTATTTAACAAATTACATTAACACTAACTCACCATCAACGATTTCTGTGCTCCATGGATCATTATCATTCACCGTATTTCCGTTACGCAATTTCACTAACAATTGCAGAAAATCATGACGCACCACTTTTTTATTCTCACGTAAATCCAAACTCTGTTCCGTCACCGTTTTCATAAATTCAGCCAATTCAGGATCAAATGACCTTATCTTAAGTATTTTTGCCAATTTCGGTGCACAAAAAGCGACAATTTCACGAATTCTATGTAACGTTGATTCAGAACGAAACGCAAGATCACCCATTTTACGGAATTTATCTTGTGGATTGTTGATTGTATCTGTTTCAATACCAAATGCCACCGATGTTATAACATCATTTGAAAAGCATGCCATTAATTCTTTTGCCTCATAAATATCGTTGTCTGGACCACGCTTCGTGATATATTCCTGTAGGCGGACGCCAATTTGTGCAATAAGTGGGAACATTTGCTTCAATTTACCTGATGTAAATGTGGGTGACAATTTATTCCGTATAAAACGCCAACGTTCATTTTCAATATTAAAGAGATTGCCCGTAAGTGGATCCGCATCTTCATTGACTGGCATTCCACGATTTACAAAATGATCAAAATCCTTAATCAACACTTGCTTAATTAAATCCAAATCTTTGATGTAGAACATTGGCCGAAAAAATAAATAAGAGCCGGCAAATGGGCCAGTAATCCGATTGTAGATACGTTGGGTTAATTCGGCGAAAAAATATTTTTTTAAGTCACCATCTAGTCCCGCGATAAATTTTGGTTTTAGATGTGGTATTCCGCGACGTGACCAATACGTATTCAGATACCACACATAATAAAGAATCAAGGTTACTAAGCTGATTCCAATCAGTATAAGTACACCCATGATTAAATAAAAATTAACGTTTACTCTGCGCGCGCACGTCTTCAGTTCACAAAGTTTTAAATTAAACTACCTAATTGTGTTACAATATAACTCCATAAAGCAAAATAAATAATAAAAACCCGAATCAAATACAAAAAAAAAAAAATCGCGACTGCGCGTTTTTTTATAAGCAAAAACAGTACAGAAGCACTAGAATGTGTTAGTGATGTTATTTATAGAACGCGAATTAAATAGACAACTAATTTAGATTTGGTCATCTTTATTTATTTATTGGCGTTTATGAAATTTTAAATTTAAGCCACCCTTTACATCGAATCCAATACGCATCGCATTAAATTCTAACGTAGGCGATCGATCAGCGGCCAAACTTACATCGTACTTAGCCAGTACTAAGCTCAAGCATATCTTTACTTGCAACAGTGCCATCCGCATTCCAATACAAACTCGTGGTCCATCTCCGAATGGTATGAACGTGAATGGGTTACGGGCGGCCTTAAATTCGGGTGCAAATCGATTTGGATCGTACGTAAATGGATTGTCATAGTGTTTAGAATCAGTTTGGATACCGTGCACCGATACGCAGATATTTTCACCTTTTTCGATCGTTACATTGGTGTCGGGAATTTTATAATCTGTCGTTGCTTGTCGTAAAAGTATTGGCACTGGTGGATATAACCGGAGAGTTTCATCAATAACTTGGTCTAAATATTTCATCTCTTGAATGGCATCATACGTTAAAATTCCTTTATATTTGGAAATTGTTTCATCAATTTCGTGTTGAAGTCGTTTTTGGATCTTGTTGGCCTTCGCCAATTCGAATAAAGTGAACGCTATCGTGGTTGACGAGGTTTCAAATCCTCCAGCAAAAAATATAAACATTTGGGCCATTATTTCATTTATCGACAATTGTTTGGAATTTTCTGTAAAATTTTTGAAAAGCTAATTATCATAATCTGTTAGCTAAAATATACTGGTACAAACCATCCAAAATAGTTGTGCTCCATTGATCATCGTCATCAGTGATTTTACCGCCATTCCGCAGTTGAACCATTAGCTGCATAAAATCGTGTCGAACAATTTTTTCGTTTTCACGCAAATTAAGCACTTGTGTTGTGATATTTTTCATAAACTTCTCCACCTGCTGATCGGACACTTTAATTTTAAAAATATCAGCCACACCCGGTAACGTCATAGCCATAACTTCGCGTATAAATCCCCAACCATCTGGATGCATTGCTCGATCTCCGATCACACGCAACTCATCTCCCGGATTATTAATGCAATCGGTTTCAATACCGAAAAAAACCGATGCGGTAACATCGGTCGTGAAACATGCCATCAAATCACGTACCTCAACATCTTGATCGAGGATCGAATCAATCTTAATTTTTAAACGATCACCAATGCGTTCTACAAGCGGAAATATCGATTTCAATTTTCCACTTGTAAATGTCGGTGATAATTTATTCCGTAAAAATTTCCATCTTTCACCTTCCAACATTAACAAATTTCCGGTGAGTGGATCACGTTTTTCGTTCACATACAAACCACGATTCACAAAATGATCAAAATCTTTGATCAGTACACGTTTTATTAAGTCCGGATCTTTAATCAACCACATTGGTCGAAAAAGTAAATAAAATCCACCAAATGGTCCCGTAATCGAATCATAATCATCACGTATTAAAAAATTCACATTTTTCGTAAACAAATCAAAACCAAAACCGCCAATAAGTTTTGGTTTCATGTATTCCACATTGCGATGGAACCAGTGCGCATTAACGCGATATACAAGATAACCAATTAATGTTACAACCGATATAACGAGTAGTAACAATATGGCCATTATACACAATTTTTCACAATGTTCCGCGCCTCAAATTAGAAGTGATACTAAAAATAAAAATGAAATCGAAAATTTATATTTAAAATTATTCGTTTGTGTGCGTACAAATTGATTGATTAATAATTAGACTCAGCTACTCACCGCTGCATGCTCTGTACTCAATTAAATGAAATTTAAACATTTTTCTATTTAAATACATTCGTTTTTTATTCATACATAATTATGTTAACATAATTATATTTTTAATTATTTTATTTATGTAATTATAACAAAAACATTAGAAACAAAGAGACAAAAATGTTGATTATACTAGATACACATACATAATATTAAGGCTGCTCTTCAATTAGAATATTGTGTGTACACACTATGCGTCGATAATGCAGATTAAACATAGAATTTTATAGACATAACATATAATTATAATTAACAAATATTTATATATATATTATATATAAATTATATACAAGTAATGTTATTAATTAAAAAAAAAATAATAAAATTTAATTTTATATTATAATTGGAAGCCATATTGATGATTTTCTGTTGGTTTTTATCTTATTCTATATTATTATCTAAGACACAAACCAAAAAAATAAAATAAAATGTTAATATAAAAATTAAAAATAATATTAGTTATTCTATTTACCGCTTGGATGTCGTGATGAATTTTTTATCGATGTAACGCTTACAGATACCCGATTATTACTATTGTTGCTGCTGCTATTGTTGTTACTATTGTTATTATTGATTTGTGTGCTTGCTATTTTTGGTTGTGGAATTAAATTTATATTATTACTACTGAAATGGAATACTGGAATTTTTGATGGACTCTTCGGCGTTGGGCTTATTATAATTTCAGATGGCGGGCTATTATTGCTGTTATTATTGTTAGTTGTTGTTGATCGCTCAAAATTTGAACGTATTTGATCGATATGCGATGTACGTTTCTCGCCAATATTTTTATTTATAGATGGTTCGTATGTGGATGTAGTAAAACGGATTTCAGAATTACGCGGAATAAAATTCTCTTCGACGTGCTGACGTTCGTTGGCCATGAAATTTGTTAGTAGAGATGCAGTTTTTGGTATGGTTGTAGCTGTTGTTGAGTTTCGACTATTGTTGGTGTTGTTGTTATTATTCTGGATTATATTAACGTTTTCACTTTCAGCTTTACCATTAATCGGTTTTACCGTTATTTCTGTAACAAATGTTTGATTATCAGCGGCCGCGAATACATCATCATCATCATTTTTCTGATGTTGTTCCTCCTCATTGTCGGACACGTAGGGCGGTGTTTGCAAAGTAAAATCTAATTTCTCATCTTCGATCATTATGATTGAATTTGGTTGAGATGTTGTTGTAGTCGTTGTTAAAGTTGTCATTGTGGTGACAATTGGTTCCGTTGAAATTGTAATAATACTTTCGACATTCTTGCTGACCTCGTTTACCGTGGGCACAATATTAAATTCCATTGATGAAATGCTTATACTGTTCACGCCTTGATTATCACTTGAATAGACCGGTGTTGTTTGGTCATCGTTCTCAATTTTCTGGTTCTCTATGTCACCGCCGCTACCGATAAGCGTTAAACTGATTGGTTGCGTGTCTAACACTAAATTATTTTGGGTAGTGTTTTCATGTTCAATTTTCTGGCCATTCGTCTGCATTTGCATTAATTTCTTGAGCACATCTGATTTTGGGCGCTCAAGACTTCCGAACGGGTATCGTGATACTTTAACATCGTCTGAAATATTGGTTGTACCAAAATTATTTATAATTTTTACATTATCTGTGATATTACTACTTTCACCGCCGTTGCTCAATGATATTGTGGTCACCTCACTTTGATGTGCACTTCCGTTTACTAATGGCCGTTCTTTTGTATCGGATACTTCCGTTATTTTAATCGGTTCCATTTTGGCTATTTGCACATCTTCTACCGGCTTAAGACCAAATCTATTATTAACAATAACGACTTCATCCTTTTCGACCTTTACAAGACGATTCACAATATCTTCTGAATTATCTGTGATTTGGTTAATAATTTCCGTTATATCTTTTTTGAGATCATTGTTATGATTTGATTTATTGATTACATCCTCCATTGTGCCAAACTCATAGGCGCTCTTCAAACGGCCGCGTTGTAATGTATCGAGACCACTACTGTCCAACATATCTAAACGTGGCTCTTTATTTTCCAACAGCAAATCGGTGTCCGAAATAGTCGCCTTTCGCTTTTTATTACTATTTACACCGCTAGCTTGTGAATCGGAAATCTCTAAACTTTGTGCCCGTTCCAATGTGCCATTATTCGATCGAAGTACAATCTCTTCGTTTGAATCGTTTAAACTGTTTAATTTCATATTGAATCTAGATAGATCGCCTAGACTAGCAGTTTTACGCTCATTATCATTGGTTGGTTCGCTGCCTTGTATCGTTTCATCTGAATCTAACGAAGCAATCGATGTATTATTATTATTCACATTTTTATGCCTTTCATCGTGTTCGTCATCGTCTGACGAGGATGACGCCTGATGAATTGTAATGTGATCGGAATTTAATTCAAATTGATTATTTGCCGCAATTTTATCATCTAGATGCGGTGTATCGAAACTTAATTTTTTCGAAGATTTTGGTGTTGAGCTATTACTTGGGGCGTGCTGCTCAAGTTCAAGAATTTCTTTTGCATCCATCATCGCTTGAACCATTGTCTTGTCAACAAAATTATCCGAAAAATTAAATTTATCGCTTGGATTATCGGTTACGTCAAGACTTAAATTTGTCACCATTGTCGTTGTACTCGTGTCCAAATCGGCGTTATCGCTTGTCTTAAGCATTAAAAGACCTTCTGAGTTTGGTGGTGGGTTTGGTGCTTTGCCTTTTGATTTTTTCGCCGAATCATTAATACTCTTTCGATTGTCTTTGGCCGCGGTTGCCGCATTCATCATGAAACTGGGCATTTCTTGTGGAATTCCGTTACTGTCGCGTTTTATTCCGCTCGAATTTAGTATATCGTCACGCTGAAATTCACCAGTTGGGCTTACATTTATTTTATCTTTGCTACGTCGCTTGGCAGTTGGTGGTGTAATTTTCGTGTCATTATCATTTATGTTTGTAGCGACCGTTGTTGTTTGAGACGACATAACTACAACATCATTCCGCTCTTGATTTTGATTGTTGTCGTTCTCATTTTTCTCTTTCGATGGGCTCTTATTCGCGCCAAACATTTTTTCATTTACATTTGGCGGTAGGACACGGATTCCGAATTTTAATCCGCCACTCTTTGGTTGCGGCGATTCTTGTAGTTTTTGTTGCCTTTCCATTTCGATGCGATTCTTTTCCGGACTAATACTGCGATTTTGTAATTTCTCTTCGACCAAATCCTTAATTTGTTGCTTAAATGAATTCTTCTTACCGTGATGCTCTTTTTCGTTTTCTTTATGTACCGTTGCCGTTGGCCTTTCATCCATTTTAAGTGTCGGATAATTTGAATCGTTGTCGTTGGGGAATAATTTTTTACGTGAATTTCGTTCAATTGTGTCTAAATTGTCTTGGCTACTCGACCGATACAAGGGATGTGATAGAGGAGAATGTGATTCTTTCGGTGATTGGGATGAAATGTGTGAGGGAAGTACACCTTTTCCGTCGATTAGTTCGAGTTGCACATTATATGGGGATGCATAGCTTAGTATTGAGATCGCATCTTCCTGAACAATATGCCGAAAATCGATCGTAATGCTGGTGATACGATCACCAATATTTACGATTTCAGTTGCTGGTCCACGGGAAGACACCTTTTTCACGAAAATACCCTCTTTAAGTCCGCCGCAAAGTTCAATGCCGAGACCCGTGAAATCAGATCCACGCAATGCGACCATCCGAGGGGCGGGGTTCTTGAATGAATCAAAATATGAATGTTATTACGCAATTGAGGTTAATTTTATGCGTATATACTTACACCTGCGTACGTATCATCAACGGTTTTACGTTTATCATTGCTGACACCATTTTGTTTCGACATCCATTTTGTGTCAAGCGGTGACTGTGTTTTAGTACCTTCATTTTTGAATGCTGGATTATCGAATGCAAAATCATTTTTGGCATTTTCGGGATCATCAATCACGAGCTGTGCACCTGAAACAATAAAAAGAACAAACTTTAGTTAGCCTACGTATCACAATAAATTTTTTAAATAAAATACGAATTGTGTAATGTGATTCCAAACCTACATGAGCTCGAGACTTGGGCGTAATTATAAGAAGCGTTCAAATATGTATTTTTCTAATTTGCATTGCATACGAAGTTTTCTTATACATATATGCAATAACGACTTTCTCGAACTAATTGCGAACAACCATCCAATTACAATAGAAACAAAAACACTAACAGACATTGAAGCTCATTACGAAATCAAATATTTATTGAAAGACAATTTGAATTTTAAATTATTGTTCGGGGAGTGTCCCGAAAAACTAATAAATTATAATATTTAGCCTCGCCAATCTAGGTATATCAGACCGAATATCTGGTAACCTTTTTTTTCGACTAGACACATAATCGACTCGGTCAGTTTTGTCATAATTTGCAACGGTGCTATAAAATATGAATTTTAGAACATGGCTAAAACCGTATTTATGTCAGATTTTTAATTCGCATATTCTGTTATCCACCTTGAAAATAAAAATGTTTATTATACACACGACAAGAAATACCAATTTGCTCAAGTGTTGGTATGTTAAGACGAAAAAAAAAAATTCTTCTTAGATCATATAATCGAGAGAGTATGTATACATAATAAACAAGTGGATATATACATTTCATATGTAAGATTAACCTTTTACATTCCAATTATAAATTTTGTATATGATTCTTAAAAAAACCGCGACACAAAAATTAAAGTTTTCTAAAAAAAAAACACAGCACAAGATCAAGAATAAAACTTGTTTCAAAGATGATGATGGGCAAACATCGTGTATGAAATTATACCTGCATATAATTATAATACACGGTATTATACCGAGTACCTTTGAATTTGGCATTACATACATTTTGGAAATTCAAACGACCCAACGTCATTAAATCATAATACAAAAAGGATTTTGTTATTTTACAGGAAACATATGTTTTTCAGGTGATGGGAAAATTTGGAAAGGTGATGGGAATTTATGCAAATTTTTATAAAACGTTGTTTTATTGTTACAAACAATTTGTGGGTCTAATTCACTTGAAATTCGATAAGGGGCGGATACACCCTAGTGGAATTTTTACCTTCTTTGATTTCAACATTTCAACGTAAAATATATTTAGTTATGCGAATCGCGAAATCAAAATAAAACCCAGAGACACAAAATTAAATTAACAATAAATGGTATAAGAAAGTAAATAACAAACAAACAAACAAACTAAAAAAAAGCAGATCGTGTTAAATGTGACCCCTTCAAGGTTACTTTTGTTTTCATAACATTTAGTTTGGTACTTTTTGGTTTGTTAATTTTGTGTCTCTCCGGTTTATATTTGATCGCCGTTCTTATATGTTATCTGAATTTTATTTGTCCACCAAAAAAAAAAATTTAAACGAAGGTACGAGTATGTATACATATATAAAAGAAGACATTTTTCGACATAAACATAATGGCTTTATAGAAAAAAAAGTATCATGTCGTGAATATAAATTAAATATTGAATCCAAATTTTAATTTGTCTGAACGTATACTGAATCACACGCAAAGATGACACATCGTATCAACGTAAGATATACTTACTAATTTACCTTGAAATTTGAATCGAATGGTGGAGACGAATACAGAGATATTCCCTAAAATGGGTATAAACATTAAAATTAAGCAAATTCCTATTTAGAATTAAATTATACGAGTAGGTCTAATACATGATTTGTTACTGGCTCCTATCTTCCATACGTCTTATCTAAAACGATTTTGGATGTGGTCGGATTAATCAATCACTGAACGGTTGAATTAGTCAAGAGGCTACTTATATGAATCGTATGTACTAATTAATTAGGTTCTGTGATGAGTGGTCTCTTTGAAAACAAATTTACTAAATTCTTGTTATAGATTTAAATTTTAATCAAATTAGATCATTAATTAATTTTACGAATTTTAATTTATTTATAAGTTGGAACATTTTACAAATTTCACTCAAAATTATAATACATAAAATTTTCAATAAATCAATAAATTTTCTTCTTTCTATTATAAGTTAAATCAAATTTAGTGAAAATAACATTTCACGTTTAGTGTGAGTAGTAATTTTCATCTAAATTATTTTCACTCAAATTATTTTTTTGAGTTTTAACCGAGATTTCAACAAATATTGTTGGGCTTGAATTTTATTTAGGATTGAGAAATTTTAATTTCACTCAAATTATAACAAAAATTAATAAATTTGAACCGATGTAGGTGCAAGGCTTATCCCGCAATCGTTAGGAAAAACCATCATTGTAATTTCAGTTGACACTACATAACACTCCAACAAAGTAATTTCTGAGAGAGAAGTCTTAAAATCTTAGAGATAAAATTTATTATCAAACTTTTGGTACCTGCAAATGAAGCAAGTTAGCTCCATATCTTGTTAACATATTATTTATGTGTTATTTAGAAAATGAGATGAACACCTTCCATCTCTTTCCTTGCATTTGGTTAAGATATCTGGATGATGTTCTCGCTAATGAAATTTTTACGGAGCTTATTCATCAGCTCTTCGTATTAACCAAGAAATTGTGTAGGGCAACCACAGCTGGTCCATAATGTACCCTCGTTGCAGCGTGTGTACGCAACAACTGTCACCACGCCATGCTGAATGCAACAATGTAGAGAGCGCATCATAAAAATAATTTCAACAATTCAGATAAATGTCAAATAGACGCTGGTCAAAATCGATAGACGCATGTCAAAATTTGCAAGTGGAGCAAATCTTTGTGTACGTTGTTCGACAATTCCATAATAGAAATTACGTTTGCAAAAATACAGTGTACACTTGTACAGTTTATAATAAATAAACCAAAATAATTTTGAGCAATAAGTATACAATCAGGTCTAATTATATATCATATTAGCTCAAAATAGGACGATTTAAATAAATTAACAAAATTAATTTATTAACGGTTCCAGTTTAATATATAGGTTAAGATGGCGATAAAGGACCAGGCATAGACACAAAATGGCCCGTCACCATAAATTTAACATACATATGTATGTAGGTATTTAATTTTCTGGACCGACAAAAAGCTAAAACTGTTAACAAATCAACCAGGCAATCGATAGATAGTTAAATATTATTCAGGCAATGTAGCAAAGTATTTCAATAAAATATAAGTAGCTTAATATTTAAATATTGAGCAAAATAATTTGAGGGGTCGCCATCTCAAAATATTGTAAAACATTTAACCCTCCAAAAACATACCTATTTTTTCAATCACGGAGAACACTCTGAGTCAATCTGACTAGGGCTTGCCTGCCGGGAATTCACGGGATGGAATTCCCAGGAATTTAAGAAATTAAAAGTATTCTCGGGAGTATTGTGAATATTTTCTGGGAATACAAAATCCAATTTCAAGGCTCCACCGTGTCATTTTTTAACTTCTTGGAATTAATCAGAAAGTCGCTGATGATGGGAACTACGCTATAAAAAATACTGACACATTATAGAGTTAGATAGAGTGTAAAGAACTGAATATTTTGTCAGATAGACATATCCGCTGGAGTACTTTAGAGAGTACGTTGAGATGGTTCCTTAGTAAAAACAGCACTTCGCAAACTAAAAATATGGGGATGAACGAATATTTAGCAATGCCGTAAAGCTGTAGCAGCTTTAGTATTATTGTTAAAAATTTATTAGAACGGGCAACTATTAACTAGTAACTAACCAAAGACGTTAAAACTTCTTAAAGAAAAATTAGCCATTAGAAGAAATAAAGATGTTGCCTCGTTAATAAAATTCGTTCAAAATCGAAAGTTGGTGATAAAAGAAATTATGGATGATGCGTTTGGAATGAGCTCATTTTCGAATTGGTTTGTATAGTCTATCTACAGAATTAAACCAAACTATCGTACTGTGCATGAATTTTAAATTTCAAAAGTTGAGCTACTTATTTAATACCCCATTAAAAATTTGTGTTTAGATCAGTCAAAAAGATAATTAAAGCTCAATACCACCGCACTACCTAATTAAGATTTTTGAGAATAATAAAAATTTGAAAACCCAGATTATGCGGTCAAATAAGCCGATGAATATAGAAATATTAATTTTGAGCAAAACTAATTAAACTAAAGTTTACATTGAAAATAGATATTTACTTTCGTCCTTATCGTGTTCTATATTATTATTTATATTAATGCGGATGTCAAACATCTTAAAATTGAGCAACACGCATGAAGTCCTAAGGCGACCTTTGGCTTAGAAAAACCTGTTGTGTTATTCTTAAATGATGTTAAGTGGGTTTTAACTGTCCAGCTGAGCCTAAAAAAAAAATTTTTATGTGTGTTGATTTTTAGTTTACGAAATTGAGCTACTGTTATTACTGTTGTGTAGGTTTCGATAATTTAAAAAAACTGAGAGGGAATTAAATTAACCAGTTTAACATTCAATACAAAATTATGCAGCCAGCAACTTCTTGAGCTACATACATAGTTTAAATTATTACATTTTTTTTATTAAAAATGGAATTTTGTTTGGTGTGGAAGATATCAAAATATAAAACTGAAGAACATATTTGCATTACTAAGTTACTTGCTCTAAATTATCAGTAATTTAGAATAAATCCACTTTAAATTAGAGTGATATAAATAGACAATTGTACATTTTCAACAGTTTTAAACTACCTACTTATTAAAAAAAATTTCAAAGTACGAACTGAGCAATATTTTCTGCACGCGACCTTCTTCATTATTTTAAGTAAAAATATGAATTTGGATACCATTCAATAAAATGAGTTATTTTCGTGGATTGCTCCATGGTTTAATTTCAACTGTTCAACACAATTAATTTTGTGGTCAATTTTGATTAAGGCAACACTAATTAAGCTAAAGATTGCATAATTTTTTTTAGCAATTTTGGAAACTGAGCAATTAATTTTAGCCTCTAAAATTAGTGTGCTAAATACGTAATCATAATTGTTAACCAAATTCAAGTCAAAGGTCGATTAACCTCAATAAATGTTCCACACATAATAATTGAGCAACCCTCGAAAGTAAATTTCTGATAATAAGTACAGCTTGTTTTATTTTCCTTGACTTTACTTAGTATTTACAATTAAAAGATAAAAAAAATGAGCTACTTTGATTTAATAATTCCTTACCATTAAGAACGAGTTTACCACTAATCTGCTTAAGCCTTGAGGAAAACTAATTAGGTTACAACAGTTTAAACCATTTTAAAAAATTTGCTGAAAAATAGGGTCCTAAATGAAACGTTTTGTGAAACGTTTAACGGTGGTGTTTAGTCTGAGTGTTTTTATTGGGGTCTGAAATGGTCAATTTTTTTTTTTAATAATGGTTTTTATTTGAAGTAATTGTATTTTCACTGTGGACGTTTGGTGAATGAATATTCCACACTTTTCAGTCTATTAGAATAATTGAGCAACTATTTTTCTTGATGTCGCTCGCCATTTTAAATATTATAATATTTATATCAAGGTTAATAAAAGTGAGCAATTAGATGTATAATTGCTTACAAATTAGGGTCAAATTATTCTCTTTTCATGATTACTGGTTCTGTTTCATGATATCAACAAACTCCCGAGACCTAAATTAAGTAAGGGCCTATCTTTTCAGGTACAAGCTAAATTAGCACAATTACGATATTTAGCGCACCCACTTTCAAGACTTTTTTCTAGATCCAAAATTAATTTAGTCTCAAGTCCTATTTTTGAAGGTCTCCAGAATTCCAATTCTGGCTCCATGACAAATGAGAATAAGAAAGGACTAGACTTTTATATCGGCCATTCGATGACGCAGACCTCCACCGAAAATGAGAAAATTTTTCCATTAGCGGGTGGGTTCTCACAAAAATTAAATCGTCGTTGGGCGCATTCAGCTCAAATCAAAATTTAATTTTTTCCTCCGTCAGATTTCACATGGTGAAAGAAGGGATTCCGCCGATTGAGTGATTAAATCAGTATATCACAAATTTTTTTCAACTGTGAAACTGTGTCTGATTCACAAAATCACAATCCCGTTTTCCGGGAATGTAAAAGGTCCGGGAACGAGCAAGCCATAAATCTGACCCTACACACTTTTTGATCGTCTACCATTTTAAATTGGTGATTGCGATCAACTTGAAAAAAATTCTCAGATGTACTTGTGTCGGTGGAATTATTAACATATTCGAAAAAATTCATGAAAATATTTTTTTGTTGTTTAAAAAGCGTAATTTGCAAAAAAAATTGAATTTGGCTAAAGCTTGACCCGTATATGCTGAAATGTAGTAGAATCGAGAAAAAATTGGTACTTTAGTGTTCCTATAAAATAAGGTATTTATTTCGCTAGGTGACAAAGGTGACAAAATTAACTTTTTGTTACATACTCGTATACGTAAATATTCTATCAACACACGATGTTAATCGCATATCGGAAACAAGCAAGACGGACATTGCATTTAAGTTTTTTTATCATTCGCCTAAGGGCAAACTGAACAGCTTGGTCTTTTTTGTAATTTCGGTCGATCACCTTTTCTTCGGTGGTATGAAATGGAACTCAGTTTTCGTAATTGAGCACAGGTTGATGATTTCTGCCCAATTCTGACTTACCCCCGACAAAATTGGTGCCGTTGTCAGAATATAAATTTTCGCAATTGCTTCTCTGTGAAATAAATCTGGTCAATGCTGCAAAAAACGTCTTTGTTGACAGCTCGGAGACCAGTTCAATGTTTACTGCCTTAGTTGACATGCATACGAAAATAGCGATGTATCATGTCTTGGACGTCGTATTTCGATTAATTTTTATTTGAAGAGGACCAGAGTAGTACACTCCGCAATTTATAAATGGATGACTTATCTTCACTCAGATGATGCATTTCCTAGTTATTTTTCTTATACTATCTTTTGCTCTTATGGACCAATAGGATTGCCGAACAATTGACTACAGAGCTTGTTGACTAACATGACTGGGTTCCTCATGAAGATCTTGAATGACTAATTTGGTGAAATGACAATGCCTTGGTAGCACAATCTGGTGTTTTGTTTCGAATGATTGATCTGAATTTCCTATTCGTTCACCCTCTTAAATAATTTGGTTTTTATCTGAAAATAAATTCAGATCCCTCAGCATGGACTTTTTACTAAGTTCTTTTCCTTTTCTCAATGAATTTACCTCGTCGTTGAATTCTTCATATTGAACAATCTGAATAAGCTTGTTCAAACTCATTGACATTTCTTCAGCAGATAAATGCGGTAATTCACGTTCAGAACTTGATTTTCTGCTGTTTTCGCTGAACCTCAAGATGTAAGCCATGACGCGCACCAACCTTTTCATGGAACTGTATTTTGATAGAAAAAGAAATCGTTCGATGGTTTGTGTTGATAATGTTGTTATTGATTTCATCTCTGGCAACATATTCTGATGGACGTGACTGCGAACTTCCAACTTCGGCCACTCAGTCTCGTAACGTTGTAAGAAATCCGGTCCAGACCTCTCGAGATTATGTCTGCTGGATTTTTATTGGTTGGAATATGGCGCCAATTGGAAATATGCGTGAGAACTTCAATCTCGGAAACTCGGTGAGATACAAAGGTTTTCACCTTGGATGATTGGAAATTGATCCAATCCAACACAATTGTGGAGTTCCATAAAACGATTCTGTCGAATGGCAATTTCATTGCCCTTTGAACCTTACTGGTAAGTTTAGGCAACAAACCAGCACTGTATAGTTCAAGCTTCGGTATTCTGATTATCTTAAGAGGTGCCACTCGAAATTTGGAACAGAGTAATGTCGTGGATCGCCCTCCTTGTTCATCGACACAATTTGCATATAAACACGCATCATAGCCTGTTTGAGAGGCATCACAAAACCCATGCAGTTATACTGATTTACACTTTGCGAATAGTATAACGCATCGAAATTCCAGCCACTCAGTTTCGTTCTTTTTCGGTAACGGTTGATCCCACTCCACATTTATTTGCCACGACTGTTGTAATACGACTTTAGCTGTCAGTATTATTGGACCAATCAACCCTAATTGATCGTAGAATCAGCAGCTATTTGTCGACTGAAAACACAAGGCTATCGGATTTAGGTTGCCAGATTAACCCCAACGTCTTCACTGTACTATCTTCGGAAATGGTTGTTTCTTGATTACGATCATTCAAAGGAGTTTTTTCTAGTGTAGATGAAAGCCTCCTCTATTCAGCATCTCGATCAATTGTTGTTGTAATTCAATAGCATTCGATAGTTTATCGGACCCAGACAGAACATCGTCCACATAGAAATCATTTTTTGTGGTTTCGGCTGCTATTGGAAAATCGGTTTGTAATCATCAGTGAGTTGTTGGAGAACTCGTGCTGCCAAGAACGGTGCACATGCAGTGCCATATTTAACCGACCTTAATGAAAATGCTTGAAGTGGTTCATTTGGAATATCTCCCCATAAAAGTTGTTGAAGTTGTTGATCGCTCTCATCAACAAGCATCTGCCGATACATCTTGATAATGACATGCGTATACGCAAATCGATGTTTTCGAAATCGAACAATAATCTCGAAAAGTTCTTGTTGAACCGTAGTTCCGACTTTAATCACGTTATTCAAGGACAACCCCGTATTCGACGGTGTGATGTGGCATGAAATATTGGATTCCATCAGGATTTGGATGATCGCGAGATTTTTCTTTCAAGATTTCATTTTTAAAGAGTTTATTCTCCAATGATTGAAATCTTTTGCCTGCTATTGATTTGGATTTACCCAACTTACGAGTATTTTTCTTGATGGGTAACCTTATAATATATCGACCATCGTTCTGGCGTTTAGTGAGTTCACGAAAATGGGTTTACACTTGTTTCTACTCGATTGTCAATACTCCAGCAGAATCATAATTCTCGATTTCTCAAATTCTCTTGATCTGATTGATTAGATCAACCTCAGCCTCAGTAGACATTTCGCAGAAGTTTGGTATTGGGTTACTTGACGCTCTATGAATCGCCTTCCCTCGTAAACCTTGATCTAGCTTTCTTTGATTTCCGATCCAAATATCTTGGAAGATTTCAGCTTCCATTAGAATATTGATGCGTTGAGGAACATTAAAATATGAATCAGCCAATTGGATGTCGCTTGGTATGCTCCATTCTTCAACATTCAATTTGCTTGTTGGTAAATCATCTGCTGGTAAATGTTTTTAAGAACCAAGAAATCTAACGTGACCCTGAAATCAGTTGTTCGTGATTGGATTACTACGGAAACTTAAAATTTCCAATTTGAAGTTTGATTACCAATGCCCTTGATTAATACGTTTACCTTTCTTTTAGCAGCCCCTATTAACTGCACAATCCGTTCGGTCATGTAATTTGCATGTGAACCGTTATCGGGAAGTGCTCTGAACAGATTAATTGATTTGCTCATTGCAACACCTACTACAGTGCTTTCAGGTTCTGAATGTTTTCCCTGTGTAGAAGTGTATGATGCTTCGATTGGCATTTGCGACATGTTCCACTTGTACAAACATTGGCAAAATGCGCTTGACTTAAACAATTGAAACATAGTCTGGTATTTGTTACTTTCTTTATTCTTTCCTCGGGCGAAACTTTCAAAAACTCGACACATTGGTTGATATAATGCGTTTGATTACACATTTGACATCGTGTTGGATTACGTCTGGAAGCTCCCTCAATTTTGGTAGCGAATGCACTAGTTTTGTTGGTTAACTTTGTAAATGTCATCGGATTGGCATGTAGCGTTTTAGATTGAACTAACTTGATTTGTCTTGATGTTTCTAAACTTTCAAGTGCATGACATCGATTTTGTTAGATGATGTTTGATAAATGTTTTCTTTTGGAACATTTACATCGCTGGTTTTTGTTTTTGTCGGATTTTAATTAATATTAAACTTCAGTTTTATTTAAACTTTTATTTATTTTGGAATCTATTATTACGTATTTTTTCCAGGAACCCTCCAAGTTAAATTAGCATAATTTTTTGCTTTTTTTCAGGTGCGTTCCATGCGAACGGTTGACAATTCAACATAATTTATTATGATTAATTAAAATCGAATAATTTGAGCTATTTTCAAAACAAACTATGAGGGAAATATATTAATAAAACATACAATTGTTTCTGTACCTTGTTGAAACTGAATATAGTTACTTTATGCGTCGTAAAACTCCAAAGTTTTACTATTCAAGTGCTGACAATTTCAAAGGGAGTAAACAATTCTTATAAAATAAATCATTTGGTAAGCAAATTTCCTGTTTAGATTGCTCATTATTCGTATTTATATTGCAATAACAACCACAATAAAATATAAATTTTTATATATGTATACGAAATCGTCGTTAATTTATTTAGATTTTTACTATATTATTTATGATTTATTTATAGTTTATTTCATAAACTATTTACAACGGAAATAAATTATAATTAAATTTATGATACATGATATTAGATATTTTTGACAATTTATATGAAAATGAGTACAACATATTGAATTGGTCCAAAATCTTCTTCATTGGAAGCACAACGCAAGCTAAAATGAAATACATTTATTTGTTTCGCTTTTTCACACATAAACAGATTGAGCAAATATTTATTTTGACATAGTTGCTCATTTCTATAACAAAGTCAGAGTATTTCTGCGGAATTTTACGACGGCATGTTTTAACGTCGTGGAAGATTTTTGGCACATCAAATGGGGTTATAGTTTACCGTAAAATCTAACGCAAAAATTATTTTTCTTTCATAACTCAAACATTAAAAGACAGTCGCAACATACAAAATTGGCAAAAAAAAACAAAAGATGCTAAAATAATTGTACGATAAAATTAATTTATTCAAAATGGTTAAATCAATTTTTTATTTAAATTAGTTTTTTTGCATAATATAAATAGCTGTGAAGAGTATAAATTTAGCTGTTAGAATTTTTTTTAGTGTTCCGGTTTTCTTATCGCACACAATACACGGACTAATTAAACATAAAATATAAAAATTGAGATTCTAAAGATATTTTTTTTTAATAAAACGTTTATGTGCGCTTGGGAATTCCATATGCGCCACTCCTAGTATTTTTAATCACCCACTATATGTAAATAATATTCAAAAGGCTAAACATCTCTTACTCATATTCATTCGTCTGTAAGCTGAATTATAAATGTTACACGCACGCAATTTTTCGCATTGATTTTTTTTTTGTTTATCTATAAAACTGGAAAAAATAGCAATAATTTCACTTATTTATAAATTATAAGAAATATTAAATTAAAAAGTAAAAATAATTGTTTGTAATTTTTTTTTTTGTTGTACGCATTTGGTGTTGATAGAGAAAGTCTGTTTTTCTTATTTATATGCACAAGAAACGATTAAAATCGAAAGCTTTTTTTACTTATTTCAAAGGACCAGTAATGGACTAACAAAAAATTTGCTCGAATAAGTTAATTAACAAAATCTGTAAAAAAAATTAATTTTTAAGGTCAATACGATATAATTGAATTACTTTAGGGTTTTCCCGCAGATAATTAATTAAAATAATTTCTTATCTTCATAAAAATTTTATTTTTTTAGTAGGCTAGCATCATTTCTATTGATTTGGTGTTAATTACGATAATAATTCATTTTATGTTCGATAGAAAGTGCTGTATAATAGAAAGTGTATTGCTATATTTGGGTGGTTTTTCTTTATCTCTATATACCTTAAATTTTAATTTAACTAAAAAATATTTAAATGCAAGGTAGTTTCACATTGAATTATTCTAATATACTTAAACCATTTTTTTTTTGTATGGTAGATTCATAACAATAACGATTAATAATTTATGCGCTTAAGCACCAGAAAAATGTTAAGATTCATACAAAAAAAAAAAAAAAAAAATACTAAATTGTGTCAGTGAATTGAAACATAAATAACAAAAAATTTTGTATAATTTTCGGCATCATATTGTTACGAATCTCAAGGTTAAAAAGAAAATTAATTTTGTATTTTAAGTAGAAAATTTGATGTTCTCTTAATTGTATGAAGGTGAAGGTTACAATACTCTTTTGCCTTTTTGCTATATACTCTGGCACTTTCCGCTAGAATTTAGATGACTTTCGAGACAAGGAGGATCGTGATAAAAATTGTTAATATTTAATACATAAACTGAAATTACACAATTAATAATTTAGTTTTCACCAAATTAAGCAACATTCATTATTATTATTAACAGTGTTATTCATAGCTTTTATATGAATAATTAATTTACGATACGTGCTGTTGCTTTTTAATCTTTGTCTAATCGTGTGCGCAGTGAAATTAAAATATTTTCACGTGAAGTTACCTTTTTGTTTATACAATTTATGTGCAATTGTTTACAATCGCGAATATTTTCAATTAGAAAGGAGATGTGCGCACAATTTTTCATTAAGTACATATAAACAATAAACCTTGACACTCCTCAATTTAACGTGTTAAATATGTTAATTATCCTCCCATCTATATATCTAAAACCAAAATAGCATTACGGTGACACTTTTCATTTTAATGTAGTATATACATACATAACTGGTTTGACTAGAATAGATCCACCGACATTATACACGGTGATCTAAAATCTGTTCCACTAATTTTAAACACTTAAAAATTACTTTGTCACAATTTCAAAAATGAAATGCTAATCACATTAATGTTTATACCGCGGCGCACAACTAAACCACTTTTCGGCTTAACTGATCTATCGATATTTTTGTATTTCAATTATTGCACAAATAAAATTTATAAATATTTGCGTAATATACGGTTCGATCATATATAGAGAGAAAGATCAATGTCATATAATTATGTCATTCACATCGGCGTGCGAGCGACAAAAATTTCTACTTTCGAGTGAAATATATTTTCATATACATATTTTGAAAATGTAAAATTAAAGATCGATCGATCGATTTTTTTGTCGATTTTAGAAATTTTCATTCGTCATGATCATATTTTATATCGCCTTAGTTATTTAAAGTTGTTAGTTTTCAATAGTGATTGTTAGTAGTAAATAAAAATGTTAGATACAAATTTTGACACACTTTTGATTATTTGTATAGGTATTAACTGAATAATTTACTTGGTTGTATTTTTTTTTTTTGCTAAATTGACCCGTGTTGATTTCAACAATAAGAAGGTGAAAAATTCGAAATTGTAGGCGTACAGTACAGATCAAAACTGTTCGCAAAAAACCGAAATTTTAAGTTGATACAAAAATATTATTAGTATGCGCAATAAACCGTTACTTCTGTTTCATTTGTGTTGTTTGTTTATGCAATAAACATGAGGCGAATGGATCCGCGCCTATGTCAAAAGGGGTCGTGCGAAATTACTATCCCAAGATAATGTTCGGTACAGAGTGCGATCTCTATTAAAAGGCGAGGCTAAAACGGCGATAGAAGCCACCAATTTACTTTCAAAATCATTAAGTGCAATAACGGTGCGGCGCTATTTGGGAAATGCAGAACTAAAGGCGGTGATAAAAAAAGCCACTTTTGTCATCAAAAAAAAATTAAATTTGTAACAGATCACATACATTGGAATTACGATGATTTTTCTAGAGTAATCTGGTCAGATGAGGCAAACATTAATCGGTTCCAGTCGGAGGGAATAGTTTATTCCTGGAAAAGACAAAACATTACTATTACCCAAGCCAATGTAAAAGCAACCGTCAAACATGAGGGAGGATCAATAATGTTATGGGGGTGTTTCTCCCATAACAAAGTTGGTCCGTTGGTAAAAATCGATGGAAATATGACAAAGGAGACTTACCTTAACATAATTAAAACCAATTCCAACAAGATGGAGACCCCAAACATACTGCCCAATGCCCATATTGTGCAAACTTATTAAAAAAAAGAAAAAATTCAAGTTGATGGAATGGCCAGAACAATCTCCCGACTTGAATCCCATTGAGAACTTGTGGGCTATTCAGCAGATGTATTGGCGATGGAGGCTGTTGATATAAAAAAAATAGAATTGGAAGTGGCCGAGAACAAAAGTTAATTGGTGCATTAATGGATGAAGCTACGGGTGTATCGGAATTGTATGATCGGTATCCTATGTGAATGATGCGAACCGTACTAATAGCTTTTCAGGATTGCTGTTACCTTCCTCTAATCAGGGCATTACCGGGACGGGCAGCCTGTGAATACATTAATTCCTCCATCCCTCGGTGAAACAGAAAGTCATACTAACTTACATTTACTCGAAACTACCAGACTGCATAGCGGACCAGGTGGATTCTAAATCATTCCTGGCAAATGATCGTGCTTCGGATAGCTCTCTGACTTTCGTTTCTTTTAAAACCGGTTTGACTCAGGAGCATTACAATAAAATAATTCAGACAGATGGATTACTTTCCATGGGTTTCAAACAATGTGTTGACGTTAAAAACAATTGTGGGAATTATTAACAATTTTAATTTTGAAATTGGGGACTACAATTGGAGTGCATTTGAAGGTAACGATCATTTAGATGAAGTATTGGATGGATTTTATATTGTTTTGAATGTAGGAATGGAGAAATTTATTCCTAAATTTAAATCCCCGCATCAGAAAAAGGAACCGTGGCATAATAAACAGCTTATTAATCTGAAAAATCGTAAAGACAAGGCTCATAAGAGATTTAAACTTTCCCCTACTTCTAATAGGTACGCTGTTTTTGAATCCTTGAGACATGAATTCCGAATATTGAATAAATTTCTTTACAACTATTATATTTTGGAGATTAAATCGAACATAAAAGGTAGACCTGATAGCTTCTGAAAATTCATTGATTCTAAAAGAAAAACAAAGAGATATCCGTCTACTATGTGTTTGGATGTTCGGGTTTTGAATGAACTACTCTCGCTTGATAATAATCAAGGTACAGATTTCGATTCCATCTCCTCTTGGTTCTAAGGATGACATCCCTTGATGTCGCCTTTCCAATCACCGTTCTATTTAACAAAAGTCTTCAGCAAGATAATTTCCGAACCTTTGAAAATGCTCTTTAATTAAACCAATATTTAAGTCAGGTCCCAGAATTAATCTTAAAAATAATCGAGCCATTAGTATTTTATCCGTTTTACCGAAGCGTTTTGAAAAATTATTCAACGATTTTATATTTTTTATACTCATAGTTTTATTTCCTCTAAGCAACCTGGCTTTCTTCCTGGCAGATCAACTGTTTCAAATTTGTTTGTACTGACCAACTTTATTTCAACAGCTTTCGAATTGGGGAAGGATTTACAGGTTGAAATTAAATTTCTTGTGGTAAATAACCAGATAACCAGATATCTGGTTATTTACCAGAAGAACTTTAATTTCAAACTTAATAATCGTATTTATGCGTTAAATAAAATAAAAAATTGAAATTATTAAGAATTTAATATGTCTTGCGTACAATTCGCTAATACTTAACTACATGGTTCCTTCTATATACACGGAAAAAAATAATCTGGTCCTCAGCTAAGAAAACGGACTTTTAATTCAAGAAAATGTACTTTTTCTTGATTTAAAAGCTAATTTTCTTATTTCTATCGATTTTTTCTTCATGTAAGAGTCGTGTTTCTTGAAATTAAGAAAAACTCGAAAGAAATAAGAAAATCAGCTTTTAAATCAAGAAAAAGTACATTTTCTTGAATTAAAAGTCCGTTTTCTTAGCTGAGGACCAGTTTATTTTTTTCCGTGTACATAGAAAGTAATCAATAATGTAATTAATAATTCATTCGCTATAGCCTAACGAGATTGACTGGAAAATAATTAAATTTTTTGTATTTCGCATTCAGATCGAAACTGAACTTGTAATTCTTAATAATTTTGCTCTTTAATGCACAGGTTGTTTATTCAGATTATAGCAATGCCTTTGACAAACTTGATCACAAATTACTATTGGATAAATTAAAGCCTTCGGATTGTAATAGTTTACCTATTAGGTGGATTTAGTCGTACTTACATAGATTGTAGAACTCAAATCGTTAAAATTGAGAATTACATGTTTAGATTGATCCATGTAACGTCAGGGGTTCCCCAGGGAAGTCACTTGGGTTCCATTTTATTCATTTTATTTATTAATGAAGTGGACTGCGACTTTCTTCTTAAAGACCATTGAATTGAGAAAGTGGACACTTTCAAAGATTTGAGTATCACATTCGCTTCTAATTTATCTTTCCACACAGTGGCGTAGCCAGAAATTCGTCGAGGGGGGTTTCTTAAATAAAAAATAATTTCTATAAGGAAATAATGCATTCGAATTTATTTGAATTCAATTTTTTATTATCGTGACACTAAGGCCAATTCATCGAGAACACAGTCTATTTATATAACCATATCTTTGAGAATATTTATTGATGCCAATCCATTTAGTCGCTTCCAACCGATTGTGTTTCGTATTTAATTCTTAAGGCGCCTGAATGTCTTGGAACTCTCTTATTGGAGAGATTATCCAGGTTAAGAGTAATGGTAAAAATCTGATAAATATTTTGTACTAATTTTGTGATTATAACTAGAAGCGTTCAACCGGTAGATACCTGACCGTCTTTTAAACATTTTAATTAACTTCGCTTAGGTAATCTAATTTCGACTTAATCTGGAGAAAAGGTCTACACAGATCTATAAAAATTACGGCTAATATTATGCCGCTTTGTTTACATTTCTTTTATGTGAAGAATCAAAAATAGGTTACATGTATTGTACTTATAACAGGTAATGATCATTTGCCTTATTCGAATTATAAATTATTTTGTGTGAATCAACATATCATCATGTAATGATTTTATAATATGTGAACCTCAGAGGAGAGGGGGGGGGAGGGTTCAACCCCTCTTCTCTATGCCGCTGCTCCACATTCATATACAAGGCATTGTTTCTAAGGCGTATTCCAAGTTAGGTTAAAGATTCTCTAAAGACTTCTGGGATCCTTATGCGATTAGAATCTTGTATATTACGTTAGTACGCTCGCAATTAGATTATGGCGTATAGTTATTTGGGCCCCATTTTATCAAGATCTTCAGATCTTATCTTGCGTAAATTATCGAGGGACAATAATCTTCCCAACTATATTCTTCCTCCTTATAGGGGAAGATGTAAACTATTGAGATTGGAACCTCCCTCTATTCGTAGAATTACGACGGGTGTCACTTTTGTTTGTAATCTCCTCGTTTGTAGGATTGATTGTAGTAAGATTCTCGATTTGTTAGAACTAGTACGAAAAAAGTACGATCGATTTAAAGTAGGATCGATTTTTGATTTTAATTTGTGAAGAGAATCGTTTAAGGTTTTGATGTCCGATTTTCTTTCTGATTTTGGTAAACTGTTTATTTTTAACTTGTAAAATAAATAAATAATTAAACAAGAAAAATACTAATCCCTAATAATTTAATTAAATGGTTTCATTAAGAATCATTTGATGAACAACGTTATTTATCGACTTCCTTATGTTAACCAACTATGTTATCAAAGCTTGACGTCTTATCAACTATTACACATTTTAAAATATACTCAATATATTTAACAAACCCACAACTTTCCAATATGTACATATATGTAAATAGATCTGTTCGCACACACTACATATTATATTCTTCTTGCCACATGTGGTGAATTGGTGATAATAACACATAGTTCACACTCTATACAAAGAATTAATATCGGCGGCACTATAAATTATGTATGTATATTAATATGCGCCCCGATTTCAAAACTCAAGTGAAAGTACACATTTTTAACAACTGTAATATGTATACAATTTTTTTTGTTCAATTGTACGTAAGTCTCTCATTCTCTCCTGTCTCTTAATAATAAAAAATAGTTTAGTAACATGCTTCCGTTAAATTAACCGATGAATACAAAAATATGTGACATAAGAGAACCGTTATTATTAAAATTATGTAATAAAATGTTGTTGTTTTTTTATTATTATCGCGATACTATAATTTATTCCGCAAGTTTATGGCAAGACAAGAAATTTTTGTGTAAGGTATAATCAATTCATAATCGTAATAAAAATAAAACACTATACATATTTAAATAGTTTTTTGTGTACCGTATCACCGCAAATTTAACCAAAACTAAAAATATATTAAATTGGCCTCAAAAACATAATTTATGATACAAAATGGCAAAAAAACACTGAAGATAAATATTTCGGAGTTTTTATGGCATTTACAAGACGTCGATGTAGATGCTTTGCTTTAGTAAATTCTTGAAGTGTTAACCAGTTACATCCTAACAGGGTCATCTTAACGTATACGTGAAACTTTGAACGATGTGGTCGTGCAGGGCGCCACATTTTTAAGTGCACTAAACTTTAAGCGCAAATGTATTGTGAGGCATAAGACATTTTTTAAGTCAGTACAAATACAACCCAATTTGGCAACATTATAAAGTCAAATTTACATAAGTTAAAGAACATGATGCATTATTAGGCCATCCAACTATACAGTCTTGATCAGAAAATTAGGAATACTCTTTCGATTATTATGGGCTGTGGTAATAATGCATACATAGTGGTATAAGTCGAGTTATGCCCCTTTACGTATTATCTGAAATTCGAAATCTCCGTAATCGATTTCATATCATATCAATTTTTTGTGATATTCCGGCAACTGCAAACAACCATAATAAGCGTTTACAAAAACCAGAACTCTAAAAAATCATACGGTTTTGAGTAACTCTTAATTCTAAAAACGATCTCCTAAAAAATGCGAATTTTAGACTTGTGCCACTATGTATTATTGCCACAGATATATTTTGTGTAGTAGTTGTACTTCGTTCTGGTATCACCAAATATATTTGGGTTGGCTACCTTATCTAGAAAAAAATAATACAGAGGCTGAAAATCCCAAAAAAAATCCAGAAACAAAAAAATTCAGAGGAAAAAACTCCAGAAAACTAAAATCCAGAAACGCAATTATCAAAGTGCGGACCAAATTAAAATTAAAATTTATAAAATGTCTATCGAAATTGACTTTTTCCGTAAAGTTCTTAATATTTACGATAATGGAAATTGCTTCGTTAACCTTGCAGACACAGATCATAGGAATCGTATCGCTCATATCGCTTCTGCTGATAGTTCTACCACAAATATTTCAAGTTATTTTGTGGTTAGCTTAATTCGTTGTATTAGTATGGCATCGACGAATGTATTTTTTTTTTTTTTTTTTTTTTTTATAAATTTTTTAATTGGGTGTAGAGCGGACTTATTAACGGTCCTAGCTCCTTGTAACTGTCAGAGCTTCCGCACCCAATGCGCGATCCTGCAAGTAAAGATTAATAGCTACCTTAAATTTATTCATTTTATATTCCTTCGGAAATTTGAAGTGTATTAGCGAATTCCACTTTTTTGATGTTCGGTATATAAATTCGCGCTTGATTTCTTCAGTTCGAGGTTTCGGGAGCTTCACCGTAAACCTATGTGCATTGGTTGTTCCTCTTGTTACTCTTGTTGTTGTAACGAATGGTGGTATTTTCTCCGATAGTTCTGCAGAACATTTACCATGTAAGCATCTGTAGAATACGCAGAGTTCTGCAACATCTCTGCGATGCTGTAAGCTGTCTAGTTCTTGAGTAAGTCTGGGATTCCGTATTGGTGCGAATTGCAGATTTAATGCTTCATCAACCTTGCAGACACAGATCAAAGAAATTTTATCACAAGTGTGTGTCGACCCATTTGGCTTTTCGACATTCTACCATTCGACCTTCCAACCCAATCGGTCTTTCGGCGTTCGGCCTTTCCACATTCGGTCTTCGGACATTTGCCCTTTCAACATCGTACGGTATTAAGGACCCGGGAAAATTATCCGTCCTACTCCCTCCACCCCTATAATGGGACTTGGCTATATGTACATACATACTTTATACTATAAAATACGTAACATTTTGCTTAATCGTATTCAATTCCAGTATTCCTTAGCGCAGGGCGCTCTGAAATCTCAAGCCGGCATTACATCCCAATGCATAAATATTAAAAAAAACTGCTGGTTTAAATTTCCACCCATGCAATAAATCCAATTAATTTATTAACAATTTTGTATTCAAATACTTTCGGTTTGGGAAAATAGATGCTGCAACAAATTCTCAACCTACTGCATTTCATTTTTAAAGCAAGTTAAACACACTTATCGTAATCCATCCACCATTTCCTTTCACTTCTTAGGGTTACCTTTATGGGTGTGATGGTTATTTATCTCAAGTAATGAGTACCGAGTATCGAGAACTCATTAACCCAGTCCCAATTGCGAGAAAACGCAGAAACTTTTTTCATGGAAATATTTTATCATCGACGCTTTCGAGATGACAATCTACAATTTATCTAAACATTCCGATCGTGACGAATCCATCACAATCAGTCAGCTTACTTGAGCCTAAAGGTGTCCAGATTTCAAAATTTTCAATTCTCTGTCAGGTCCACTACAAAGGAATAGTGATTTCTATTACGAAATTTTCAGTTTGGCTGTTCCTCTAAAAGTGTCCCGTTTTGAAAGTGAGGTGAAAAAAGTTTTGCGGAAAAACAAGAAAAAATTTAGGAAAGCGCATTTGGGAGGATAAATCTTTTCAGTCGAGCCTGCGCTTGTAAGTGCATGCATTACTACCAAAGACGCGTGGAACAATATAAATTATGTCTCTGAACTCAACGCACTCAATCCAAGTCAACTTCACATATCTTTTATGGGCCCATAACTAACTATACAATTCTGTTAATACCATAAATTACTAGCAGCAACCCAATCGTATGTTAGGACATGGTAGAAATGACAATACTGGGGGCCGAAAATTCCACTTTGTTGGAACTGCGTTTCTAATATTTAATAAACATTATCTACGTCGATCGGAAAACCGGCCATTGGAAATGAGAGCAAATAGTTCTCACCATTTCCATTCTAGGGCTGTTCCGGTAGCCAGCCCGAATCCGAACAAAGCTGTTCAGGTGATACTCGGGATAATCTTAATTTTATGTGAACTAGACGTGAAATTAAAATTTCAAATTCATCCTATCGTTTGGTTCCTGCTTGAAGAATATTCATCAAGTTCAATTGAATGGCTGTTATTTTCAATGTAAAATGGACGCTTCCCTATTAGGAAATTTTGAAGCATGAAAATATATTTATCAGAATTTTAATGTTCTTACTCTAAACTAGCATCTAATTTCCTAAATTGAGATCGTAATAAACCAGATCGCAATAAACCATTTATTTTGAAAATTTAAATTCATTTATCAATAATTCGTCAACTTTTGCAGCCAAAAGTTTGAGGTGAGTCGTACTGACGGTGTTCGTTAGAGTCACCTTAGGTTTGGCAATAACTATACTAAACGTGATCAAACCATGTCCCAAATCAACTTGAAATTTTAGCTAATTCGGCGGTTTGTTGTAGTAAATGTCACCTTTAGCAAAATTTCGCACGGGTCTGAAAATTAAAGCCATCAGAACATTATATGTCTCCAAGTTTATTACGCAAAAAAATAGAAATTAACCCGGAAAAATTATGGAATTAAGCTCACAAATTAACGGTTTCTACGAGTTGAAATGTATGTATTTCCCCGACTTTAATTGAACTTTTTCTGCGAATTAAACAGGAAACTCCATACAAATTTTCCGACTTTAATTTTAATTTTTTGACAAATTTAATTCCTGCGATCTTATTTCGCGGAACCTATCAAAGCTGCAAGTAGTAATGGTAATAACGGGCAATATTAATAGCCTTCAAGCTAAAAATTTTCAAAAAGTTGTGACTATGACACTTTATAAAAAGTTGCGCTCTTATGGTATCAGATAGTTTTTAAGGGGCGAGAAGCTATTGGCTGATAAAATTAGTAGGTAACCAAAAAATGGAGTCACCAAAATGCTTCTTCGAAAAAAGTGACTCGCGAGAAAAAACTTTAAGAACTCCTGCCTTATAGGATGGGGGCTACAGCTCTAAAACTTTCCGAGAATTTCTGAAAATTCTTCCTCGTGCAATTATTTGATTATTTTGTATTATTTTTTCATGGTGTTTAATACCCCAAATAATTGGGGCTTTATTTAATATATTTTGGAGCTTTTGTTCATTTCTGAAGTGAAACTTCTTAAGCCGGGTTGAGAGTAATTAGACCGTTTCGTGACTGAATAATTTAAAAGTATGTAGAACCTATAATCAACATTTAGGGTATTCAACTTTTTTGATGAAATTTGGCTTGCCATATACGTTGGAAAATGATATTTAGATGAAGTTACATATTTCATTGAACTTAAATATAAAAATAGTGGTAAATTTGAATATTTTACTAGTTTTAGAATTTGCTCGGTCAAATTTAAATTGTGGAATTGTTAGATTCTTATATTTTAATTATCTTAATTAACCTGAACTTTAAAGAAGCAATTTGTTCAACAATTTTTTCGATCTGCTTCGTGTCTTTAACAATTTATAGTACATACATTCATTTGGTTGTTAGTTCAAAACATCAAAATTAAGCATGAACACCTTTGAAATTGCTTTAAACGGTGAGCTTTAAATTCGGTAAGATTTAAAATCTGATTAATAATAAATGAATAAAACCTTGTATTCTATAACATTGTAATCAATAGATTGTATGCTGTTAATTAATTTTCCACGAGATTATTCTTCTTTGTAATCACAGCACACCTAGCAACTACGTACGAACATAGTTAGGTACGAGTAATTAAAAAAAAAAATGAAATTCTAATTAAAATCTAATTATTATATAGTTGCTGCTTTCAAATTAATTTACAAAGCGTTTATGAAGCATTTATGACTTTTCACGCGTCTATACGATATTGTGAGTGGAAACTTACTATGTATAGTCGAGTCAAGAATTTATTTAGCGATTTGCTTTTAGATACAAGAATTTATACAGAAAATATATCCATCGCTTCGTTATCTTAACACAATAACAACAACAACAACAACAAATCGCAATCAAATAGAGTTTTTTTTCTACCGGTATCATAATCATAAACAACGGTATTACAGTGATTTGTTTTTGTTAAAAACCAAAGAAACTAATAATCATAAATAAATATCTTGTTTGTGCAGAAAAATGGTATGTACATAGTACAGACAAGAAGGAAACTACTAAAGAGTAAGACGATGAAGAGTATGTATTTATAAATGGATGGTAGTTTTTCAATGTCAAATATAAATATTTCTTCTTCCTTCCTAATTTATGTGTTGTGGTTTGTTCGCAATTTTATTTTGTTTGTTACATCGAAAAACTGTCTTATATTAAATATTTTATATTTTAATGTAGCATCTTTGATTCTGCCGTTTTACGTACATACATACGTTTTAATATCATATGACATGTTTACACATAGACGTAAATTTAAATAAAGTATGTACGATGACGCACGTATCGAAGAATCCAACACTTCACTGCATTCAATTAAAAAATGTGGGTACATGATATTACTTCACGCGAATATTATTTCTCATGAATTGCATAACCTCATCTGAATTGTTTTAAGCTATAGAAACGGAAAATGTTTTCGTGATTTTTCACCGGAAAACATAAAGCAAGATTTTCGTCGCATGTTTGTCTCATATGTTATAATTATTTTTGTTATACATAATAACATACATATAATAGTGAATTTGTAATGTGAGATTTTTGTTTTACCTTGCAAACACTGCACCCTCTTACATATTTATAATCTATCGTATTACACAATTTTTATTTTTATTAATTAGTAATCATTAATCAATTAGTGAAAAATACACATTCTCAAACGTATATAGCAAAATTCCATTTGCAAGATCGATTAGTGAAGTTATGATTATATTGTGTACGTTCGTCAATATAAAATAATGCGATGAAAAAAAAAATAAAAAAATGTTTAAAGCTTTTCAAGGTGATCGAGTTTAGATCGTTAGAACTTTTACAGGAGATAAAAGCAAAATAGAAATTAAAATTCTTTAAGATGAAGCAAAAACAGCATGAAAATATATTATGGAGATGAGGCAATTTACGATATTTACTTTATAAGTTTGAAATTGGTTTGGCATGTTGTGTACGTTTTAAAATATTTACATCGGGGGAATTGTTGTGTTTAATTGAGCGCAGTTGAAACAACAACAGCATATGACTTGGTATAAAATTCAGACAAATGTAAATGACGCCATTCCGAGAAGTTTTTTTTTTTTTTAAATTAATAATGGTTTGGTAAATTTGTTGTGACTTCATATAAGTAAATTCCTAGAGTGTATGGTTTTTTAGAAAGTAGCTAAGCCCATATGCATAGTGGGTTTGTACTATTTCTGGGCAGACTGGTGTTTCAATAATAAAGTTACGTTTTTTAAAATTTTGACAAAAACATTTCGCCGAAATAACAATTTGTATATCTGAGTAATAAAATTTAAAAAAATTTACGTAGTATTGCTAATTCCAAATGACAATCTGACTGAACGTCTTACAATTTGTTTGTTTATTGTTAATTTAAAGGAATTCGAAGGCCAAATTAGTTAATACGATAATTTTTCTGTATATAATGGGAAGTTAAATCGAGGAAACAACGAGTTGCTAATTTTATTGTATTATAATAATAAAAACTACTATGAATTTTATATAACAAACATTAGGCTTTATTAGGAGGAACATAATAAAATATAAGATTGAAAAATTAATATTCGTACGATTCAAAATTTGATATTTTGGCGTTTGATAAAATGGCTTTTGAACCTAAATGCTGTTCGCCTTGTTGGTTTTATTTATGGTATTTGTACCAATAAATTTAATTGCCTAATTTAGTGCCTTGTTAAATGAAAGATAATCAATCATAAATCTATAAATCTCCATGTTTCCACTCGACTGTCTTCTTACGCTTTTTATGATGGATCGAACATTCTCATAACAAGCTGTTTTTTATTATTTTACCGATAATGACAGTACAACTTTGAGGTCCGGTTCTCTTTCCATCGATATATTATGCTCAAATAAATGCCATAAAGTTAGCTCGTTCGCTCAAATAAACCACTTTAATGGTTGTTTGAGTCGTGATTCCAAAATGGCCAGTGACACCTCCGTGCAAGAAATTTCACAAATTCAATTTGTTTCATGAATTGTAAGTTAATAATTCAGATTTTACATTTTTTAGCGCGTAGGGTTTCACTACATGATTCTCTTATTAGACTGAGTTTAAATGTTTTCAGTTTGTAATCCATTTTGTACAATATATTAAGCGATTCAAAATGAGGTGTAATTTCGAGAAAAATTTCAGCTCAAAATGAAGAAACAGTTTTGGTTGATTTGTTTTGCTCCTCAAACTAATAAAGGTGACGATTTTTGTAGTATAAACTAATAGTTTCTTTCCATGGTAGACATTTTTCGGTGTTTCTCGTCCAACATATTTTCTAGTTTTTAATAAACTGCGAAATTTTTCGTAATTTAAGTTTTCGGAATTGACGATCTTTACCAGCAACTTCAAAGAAATATTTTCACAGGTTATTGCAATTTGCAACTTTAGTCCTTATATTGATTTTTTAGTGATTGGAGAGGTACATTACTTAAATTAAATTTGAAAGGAATATGAAGAGATATTTCAATGAAGTTTAAAACCGGAAAAATTTAAAAATTCGAATAGATGTTATAAGTTTTAAGCAACACAAAGCAGGTTGGAAATGTTCGATACACTTCTGTGTCGTGCGCATTTGCAATGAACACAAAATTGATGCTGTGAAAATTTGTAACTGCGATTATACCACTAATTTTCCTGATTCCAATCCATCAGACCTGCTTACTCTGCAATGATTTTCAATTCATCAGATTTCAGATATCCTTGGAATGTAATATCAAAAGGTTTTTGACGTTCGTGACTCTAAATTAAATTTCAATTTAATTTGCTTTTTAACTGTTCCGTTGCTTTACTTTCTGATTCCACTGGCAGTTTTTCGATGCAAAATCGATATGATTTATTTGAATTCAATTGTGTCTTTCGTAATCTTTGTTCTTCAAACGATTCTTGATAAATTTGGTAGATTCTCCTTATACTGATCCTAAAATTATGACTTTTGAGCTAAGAAAGAAAACGTTGAACTCCGCTTAAATCCTTCAATTTTACTCAAAAATACTGAATTTCAACATCATGCTCAAAACATTTACGGTCTTACTCGATGGATTATCACAAAATTTGACATGTTGATATTAATTTGGTCCTAAAATGAACATGGCCTCGGTTAAATTTAATAAATTTACATCGCCACTTGAGTTCTATGTTGTCCTTCTGATTTTTTCAAGCATATCTTATTAGTGGATTCTCCTATATTCGATCAACCTCTTTCAGAATTTCTAGGCAAAACTATCATATCTTGGTGTCATAAATGGTATGGGGCAGTAACTCTTCCTAATATAATTATAATATCCTAGGAATCTAAATATCACCGATAAGATTGATGGAGGAGGTGATGCTATTTTTATCAAAAATTCTATTATATTTTCTGAGATGGAGGGTATTGACGACATTTTTGATAACATCTGGATAAAAGTGAAAATTAATGGTGGTAAATTTCTAGTCTTATGTTTAGTTTATTTCCCTTCAAATTCTAGTAAATTTGAGCATTATGAAAAATTCTGCAACAAACTTTCTAACATGGAAATTAACTCGCCTGATGATTATACATTTTTAGTAATAGGTGATTTCAACTTTCCAAACATCATTTGGAATTTATGAATTGTGAACATACTCCTACGAAACTTTCTTTCGGTCGGAGTCCCAACCTCCTTTTGGAAACAATATTGCTTATCGAACTAAGACAGTAAAATTATATTAATAATAATCTTGGTAAAATTCTTGATCTTGTGCTTTCTAATGTTGATTGTACGAAAATTCAAGTAAATCTAAGTAGTTGTGCATTATTCAAAATTGATCACTCTACTCTGCATATAAGAGTTGATATAAATTTAGTTAATTATTTACCGTACCAACGACTAATTGAGCCCAATCTTAAACTACTAAATTATACTAAAATTCAAAGACAACTGGATTCTCTAGATTGGAGTTCCATCTTTGTAAATTGTAAAGTTGATGAAGCCGTTAATAAACTTTATAAAATATTATATAGCTTTATTACAACAAACGATCGCTCTAAGGTACAGTCACAATTTCCAATTTAGTACTCAACCAAACTTATTACATTAATTTATGATAAAGCCAAATACCATACTCGATGTCGTAAGTTTAATAATAACCCGTAAATGTTCTTCATATTACGTTAAATATATTGAAAAAACCAGGGCTGCGGAGTCGTTAAAATAATTCTTCGACTCCGACTCCAACTCCGATGTATAAAAATTGACTATCCGACTCCGACTCCAACTCCAACTCCTACATGTAATCAAAATATTATAAAATTCATACTACCGTTCGTATTCAAATTCTATCGTCACAAGGACATAATTAACAAACGTTTAATTAAAGAATAATTAAAGAAATAAAAGAAAAAGAAAAAATTTCTACAATTTAAATTAATTACGAATTTGTTCTTAAAACAAGCAGTATGGCCTCAAGAATACGAGTACTAAGACTCGTACTTCTGTGGGTATTTTCCACTTTCTCCAAGCCATCAAAATAATAAATCCTGAATTGTTGTAATCCGAAGTTCGTTTCGATTTCTGGCCATATAGAAATTTTTCGAATTCATGTTTTTCTGATGATTCTTCAACACGATTTTTTTGGCGATTAATAGATTAAGATTATGCCTGGCCTGTGAGCTTTTCGGTAATATCAAAAAAATCATTTTAAATTAAACGATTGCTAAATTATATAGTGCCGGTTTGCCTCTATTTTGTCGACATAAATTCCTGCCAATAATATCTCATTATCAGCAGAACAATTTCTCTATATGCTTATGATGGTTTTATTTGTGTTACGAGGATAAATGAGACTTTTCTTAACAGCAACATTACGCTACGCCTTCCATTATAAAATTGACCGGGGGCAAACATACAGGCTGGAGTCTTTCTGTAACTAAGGGTAAGGTGTATTTTATGAGCGAAAGAAAATATAAAATGCGGAGTAGGAGTCAGTCAGTATTTTTCCGACTCCAGCTCCGACTCCTCTAAAATAGTCCGACTCCGGCTCCCGACTCCGACTCCGACTCCGCAGCTCTGGAAAAAACCATAAAGAAAAATTCAAAATTTCTTTGGGCCTATTCTCAATCACTTACTAGTAGATCAAGCTATCATCCATCGTGTATGAAACTTGGTGATATTGATTCGAATGATTCATGTCGTATCAGCAATCTGTTTGCTGATCATTTTGAATCAGTTTATGTTAAGGATTCCCGTGGTTATCTGCATGATGATGATTTCACTCATTCCATGACAACTTGTAGGTTTAATTTTGTTGATTTAATTTCTAAGAATGAAGTTCTTAAAATTCTTTCATCTCTCGATATTAGGAAAGGTGCTGGCCATGATAATTTATCCAATTATTTTATTTTTTATTTCAAGTTTCAGCTAATTGAGCTTCTAACTTTTTTATTTAATTTGTCATTTAAAGAGGGTACATTCCCCACTCTGTGAAAGAAATCCTATCTAGTGTCTGTTTTCAAAAATAATGATGCTAGCCAATTTCAATATTAAACAGTTTTAGTAAGATTTTTGAAAAATTAATATACGAAATTATCTTCAATGAAGTCAAAAGCTCACTTAGTCCGTCACAGCATGGTTTTTGTCCTAAACGTTCTACCATTACAAATTTGTTGGATTTTTTTAATTTCGTTTTTAATAGTGTTGATATGGGTAGTCAAGTTGATTGTGTTAACACTGACTTTGAAAAAGCTTTCGATACAGTATCTCACGGCATTTTACTTAAAAAGTGGTGTAGGATTGGTCTTACTAGACAAATTCTCACTTGGTTGGGATCATATCTAACTGAGCGAATTCAACAAGTTAAATTTAATGGCGTGCTGTCAAGATCCATTTGGCTAAATCTGGCGTACCTCAGGGTTCTACGATGGCTCCGCTATTATTTCTCATTTTCTTTAATGATCTGCCAGACATTCTAATTTGTAGACATTTATTTTATGCTGACGATGCATTCAGACACACAATGATTGCACTAAACTTCAGTCTGATTTTGAAACTTAACATCAAAAAATGTATTGTGGTAACATATACGAGAAACATATACCAATTCGAGTATCCTAATAAAATAAATAATGTGATTTTGGAAAGGGTTAGTGAAATTACTGATCTAGCCATAATCTTTGAACCTAAATTAAAATTTGAGTTTCATATCAATGCAGCTTATTCTAAAACGCTTAAAATGCTTGGGTTTATTTTTCGACGTGGTAAGGAGTTTCGTGATCCTTGTGTTTTTATTGCTTTATACCAAAGTCTTTTCCGCAGTTATCTGGAATACTGTAGCCAGATATGGAATCCTTATTATGAGATTTACAAAGCCCAAATTGAGAGAGTACAGCGTAAATTTACTACCATATTAATTTATAAATGTATACCATTTAGTAGTCACATTAGTTACGTCGACAAAATTAAAATGTTTAAATTCCAATCACTTGAAGCCAGCAAACTGTTACTTGATGACACCTTTCTCTTTAAGTTGATCAAAAATTTGTGTGAAGCATGTTGTGATTGCAACAGAATCATAATGATTATTTTTGTGCCTTGGATCTATTTGGCTGTTCCTTTCATAGTTTTAGAACGGGTACTATTAAGGCTACCAATTGATTCTTCTATAATTATTAGAATAAATTTATTAAAATTTAAATTTAGGTTTATTGGTAATTTTAATTGTATGCATAGTTAGTTCTGTATGCAGTTGGTAGGTTTAATAAAATTAAACGAGCATTGGGCTTTTAAGAATTTAGCGGCTTTGTCACTTTTCATAAAACCAAAAAAAAATCCAATTCAATTGCTTTTAATATGCTAATTTGCTTCAAACCTGAACATGAAACTTGGCTAAAATATGAGGCCTAATACGAATTATAGAATTTGATATAAAGAAATTGTTGTAAAAATTCTTGTTTATTAAATCTTTCCGGCCGGGAAGGTTTCGACATAATCTGGTGAAAAATATATTGGCAAGTAGATTGTAGTGCCTTACTAATATTTAGGGGTGACAGTGTGACACGATTAACCCCCGAAAATCAAAACTGAAAAATTGCCCAAAAATTTCATAAATATTTGTTGGATGATTCTTTATTTTAGGTTTGGGCGATTGATTATACTCGTAAATACGAGAATAACTTTAACTTTGCAAATTTTAATTTCAATTGACAAAAGAGTTAAAACTTCAAAAATCTTTATTTTCTTGTTACCTGACAGTGCGCACTTTGCGAAAAAATCGTGGAAATTACTCATATTTCACTACTAATTGCTCTTGAATTATTGTCAAGAAAAAGAACATGGCTCTCGCGACTTTTCATATGTTTTATGATGTAGAAGCCAGCCTTGTTAATACCAACGCTGGCATAAGTGAAAAGCCACTTTGAATTCTGAAATAAATAAATTTTTAAGAATTTGTATACATATTACAACAGATCTACTACTGTTATCTACTGTTAAGTGAATAGGTAGCTAGCGCTGGTAAAAACTCATCGACCTAGTAAATAATAGTTTATTTGATTTTGGTAATTTAATTTTAATTTTTAAAGTTAGCAATATTAAAACTTTTGAATTTATAAACAAGAATTCAATATTTCCATTCCGATTCTATTTTCAGTACCCATTTTTGGCTATACTTGTAGATGGAATAAATGAAGACATGCGTATTAAAAACATTAAGGTGGAACCACTATTAGCACCACATTTGCACCATTCTGTGAGATTTGAGGTATTAAAATAGTGGTTTAGTCCATTTCAAAATCATCGAAAAGAAAATATCGAATGAAATAATGTCGCAGAAAAATGTAAGCGAAAAAAAATTACGGAAAAATAGTAATTCACGATGGGCTTTAACCAAATTTAATTGCAGGATTCGGGTGCAATCAAATTTCCACTGTGGGATGAATTATGGAGTAATTTAGTGTTTTTTTTTTTTTTGTGTCTATCTCTGCAATCTTTTCTGGGGCTCTAGGCACTCCCAACTCTTTCGCAGTTCCGTTTTAACGTCCTACCTTACGCCGTTGCCAGCCAACTCGAGGACGTACGGCTATAGACCCGCTTTTGTTTAAACCACCTGCACATTGCATTGCTTCATGCCAGCCTATAGTACTGACATGAAAGGTGGGTCGGCCCATGGATGCCTCACTCTCAACAGGGGGTCATAGATGTGTTCAATCGTCATCATCGATCGTAATCAGATGATGAAAAATCCCTTTTGCATCCCGCCCCTATAGGGATTCGAACCCGGTACCTCCCGATCCAACCGCCGTAGCTTTAACCACTCCGCCGTTTGGTCGGTAACTAATTTGATGTTGATTTGACCAAAAAATTAAAAAATCACTAGGCACTTTTTTTAGTTGCACTTATGTATATACGAGTATATGTGTGGGTAACTGCAGCAAGAAAACTTCAAATTTAAGAATCAAACTGTTACCGTTGGAACCGTATTAGTGATCATTTTAAAAAATTAATGCTAGTCCAGGAGACGAGAAAATGAGAAACGAATTTTCATATTTCGCCTGAATGACGCTAAAAATGAAACCTGATTTTCAGCGGAAACCAAACAACGAAAATGAATTAACTTAATATTTTCCATTAACAAACACATTGAACAATTTGGTACTTTCCAAAATATTCTTTCATAAACCGATGGAAAATGAAAACCAATACCATTATATGACAAAATATCAAATCAGCCATGACAAAATTTTCTAGAAACCAATATAAATGTTGTGTCTGATTATACATTCTGATGCGATAGATCCATAATCATTCAAAAAACGTTGCCGTTGAATTTGTGTTAATCCCGAATTGAGCAGAACCAATTGAATCTAACCGATCAAACAGTATTTGGATCTTACTAAGTTCGGATACCACAGGCGAAAGGATTGATTGTTAGATTTGTGACTTTTTTAATGCCGACTTCTGAGTTATCTTTCATTTCATAAATATAAAGGCTAGCATGTAGCTTTGTAATGTGCAGTTTGTCTATGGCTACATTGCGAAAGGGTCCTCCGAATAGATTACACCGATAACAAGAAGCAAATACTTTAAACTATTAATTAAACTATATAATTAAATTTAATTGGGATTCCAAAGATGTATACTGTGACTAGGTTAAAAATGACTAAACATCCTTGAAGTCTGAAAAACTTTGAAAGACCAGAACATTCCCACTTAAAAAACAGGACAGTTATATGTATGTTGTGGACAACGACCATCCACTCGTTACAAAACATATTTGCGGTGAAATCTTTCTTAGAAAAGCTTCAAATCTACTTTCTTGATTGATTATTGGAAACTTCTTCCAGTCCAACTACTTCCAGTAGTTTGTGGTTTTCTGAAACATTCCGACTAATTTTCATGTTCTTCTATAAATTATCCCATTCCATAATATCGAAAGTATTGAAATTATTATTTTGTATAATAATTTAAAATTCTAATTTAATCTCACATTAACGTATTCATCGATGATATAATTTTCCAATCCAATTTTCATCGTTTTAAGGTACCAACTCTAAATTTAATTCGCAAATTGGTATAAATTATCCCGGTTGAGTTTTATCCAATGATTTTTTTAAGACGTGCTTGCTAATTTTTACCTACGATTCTAAGTGGTCTCAGCATCAAGGGGCCAATTTATTTTACAGTGATCGTTCACAAACAAATTTAGATAATAAACTATACTCATATCGTAACTGGGAACGCAGTTCTTGCTTAATATTCTCATAAGTGAAAATAATATTATTTGTAATCTTGTATAAGTGCATTCAGATGCAATTAAAATTGAATACAAATGCCATATATAATTTAAATGATCTCTCTAATCACAAGAACAATACACCATATACGTACATAAATCCAATTTTCAAAAAATTTCACTTTATATAAAAACATTTTATGTATGTACGTATCGAAAATCACCTGTTCATAGAAATTTTGTTTTCATTGTGCCACATTACAAATAAATATTATTAAAATTGAATGCCTCATTGAGTATTTTAATATCTAATTTAACGATAAAAAACAACAAACTATTTATCTCTATTATTAAATATCTAGACAGTCTGAAGATGCGCTTTCATTATAATATGATACAACAATTCATTTAATTATGATTTCACTATGATCATAAATATAAATATTTATATAATAATCGAAAAAATCCTTTCAAAATTTAATTCTACTGTGTATAGAAAAACAAATAAAAGTTGTAATAATTTTCCAATAATCGGTTACACTCTATTCCAATTAGTCATACGGCATATACATGTAGGTTTAAACGGCAAAAAACCATTTATCGCATTGTTTTTATTTAAACGATAAATCTAACGTCTCTCAAAATTAATTAAAATTTTCTTAAACATTTACATTTTATAAAACGGAAAATACACAATTGGGCGCGCGCGTATACAAGTACTGTAAAAAAATGTAATTTAAATTTCCAATCAACCTATAACTAAGTAATAAATATGTATAGTTGAGGTTTGTCTAAATACTTGTTTTATACACCGTCTAACAATTATATTCTGTGTAAATTACTGTAGCAAAATATTAATTATTATTTGTCATGGTGTGATTGGTTGTAGTTGAAGCATTTACTACAACTTATATACCGTCAGTGATTTTGGTGTAAATACAGTGAGTGTATCGTGTAACCCAAAACTTTACGTAACTCAAAATTCCATACCGATCATATAACTGCGTGAGAATTCAAAATATAAACATATAAGCATTTAACCTGTTAAGTACGTCAAGCATCTGTTATACGCTTATACAGAATCTTGTACTCGGTATAATATTTGCCTAAACTTTATTAATGACATACATACATTTGTATGTATACATACTTAAAGAGGCAAATATATAATACAAAAAAAAAATCTCAATCATACCCATAAAATCATTATGATGCGATACATACACCACAAATGGAGTAAAAGTACTAAAATAAATCAGAAAACATAAATTACTTGTTTATAAGTATGTACAAGTCGATTATAAACAAGAAATATGTAACCTACATTTGATTCTGTTGTATATGTATATAGTTTTCTTCTCTTAGGTACATACATATAAACAAACGATCTTATATTACAAACTATAAATACAAAGATATAAATATTTAGATATGGAGTTAACATTTATTTATCAAGGTATAAACAATAAAATGTAATCTGATTATTGAACTCGGGGGAAAAAAACGTAAATATTTTGAAACGTACTAATCAAAATACGATCAACATATTTTACCATAAAATCTGTATAGTTTTGACACAAGGTCAGAAATAGAAAACCGTCAAATAGTAGCGTTCCCATTTATACACTCCTATAAAGTTGAAAACTTGGGGCCGAACTATTTCTAAATTACTTGAGGTAATCCCAAAACGATCAAGCATTATGGCGCCCAGCCATCACAATAAACCAAAATAAATTCAATAAATCGAAATTCACATTATCAAAATATCGAATTTATTCATATCAACAAACATTTCCTCACACTTCAAAAATAGTCAGTGTACTTCATTCTCGACACACAGACACACTTCAATTTTATTTTACAACTTTACCTACAACATACAACCAAATAACACGAGATGGACTAGCCTAGGATTTGAAAAATACGATTACTCGACTCAAAGAACAAAAATCAAAGTCTTTAATAGATCCAACGCTGCGCCGCTTAGGTTGTAAAACTTACTTTTCATATTTATTCTCCTTAAAAATGCACACAACGGCTGGCCTTATATAGTAAACGGTACTACGATTAGTGCCTCTTATATTTTAAATATCCATACTAATTACAACTTTACAACAGTTATTTTGGTCAATTCAATCTCCTTCTACTATTCACGTTATTGAAACAAACAAAGAGATCTTCAATTAAACAAATCGGTAATTTTATTCGAGAGTGGTGTAATTCTGCACGGAAAATCTGAGCCAGTGGCTCAATATACTTATAATGACACAACCAGGAAAATGAAATTAGAAATTCTAGACTACCACATCTATTAGCTCAATTCAGTTCCTTGGGCGTGTCTTAAACTTTTTTATGTAATCCTTTTGAGCCACTAAGACACTATCCCAATCAGTCTGTATAGTAATTACCTGAATTTTTTATTTTACTGTCTTAAATCATTCCTTACTGAATTTATTACAAACTAGGTATCGTACAAATTTTTTTTTTTTTGGCTGCACCAGCTAAGTCATTCAAATTACCTACGTTTCAAAGTTCAGTGCATTTTTGAAAAAAACCATTTGCGAACAAATCAAATTTTATGATTCTTTCACTAAACTGTAAAAGCTTTACTATTATATATTATGTACACACGCAGACAAAAAATTCGATCCATTTGCTTATACGTAGATTAAAATGGAAAAATAAAAAAATGAATAGCGTGTGTTACCTGCTTGAATTGCAGCTTCCATACAGACATCCCCTCAATATGATTTCTGATGGCCTCCTGATGCAGATTGTTTCATTCTTCAATAATTTATTGTTCCATTCTTCATTTTCGGGTAAATCAATTTACCGGTAAAAATCTACTTGCGCTTCGCTAAAAAATACTTAAGCATCCTTGTTGTTGAAAACTGCACTTATCGACAATCCATCAATAATATTGGTTTAACCAAAATGGTTTAGGACTAATAAGAAGATGTCATATGTATATGACAAATTTATGCAAAGCGCAAAGAGAAACAAACAAAATGTTCAAAAGCTTAGATTTACACAATTTTAGATTTAATTCTATAGACACATTTGAATAACGACAAAAATTTGATTTATTTATTTGATAAAGTAGAGCCTTAACTAAACTACGGTCCTAAGCTTTAGTGTGCTTTAGAGCACCAGACACAGAAATATTTTTTCTACAACAAAAAAATTGTTCAAAAACAAAATATTTTGTACTAAGGATAAAATGTGTTCTTTTGAGGGGAAGAGGTACTTTAAAAATCCATTTGGTGGTGTTTTTGAAGAGGATTACTATTAAATTCCACGGTGTATAAATTGATGAAATGAATACAAATGGAACTAACATTTTATTTAGTGATGTTAAATCTTATGTCTAAATCAGTTGTCAGTTATTGAATGTGCTATCTAATGTACCGATTTGGTGGTACCCGAAAGAAGTGCCGTAAAAGTTGTGGTTCCGACGTGATGTCATTCGTGAACGGAACTATTTAAACATAAATATTCATTCAAAATTATTAAACTGATCTGGAACCTATATTTACTTGAGGTATTAGGTTCGATGGTTTGTTTGGGTAGCCGAGTTTTGTTACTGTTTTTACCGAAAAAATCTCTTGGCTTACTTAAAATTCATGTAATAATTTTGTGGTCACAACGTCACAAGTTAAAAGTGCTAAAGTCAATTTTTTCGATTTTCAGGAGAGCCGAATAACGATTAAAATCTGAATATTAAAAAATTTATATTTTATAAAAACTTATATTTTATAAAAATTATCCATTACTTTGGTATGATAACCATTTTTTATAAAATATAAATTTTTTAATATTCAGATTTTAATCGTTATTCGGCTCTCTTGAAAATCGAAAAAATTGACTTTAGCACTTTTAACTTGTGACCACAGAATTTGGGTTGGTGTTTGCATACATTTAGACGCATTATGTTTCTTCAATTTCAAACGAAAAATTAACTCGCTGTATACTAAAATCAACGGCCACTTTTTCGCTTAAATTCAAGAATACGGCATCAGGAGCATGGCTAACATTCAATTATAATTTAAAATAAAAGTGTGGCGCCGATAAAAAAATACTGTACAGTGATCATCTGTAAAGTGCTTGCTAGTAAATAGCCGGCACTACATATGTTATTTTCTGGTAGAATCCTCCATGTAACGATTTTTCGAGATTTTCGAAATTATACCAGCTTTTAGCTTCGTTTTTTTATTCGCTCCCGATAGCTGCTATTGCTGCTAACAATTGTATCGATAGTATCTATCGGGAGCGACTAAAAAACACAACTTCTGATGATTTGGGGAGCTTCAAGACATATTCAGGTAACTCCAATTTTCACAAAATTACTCAAAAATCTTAGCAGTTAGAACCTGTTTGAAATATATGACGAAATTATGAATTCTCCGAAATTTCGAGAACAATTTTCGTTGATGTAGTTTGTTGAAAGTATTATTCGTTATTGGGTTTGATCTTAACTATTTAAGAACAAATTTGGTTGTAAAGCCGGAGTGAGCGCCCAAATCTTAGAGATATTTCCAAACGTTATTATTTGTGTGAAGTAAACTACATATTTTAAAACGTTCATGGATAAAAGATATTGTATTTTTCATCAGTCAAATAAAATCAAAATGAACTGACCAACAGGTCGAAAAACCTTAATATCACTCTTGTAAAAATTGGAAGAGTATTGGACCTGGGCACTTATGATGATTGACATTCTTCAGGAGTGCTCGGTTCTTCCAATTCCCTGCAAGTTAGGTGTTTAAATATTGCCAGTGGAAATCAATTAATCAGACGTACCATTCGTGTTTTGGAAATTTTTAAAAATTGTCGCGGTCTTTACGAGCAAAGTGTGGATGAACTCATGAAAACAGAAGCCTACAAATATATAAACTTCAACGAGAACACAATTTATGGAAGTCTTCCTAGATGTGCTAACCGATAGCGGCATAAAAAATTAGAAATTGAGACTAATGGATTGTTCCAATTTCCAAAAAACTAAAAGGAACGAACATATTGACAAACAAAAATTTACAAACTTGCAAAAATACTAGAGCCAAGCACATGGAACATTGAAGATATGTGGTGCCTTGGATAAAAGCCAAAGAAAAATTTGACGAATTTCATAATATTTTAAAATATGACGTACTAGTCATAAAAAATAATCGGAAAACAATTCCCACCATAATACAGGAAGGTAAATTAATATGCTTGCCGTTAGCAGTGTTGAAACAGAAAGGGAGATTTTGTTAACGAATTTAATAGTAACGGATATTAGAGCAAGATTAACTGTTCCGAATCTATCAAATTTAATGACTTTAAAGCTAATAATAAGTAAGAATATAACGATAGCCAAAATGCAATTTGGAAATATTTGCAATGATTTTTTTAATTTTATATAGTAAGTAATATTTAAAGAATTCTATCAATATTGTAGTCTGTACCTAATTAATAATTGCAATACAACTTGTGATTTTGAATTATTTATATAATCTGTTTGGATTTTGATATTGTTGCAACGTGAAAGAAATTTTCTTCTAACTTTATATGGCGATTTTTCAGTAAATAATTAAATAAAATTAAATTAAATAAAATTTCCATTTTTACAATTTTTCCGTGCCTTGACTAATCTTTTCGTAAAGTATTTTAAAATTCGAATAATTTGCATACACTGGTAAAATTTGAGAAATCTTTACTGAAATCGTCGAAATGCATATTTTGGATTTATTCCTTGAATTTTCTGGGCCATACGATGTTCAAAGAAGGATTTCTTCGATGACCATCCAGAGTTTAAGTTATTTTTGACTTTGTCTCGTCTTTCTCTGTTAAACAGCTGCAAATTTATCAATAAAATAAATTATTACATTCTCATTTAGCTTCAATAACTAAACCTAAATCAAATAAGAAGAAATTTATGGTTTTCAACTGTTACGGTTTTATCGATGTGAAATTTATTCCAAATTAACAAAATATATACTGTGTAGAAATATTTCAATTTACATTCAATAAACCTTTACTGATCGGTACTAATATTGAATTTTGAAATATCAAAATTCAAATCAAATTTTTGGAACATCGGCTTGGACAAATTTTTAATTTTACATTTCTGAATTTTGAAAATTTGGTTGGCCGGTTTGAAATCTTTTAAATTTAGGTAAGTAAGAATAAATTTTAGTAACTGAATATCAATGGGCCTCCATTTGAATATCCATTGTAGGAAACTGCATTCGAAAAAAGCAAAATATAAGCAGCTGAATAATTCCATATTCCAGTTACCAGTGAACTAACATCCAACAAGCTCATTTCCACATCTCATCAACATCATTTTCTTCATTGTAGTACAGGATTTCCATATATAGAAATTATCGGGAGAAGTGTAAATAAAGGAAAAAGCAAAGTCTTTAGCGACCACGTATTGCTGGTAAGTCATATGGCCAAAATAAAAATTATATCAACACATATTTTAGTTTCAAAAGCCTTCACTCCTATTATATATTCTTCCTATTCAAATATTTTAATTTTTATAATAATTTACTGATCTACGATAATTCTATCTAAATTCTTGCCGATCTTACATATTTATGTATTGCGCTGTTGATTATAATTAAAAGCGGTCGAAACCTCACAGATTTTATCATAATCTTGAATTTAATCTTGAATTTGTAGTTGGATTTGTTTGGAGTATGTTTCAACCTTTATTTCTATAATTTGTTGAAGGTTTCTAAAGGTGACAGAGAGATTAAGCAAGTGTAGAGTCATGGGAAGAGTTGCCAAATGATACTATTTTAAAACATTTTCATTAATGCACATTGCGTACATGAAAAGGTAATTTAGTGACTAGTCTTCACAGGACCGATTATCACGATTAGCTGCTTATGCAGTCGGTTTTTGCAATAAGAAGGAAGAAGATTGTTTTTCTCATACGTCAGCAAATCGAGACTATCAGTAAAATTATATTTGTTTAAAAAGCGTAATTGAGTGATTTTTTTTTGGTTTGTGTCTTGGGCCTTTGCGCATTTTATTTGACCATTTGCAACAAAAGGACCAAATCCAAATTAGTATTCATTTCGAAATCACGTCCCTACTGAATTTTGAAAAAAAATCTATGAAACATTTTTGAGTCAAATTTTTGATATACAACAATTATTTTGTAATTTACGTTATACCCTTGACAGACTGGAGATTAGGTAAGCGTGATTAGTGAAACAAGATTAGCTAGTCCACCACAAATCCATTTGCGTTGATAGACTAGGGATTAGTTTCCTAGGCACAGAGAAGTAAAATACTATGATGGTGATTCACCGAATTATAGCTATAGTAAATCAGCTGGACTCATTTTTTATTTTACTATTTCTAAGATTTATACATTAAAACAAATTAGATTTTCTTTTTATAAACATAACTTCAAAATTTATTCAGCAGAAATTGTTTAAGATGTCATTGATTTTACAACTTCTATCGAAAACTCACGCCGGTTGCACTTTCAGCAATGTAGAAAGAATTATTTCGCACTTACCCATCTAGATTAGTTACTAATCCTCAAATAAAACGAAATTAGCTAATCTTCAACTTGACACATTGTAGCTAATCTCGAAAAAATCACTGATCACGCTTAGCTAATTCCTAGTCTGTCAAGGGTATAGACCTTTTTCCTCCAAAAATTTTGACAGATAAAATCAGCTGTATTGTGATCCGTAGGTGAATCTATATCTTTTGTGCCTTTATGAATTTATTATAGTTTTATTATATTTCAAAGTGTTTTTGTTTTAATTTCTATCTTAATTATTGTGTGTAAAGGTGCAATCTAATTATTTTAATCATTAAAATTTCAAATTACAGCAAATTTTCGAAAAAGTAGTTACGAAAAAGGGTTACGTATTTGGATAGTGTTTCATTAAATTCTTTATTTTTCTCCAGAAATGGGTGATTTTAATAACAATATTTTGTTATCGAAATATGTCCAGGGCCTTCAGGGAGCCGAAAGACATCGGTACAAGCTAAAAATCGCTGAAATTAATCTAGATCCGTATATGAAACTCAACGAGAATCTACAACCAACAAACAATTGGTTTATATGAAAAATTTTAATTTATAAAATTTTTAATTTACCTGAAAAATTGACTGAACCATCATTGAAATGTGATTTTATACAAGAAAAGTTTAGCTATTAAAATTGATGGGTTCAATTTAAAAGCTGCACACGATATTTTGATCATTTTGTCGAAGTACATAAACTATTTTCTTTATTTTTCTTCGAGATAGCAGTAATTGGTTGCCGATTGGTCATTATTAAAAATGTTTGCCTTAGTTCTGGCCAATAACTTTTCTTCTCGGATAGTATCTTCATTTTATTTTGAGTTCCTCGAAATATAATTCTAAAGATAACAAAAAACAAAATACAGAATACATTATTTGGACTAACGTAGTACAAATTTAAATTATAATTTAACTTCAGTTTTGGACGATTTATCCTCACATATGATAATCGTTTGACAAAATTTATCTTGAAAACTTGGGGGGGGGGGGGGGGGATTATATTTAAGTCTTCTGAAACTGGTTCTGGCGTTGGACGACTGACTACTAGTTCTTTCCGTTCTTTCCTTTTTTCGTTCTTTCGCATCTTGATGTTCTGCTTGTTGATGTTACCTTGTAGTAACACAACTCAAGCGATGGTACCCAAAATCGGGATTTAAAACATCTTTTATGTCGGCACTACACGTTTGGTAAAGAATGTTTGAACACATAGTGCGATACTTTAACGAAGAAACCTTCAAATCTTTCCTGTTAATCGCATTTAACCGCAAGCGCGTTGTCGTTCCTCAGCAAGTTTTGAATATTTTTTACGAGTCTTCGGAATGACAAGGAACCAAAAAAACTTTATTTCACTGTCTTTGTCTGCCCTCATAAAACTATAAATCACACAACATGTTAGAACCATGTTTAATCGTAATACTAAATATTAAAAATATTTAACAATCTGGTATTCCGGAAAAAATTGAAATGTTTCAAGTACAAAATAATTTTAGATATCACTTTCTAACACCTACAGATATTTTTACCAATATTTTTGAGATTATGCTCAATGTTTTTGATGGATAAGGAAAAAGGTATATTAAACACTGGCACGAAAAATAAAAAATTACAATTACCAAACAAGTAGGTACAAGACAGTATCGACACCTTTAGAATTTTAAAAATAAAATTTAGCGAACATTCCATAATTAGATTTTCAAACCACGTTCCCAGCGGGTATTCACGAATACCAAAACTGTATTGGATACATGGTATGTTGTTGTAAATGATCAAATAAAATGCGCCTATCATAGTGGCATATTGTTTCATTGCTAGATAAGCACCATCTATATTTGTTTTTAAATAAACAATTTTTTGACATTTGCGTGAAAATATTGATTTATAACACTACATTATATCATGGTGTATAAATAAATAAAATGCTTTGTTAATAAAATAATTTGTAAATAATAAAAGTTCATGTTTATCAGAATACGTGACAACAAATTTAATACGACTACCAATAAAATATTTATGTTTATCATAAATGGGTAGGTCGTGGGAGTAGGTAACTGGTGATATGACTCAATAAGCGACCGAATTGTGTTTGTCATCACATTGCATAGGAAAATGGACAATTTAGGCAATTTTATTTTAGCAAATTTTTTGAAAGCTCAGTTTGATGCTCTTTCAACGAAACAGCTTCTAAAATCGTATTTTATCGAGCGTATTCATAATTCTAATTTGGGTTCAACTCAAGGCTGTAATTATTGTCGTAAATATTTGCTGTTATATACTTCCAGTAGAAAAGTTTCAGTCAGCTTATGGTACCAATACGACCAACATTTCTACAATTCTTTTAACAATATACACAATTGATTGACTATACGAATCTCAATAAACATAAAATAATCAGTAGAGACATACATATATCATCCTCATGTAAGAATGCATGATTCTGTAGTTATGTAACAGAATTCAGTAATAAAGAATTTTATAGGTATCCCCAACGCTAAAAATTACTTTTTGTTGATATGCGACTTTCAACAACTTTATTCCAATTTGTTTTAGTTTTTCTACCTTATGTATAGCAATGAATTTTCAAAATAATTCATAAAGCTTAAAAATCGAAATAACCCCACAAAATATTGCCATATTTGAGATATACATAATATAAAATTGCTTTACTATAACTGACAACAAAATGAGTATTAACCAGAGTTATATTTTGCAGATCTCCTACGATATTGTGTTACAAATATTTTTTAGAAGTATCGATGGGCCAAAAGCCTCATAAATAAAAACGATTATTTAAATTCTGTTTTCTGACTAATATGTACGTTGTGAAGTGAAATCATTTTGTTTTGTGTATCTTAGGAGTGACTATTTTATCCGGTTTATACCTATATGAAGAATCTTCGATGCATGTCACATGGTTGATTGATTATAAAATTTATTCATCTTCTGAATTGCAATGTCACATAACAAGAAAATGAAATGTCATTGCATGTCACTGTCATTTTCATTTTATATTTATACAATAAATATTCAAATCACCATTTTAATTATTTAATTTTATATAGAAAGTAAGTGCTCATAGTCTCATACTCTATTCTGAATATTATCCATTGCAAATATGTTCAATGGAAATCCATTTTTTTATTTATAAATTGCAATAAACAATTACTGCGTAAATGCATTTATAATTGGAAAATTTAAGAGAAAATTTTTTCGTTTTTCAAATTTTTTTTTTTATGGAAATGATTGATGAAAGTTTTATGATTTAAAAAAAAATAAAAAATTATTTGGTAAGAAAGTGTAATTTCACATGAATGAATGAATTAATAAATATGAATTCTTCTTTTCATTTACTATAATTTATTTACTTTAACATAAAACAACAACAAAAATATGTTAAAGATGAAATCTATGTACAAAATGCATACACGATGATGTGAAGAAAACACACGATCAAACGATTTGAATCATTAAAAATAAAAAAACAACTTCGAGATTTTGTTGATATTTAAGGTATGCTCGTATGTGTGTCATCTAATTTATCTAATTTTGTAGTCAAAGAAAAGATAAGTTTATCTGATTTGGAGCGACCTCAATCGAGGAAAGTGTGCTTGTATTATAGACAAAAAAAAAAATTGTGCGAGTTTTCAAGATTAGAGTCGGAACGAGTCTATAATGCAATTCAATAATTAATTAATAGTATAACATAGTTTGCATTGTGCAATTTGCAATACATGTAGGTACTTAGGTAAATTAACTTTCAAATATTCAGCAAATTAATTAATTACTATTATTATGTCTAATTAAAAAAAACTCTGCACAATCATTAATTCGTCAACTTATAATGTTACTGACAAAAATTATTTGAGACACAAAATTTTCCCATCAAGCTTACATACGAGTACAGTAAAATGTTAAAATTGCAAAGCATTTTAACTTTCAAATCAGTTTGTAAACATTTTTTTTTTCTACTGTGTTTGATGAAAAGTGATTTGAATGTGAATAGGAAAGTATAATGGCGCAATACGTGGAATTTTATTGAATTGTGTATTTATGGTATATTAAGCAGTCAATGTACTTTAATTGAAAAAAAAAAATTGTTGGCATGCTTCCAGTGTACTAAATATTAAATCGGACAACATACTAAATATTTTGAGATCATAAATAAGTAAATAATCAAGTTTAAATGCGCACATACAACAAAATCAGGTGTTTACAAAAATTAAACTAAAGCTAACACAACTTCCTCATTCCAAAAAAATTTTCCAATCGATTGTATACATATTTTGTACACAAAAGCATAGAAAAATACTAATAATAACTATAAATTACTATGTCAAATGACACCGTATACGTATTTGCTATATTCATTAGATACATTAAAACAAGAAAAACAAAACTAAAAATTATAAACAAAACATGTATTCAAAGTGGATTTTTTATGTTTTCTTCTTCTATATACAAACACCACGCACCGTCTTCCCGCTTCAAGAAAAACAACATGACGCGCGGTTATACCAACACACAAAAAACCAGTATTGTAAGGTTCTTTTGGTTAATTTGTGTATGCTCGCGCACATATATGTTACAATATATTGTATATACACCTTCAAAAGTTTTAATTAACGTTCCATTAAAAACTTATCGATGAATTTACAATAATTAAAGTGTCACTTGTGCGCGCGCGATGATACATACTCGTGCATAAATAAGAAGCGAACATACCATAGAAAATTTTCTATTTTTAGATTGTTGCTGTTACCTGATAAGGTGTGATTTGGCGCGGTAGAATGGATGACACAGATAAAGAAAATAATGTCGTTCAGGCCCCACAGAAATGTAAATATATACATTAACATTTTTATAGGCGAATTTCAATATACGCACTGTAGGCGGCGGAATGTGTGTTAGTTTCACCTTCAAAGTAAATTTTCCGGCAAAGTCCAATTTAAACTCATTTCGATTTAATAGAAAAATATTAAAAAACAATTATGAGTCTCAAGTTAGTCATCTTGAAGGTTATAACAAGGTAAACTTTTTTTTTGTTTGTTTGTAAGAGGATAATCTATCGTTCAATACATTAGTTAAATATCTTAGGAATTTTCGATTAGGGTATTTAGTTCAAAAAACTTTCGAATTTTTTTGATAAAATAAATAGTTTGTAAATAAATTACAACTTAAAAATATTTTAATTTGTTGAGATTAAATTAAAATAATTTTAATTGAATTTCCTTAATTTCTTGAAATTCTACAAATGCTGACAAATAATTATTGAAACTGCTATTTTTAAATTTTACTTTTAAATTTTATAAAATTCATTGCATGTCAGCCTTACTAAACCGAGTTGTTTTTCATTAATTATTTAACTTGTTTAGACCCTGCCGCATGGTGGCTGATGTCGCTTCTAATCTAAATAAAAACGCAAGCAACTAATCGAAATAAAAAAAGTCAAAATTCATCTCAAAGGTTAACCAATCGATCCGATAATAATCGAGAATAAAATTTATTTTGATTTATTTATTTAATTATGTGAAAAAAAAATTAAATTCAATAACAATATTGTGTATCAGTGGCGGTTTCTAACCCTAATTTTCTTGCATGCTTTAACTTATTTACAAATTGATTTGAGTACTTCTTTGAGTAATGCTCTACTGTACAGTACGGAATGCATACAAATTATTTGAAAATACGAAATTGCTTGCTTAGGCTGTTCCTGTTGTTGGTATTATTGGTAGGCAGGTTAAAGTTAACCGATTAATCTGAAATTTTTAATTAATCAATCCGATATTCGCCGATTTTTACCTATATGAGTATATAATTTGTTACTTTTGCCAGACGATTATGCATCTCGTATTTCGGGTCTTATTTCACAAGTATCAAGGTATCACAATTCATCAAATCATAATTGTTACTAAACGCGATTATAAAAGTATTAAGAGATTAAATCATAATCATGTTTTGTCGCAATTTAGAAAAATATCTCGACACTCTAATCCTTACATAATTGACCGGTCCCGAATATTTTCGTACATTGGGATTTTTAAGATTTTATGTGATTTTTCAAAGTTTTAAGCTTTCAAGTTTATTTGCTTAGCACAAACCAGAAAAAGTCGAGATTTTGTAGATTTGTTGATATTATTCGAGTTAAGTCTGGATTGGTAAACGTTATTAACATTGAGATTTTCCAAAGTCGTGATTTTTGGAATAGTCTAGACAACTTGGTTTGCATAGCGTTAAGTTGCTTGGTATTTGATATTTTCGAAATTAATCGAGGTTTACCAGTTATTTCTTGAGAAACAGGTCTGTATTGTCTGTAATCTAAGTTTTAGGAGACTTGTGGGAATATTTGAGTATTTCTTGTTGTGAGACTACAGCGATTTCTAGAACTCTTTCAATATTTTCTGGGCTTTTTCGAAGATTTTAAATTTATTATTCGAAATTTTGTAGATTTCGATGTTATTCCAGCTTTTGTTTAATAAACGAGATTTTCGATATTATTCGAGATTAGCTTGGAGATTCTCGAAATTCAAGATATTTGAATTTCAGTTTATCCCAGTTTTTCTGGAATATAGTTTTGGATTAATTAAAGACGCAAATTTGGTCGATATTTGGTTGGTTGGTGTCGAGAATATTCGATTCTTTCGAAATTATGGTTGACCATTATTCGAGATTTTTGAGATTAGGTACTCGTTGATGGTTCTAGCATAATGTTACACATTATTGAAAATTGTTGAAGATGTTTGTAGATTCTTTGAGGTTATTTCCAGTTAATATTGAAACTTGTTCGTAGTTATAGTTTATTAGTGTTGAGTTACTGCTTAGAGTTGACTTTCATCATGATATCATTTCACAGTATTTATGGTTTTTATAGGTAGTATACAATTCACTTAAATAATTAGGTAACAGTCCCCATTATTTTCTTCTAGCCAATATTGTTTTAAATAATTCATGATGATTAACCCTCAAAATATTTACCTAGCTTAGATATTATTTAGCTCTCTAATGCTACATAATGCGACAGTTTTTTTAAAACAGTGCTTGTCAAGTGTCAAGCTAATCAATTCTAGATTCCAAAAAAAAAAAAAAATTTTAAAATACGTCAGTAAATCAAAGTTGTTGTTGGATTAAAAAAAATGTGTTTCAACTCTTGGTCCCTTTGCTTAAATACCGTAAAAATATTATTTCAACAAACTTTTTGGTCAAAAAGGCATAAACAACACCATTTCCTCATATATTTCATTCTCACTTGCATGCCCAATTGAAATTGCTTTTCTTCTTGATTTAAACAGCGAATTTAAGCTTTTACAACTGGTGTGATTTATGGAAATAATACGATAAATTTAAGTTGATTTACATTTGGTGATTCTAATATATGGGACAAGTAAAGAAAATAGTTTTGCTTTGTGAATCTGATTTTTTTACGCATGTAATCAGGAATCAGCCGCCTCAGCACTCTTGCTGCCAAAAAATTCAATTTATAAAGGCGCAATTGTGAGAAAACACGATTGTTCATTTATGCGTTGCGAGAGTTCAAAATGTCTTATATAATCGCGTTTGGTTGTCATTTCGAAAACAATTTTCGAAACTCGTTTAATACTTACTTAATCCACCACCAGTCGTCCCAATTTTCTGATTTTAATTACAGTTAAATTTTCTATGTTGGAATTACCTTAATAGGGATTTTCTGGTTTGATTAACTTTAAGTTGCTTGGGATTGAAGTTATTCGAAATTATTAACAATATCCAGACTATTCGAGATAATATCGAGATTATTCGAGCTTTTCGATATTATTCTAGTCTATTCTTGTTATTTCGAGATTTTTGGTATTTTATAGAATTTTTGAGGTTTTGAAGCCTTTCCGAGGTTTGTTTGGCACTGACTGTATTGTAGTAAATATTATTTAAGTGTTGAGGATTTGCGATGTCTGCTTGATGTTTCTCAGACTAATCGAGATTTTTATAGTGGTTTCTCGATTTTTCAAGATTATTACAGGATCCAATCGAGAATATCGAGATTATTATAGAATTGTAAGATTATTTGACCTTTTGTAGATTATTCATGTATCTTAACCTTTTTGAAATTTGCGTAGCACTGAATTATACAGTTACTTTTGGAGGATGTTTAATTATACATCAGATGAGATTTTTGAGAATATTTCAAGTTTTCCGATGTCTTTATAGTAATTTTGGTATTGCAAATTACCATATTGGGTTACCTGGTGTCAAGATTATTCGTTTATTTTATTAGGTTTTGGTCTAAAAGATTCAGATAAAGTCAATTCCTATTTTTCACATACATAGCATGCTCAACTGAAATGACTTTTAAACAGTGACTACAAGTTTTTGTTTGTGATGCGTTAGTGTGTGATGAATGAAAATAAGACAAAAATTTCAATTGTCTATAAATTGGTAGTTAATGATGTAATTGAACAAACATATTTATTGAAAAATCCAGATTTCTTTACGCAAGCAAGGCACGTGTTACATTCATGATCCAGTTGTCTTTGCAACTAATCTCTCAATAAATTGAAGTTAATCCCTTTTAATTGAGTTTAGTGAAAGTACAAGTGGCGCCCACAAAATAATTAATTAATTCAAATTAAAGTTAAATATTGGAAATTATTGTTAAAATAAAATTGTAAATACAAGTTGCGCTACCTTAATACAGATAGGGACTATCATTGATATTTTAAAATTGCAAAAAAATGTGGTATCAATTAAAAAAAATTGAAAATTTTAATTAATAATTAAAATATTTAAATTAAAATTAAGTTTTTTAATTTTTATGTTGTTTTTACTTTGATTTAAAAACAAAAATCAATAAAGCCAGCTCAACTAAGAGTATTGACATTTGCATTAATATCGATACCACAAACTCGTGGCGCCACTAGCTAAATCCTAGTCTTTTGAGTCAATTAGATTAGTGGATAGATGATAGATTAATTAACCTAGGTTAGCTAGTCGCATCCAACTAATCCCTACTAGTCTGTCAGTGGTATAACACGTATTTATTACGTGGAATTGTTTTGATTGATTCAATTTTGGAAGACTTGCCGTCGCTGGAAATTTGGAAAACAGGACACCACACATTTTTATTCAACCTTTAAATGTTGGATGTAACTACACTTTGTTCTTTTTGCTCTCCTTTAGTCCTTTACTACTTTATGGTTTTAAAAACCTCAGACACCCAGTGCAATCAAACGAACGCTAAGGATACAGTGATTAATGTTTTAGTCTCATACTGTGGTGAAGTCTATTTTCTAAAGACACAATAACTCTCCAGTCGCTTCATCACTGTCAGAGGGACAGGCAGTTTTGATACTTTCCAACTTCGATAGTTTATGTTATCTATGGATTTTTTTTGGAAATTGTGTGAGTTCCATTCAACAAATTTCTATGTTTGTCCTTTAAAGCATTCAATCTTTCTACAAATATACAAAGATTCTTACTCAACTCGAGATCCGTTTAGGATGTCTGTTTGCATGTGATGAACAACTAGGTAGTCGATGAAATTCTTTCATGCATTTTCCGTATTTATGTAGCATAAGGCAAGAATCTAGATCAGAAATAATTTGCCTGATGGGGCGACCATAATATTCAAAATATTAATTAGGCAATTCAATATGTAATTTATGATATTTTCTGTTATAAAATCGATTTATTGCAGAAATGTTTTGGTTTTTTAGCAGATAGCAGATAGCAAACATATCAAATATTCGAACTAAATTATTTCAACTTCAGCAAGTTAATTTATGTAATTTTAACAACAATCATACGGTTAAAACGTTAGATTCAAGGCAGTGATATACATGTACAAATTTACCCTTTAAGGTAAAAAATATACAGCGTGCCGATTGGTTGAAATAGCTGTGACTTTTTTTAAGGTTATGTAATTTTGCCTGAAGGGCAAAAAAATTTGCCGTATACAAAAATGAACCATGTTCAATTTTCTATTTTTGCCTTAAACGCATTTAACTAATTTGCCTTAAAAGCATTTAATGTCACCTTCTTGATGCGACTATTTTTATTGCCTTAAAGGCAAAAATCGTACATGTATCATTTATTTTAGTCACTGTTTACAAACATTTTGAATAAGATAATTTCTGCAGCCATTCAGCGGGACAACATTTAAGGATGTACGGATTTTATAAAGTATTGGTTCAACGATGCTGAATGTAAAGTGTCAGCTCTGAAAAAATTACGTAAGATATTGCTCCAATTTCTGACAATTTTTAGTTTGTCTAATGTCTAATACCTACGTCTCATAAAAATATCTTCCAGTTCTACCTAAAAATAGCTTTGTGAAGGTGGCGAATGTTCGGATATTTATAATTTTTATCTCAAAACTGGATTAATTCTCTAACAATAGTACTAACTATTAGCTTCATATAATTAGTTAAAAGAAGATAAATATTCTCCGTTCGATAATATCCGATTATTCATCAATCATCACCTTCGTGTCGATTATGAATTATGATCACTTATCTGATTAAATCACTCATCTAAATAACATATCATTTTTTAGTGGAATTCTATCAACCAACAGTATAATGAAACCTGAATAGTTACCATCGTTATAAATTTGTCTGAAATCTTAAAAGTGTTGAAAAATTATTAAATCTATTTCCGCTGAACAGCTGATTTATATGGGCTCATCAATAGCTGCGTTAAACGTATACAAAAATCGACCCTTAAATTTTTATAAATGTTATTTCCATTCAATTAACCAAAGAATTTTTTGAATCTTATTGCCAGAAGCCTTATGAACAAATTGGTAATTCATTCCATTTGTATAACGTCTACCAACGAAAGATTCTTAAAAAGTGGTAAGATACGTGTTTAATTGTATCATTGTGTCGCTAATGGTATTAATAATTATCCTTGCGATAAATAAACGTAAACAGATTTTAAAAAACGGTCGGACGCCCAATTAAGGCCACTATGAGGTAAATAATATTTAAAAATTGGGATGTTACTAAAGTTAAGGGTATTCAATTGTTCACTTGAGTGGGTGCAAAATATCGAACATAATGCACTCGAAAGAATATTTGAAGAAAATTTTGGCGAAGATTGATCGGAAATTTAAGTATGAATAATAAAGAAACCAAAACTGTTTGATAGTTTTTGGGTATTTCTCTTATCGTCTTGTTTGACTATTAAATAATAAACAAGCCATTTAAAGAGCCGTAAGGGGCGGAGATCTGTCAAGATTTACGCACAGGAAACTGTACCCTTCCGTTTAACACTATTGACTATTTATAGTATTTCATTTATTAAAGTTGAACTGTCACAATTATTTATGATGAACGATGCGGAATTAAAGCCTTCTAAATTATCTAGACTATAAAAAGTAAGGCTTAAAAGCATTATTCCTTAGACTTTAATTCCACCAGCCGAAAAATGGAAAATAAAGCGGAAGTTTCAAATAAATTTGCCGAAGTTTGGGTAACCCTAAATTAAAGAGGCAGATGAGCAACAATATTAGAGAAGAGCTGCAGATTAATTCAAGCCTATGCAACTCCTCAAAGAATTGTCGTACGTAAAATTGTACAATCATGCTGAACCAATTTAGGAACTTCCCGAATAAACGAAGCAGTCTTAACAACTAACCGAAAAGATATCATATTAAAAATTATCCGTATAACGGGGCAGGAACATTTAACAGAAGTGTCTAAGAGTGGAAAAATATTCAAGTTCGACGCATGGGTTTAGACGCTCTTAGACTCTTAAGCAACAACAGTTAAATAAAAGCAGAACCAAACAATCTAAATGACTGCTGCCAACAAATTCATTGCTTTGTAAACATTTGAAGAAACCCGCTTAACCAACATATGAGCTATTCACATATTCAAAAGCTATCCTATAAACTTAAAAAGAAATGCTTTATTTACACTGTGTTTTGGTGGAAAGCTTTATGATATCAGTTTGGTTAATTGTGATAGGCAACACATCGGATTGACGTCAACAAGATATTAAATTACCTGTATGATAATAATTTGGTGACTATAGTAAATGGTTTGTCGAAGCCCATAAAGCAAACCCAGGGTGGTACTTGAGACAAAACTAAAGAGCATATTATGTATTTGTTTTGATGGGTTGATATCGGTTGAACGGAATGAGGCAAATCAGGATTTGGAAGGTAGTTTCACTTTTAAAAATTCTCTTTGGCAGAACAAACATACAGAAAACGCACAAGTTTTTTTTCAAACTGCTCCCAACCATGTTTGTGAAGGAGCATTGATGCAGAAAAATAAAAAACAATTTTGCAAAGACGCCATGTTTGTTTTCTGGTATTTCATGTTATTTTGTTAGTTGGTTGGCTCTTAGAGCACCGTGTTATTGATGAAATATGACCAATTTTCATCAAAACTCATCTTCAGCGATGAGGCGCATTTCACGTTGTATGGGACGGTAAACAAGTAAAACTGTCTCATTTGGGCCAACAAAAATCAATGTGAATATCAAGAGCAGCCGTTGCATCATCGAACCTTATTTTTTTGAAAATGAGGACGGAAAGGCGGTTACCATTCTACGCGATGCCATGCAATGATAACGGACTATTTTTTGCCCCAGCTTGATGAAACCGACTTGGATGATGTTTATTTTCAACAAGACAATATCTTCTGCAAGACCATGCGGTTTAACGCCATTAGATTACCTTTTATGGGGATTTTTGAAAAGCATGTGTACGTTGATAGTTCAGCCACCATCCAAGAAAATCACCGATGGATCTCTACATACTACTGAAAACACCCATAAGCCTGGAGATAGACAGCCTAAGATGCCATTCGTTATCGATGGATAACTGACTGTAAACGAAACAGTCCTTCATTTGAAAAATAAACAGCCTATGAGGTTTCATTCGTCACCGAATCATTGCTAGCTTTAAATGAAGAGGTTGTTAATTACCAAAATGAAGAGCCTCAGACGTCATAAATTTCTCATGAAATTCCTTCATTTCAAGAGATTGCTAAAACGACAAGCTCATTACTGCCAGGCCCATCTAATTTCAATGCGAATATCTCTTTTCTCCAAATATAATAAGATGTTTCCCGAAGCACTTGCTATAGAACAAACTGAGAAGAGCCGAAATACAGGAAACATATATGATAACGGAAAATGAATAACGAAGAATAACACATTATATGAGTCCACAGACGATAAATATGAAAGTCGACCTGGAGGGAAGTGAATTTCGGGGTTGGCATTGACAGTAACTTCTGCCAAATTTAGTTAAACCCTCAATTTTGCCCAGTTCCTAGTGGAATATCGTCTTTATTTATAAAACATTTTGTAGCTTAGATATCACTTATTTCAATTAATTATTTATCATTGAATTATTTTCAACAGACACAATGTAAGAATTTATATTCTCAAAACACAACCAACCTCTATTTCCCCTACATATGTACGGCATTTTTCCAAAAATGCAGGCCAGTTTTAAACTACCCAGATACTTCTCCCAATTGTCGATCGTTATTGGCAATTTAAGATTTATTTGTTTTATTGACTGATTTCGAATACCCAAACAAACATTTTTGGGTTAGATTTAACAACACTATTGTTGACTAGACTCTGATATCATTTTTTCCACAGATAATAATTTTACAGACTTTTGCATCTGTAAATTTTTGGGCTTTCTGCTAATTTCTTTGACTACTGAAATTTGTCTAAGGCCGTCTTGGGCCCTTAAATTTAATTCTCTAGAATTTTTAGACAGAGAAAACTCCGTACCATTCTTTTTATGTTTAAAAGAGAACTTCCAAGCTCTATATAAGTAATAAGGCTTAATGATGGCTTGGATGAGAAAGAGACAGGAACCGGTAAAATAAGAAAATACAACATTCTCAAGTTCGTTCATCAGGCTTTAGAGCAAGAAGCAAATGAAAAGTTATTTAAACGCAAATTTTATAGATATGTGCAATTTTGGTATATAAGTATTTGTAATTTTAATAGATAATGTGTGGGTATTTAAATAAAACAATTCTTCATTGTGAAGAATTACGATACACGGTTGAGTATGGCCTTGAACCCTGAAAGTTTAAACCTCATAAATCAGTACTAAGTGCGAATCACGTAATCTGGTTTAATATATTGCAGACCTTGCAGAATTAAGTTAATATCATATTTTGTTCATTTTTCAACATTTTCTGTACAAGTCAAGATTAACCTTATAGTACAACCCGATGGAGTCAGGTTTGTTCGATGATGCAAGTATGATGTATTTGCAAACAAATGCTTATTAAATAAACTCTAATATACATAAATCGTAAATCATTGTTTTGTCAACTAACCTTTATACATAATTGTAAGTAAAATAAACAAAACGTTTTATTGGTTGTTGATATGTCTATTTGGTCTTTGAAATATTTTTGTTTTGTTTTTTGGTAGATCAAAGTTGAATCAAGATAATATCACCAACACACGATTTTAGCGAACTTAATAAACTTCAAAAACAATTAGAAATATCACCGCCTCGTTTCAATGATAAACCAAGGTTTATTGCTTACAAAATGCTTATGTACAGTCATTCCTTTATTCTATATGATTTAAACTAATTCAACGTGAATAATTGCTATACAATATTTCAATACTATATGAATATTAAAAATAATTTATTGTTCTGTAATTGTGTATTAATCGGTTGTGTAATGTATTATATGCGGATTAAAGCGCCGTATTGTCTTTGCCGGCACGAATATAGAATCGCGCACCATATAAAATCTATATAAATGCATTATGATTCATAATTAATTTATTAAGACAATAAACCCATTTTACCCTTATACAGGCATCGTGATATGAGTAAAAAGGATTTTTGAAAAGACAAAAAATAAAAAATTCTTACCTTTTCGTTTCGATTGATATTTTTTGTATAGCCACCATATAAGGAATGCTATTATAATTCCACAAATAAGTGTTCCAAATATAGCACCTGCTATGGAACCACCTCCATAGCATGTTTGTTCTGAATCCATGACAATAAATCTTTTTTGAATCTCTTATATATACTTAGATATATTTATTTGAATGATATTTTGTTGCTTTGATTTTTAAGTCACTTGTATTGTTAATTGTTAATCTTAATCTTAAAATATGATTAATTGATTATATTTTTTGATTACGTCACTTTTCTTTTTTTTTTTTGTTTTTTTTTTGCTACACTCTAAACATGTTGAACAAATTATTATTTTTTGTTTGGTTTTTGCTTAACCTTAATACCACACTCTCGCCGAACAGATCACCTGCAAAATACAATCAGAAAACAATGTTTATTAATTAATGATCGGAAATCATTTTGTATAATATACAAATAGAGGTTATTAAATAAATTATAAAAATTCCCAAGAATTTTTTGGCGAAATATTTTTGTTAATACAAATATGTGAGGGGCTTTACAGATTTCATGCCCCAATAATAACCTTAAAAATTCTTTTTTTTTTAATGTGTAATTTTTATAGTTCGTGATCATCAAAAAACACTACAAAAATCAAGGTTAAAACTATGCAAAGATGTATAATTTACCGGAAGAGATTATTAGAATGTTTTGTTGTTTACTTTATTTATGAATGAATTGTTGTTTTAAAATATTTCTTTGGTGATTAAATGCGTTATGAACAATTTTCCAATCTATCAAGTCTGTCGAATATTTTTCAGCGATTAAACACGGATTTCAAAATTTTGGATAAATCACTGAGACTATAACTTAACCTTCTACTAAATATATTTTTTGTGTTATTATGACATAATTTGACAGTCATGGTACTTTCAAACATATATACATAGTTGCAGAGTTACCAAATTTCTTCATATGAATATGCCGTTGTACTTAGATAACCTTGAAATTATTTTAAACATTAGTCTTGTAAATAGTTTTATAGACGTTTATCGAATATTTTATCTTATCATAAAGCCAATATACTCGTACCTATATTATAATTATTGAAAAAACAATACACAATACACCTACTTGATCCCGCTGAATGTAAAGAGAACAAAAAAAAATTTAAATATTTCGCGATTTCGAACAAATATTGATTTTTAAAATATTAAAATATATAAAAATAAATAAATAAATGAACCGTTTAAATATTATATTATAGAGTACGTGTACGGTTTTTTTTTTGTTTACTTTCCACGTTCCAATACTAATTGAAAAAGGTTTACAAAAAGAATAATATTTGCAGGCTGTCAAAACCTTATACATACATATACAAAATTTCGATTTCAAAACAACATAAAATCATGACATAAGAATATTATGTTGCGGTAATTACTTTTATTTGTTATTGTTTTGCTGCTGCTGCTTAAATATCTCATAAATATTTGCACGATTCAATTTAATTTATTTTCCAGGTTTATTGTTATATTTATTCCGTTTAGAATAAGATATAAAAAAATTCGTTGCTTTAACTGCGATTTAATGAATAAAATAAAAATCACCAAACGTCACATTTTGTGGCTTTGTTTTATTTTATTGTTTTGTGGGTTATCTTATACCATATTTTTGAAGGTTATATAGAAAAGACATCAATCAATTGGTTATTGCGGCACAAAAATAAAATTCTTGGTGGTTGAGTGATTTGTTTCTGCAAATTAACAGAAAATTTACTGTTGAATATGCATGCGGTAAATACTTTTTTTACCCATAAAAGAAATCTGTCAATTTAATATGTTTGCTGTATACGAGCCATTGGTAAATATAATTATCTACCTATAATATAAGCTCATCGTAAGTCAAGTGCAATTTCACTCAACGTTAAACAATGGAAAATCATTCTGCTGTTGCAATTTAATTGGCTGTATAATTTATTATAGTATGTGCGTTATATACTTATTCGCCTACTACTTGATTAATGTTAAATCAACCGTGATTTTCAAGAAAACAATATGTGTTTGAAGGGATCGGTACGTATGCCCGTATTCCAAAATCCAGAATTACGAAGTTAGAAATTGTCTGATTTAATATAAAACATTCTATTTATAATGAGTTACTCATTATTTTCGATTTGGAAAATCAGTAAATTATTGGAGTCACACTCCTAATATATCTACCCAGCAAAAGTAGAAAAACATAATCCGTCCCGCTTTTCTTGCCCCTAGAGTCAATTACAAAATGTATCAACTCTCAAAAATGAGAAATCTTTTTAACTTTGTAATTATTCGGCGGTCATTATACGCACACAAATATCACATAATTCACAAATGAGATTTCTGCTTGGGTTTTTGAATTTGAGTTAGTGAATATAATTCGCTAAGTCAATACCCTCTGGCTACATACTTAATGTATTTAGCGAGAGTTGAGTTTTTGTAGTTCTGTCGTAGATAGCTGATGAGTAGACCATACTTTTCTGTACGAAACCGAATTACCAACACAAAATCTCAAAGAGATTTCTCATTTTTGAGAGTTGATACATTTTGTATAGACTTGACTCTGCGGCAGGGATGAAAAAGTTAGTTCTATAGGACTTTTTCGGTCCTTTAGAAATAAAAAGTACTTTGATACTTTTGATCAATATTTCAATCTTTTCGAAAAATATTTATATTCAATTTTTTCTGCAAACTTCAGGCAGCACCTTTTGTACATCGAATAATTTTTCGTTGGGCAACTCTTCAAATTTCGACTTAAATTTAATTTTAACAGATTAAACGACTTTTCTTCCATCTTCATTTTCATTGTTATCTTGGTGGGACAGTGCAGTAGTCTTGTGTCAAAGTTGGAGAAAAAGTTCCTATATAGCGCTTTACCCACTGAAAGGGAAAATCGGATTTAGATGTTTCGATATAATTCCAAAATTATTGCTTTGTTTTCGTTAGAATTTTCTGGTTCTTGACCGAATGTACCATATAGTGCCATTATCATTTTAAAAAGTTCTGAAAAATTTTTTTTGGGTGGTGGCAAGGTTAAAATTGAATTTTTTCAGTTCTAAATAATTTTTTTCGGACAAGGAAGTTGATTTTCATTTTCTGGACCAATTAAATATGTTTTCGAATATTTTAGACTTAGTGGTGGTGTTTGGTGCATTCGGTTAGGAACCATACGATTTTGGATAAAATAAAACGGTGGTTTTGGAATTGTGTCGGGCGAGCTAAATCCGATTTTTCTTTTCGTTTTTCAGTGGGTAAAGCCCATGATTTTTTTTTCTCTAACTAATGGGGGAACCAGCGTTTCAGTAAGAATACGAAATACAGAAAGTGCATGTTACTGACCAGCGAACCTTTAAGGATTTTTCGTTCATCTGTACTTAACAGAGCGAAAATTAACGCGCAAACTGAAGGATATGTTAGAATACATCAACATTTTCACAGCACACTTTACCTAAAAATAATAAATGTTGCTATTCACATTACAATTTTAATACTGTATTTCTCAGGTGCTACAGATTCGGTGGCCGTTATGTCAAATATTCTGTAAGAAAATAATTTCGTCAAATTCTTTAAGCATTCTTACTAATTCGCTGGTTAACCCTTAATTTTGAAGTAATTTTCGGATTTAATAAAATGTAATTTGACTGAAAACATCACAAATAGGCAACAATTTTATATATAAATGATTTTATGTGGACGTGCTTTATGTGTATATCTTCCATAATGCTAAACAAACCATCTACTGAGTGAGTGCCAACTTGTAAGTTGTGTCTAATTCACAAAATCAGCTAAATGCCGATTTTTTTTTTTTTTTTTCGCTGGCGCTACATCCCATAGAGGGATTTGGCCGCTTCATTTTTTTGAAGTTTCGTAATCATTATTTTAACAGATAATGAGTGATTAATTCATTGATCCAACATTAACCAGCCGTGATTTTTTCATCACCCACCGGGAATCGAACCCGGGAGTGCCGGGACCTCCGGAGCTTAAAGCAAACATGCTAACCACTGTGCCACCGGGGCGGCGAAAATGCCGATGCCTTTTAACTGAATCCTCAATACGAAAACAAAGAAAAAAATACTTTTGTTACTTTTAGTGACTTCTTATCGGTGAAATATACAAGCATACCAAAAAAATAAAAAAAGTACTTTGAAGCTCAATTTAGTCCTCTGTTGCTCACCATTTTAGTACTTTGGAATTTATGTCAATTTCATCTCTGCTCTGCGGGAAAGAAAAGGGGGAGGGGATTAATTTTTTCTACTTTTGCTGGGTAGATATATTAGGAGTGACCACTGTGACTTCATTATTTTACTGATTTACCAAATCGAAAATATGTAATGAGTATGTCATAGTCATTACAAATAGTATGTTGTCTATAAAAAGCGGAAAACATTTTTATAAAATCCAGAATGTACAAAATCTGATTGGTTTTTAAAAATCCCTTATTCTAAAATCCAGTAGTTTGAATTTTTATGGGATTACGGGATTAACTAAATAAGAAATGAAAATAAATAAAAACTGAATAGCATCACTATTTATGCCCGATAAACATAATCCCAAAATTTTACCATAAAATTCAGAATAATCAAACAATTAAAGTTTATAAAAAAAATTTCACATATTACCAAAAAATAAATCCAGGAAAAATATTTATTTTAATAGGGAGCCTCTCGATTCCTACAAAAATAAAAATCCTCCAAAAAACACAAAGTAAATTGTAACAAGACACCATTCAATTTTTGTTAACTTGTGGCGTCCTAATTAATGGTAGATGGCTTGTTCGCACCAAATTACTTTAAATCAAGGATCAAATAATTATGGACGAGCGGACATTTTTTCGGACTCGGCGTGCCAGGGAAATCCAAGTTTTTCCCTGAAAGTTTTGTTTTTATTTTTTTAAAGAAATATTTTATCTAAGTGCCGGTTTCAAATATGGTATGCAGTATGCACAGTTGCCAGCCGTAAAAGTGAGTTTTAAAGGACTCTCCATAATTTTAAATAGAAATACGTAATAGGATTATCATATACACGATACCTACCTACACAATTAGTGACTCCGACGTGAATGGGGTAACAGGTAGTCATCACATCTATAACAGCGATTAATTTTCACGGATTTCAGAATAATCCAGGTATTCGTCACAATATTACAAATAAAGAGGCCACAGAAGAGCCTTCGGTGAATTTTTAAGGGAGATAATTTCACCACGTCAAACAAATATCAGGATTCAGAAACCACAACGTCATTTAGTTTGAATTTTCCTTGTTATCAAAAAATTGTATTCCAACCTGAGTTCATAGGTCCCACCAGCAGGAACACAATTTTGCGACCAGGGAACCTGGGCACACATCTGAGGTCGTGAGTACACCCGCTCTAGTTTTTTAACCTCTTTTTTCAAAACAAAAATAATTTCGGCATTTTGGTTTTTGTTTTCTGGTATTTTTTGTCGATTCACTACGGGGCAAACCATCTACCAGAGATCAATTCTCTGTTGTTTTCATTTCCAAATACTTTATTCCAGCCTGAGGATATTGTTTTTACCAGTGGTAGGCGTTCAGTTTGGAATAAAGCAGCATCATTTTTGGTATTAGGTATAAGTCTTTTTTTTTAAAGTTAAGTGTGTAAGTGTAATTACCATGACGGACAACGCGGAGAATATTCCACTTTTGAGCAGTCCGACTGAGGGTTCACCTCCAACAGTAACATGGACGGCACAGCTACGACTTATACTACTTGAATCAGCTCCCAGTAGTTCAGCGGCAGCAGCATGGTAGAACTACACACCACAAGTCGTAGGAATACCAACTAATCACATGGGACATACCACTTTCAAACCGCCACAGGTGCTATATACACAAAATTCAGCCGTGTGGTTTAATATACTTGAGCAAACTTTCGGGTTGTCAGGTATCAAATCGGAAAGGACCAGCCACGCCGTCGCAGCATTAGATGCGGGGCATCATGAAACGTTTGCAGGCCTCATATTACGAGACAAAGGACAAAATCCTTATGCAACGTTTAAGAACGAAATCATACGAACCTTAGGCGAAACTGAGCGATCAAAATTAAAAAAAATTATATTAGACACACCGTAACACACCGCGTACCCGATAAATATCCGATACCACATACCTTCAAGACTTTTCGTATCAGCTTGAAGAGTGCACAATATTTACGTTCCTAGATCTTGTTCAAGCGTATCATTAAATACCGACCTGAAACCGACTTGCACATCGGGCAATTATGATGCTAGGAATTTCATGGTTAAATAATATGATAATACATTTGGTAGAACAAGGAAGAATAACTGCATGCAAAAGAGCCACAACGGAGTGTTAGTTGAACGGGTTGTCTAAGGTGTAAAAAGTTGGCATACTTTACAGACCTATAGTCAGTTCCATCGGCACTCCTTTGTGAGCTCTTTCTTCTTTTGCTTCCCAGACCTTAAAATGTACCATTGGCAAATCCTCTTCCGCAATTATTAACTCGCTACATTTTTGTAATAAAATCAAACTAGTGGTAATATGCACCTTCTAAGCATATAAACGTTACTTTGGACGTGGTCTTCTTCTTTAACAGCATTAAAAGTAAGTTGGCAGTGGAACTTGTGAACATGGAATGGCTTAAAATTGACGAAAGCACAATTCGTGGAGGCATTGGATTTTATTCTGAATAATTGTGAATTTTCTTTTAATATGAAGAAATACAAACAAAGTTGTTTGGATCATTAATGGGTTCACCAGTTAGCCCAGCGGTAGCTAAGAATCCAGCATTCTTGCTTCACTCTATCGCTGTATTGATGACATTATTACTGTGATTCCAGAAAATAAGATTAAATAGTTTTTAAATAAACGTCTATAAATTTCAGTTGAAAATGACCAGCTTAACGTTAACACTATGTATGTATATAGTATCAATATATGTAGATATATGTATTTCCATTCCATACAACAAAGACTTGTTTCACAAAATTGTAAAGTGCTTAAGTAAATATGATTTCAAGGTAGTCGGTCGTTCGAATCATAAGAATTTTAATTTTTTCACAACTTAAAGATCAAATCAATAAGGAACTCATAAGTAACATAATAAAGTTAATTGTGAATGTAATTGTTCATATGTTGGTCAAACGAAACAGTATCTTAACAGTCACATATACCATCATAAATATGATGTGGCGAAATATTTACCGAATGACGGTAATATGAACGAAAATATCTGCTCACCTAGGACTTACGTTATATACTGTCGATATAGATAATGTAGACATTTTAAAACGCAAGTCAAATTATAATAAGCGGGGAATTCTTGAAATGCTCTACATTAAATTTAGTCCTGAGAACATCAACCGACAAAATGTTTGTGAATATATACGTGACACTTATAATTTCTTGGACCATTAAAACAGCAATGAAAAGGGGTTTAGGTTACCTAAAAGAAATTGTGTGAAGAAAATTTTTATTAGGTGTTCACCAAACTTTATTAGAATGTATTGAGACATTTATTAAATCTATAGGTTAGCATTTTGAGCATTTATTGTATTTGTAGTATAACTAATATCGTAATAAATTGGAATCACATCAAAAAAGATTTAAACAATAGACATTTAATATTTTTTTTATTAAGAATCAGAATATGTAAAGTGAGTTACCTTTACACGGTCAATATTAATGCCTTTACCGATAACATCATTACCTCCAAAATTCTTGCATCCTTACTCTTTTTTCATTTTTATTATACACAATAATTTTAAGTTACATTAAAATTATTTTGCATGTTTAAAAATTATGAAGGAGTAATGACGCAAGAGTTTTGGAGGTAATGCTGTTATCGGTCATGATTGAACGTCTACATAAAATAAAACTTGACCTCCAGTTTAATTTCCGTTTTGAAACCAAACAACTTTTCTTTAAACTACTCTTGCTTAAATACTGTTTGATGATATATTCAATTGAGTCAACTTGAGTGATTGACCCTATAAGGGTACTTATTATAAAGTACTTAACGTTTATACTTGATCACCGCACTAAGACTGCGATCCAAAATTGTAAAAAATAATAAAATGTGAATTGAGGTCATGTTACCGTCTATTCGGGTTTGTTTGAATATTTTCGGATTTTTAATTTAAAATGAAATATGAAATAGGATAAAAATTTTCTATAAAATTTGAAACAATTTGCATTTGTTGCCTTTGAGAAATTCATTTTAAATTATATATTTCTAAAAATTAAATTTTACAATATTAATCGTAAACGTAAATTTTTACCATATTTTTGCGCACTTGTTTAAATGTTTTTAAATTTCAATTTGTTATCTTTTGGAAATGATATGCTTAAATTGAATATTTTTTTTTTGCTCATTTATTTGATTTAAAATAAGTTATGTAAGACATAAATTAAAAGGGAATTGTTTTAATAATTCCTTTGTAAGCGCATCTACGGTTTGACTAATTTGACTTCTAAATAGTTTTAAACTTTAAAGTTCTTCAGATTACCTAATATACGGAGGATGACTAATTTACAGTCTGCTATTCATGTATGATAGTATTGGTGATTGACTAATCGTGTATGTTCGAAAAGATTTGAATTTTATAGTTCTGGATATTGATAATGTAAAGTTTTCTTCCCAATTTATCCATTTTGAACTTTCTGAGCCACATCATACAGCCAAATTTAATGAATTAGTAAGTAAATTCACTACTGTAAAATCTCTTGTGGTAAAATTGAAAAGTTAAAAATTAAGAAGAAAAATACGAATTAAATTGTAGCTAGACTCACTAACAGAAATTTAAATTCAGCTAAATACTTTGGTAACAACAATTATTTTGCTAATAGGTTTGTTTAAAAATCCGAACCAAAAGATTTTATGGGTTAACAAATTTTTAACCGATATAGGTAATATTTCTTCAAAGATTGTTAGACACTATTTGTGTTGGGCAAGAAGTTTACAAGAATGATCTTGACATGCGGCAAATATTATTAATGAGTATTTTGTTCATATTGGAAGATCATCAATTGCCACCATTTGGTCTGTTCCTAATACTATTGTTTTGTCATCTATTACACCTTAGGAAATATCATTGTTTACTGGGTAACAAAACAGGGTGGTGGCCTTGATATTATAAACAATATAGTTCCTAAGCGTACCAGTTTTGTATTACCAGTTTTTAAAATGGTGATGGTAATATGGTTAACAATTATCGCCCATACTTTATCAATATTTGATACAATTTTTAAGTAAGTTATTGCGTTTCGAATGTAAGACGTTTTTGAGTTAAATAATTTGGTTTACTCTTATCAGTATGGATTTTGAAGTGGTGAAGGTACTGAATTAGCTATTGATACAATTGACCTAAGATATTCCCTATAATCTTATTAAAAGCTATTTAGAAAACAGACATCAGTATGTAGGTATTAGGTAATTGGTATCAAAGGTGACATTTTGGGAATAACGTGTGTAATGCCGCAGGGAAGCATTCTCTGGGAACTCTGTTGTTCCTCATCTTTATCAATTAAAAATTAGAATTTTTGCAGATGATACTGCAGTTTTTTATAAAATCAATGATGCGCAAATAATATTAGTAATATTGAGCATGAGTTGGGTATTTTGTTTGAATATTTTAATTCAAACATTATTTCTATTAATATTTCCAGAACAAAATTTATCATTTTTCATTCGTCTTATAAACAGCTTTTTGCTATTCTCACCCTTGGAAATTTGTGACATATTAACACTTTCAGTTGATATTAACAAATACCCTGGATTAACTTTAGATGCTCAAACGATTTTGAAGCAACAAATTAGTAAAATTTATTCAGTAGTTAAGCTCGACATGCTGCTCGCGCTAAGATAAATTTTCCATACAAATTTGACGTAAAATTTAGCTAGCGAAATAACAAAAAAATATTTAGCTCACGATTTCGCAGATGCGGTACGCAGCTCACGTGAAAATTTTGTAGTTATCTCATTCAAATACAGACTGCGCCAGTGGAAAGTCTACAAACGTTTTCGCAGCAATTTATCTGCCTATAGCACAATAAAATTAAGATAAATTTTGACAGCGACCAAAAAATAAACATTTATTTTTTTAAATCGCAAAATGGAGTACAGTGAAGAAGATCTTTAAGCACAATGTTACAAGGCTGTTGATCGATTGTTTTATACTTAATTTGACAATAAAGTTTCATTTTGTTTGCAAATAAAGAGTGTTTTTTTAAGCCCGATAGAACTTGAAATTGTAAAAAATTAAACAAAAAATTAAATTTTTATGAAAAATATACTCTGGCAGATCTCAGTATACTCTGGCAAACCATTATGAATAGACTCTTCTTCAAAAATGAGGCCGGGGATCACGTTACGGCCAATGGAGATCGTTAACGTACCATGATCAATGATTTTTTGTTTGAAAATATGGATGACATTGATCCGGGCGAGATGTGGTTTCAACAGGATGGCGCTACGTGCCTTACGGCGACCGCAACCATCGACTTATTAAAATCAAAATTTGGCGATAAGTTGATTTCGAGAAATGGACCTGTCAATTGGCCTCCTAGGTTGCGCGGTTTGATACCTCTCGATTATTTCCTGTGGGGCTACGTGAAGTCACTGGCTTATGCTGATAAACCAGCAATAATTGGCGCCTTGGAGGCCAGCATTGTTCGTGTTACTCGTGACATACGGCCAGCAGTGCTCGAAAAAGTGACCCAAAATTGGACGTCTAGAATGCATTTCGTTAAGAACAGCCTCGGTGCCCATATGCCCAAAATCATTTTCAAATGTTAATGTCTGGTATTGATATTTCAAAAAAAAAAAAAATTTTTTGATTACAATTTAATTTTTTGTGTTATTTTTTACAATTTCAAGTTCAATCGGGCTTAAAAAAACACCCTTGGAACGTACGTTCCTACAACTAAAAAATTTGGCAGTTTTATTTCACTAAAATTGATTTCTAATTTCAATACACTGGCAAATAAAATAAGTTAACACATTTTTTCGGAATGTTATACACATTTTCTGGCTGTTTTTTCTACACGCTAGTAAACTCAATTCAAGCGCTTCCTCATGAAAGCTGGAATTTGATTAATCAAAATGTCAATTAGTTCTGGTAGCAAAGATCTTTTTCCATGTATGGTTGCTGGCTAGGTCTGCTGACACACCCTATTTTTGTTATTCAACTGACGTTATGGAGTTTCTTAATATGTCATCACAAGAATATAACTTCCATCGATCTAACTCTCATTTATCGCTTTTGCCTTCAGTTCAAATTGTCCTTGTATTGCAATAAAATAGCTCTACGAGTGGCGAGACACGTGTGTTATACTACAAGTGCGGAGTGCCACGCCAACTGACAGAAAATCATTGTAAGATTGGTGTTCAGAACGTAGAACTTAGATTTAATAAAAAAGGGCAATTATAATAGATTTTAGCAGAATATGACCACAAGTTTCACATAATATCTTAAAAAGTGCCATGAATAAACTCAACAATTTTGGGCCGACTATTATATATGAAGATAATTAATTTATTATTAATAGCCTAGCTGTTTATAGTGTAGGGATTTATTGATCTCAAGCGGCTATGAATCTATAAAGCATCGTAATAGATTGAATAGATGTTAAAGTAAAAGTTAAATCTGTCAAACCCGAGGCAGAGGTAATGATTGGGGATGATACTATCGGCCTAAAATAAATTTTAATTTTATATAATATATAATATGTATATCCGAATGGTTTTTTTAATTTTATATATGGCAACAACGCATTTTGCTACAAAAATATGTTATATGTCTCGCTTTAGATGTTTTGACGTGATAACGTCTTACACCCCATGTTCAGAAAATTGACACGAAATTTTGCCCTTGGTCGTTTACAATTACTAGTGGTGGTTAATTTATTTTAAAACAGAATAATTAATCTTCACATAAATTTTGTTAAAATTAAAATCTACAAAATAGCGATTTATAATACAATACAATGCTTGAGAAAACTGTAGCGCGAGAGAACGCCTCTTCTGATCGGGCCAATTCTGATTAATGTTATGCATAAAGAAACTGTATCAGATAATTTATTTTAAATTAAAATAATTAATTTCCACATAAATTTTAATTAAGATTGCAAACTACAAAATAGCGATTTACAATGATTGAGATCACTGTAGTGAGAGAACGCCTTGATGCACGCCAAATTGTAAGAGAATTTAATCCAGTTTCGAATGATTATGGTTTCGTTATGATTATGAAAAAATCAATCTTCTCATCAGACCGCGGCGACTGGACCGAATGTAGCACAATTTTCATACTACTTATATATACAGAATGAAATGTGCAGTTGTATTAGCGAATTATACTAACACAGCTAAATTCTCTTACAATTTTTTCTTCGCCACATTCACACAGCGCTATTCCTGGATAAGCAAATTTAATAATTTTCTTTTCTACTTTAACTTGAATTAATTATTTAATTCGTGTAATATGCAACCGATCCAAAAGATCATTTAATGTGTTTTACAGATTAACACGTAGAAGAGATGTTCACCTACAATTATATTTAGCAGTCGAAATGCGTTAAATTTCGAATAATTGTGGTGATGAACGAATGAAATCTATGATTTGATTGAGTGAATCGCTACAAGTTCAACAATAGCTGAATGTATTTGGTTTGAAGTAGGGGGATTAATAAATTCTCTCCAAAAAATTTGTTTGGCGCATGGCATTCGATTGATTGTAGTCGTAGTGCTATACAAAAATGCACATATTGAAGTAGATATTCCTCAAGTTCAAAGCAGAGTTCCCGCAGAAAATGATAATGATCCGGACTATGGCACTACCGACACTAATTCGATCAAAGGCTCAAGCGACACAAATTCTGAAATTAGGTTTTTAATTGTTTATTTTTCTCCGCTCTGTTCTCTTTCGATAACTGTAAACAGAAAAAAGATAAACAAATTGGTTCCGTTGTTTTTACCATTTTTCTATAGGATGAACGGCACAAGTTTGTGGTTTCGCTACATTTTTTTAAAATACATACAAGTGACTCAACTCAAAGGATCTAAAAAATTTGAAAATAAATATTTTCTTTTTAAATCTTAATTGGGGTTAATTTTAGTAAAAGTAGTGTTTCAAAATGCTTCTTTATGACGTTAAATAATTTGAAAACATATTTGCTGATCCTGTTTTGTTGTAAATATACCCTTACCGAGGATATTTGATTGACAACGAACTATGCCCTTATGAATATCGCCCGTTAATTGACAAAATCTGAAAATTCATCAACATTTTTGAACGATTCCTAACAAACAGAAACATGTAAAACAGGAATTTGGAAAAGAGCTCGCTCCTACTAGATTGTAAAACAAGGTCTAATAATATGTTAAGTATGTTGGACCGATTTTTTCAATTGAAATCGTTCGTGCAAAACACTCAAGTTAATGCGAGTCGTTTAATAATTCCATTTTCAAAAAAAAAAAAAAAAAATCAAGCTAGGTAGTTATGTACAATTCTACAATACTTTATCATTTTTAACAACAATTGCGATATTTTAAGTGTTAGCAGTGTTAAGTATTATTAGCTGCAATTTTTCTTTAAATGATAAGGTAACGTAGAATTGCAAATATTATAACAACTAGCTTGTTTGTTTGGGAAAAAGACACTTTCAAAATAAAATCGACTGAATTATTTTTTAAGGTTCTTGTAACTAATTGATAATTAAAGTTTAGTATCGGAAATATCGATACTATCGATTTTGAGATTTTTCAATATCGAAATATCGAGATTGGGAAAGTGGTCCGATATTGGAAACTCTAACTACAATGGCTTAATTAACAAAGGCCCTAACTTAAATTTGTAACATTTTTAAGAAATTCGCAAACAAATATTTTTAGTCCATAATACAGTTATAATTAGATGAATAAAATTAAATATGGTTCAAGGTGAAACAATACCACAGAAAGTTGCAGTTTATTGTCTAGCATCAAAAATTCTCAAAAATTTTTAGTCTACGTAACAAAATTCACCAATTAAAACAAAAAAATTCTGTCCAATTTAACACTTGCAAAATCTCGATTTTTGTCTAATTCGCCTGGATTATCTCATTTACTCGAAATTTTTTTTTCAAAAACAAATGAATTTAACAACCAACTACGTATCGATAGGAAATTTCTACTTTGTCATTTTATATTTCTTATGTAAAATAACCGAGTTATTTGCGAAAAAGTGACTGCAACCCACAAAAAACGAGTAGACCCCGTTTTTTTTTCGACTATTTCCCCATTCGAACGAGCTCGAGACTCATCGAATCCTTAATCTACGTGAAAAATACATCGATTTAAACAAAAAAACTTTTGATAATTTCATTAGCCCAGTTTTTGTCTATTTCAGCTGAACTGTATGGAAATATTCAGTCTAAAATCCAGAAAATATCTGAAAAACTTAAATTGTTAGCCACATTTAAATACGAGTATTCTATTCTTGGTCATATCGTTTCATGGAATCTATCCAACCACTTATGTCTGAAGAGATTGCTAATTTTTGGTTGACAGACATATTTATCATATTTGACGCTCTTGGCATGAGTACCATTAATGTGCCTTCTACCCCTTCAACCGCAGTTCATTTTTTTAAGCATTACACCAGATACTTTTACTGTAATGCTGTTTAGCAACTGTATAATGCAATTAATTATTAAATTGAATGGATTAGGCATATGTTGGTAATTTAAATAGTTCGAGTAGATATTTCAATATGGTCAATTTGATATAACATTACAAAACTTCAATTTGTCTTCTTGAACAAATTTGTTAATGGAATTCAATTTTGTGAATTCCTTGGAATTAGAAATAATAATTTTGGAATACAAACCTATTGTCCAAAACCTTAAAAGCATAAATTGAAAAATATTGTTTTACAAATTTCTCTAATTTGGATATACGTATATCTAAATTAAAATTCTGTAACTTTAACGAAATCGTCCGAAGAATTTCCTGTTAAATTTATAAACTTTGAAATTTGCTGTTGTTTAACGGTCCACGGGGTATCTACACACGATTTCAAATTTACCAAACTAACCGTTACAACACTACACCACACTATACACTATACCGATGATCGGCGTTTAATGACGTATTTGTATTCAATTATAATTTGAATTTTTCTAAAATAATCGCAATTGTCTGGACAATTTTTGCGTTGTTAACCTTTTTACTCGCGGCCCACCAAATAGTTAATTCATAATTTTTTTGTGACCTCTATTTGTTAAATTATATCTTTTCAATTATACCTACATCATTTTTTTTTATTAAACCTTTTTATAGTTCATCAAAATATTAGAAGCCTTAGACAAAATTTCAATTTATTTGTAGCTAACATTACTGCACTTGACATATTGCCTCAAATCATTCTTCTATCTGAGGTTTGGGTTGAACAATATATGAACTTGAAAATTATAAAATCTCGGGATTTACTATTTACGGTAAATTTAATGCTACATATAGGGCCGGTGGAGTTGTTATTTATCTATGTGATGACATAATGAATAATACTGCATCTTACATCGATGCTACTAGCGCTAACATTTTACAGGTAAATTTTGAATTTAATTCCGTTTCGGTTTTCGGTCTTAGTTATTTATAGATTTAATTTTTTTTGAAACACATCTGTCTTTTTGGTAGAGCTTAATACTATTTTATCAGGGATTAAAGCGAAACATTTATTAGTTCTTTTTAAATAAATAAATAAAATAAAATAAATTATATTCTGAAAAATATTTTGCAAACTTTAGCGGCCCATGACAAACTTCTCTCGGAACATCAGGTGGCCGCGGCCTCCCCCTTTTAAGAATCACTGATCTAAACCAACACGACTGCAAGCATTCATACAAGCAACATGCTTCTATGATGAATTTTCAACCAAGGCAACGATTTTTCAAACTCTTCGAAGACTCTATATGGTATTATGGTACAAATATAAAGTAATACCAAATGAGAGCATTTGTTGTTAAAATTGAGCAGGAGTTGAAAAATACAACATGATTTACTAAACTAATCCAAAATATCCCAGATTAATAATGAAGCCTTGAAAAAAATTATTTTGTTGATCGGAAAATTTTAAATATAAATTATTTGGTTAATGTAATGGATCGTTTGGAACAAATCGAAATTTACAAAAACAACAACTTTTCATTAAATACCAAAATTAACACCATAACCAAGACGCCATAAACAACACAACAGGTATACGATTTGATTCTACAAAATTGATAAATCGATATACGCTGTTCAACCAAATAATTTATATGGAAAATTTTCCAATCAATATAAACACGGAGTATGAATGTTTTTGTATAAGGTAACAAATAAAATATGCAGACTGTTTTTAAATTATGCTCGGACAAAATGAAGCGGTTCTGTGGCAAACAAATCTAGAAAAATTCTTTTTATACCAATGAGAAGCTATTCACAATTGAACAATGCTACAATCGTCAAAATGACCGTATTGGTTTAAACTCTTTAGAAATATTTGGAATTTATTCAGTCCCCGTATTTTATTGTCACCCGGTATAAAAAAAGTATATCGAAATCGATCTTGGTCGTAAGATGTAATAAGTAATTCTTAAATAAAATATAAAATCAAAACATAACTCATTTTAATTAAATATATTAATAATTTTTAATTAATCGTCAGAAAAATTTAACGATCTTTCCTTAATTAATGATAGACAAATTTTTATAAACCAGTTCATTATTAATATCCGACTTTACCTCATTTGACTATACCAAATGAAACATCCGCTTGCATGAAACATACTAAAACGATATAAAATGTGTCAAGAGCATGCATATTGGTATAGATTGCTACAATTTCTTGTATCTTTATTCTTTTGGACCTAATTAGTAATCTTCAAATAACCTAACCGAGTTCTGGATATTTTAACTATTAAACTATTTAGAACTGGAAATAGGCAGAGTGCTTATTTTGATCATATCGAACAGAATGGAGAACAAAATTTGGTCGATCAGCTGCTCCCTAACACGTGATAATGTTATGATGATCTTATTGTGAAGAAATCAGAACACACGTTATTATCACATTGAATTTCTTGGATATAGATACGTAGGTACTATTCAATGCATTGATTATTTCTAGTGAATCAAAAATTGTAAACGATGATTCAATCATTTTTGGGTATGACATTAAAAACATCTTGGAAACGTATATTTATCTTTCAATGAAGAAAAGTTGTATTGGCAATGAAAGGTGTGGTCGCAATAAATTAATTATTTTTGTGAAATATTTAAACCATGTGCGCGTAGTCCAAAAGTAAAAAATATGAAAACTCATTATGGTCTTCATTATCTATAATATTTTTGAACGCAAATCAGTCTGTAATTTGCATACAAAACTAATGTTAAATTAACGTCAACATATAGATTGGCGTCATACTACAAAACAAATAGTGCCAATTAATTTTTTTATTTTCAGCTGTTCTAACATTAGTTTGCGAATTTGTTCTAAATAATAACTGTCAAATTATATTGCTAAAATACGGTAAAAATTTGAGGTTCTTAAAATATTAACACCCATATTCATTATAATATCAAACATTTGATCTATCAAAGTCAAGATATTCAAATATTTGAAAACTTTCTGAAAACTTTCCAATTTTGATGGAAATTTGATGAATAACTAACGTAAATTAAATAATTTAAAATATTTGGCTTACAAATTTTTATGTTTCCTCGTTAATTATTAATGAAAGGTCAGGGATTTATTTTATATTGAACTAATTATCTGTGAGTTCTTTCCCATATGTGTGTATATACGTAATATTTTCTCACGCTTGTTCAAGTTGAATAAACACCGCAAGTAATTATGGCAAGATCAAGAAATGCGATATGTAAATAGCCAAGATGCATACATAAAAAAAAAACTTATCGAAACATTACGAAAGTGAATTAAAATAAATAAGTTTGTTATCTTTTTAATTTAAATTCAATCAAACATTTACATTAATTTTTATTTTATTTTTGATTTATTTACCTTTCGCTCAAAAATTCGGGTTCGTCGCTTACACGTCTAAAAGCTCTATCGTTTTCTACTTAATTTTTTTTTTTGAAATAATTAAATTTGTTTACTGTGTCAACTCGCTGTATGCCACATATTCATACTTTCACTATATATGTATAATAGCTAGTGGTTTTAAAATTAAACTAAAAAATATGTTTTTAAAAATTATTTATATCAATCGACATCGACCACCCAATCAGCTAAATTTCGGTTTATACCGTCTGTAATGTTAATGTATGTACGAGTAATAGAAAAAAAAAAAACTTTAAAGTGATTATCTCTTACCAACAATAAAATTTAAATAACAGAATATTCACTGTATATTATTCAAACCAAGGTAACTCTAGAAATCAAAACTGATCATATGAATATTACTGATCATAAAATATTTGTTTCCTTTTTGTATATTATAAGTACTTATGTATATACAATCTCAATCACATTGATCTTAAAAAATGATTGTTGATGATGATGATCATACGAAAGATAAATTGAGGATCACGCCCTTTGTATATGTATATACAATATACACATATCCGTTGTAATTCCACAAAAATATACACAGGCACTTGTTAAAAATAATTAATATTTCTTGGAATTTTTATAATTTATTTTTAATAATAATAACAATTATTTATTATTGTTATTATTTCAGGGTATAATACATATAGATATAGGTAATACGTAAAAGCGATTATTATTTTTTTTTTATGAACACAATCACTTAAAAATTGTGAAAGGTATGTACATATGTAAGACAAAATACTAATATTAAATTATTATTACATGTAATATTTATTAATTACACTTGTTTTTATTATTAATTATTTATTCACTAAATATAGCACACAATAATCCGCACAATTTCAATTTTTTATTTTCTTATTTTTTAATGATTTAAGTCTTAAAAACACAACAACGTACACTATTATCCACTTTGAAGTCACAATTTTTACTAAATGAAACGTAAAAAAAAATTGATTTTGTTTTCGTTTCATGTTTATAAAAAAGAGAAAATATTTTGTTCTCTTTCTAGCGATCAAGTATTATTTTTGTCTCTTTTCTTGAAACAAAAAAAAAAAAAATATCGTATAAAAATACGCGATCGTGACTTACATACACAGCGAGAAAATTTAAAAATTTTATAGCGATTTATCTACCTGTTTTGGTTTTATTTTTGTTGCTTTGAAAGTCATAAAAAAAAATGAAAAAAAAAAATACAAAACACGTTGTTTTGGTTTTGGTTTATTTATCCATATTTATCTGCTTTTTTTATACTGACTCTTCTACTAAAAGTCAGATGATCGCATTTTTGTTATTTTTTTATGCGCGCGATCATTCGGAGATGGACTTGGATATAGTAATAGAACACGATGACGATGTATATAGGTTTACTATTTAGGAGTGTTAGTTGTCTTAATGTACCATATAGAAAACGAAGATCATAAAATAATATTTTTATTATGATCATTAACGATCACTCAATAGTTTACTGTACACCTAAAATTTAATATTTTTGATGCAGTAGTTTTATTTCAACTATGTACATTGTATGTATGTTATGTACTCATCATGCTGTTTCAGTTGTTTATGTACAATGGTTTAAAGGTCGTGAAAGATCATTATTAGTTTTCTCTCACCATTTAATGAATAATTGGCTGTCTAATTTAATATCGCATGCTTTAATCTTCTATTATGTATGATGAATTTATGTGTAGAAATTTCTCCGTCGACGCCATATTCTACGTTCAAGTGAAGTCCAAATCGAATTCCAATAAAACAATTTGTTTTAATATTCAAGTTTCGCCAAGTAATTTGAATAGTAACATTTTTAATTTATTGGCCTCGTTATAAAAAATGTCAACCTATTCGTTTTCTTGGACGATTCCTTCGCAGGTAGAGCTGGGAAAATATTTTTTTCGATGTCTTTTACTATATGCAGGTAACCAATACAAGTCATAATACAAGTAGACTTATTTATCTATGACCGTGTATGCCTATAGTAACAAAAAATAATTCTCGCAAAAATTTTGTTGATTCTGTCTGGATTGCAAGTTGGAAGGCAACAATCCTTTATGAATTCTGGCACAAAAAGCACAATTGGTTTGATTCAGAATTATCTAAAACGAGAGATTTCGAATTTCATCTATATTCGATTTTTAGAAGCTAATCACAATCGGTGTTAATTTCTTTCTTAAGCTAGTCATGTAAGTGTAGTTAAAGCTGCCGGCAACTTTCTGTAATCAATTCAATTTGTATTTATTTCTGATACTTAAGTGGTAAATAAGGAATACAATTAGAGAATCTATATAATAATGGTAAATATTGGTCTATTGAAATTTTAAAAAGCTGGTGACAATCGAAGTATTTGAACGATACTTCCTCCCTTTGAACGATACGTCGATTTCCTCGGTATTCAAATTTTTTGTTTCATCGTTTATTTCCAAATATACTTTCATTCTATAACTAGAAAGTCTTTTTGAAGTCTTTCTGCTTCTACCTTTTAAATTAGGAGTGATTATTTACACTGATTACCACAATCTCATTGATTAACATGTGAATTAAGTTAATACTCTCCAGCATGCTCCCTATTTTTATCTGCCGCATTCCTGGATCGTAGGTTTGCACTCATAAAGCTTCGTGCCCCTTGCAGGCTTAAAGCCGACATACACTTATCCTTTCCGGCAGCCCTTAATGTCAATTTTTGAGAATCTTTTTCCGTCAGTAAAACTTCCATGTAATTGATCTGTGGATGGGTGTTCTCCACACGTCCTGATTTTCCACTAAATTAATAAAAATAAATATAATGGAAAATTATAATAAAATTGTAAATTTTATTATAGGACCATCTTTAATTTTAAAATGCTCATATGACAAAAGCAACTGTTTCATTTTCAGAAATTCTAATAAATTGGTAAAACTCACAGATTTACTCAAAACAATTTTAACAGATGCAATAAAATTATTAAGAGATCTCTCATCTTAGTCATTATTTCTTATTAGTCGTCGCTTTTAATATCGCATTGATTATCAGGGCTGGCGCTAAACAATTGTTCACCTTGTACACTTTAAAAAAAATGACGTCATTGAAAATTCCTTTCCTCTTTGCCTTGGATGTCGGGTTTATGAAGTTTTTTTTACAGTAGTATCCGCGGGTCAGTGAAACTCAATGTGTAATAATATCGTTTAATAATGTACAATATTATTCAATAAGCGTGCGTAATGATGGTTATTACTCACGAGAATAAAATTTTATTATTATCCGATTTATTATACTCATGTAAATGATATTTTTTCTACCCTCGATTACTGAATCGAATTTTTTATTCACATATTATTTGATAAAGAGAAATTAATAAAACCAAAGATGCCATTTTAAATAACTTAAATTACAAGGTATTGCGTTGTCATGGTATAAACCCTATAGAGTAATGAACTTAACTCGTGAGTATTGAAGTCAGCTGGTGAGTAATAAATTCGACCCGTGGGTAAAAAATTCAGCCGTGAGGAATGTTTGTTTTGTCCAAAAAAAAAACAACAATATTTAACAGCCGAATTACTTAACACGAACATTCAAATTTTTTTTAATTTCTTTATTCAGATTCACATTGGATGTAGAAAGAAAAATAAATTGGTTACAACTACGAATAATGTACTCGATCTCTCCATCTCTATTTATAAAGAGAACTTAACTTTAGAAAGTGAATCGGGGATAAAAGGGTTTAAGGGAATTAATAGTAAAAGGGTTGAACTGGCATAATGGAAACATTCTCAAAATCGGCCTCACTTTAATTGAATTGGTACCTCAAGCTTTAGGCGGAAAATGAATATAAGAGAGATACAGGTTCTTTAAGTGTAGACATACTAAAGCTATTTAACAACTTCTTTCATCGTTCTCTCAAAACGGCTATTTAAATTAGTGTTTTAAACTTTGTTCAAAACGTATCGGGCAAACCTTAAGAGTATTCTATATAACCATTGGTGTTCCACTCAATCAAAACTGTCATCTAAATCCCAAACTCTATATCTAATTTAAGTTTTCCCAAATTCAATTTTGTATTTCTGCAAACAACCATTGCTATTTTAAAAACTGACCTGAACCGTATTTGTGGCCGTCAAAGCAGTACTTGATGAGTCAATAAGAACATTTCAGGCATAATTTTTTAACAGGAAAAGCCCGTAATTCGTGGGAGATATTCGATTAAGTCTGATTTCCCATGCCATATGGGTTTCTGGATGTTGGTTCAGGAAGTAGTTCTTGTCAGTAATAAGAGCTTGCTAGGATGTTTGAGAGTTTGAGAGTTCCAAGTTCAAGACAAAATCACCATCACAGTTATCTCATTTGACTTGAAATTTAGGATTTCTTCTTTTTATTGTAAAGATTAGCAAAGACACCAAACGCCACATTTTCGTTTGTGGTGAATATCCTTTTTTTATTTTTTATTTAATTATACTTCTTTCTCGCATAGTTAAATCGGCTAATTTGAAAAGCAAACTTGGTATCTTTCACATTTCAGATTTCTGCTTAGTAGTGTATCACCAAATTTAACCCAGTACGAAACTGACTGATGTAAGTCTAAAGTCAAAATCCAAAACTGATTTACTTAACGGAGCCGACAAGTTTTTCGATATCCTAAAACCAGAGCTGATTAAACATTCAAACAATAAAATGTATATGCTCACAATGTAAATCTCGGATGGATATTGACGAGGAATACCTATACCACATGCAATACCATTATTCTTGAAAATAATATGTTTGATGAGCCCTTGAGAAGTTTCTGGGAACCCGAGAGGTTTGTAAGTCTATTCTATTGCTACAGGAATACCTGATATGCGAAGAGCTTTTTAAAACCACTACCATGAAACTATTAGGTCAGCACTACATTTTGAAGCAAATCCTTTGCTAACCGGTACTTTTCGGCGCATCAAAATCGTACGTCTGTATATGTTTATTCATTATCTCTCTGCATCCTAGAATCCTAAACAGCTTAATTGATTTTCCTGAATTGAAAGAACTAAAGGGTTTATTGGAATTCTAAATCTGATTGTTGTATATACATATGTGTCACTGTCAATATCTCACATCTCAACCCCTTTCTTGTGGAATGATAATCATGACAATTTACCATGAGGCTGGTTTTTGGAAATTTAGTGCAAAATCAAAAATAAATCTATACGTATATCATTATTTTTCTAACGGTGGTCGTGGTGGTGATGAGGATGGTGTTGAAGATGTTGATAGTGATGATGAAAACTAAAATGGTGATGGAGATGACAATGATGATGGTGACGATGATTGTGATGGTGCTGATGTACGATGGTATGATGATATGATCGTGTGATGGTAAGATGGTGTGAAGTGATGTTGTGATGGAAGATGTACGATAGTACGATGGTACATTGTTATGGTGGTATGATGATATAGTGGTATGATGGTATGATGGTAAGATGGTATGATAGTACGATGTTACGATGTTATGATGGTATGATGGTTTGCTGGAATATTATTATGAATCATTCCATCGTAATAATAATGATATAATTGTATGATGTTATGATGGTGTGATGGTTTGATGATATGAAGGTAATATGATGAGATGGTATGACGGTATAATTGTGTGATGGTATGATGAAATGATTGTGTGAGGTTTCTAATGGTTTGAAGGTATGATAGTATGATGTTATGACGGTATGGTGGCATGACTTTATGATGGTATGAATATGAAGGTATGATGGTAACATGGAATAACACTGTGTTGATGGTATGTTGATATGATGTTGTTATTGTATAATGTTATGGTGATTTGATGGTACATATTACTGTATTCTGGTATGGTGGTATGATGGTATGATAGTCTGATGGTATGATGGTACGATGTATTGTAAGACGGAATGTATGATTATTTTTGTTAACGGTATCATTCGAAAAATCCACCTTTGGTGGCATGTCAAACAAATGTCGATAATAACACATGAGTTTATCTGCAAATCGACGCCTCATCAAAAGCGTTTTACGCCAACTTCTACCACAATGTTGAGCAAGAAGGTAAAGACAATGATGAACTTGAGGGAAACATTTTTATAAACAAATAATTGAATTACCTGAATCATGAGGCTCTCGTCTAACGGCAAGCCTGTCTCACAAGCTCATATTAAATATTTGAATATACATATCATCAATATATTAGAATATTTCAATCTAATATAATTCCCCTACATACACTTGCACAGTGTCACCTTCCACGCTGTTACATCCTACCTTGCATACATTCAACCTTTTCAATTTTAACTTCCACCTCTCACGTTTACCTTTCTCTTCCCTTTTTACTTTCTTCTTTCTTCCTTTCTTTTCCCTTTTTCCCCTTTCTCTTTCCTTTTTTAATTTTAGGTTTGGCTTTGAAATGAGCTTCCAGGAGGATAAGCCCCAATCGTGGGTATATATGATCGCAGTTCCAGAATTTCAATTTGATGAAATTACGTTTAATGGAGGAAAATGTCGAAGTAATAGTACCTTCCAAGAATTTAAAAGTTATATAACTCCAAAGAAAACACTGCATACGATAAGAGCATTTGAATTTCTAAAACGAGCAGAAAAATGTATGTTGATCTTTCAAAGAAAGTAACACCAGTGTTTTTGGTAGTTGCGGGGTGTGTTGCTGTGGCGGTGATATGGCTCAATGAATCGCATAGTGGGTGAATTGAGGCAATTTCAGTTGATACCACAAAATACTTAATGAATGATTCAGTTTGCCGATTTTGTTCAAGGCGGCTGTTCATTCAATAAACTGTTTTTGGGATTGTATTAAACTTTATAGTCCAAAAATTGATAATTTGATTGATGAAGTGTGACATACTGTCACCGAGAAAGTTAAAGGAAAATGAAAAAGGATGCAAATAGGTAGTACTTTATTTATTTGTATAACTTAATATCATGACTATAGGGAATACAAATGAAGTAAAGGTCGCTGAGTGACAACATTTGTGGTTATCTTATCAGTCTTGGGTTTCGAATAGGTCACTGGAATCGGATTCGTGAAGAGTATAAAGTTCTTTAAAGTTCGATGAGACAGAAGATTTTCCCATTGATTGCAGGTTATATTATAATATTTTAGTCCTGATTAAGCGAATCATTTCAAGTGGCCGGTGGACGTCCTGGTTTCTTTGGTCCAGCAGTACGTCTCAACACGGTGCTCAGAATAATGGTTTAGGCCACGACGTTGGATGTGACCCCAGTAATTTATTATGTGTACTTTGGTCCTCTTGGTAATGCTTTTACCACATAATATGCCTAGAGTGCTGGGCATATTTGTACTGAATTAGGCTAGCATTTTTAGATAAAATAGATTATGATTAGCGGCCGTTTTCCGATCATAAGTAATCATGTGTACAATTGTTGAAAGGCACTTTCTGTTTTTTAATAAAAAGGGTTGATCTCCAAGCCAGCACATTCCAGATTTTAGTTAATTCCTTAAGAATGGGCTCAATAGTGGTGAGATTGAGGATGATGAGAAAAGCAGGTAGGAATACAAATATTTAGCCTAAATGTATGTTATATTGTATATCTCTTTCCCGAAATGATGATCATTAGCTGAGGCACAAACCACTAATTCAGCAGTATTATCACGGGCATCATTTTAGTTCCAAATTATGTCAATAATATTGATTGGGGGAGCCAGTTGTATTCAGCAGTCTGTCTGGCCCAATCGCCTCCCTACCTACTGAGAAAGTTGCCATCAGCATAAGAAAGGATGAGCGGCGCACCTGCAAATTCTCGCGTTTTCCTCAGCGCTGAGTTAAATGAGTAAATAAATTTTCAGAAAATGGTTGAAATATAGTTTCAATAATATTTCCCCGGGTATCACCGGGTTTACCAGTTAGTTTTCAATAAATTTGGTTTTGTATCGAAGAATCGAATCCCTGCCAAAGAAATTGGTCAGTTTTATAATGGTTAATATAACGGGCGGTTATAATAAAGTCCAAAGTAATGAGGTGCGGTAAGTTTGTGCTCAAATTATTTACTTAGAACGCATAAAAATGTTTCCACCAAAAAGAAAGGGAAGCATACTTACCTGCGAAATATGAACTAAATCTATTTATGGGAAAGATATGGGAATGTTAAGTGAATCGGTTGTGATGGTATAATCCGCCGATAAATATTATGATACCATACGCAGAGAAACAAATTTTCAATACTTACCCCCCACTATTTTCGTTATTAGTGGGAAAAGTATACAACAAATTAATAAAATCAAGTTTCTTGCACCAAACACACATATAAAAGCAAATAAAATCACGTTTTTGTTTTGTTGTTTTTATCGCTCAGCTTTTCAGATTTTAAAATGGAGCAAATCAAGTGGAAAGATTTTGATATTTTCGTTTTCGTCTTAAAATGTACAAGAAGAAGAAGTTAAAAAAAGAAATGATGGAAATTTTTTATGTTATTAAAAACTCTCGCAATCAATCGATTTTGTAAATCAATGAAATGCTTGTTATTGTATTCGTGCGATGGGAAATTGGCTGCACAAGAATTTTTATTGGTGTATGTTGTAATTTTTTATTTTTATTTTTGTGAAGATGACTTTTCAAAATACAATATACAATTGTTTTTTATTTATTTAAGGAAAGTGATGAAATGTTACATGCAAACAAAATGATTGAGAATTGTGTTGTTGTGGATTTTTAAAGACATACAATTTTAAAATTCAATTCACGTGACAAGAAAATAATATTATGTGCTTACTTCCTTTGGTTAAAAGAATGTATTCAATTAATAATATGATTCACAATCAACGCAAACAATTTATAATTTCTGCTATATCAATCATACCACATATAGTACATGACGTTCGATAATTGGCCAAACAAATTGTTTACGTGATGTAAGACTTGTACACACCCCATACGTATAATCTGATTGATACATTACACACCGATATAATTTAATTTTCACCCGTTAATAAAAAGAAAGTTGAATAAAATGTACGATACATCTCACTCGCACCTCACTATAAAAAAGCTCAAATTAAATTTCGATCGGAATTTTGTCGTCCATACATACAATGAAAATTTAAAATTTTAATTTACATCTAATTTATGTTTGTGTATATTTACATACTATATGTATCTATGTATAAGTAATTTGAGGTAAAAATTAGCATACCACATTCCATTTAACATTTTTTTTTTCCATTGAATGAAAGATGATTTTGTATAAAGCGCTGCTTAGGTTTAATATAAACGGTAATTTATATACTTAGTTGTGGTTTAGTTATTATTTGTTGTACTATTCGAAGGTGTTACGATTTTTTAGGTTAATTACAGGCATATAAAATTAAAAATCGATCATTTGAAGTAGATATCCGAAAGTTTTTTTTTTTGTTGTTAAACGGAATCAATAGTATACAATGTAGTCTAGAGAATTTATTTTAAAATGTAAATCGTTTTTTTTTTTTCTTTTTTTGTATGAATGCGGTGTAATAAAAAACCAAATCACTTTGAACTTGGACGATATGCTTGATGGACGATGGGTTTAAAAAAAAAAATTCGTAACGTTAATTAATTCAAAATGATGAAAGTTGTAAATTTGTTGTGCACGCCTTAACGTCTACACTTTTAATTGTTATTAATTAATTAAAATTAAAACACTTAATTCGAGTGAAAATTCAGGGCAGCTGAAGGTTTTAAATTTTAATGATTCCATTAAGCTCTCGTTAAACTCTCTCCATGCTTGGGTCAAATAGCGTATGTGAGAAATTATAGTCTCTCTATAGACAATTGCAATATCCGTTTATGGAAACAAAATTCTCTGTGCAGTGTGGCCATACGAAAATTGTTTTGGGCTCTCTGTTAGTGACCTTGATTTTGTATAACTCGGCAAATATATCATTGTGCTGCATCCAGATATTTCCAACAAAAATTGAAGAGTCTATATAGTAAACAAATTGATCAAAATCTATTGTCGGACATATAAGCCATCAAAATTGGAGCAACCTTAAATTTTTTCAAATTCGACGATAAAATGGATCCCAAATAGATTCAATTCGGTTTACACATTGTGCGTATTCGAATTTAAAGTTGTTTTGCAGTACAATATAAGATATGTATTAAATCATCTTGCGTGACTCGAAAATTTCAGGATAATTTTAGCCATTTCAAATAAAATATAATACTCAGGCAGACAACTTCAGATATCATCGAATCCATTCAGTTTCGTGAATTTTGTGATAGGAGTGGGCCAGGATATGAATATAGCTTCCAGTTTATATTTCCAGAAGCTCGTCTACCGATGTGTAGTGTCTTGCGCCAAATTGATTAAAAGACCAAAGAAAAAATCAACGCAACAGGAAGTTTACCTGCAACAACTTCGAGCGAAACGGTGCACAGTTTAAAAATTACAATCAGAAAATTAGCTTTAAAAAAATAGTTATTCCTCTGCCAATCCATCGACCCTATGGCTCCTGTCATAAAGAGACAAGGCAATCTCAAAATGGTAGCGAAAATGTTTATCTTTAGCAGCAGTATATCATTTTATGACCCCTTCACTTTTCTTGATTATAGGAAGGAAACAGAACCTCAGCGTGGGGCAAAATCCTAAGTTATCGAGATATTAAAAAAACCTTCCAATCGATTTTTCACTTTAAGTGGGACAAGTGATACAATTACGTCCATTGAATAACGAATATATTGATGCTAATGGCGGACTTGGAAACAAAATTTTATTCCCAAAATACTGGAAGATCGAACGTTGAACAGCGCATGTGGAAAGTTTAGTAAATAGCATGCAAATGCCTTGCTATGACGAAGAAGCCGGTCAATCATTCGAGAAGTGGGATTGCATTTACAAAGAACTTTTCATGCAGGTAAGGTTTCTCACTCGATACCTCCACTAACTCAATCTCAACTCAACCTTGAACTGACTCTTAACTCAACCTTCAACACAATCCCAAACTAAACGTCCAATTCTATTCCTAAATCAACACGAACTCAGAACAGCTCATGCTAACTTCCAACTCAATTCTCAACTCAACCCCAAAATAAGTTCCCAGATCACTTTTGGAAGAGCAAAGTTGATTTTCCTTACCCGGTATAAATGGCTATAAAGCACGTTAGCCGACAACAGGGAGTTTTCTTTATAATAAGCACGAACTATTTGAATTATGTCTTACAAGTTTACTATTCGCAAGCTGGAAGGTGATAAAGCAGAAGGGAAACTGGGTAAACTCGAGGCACAAGTATACATAGTCAACGGCCATTCACGTTTAAACGCGATTAAACTGTCAGTGAAGAATCGGAAACTATTAGTAAAATCACCGGAAAATGATTCCGAACACTTCACAAAAGTTACAAGTGTACGCATGGCCCATACAGTCCTAATGAGGTTTTGTGCGAGAAAATAAATCACGCTACTGCAGAAAAATAATTTCAGAGGCAGACTAATGACACATCAATGACATTCTTGCCTGTTTATAGAATTTTATTAGAGAATTTATTATTTTTATTTTACATGATTCATCATCGTTGAGAAGACTATGACACTCCGTCATTTTAAAGCCAGCCTTTTTTTTACATTGGACATAATTTTCGCTAAGATAACGTCCTTCGATGTTTCCCGGGCAATATCTTCATGGCAGAGAGGAATTTCATCTACTTCAGCAAATGCGGTATATACATTTAAGTATAATTGTGGTAAGCGAGAAAGTGAATCCGGAATAGTCAACTCCTTCCCTTTTTTGTTATTTGATCACATAGTTATAGCCTGACAATAAAATAGCCCATCTCTGAAGTCTAGTGCTGCAGTAATTGGAACGCCCTTTTTGTTTTTAAATAATGAGACCAGCGGTTGATGGTCCGTGACTAAAACAAAATTTCAACCAAAAAGAAATTTATTAAACTTCCTCACCCCAAAAACGATAGCCAATGCCTCTTTGTCCAACTGTGAATAGTACAGTTACACTTGCTGATGCAAACATCAATGGTCGTTCTACTCCATTAAATTGTTGGCTTAAAATTGCACAAACTCCAAAGGAGCTTTCATCATAAGCCAAGTACAGCTCCTTTGACGGGTCGTAGTGACAGTGACACAAAATATTATTGCTCGTCAGGCCTTGTTTACATTTATTAAATGCAATTTTGCAGTTTTTATTCCAACTAAACTAAACATTCTTTTCCCCATCCCCAAACCCATCATCGGCATAAATTTCCTATAAAAATTAACCAACCCTAGAAAAGCTTTCAGCTGTGTAAGATTCTCGGGTATTGGTGCATTCCGTATTGCTTCAACCTTATTTGGGCTTGGTAAAATTCCACTTCAGCTAACAACGTGACCAAGGTATTCTACTTTCTGTCTGAAAAATAAATTTTTTTTTCATTAATATTAATTTACACAATTCAAGAACCGCCTTCACGTTGGTAAAACAATCTTCAACATTTATTCCCGCTATCAGAATGTTTCATAAAAATGAAATTTAATTTATCAGCGTTGATTTTACTCAGCCTATTGCCAACAGTTGGCGGAGCTGAATGCGCTAAATGGCGATTTAGTTTTCGTTCGAAGCCCACCCTTTAATAGAAAATTTCTCTTATTTTCGGTGCATGTTCGCTTGTTATAGTGAAATGCGTCCTTTTTAAATTTGGTTGTTTTCCATTTTTGGCTTAAACACCTTACTTTTCGTTGTGCCAGGGTTTTGGGTACAAACACAATGCAATAGTTTGGTTTAATTCTATAGATAGACTATGAACGTCCAGATCTTCTTTGCTTCCAATTCCAATGGTCCTATACCACAGGCCATTTCGGATTTTGAGCTCATCCCAAATGCAGCGCCCATAATTTCTTTTGTCCCCAACATTGAGTCAACATCTTTAGTTCTTCTAATGGCAAATTTTTCTTCTAAAAAATTTAACTTCTGTGGTTAATAATAGTTGGCTGTTCTTTTAAATTATATAAAAATATTGTTGAGGTCGTTACTACTTTGGGTATCGGTTCAACCCATATTTTGTATATTTTCAGTTCCCGAAGTGCTATTTTTACTAAGGTACCATACCTACGTTCACCCTACTCTCTAAAGTATAATATTCAGTTCTATACCTTTTCTTTCTAACTCTAAAACGTTTCTTTATTTTTTATAGTGGTGTATAGGTGTAACCATCACCGGTGATTTTCTGATTAATTTCATGAAGCTAAAAAACGGCATAGATTAGTCTTGAAACTAGATTTTACATTCCCGGGAAATATAAAAACGGGAAATATAGAAACGGGAATGCTTTAATTTCTTAAATATCCTAGAATTCTATCCCGGAAATTCTCGGGCGCAAGTCCTAGTACCAACACGTATATTCAAACAATTCAAAAAAATTCCTACATCATAATATTGCTAATAACTGTTCGTTGATAGCCATAATGCTCCGCAATATATAAATCGCTAGCTAATTGAAGGGAAAAGGTATACCTTAACACATCGGTGGACTTTCGATGTACCTTGAAGTACATGAGCTTCAAATGCATCATCACGAATGGCGGCAACGGCACTCGAGAATAAATTATATAAAAACTCAAAAGAATGTGAACGTCTCTACCATTCAGTTCACAATTGACGAGTTCAGCAGGCTAAGTCACCTGCATAACTATTTTTAGGACGGCACGGGTTCAGAATATAAATCAATAATCAAACGAAATAGATGATTGTATCGTATATCACCTAATTCGATCATCATATATTCGATCATATAAAAATCAACTGATTCGTCAATACTCTGATGGATGATTCCGCAACCAACAATTATCAACTTTCTTTCTACGTAATAATAGCATTAACAAATGTCACCTCATTGGGTTATCAACCGGAGCTACCGACAGTAGGTCAAAAGGCACTCTAAAATTTGAAACAAATTTCCCCGATCCTTAATGAAAACAACAAATTACACCTGCTGAGCGCAATATTATATATTGGAAAATTTTTATGTCGTAAGTCCAAAGGTCATTGGGCTGCTGGCCGATATAACGGCCCCAGTAGGGTTAATAAGATTTGTATTTTTAATTCTTAAATAAATTCACAATTCCTGGCCTTTATAGGAGGCACTCGGCATCTGTATCTGACTTGATATATGTATCTGCTCTATCTAAACTGATTTTTTAATGTATTAATTGGGATTGGTCACATTAAAAAAACAAATATAATGCAATCCGATGAAGGTTATAACAAACCCATTAAGATTATAGAACGATGATTTGTTTGATTATCCCCAAAAAAAATGGATAACATTTGAGAGCCTAAACCATTATCATACATATTATGTGGGATAATCTTCTAACATCGCATATTTGTCTAGAATAGTTCTTAGTTATTTTAAATCATGTAGTACAGTTATATAAAAATATTCATCAAAACGTATGAAATTCCTTAGTCAGCCGAAATTAACAAAAAAATCTTTGCTATATCTTACACAATTCTTATATAAAAAACCATTTAAATTATCAAATTTCAAGTTCATTACTTCGCATTTCAATATACGAAAAATATTTTGGTTAACCATGTGTGGGAGACTTAATCTTAACAAAAAAAAAAAAAAAAAAAAATACGAAAGACATGAATTATTGGGTAAGCGACAAACCCAAAAAAAGCAAAATAAAAGTCTAATACAGTTTGATATTTAATCATGTCTAAAAGATAAAATCGTCGTATATGTTTGGAATTTTTTAGTTGTTACTGTAATTTTAACCAAAAATATTTACAAAAAATAAATTAACAAACATCTCAGTATGAATTATGATGATGAGCATGTACCTACATCCACACGCATATACATAATACATGTACCCATAATAAAGAATGATATTTCGAGGATAATTTAAGATGTTTTTTTACTTTTGAACATACCTATACATATATTTAATTTTTATATACAAACTTATAATATACTCGTACGTATAAAATCTTCTTCTTATTGTAAGACGCGAACAAAATAAAAACCTGAATTATTATTGTAACAAAAAAAAAAACAGAATCAAATCAAAATAAATTTAAAAGGAAGGTGCGGGTTAAAAATTATATGCGGCTGTGTACATGGTATACAAATTCTTGCATTCTACGGATGTACATAAGGCTTTTGTATATTTTACAATGTAACTTGTATCCGGGGCAACTGTAACTCAAATCAACATCAATGATATCGCAATTATTTGGCATAGTAAACTGAAAATTTAAATTTAGAGATAAACAAATACCCACCAATTCTAAATTATATAGCGAAATATGAGCGAATTATTTTATTTATTTAAATAAGCTCAATAAGTATTAGCACATCTATGTATATACAAAACAAGAATAAGCAAAAAGTTGAAAACGCAAAGCGTAAAAAGAAAGAGTCATGGCCATTTAAATGTCAAGTCAACATATTACATTGGCGATTTTGCAACAATAACCATCATTAGCTGTCGTCCATGCTCCAATTTTCATACTCGTTTTGCAATGATACCCTTTCCGCACTTGTGTGGCAATATATATTCTTACTAAATCGCATATACGAGAATGAACAAATTATCGTGCACGATATTCAATGGATTGAATTAATTGAATTCTTTAGAATTTTGAGCGAATCAAACGAAAAATTAATGCTGTTAGAATATTATTTACTTTTGAACGATGAATAATACTTACATTGAGAATATAGGACTAGGGTCGACAAATGATTGAATTTATTTGAAACTTTCAATATTTTTAAGCGAATCTGAAAAAAACAACTTAAGGTATCTTTCATCTCCTTAGTGGCCCACTGAGCTGGTGAACTTTAATTTAAACTTGATTCAACAAATTAAATTAAAGGATGTAGCGTATCTGTTTGAATGTGGATCAAATTACATATATTAGTTGAATTGAAGAAATATTGTTTACATCAGTTATTTGCTGGAATGACTATTATTATAACCATTTAAAATTTGCTTTAATTGTATCCTCAATTTTCAGGTTTTCAAATCTTTAGCCACCAGAAAATACACGCAATTGATGATAAGCTCACGTCGATAAAGTTGGTTATCTTGGAACTGCTTATCTGAGTAATTGTTGTTATTTTTACTTCTAATTCGAGATACTTAACGTTGTTAACGGTTTCTCGTTTTAAAACGGGCTAAAAAAAACTATTAAACATTGTGAAAAACATAAGGAACTATTAAAAATTAAGTCAGTGAAGTTAGCTCGAACCCGAATTGTTTAGGTTTGTGTCTAAAGTGAAGCTATATCCAATAAAAGTGTATATATTTCTTAAAATGTGGCACTAACCCCATAAGAAATATTTTTTTTAAAACGTGAGCGATTAGAAAAAATCTAAATTAAAAGAAAACGTTTTTCAAAATAATTTAGAAAATAAAGTTTATTAAAAAATAATTTTTTTGAATTTTTCGGTATAAATTTAAATTTTGAAAATTCTTAAATTGAATGCTCGGAGCTATCACTAAACATATGTAAATCTAATATGGATTTTATATAGCCAGCTAGGTATAAGAAATTGATTTAGAAAACTTTAAAAAAAAAGTTTTATCCCCATGATATAGGTCTCATCGGGCTCATGGTCTCTTGATATTGTTATTGCCTAGAATAATTAATAGAACCCCAACAAAATAATGCACTGCTACATGTCCCGTTATACTGTTATATTTATTTGAGTAAGCATAGTAATTTAATAATCGAGAAAATTTTAAAACACTGAATTTACAGTAAAGCCTAATTCGTTTAATCAACAATTAGAGATCTGGTATAATTATGTTGCCATTATACAGTTATACAGTTCGTCATGCAAAACCTTGTATACAAATTGTTGGCATTCCTAATTAATTATTGCAACTATGCTATTTTTGTGATTAATTACATAATCAAATTACGTAAAAATCAATTTAGTATATTAAATATTACGTAGCATTTTACGTGCAAACATATAGCAATTTTATATCATTACACATAATTGATTCATGTTTAGACATGTGATTGAACACCTTTTCTTAATCGATTATGAAGAATTTCGACATTTCGTTGGAAATGGATTGATTCCTATAATCCCATGATAATTTTAGACAGATGCAAAATAAATTCATTGAATGATTGATTTGGTCGCCTTAGCCTTTTATTTCACTGAAATGCATTTTCCTCATTCGCCCGTGTATAAATTATTGTTGTATTAACGTATTGGCGCAATTATGACGTAATTAGTAACCAGAAATTGGCGTCGCCATCGACGTATCGAAACGTTTTGTGAAATAGTACAATTTCCTGTTTATTAATTATGTAGGTGATTAGGCTAATTTCCTATTTCCGGGTGAGTTTATCGTGTCCCTATAAGTTGAGTTTACATATTCCTATTCTACACAAAGAAAATGTGCATAAACCAAAAATATTTATGTTAGGTTTAGAACACAGTCTTCCGACACAGTCGCAAATACGCATTTATACAAACAATTTTTTTGTAAGTATGAAATATATTCAATGGATCACGTAGCATAGAAAAACTGAGTATAAGTTTAACCGATTTATCTAAACCAGTGTTCGCAAATAGTTAATTATTAGCGTGCCAATAAATTATTTCTTTAAACAATTGATTTTTTGCGTGCCAAACTATGTAATTCCGTAAAAAATATTTTTTTATGAGTAACATTAAAGATTAGTCAGAATCGGGCGATAATACCTCAGATTTTTATTTTTGTTTTTCAACGCAAATTTTTATAGGAAGAGAGCGAATAAAACTGCTTAAGATAAATGTTATTATCTCGTAGTCAGGTCCAATATTTAAACCCTAGACAATTGTCTTGACAATATTCATCTGTAAAAATAGAAACTCACAACGATTTGTCGAAGGAAAATCTGTTAGTTCATCATTTATCAGCTGTAGCGCCAAATTCTGTTATACGATATTTGGAATAGTAAAATAAATGGATAGGTACGTTACAGTAGATGAAGTATAACGATTCTGAGCATTAGGTTTACATTCGAATATCCAGTTCCAAATCTCTGCACGTGAATTAACCTTTCTGTTAATCGCCCTTCTCTGCTATATTGATTAGATATTTAAAAACTCAGAGGAGAGACCAGAAAAATAAAAATTTCCATACAATTTAAATATTTTATTTAAGAAATGAAACTCCACTGCCATACAAATAGAAATACATTGACAAATGTGTGTATTCTATTTGGTGCTGGAGGAGGAAAAAATAGATTGGATTGATGTATGGAAAACCAAAATTGGCAAATCTAGTTGTTGATTTATGATATCGACATCATAATAGCATTAGTATGAGTAGTGTTCCAAAATACAATCAGACCAAGTTTCAATATACAAAATAAATCTGATCCCAGTTCAACCTTAAGACCGAAAAAAATCTTCAGAACTATTTATAATATCTACAACATATTTCAGATATAAAATTTCACAAAAATCCGTCAACAAATATACTTGTTAAATTCGATGCTGGAGAGAGTCTGAATTGGCAACTATGTAAAAATAAATTTACCGAATATAATTTTTCATTTGACATCATTGGAGGTGTTCCGCAATATTTCTTAATTTTCAGCCAATGTTCATTCAGGTTAAGTTGTTTTTGACCTGATCACCTCCCAAGGATGATTTATTCCTTCACAAACAATTCGGGAAAGCAGAGCAGAAATTCTTAACAACAAGTCCATAAGCTGGCAGAATAAACTTTTACTGTAGAATATCACAAGTTGGTAAGTATATTCATCGGAATCAGCATACTAACATCTAACAACAAAGGCTGCAAGACATTTGAGCACTAAGCCTTCGCACGGAAGAGCGAAGGGGGATTCCAAAACGTGAGAAAATCATGCGTATGCCCCGTGACTCACTTGTCCGCTACAGTATCCTCACTCCATACTAAAACTGGTGCTATCAGCACCGTCTCACTGTAGGTGACTATAGGAAAAGACTTGACAGACTCAGCCCCACCAGCGGTAAGCTGACTACGACAAATAACTCGACATTTCTTTTGCTCGAACGGAAATAAACACTTTGAACATTAATCAACTGGATAGCTCAATATTCAACTCAACAATAATTTAAATAAATCCAATTCAGTTACATTAGAGATCAAATTTACTAATTTCTTCGGCAAACGGCATATTAAGTTAGTCATTTAACTCAAATAAATGATCATGATACTTATCTGTCAGAAATCAATTAGCATAGCCTAGATACAATCCAACCATTCAAATCATTTAATAGTAAGTCAGACGCAATCTCAACATTTCAAACACCCAAATCACAACGTATAAAACAAGATACCATAATATTCAACATTCAATCCCCACATCACAACATATAACATTAAATACAACTAATCCCAGAAAACCACAACAAAATATTCGAAAGAATATGAAGATTCTGCTCAATAGTGAGCTTCGGTTTCAACGGCATAGTATGCCAAGAGTTCTTCCTATCAGGCAGTAACAATAAAAAGTACTATCTGGAAGTTACACTTCGCTCCTTTTTTGTAAATTTTTGGGCAAAAACGACAACGTTATGATGTCTCAGCCTCCTTATTCGCCGGCAATGGCATGTGACTTCTTCCTGTTCCAAAAACTAAATTTCCGAGAACCTTTTTGATAGCCAACAATAAACTAAGCATCTAATATACAGCTACAAATTGCATGATACGTCAGCGACAAGAGCAATCGACACAACAAAAAAAGTTGTAACAACTGGACATGCAGCCTGCGAATTTCAAAAATCTCTCGATTTTTATCAAACCATATATTTTATCACCTAGCGGTTTTCTTTGAAGCTCTTCGTATTTCTCGAAAATATTTGATATTCGTAAAGGTTATATTAGCTGCATTTCATGACACCAAGCTATTCGGATCAAATGACATTTTACATGCAAACTTTGATCCAAAAACAAATTTGGATCAAAATATGTCTGGTTTGCATATAAAATGTGATTTGATCCAGATAGCTTGGTTTCATGAAATGCGGCTATTATCAAAGCAACCTTGATTATACAAGCCATAATCTAAAAAACGAAGCTTTTATAAGGGAATTAGAAACGAGGAAAAAACCAAACTTTCCATAGTAAAATACATAAAACATATGGGAAATCACTTTTTTTCCTAAGATAAATTTGTAAATGAAAACGTTGCAAATTCTTAATTATGATTTCTGAAATATTTTCATAAATGTTTGAATTTCAACATATATGAATATCGTTTAAGTAAATCGTTTCCATTTTCTTGTAATAATTGATTTATTTAACCAAAATATAAAAAAAAGTTCATAACAACCGCGTTCTGGTCAAATTAAAAAGAAAAGCTTACTACAAATCGTGTGCATTAAGTCAATATACATAGATGGCAGTGGGCAGTAAACATTTTGAAAAATCGTACGAAAAATTGCCACCTGAGGAAATTTCAAGTTCAAAAATTGTAGGAAAAGCCAAACATATTCTCAAAATATTAAGAACGTGTCATAATTTTGTGATTAAACAATTTTTTTCGTATTTTTCTGCATAAATCTGAGACATCTAACGTACACTAGTAAAACTAAAGATAAATTTAGCAAGTATTATTTAAATTCATCAGAGCCAACTTTGATGTATTTTTCAAAATGAAAGTTCGAAAAATATATTTTACAAATAATTTAATTTTAATATTTCTGCAATTAATATTTACTTAATACCAATATACCCTTCCTGTATATTGCTGCTAAAGATATGTAGAACACTTTTGTATACAAATTTTGTAACATTTCTGGTTTTTTCATTGTAAAACTTGAAGCTAAAAAACACCATTTTTACTATGGATTCCTATGGAAATCAGTGAAAAGTTATACCACTAAAAAAGCTTCGAAAAAATACGTCATAATGAATTTGGCTCTATACTCTAGAAGGCTCTGCTATTATGTCCAAATTGATTTCATGCTTTCCCATTTCCCAGCATTTCAATATTTGAACTTTATCAAAATTTTAAAAAAGGTCTTGTCCATAATTTTATAAGAATAACTGCAAGAAAGGCGATTTTTAAAACTCAATTTTTTTTTGGCGAGCCAAACAAATTTCTAAACGTGGCAAGTGTACGTCTAAGTAGCATTTTCTCATATTTCCAAAAAAAATCTGGAAAGTTATAAATTGCTTACAAAATCGACCGCCGACTTTCGGGTTTGGTGAATTTAAACAGTTTTTAAAATAAAGTTTAAATTTATACATTAGACCAAATTTATCCACTTTTACCGAGGTCATACTGCTCTATTCAAGTTTCTTAATACAACTGTAAATTTGGAAAGTGCTGTAGATGGATATTCGAGGTTTTCAAACTAGAGATTATTCAATATTTTCGGAATTACTCGGATTCAGCTTAGAGTTGAATTAAGACTAGCATTGGGTTACTTTATCTTACATAATATGTAGATGCGTCAGCGGCGGCTCCACCTTATAAGGGAAATAAGCGGTTGTCTTAGGCACAACATTGCGTAAGGTTCTAATATCTGCGAAAAAGCACTATCGTAGGCTTTATGAAGATTTTCGTAATTTTGCAATTGACTTGAAGGATTGGTAACCTTAGCAGGAGCGTCGATATATTAATTGAAAGATTTTACGACATTGAAAGCGAGAAAACAATTAACAAATATTTAAATGTTGATTTAACTAAAGGGCGGAATTCACGTACGATTGAATTGCGCAATATAATTGTGTGACGTCAGCACATTGCACAATATACTCAAGTTTAATTCAAGATTTTTGAATTTTATTGTGCAATATTGACGTTGCACAAATATATTGCGCAATTTAATTGTACGTGAATACCGAGCTTAAGTAGAAATGTGAAAATGTAAAGGCCGGTATTCACGTACAATTAAATTGCTCAATAATATTGTGTTACGCCCAATATTGCACAATAAAATTCAAAATTTTTGAATAAAAATTGAGTATCTTGTACAATATAATGACGTCACACAATTATATTGCGCAATTTAATTGAACGTGAATACCGGCCTTAATAATCTTGAAATAACAGGTTTTGTTTAATCATTTTTGAACAAGGTTTTGAAATTTATAAAATGCCAATTCTGTTCTAAACCAGGTCATGTCGCTTAGGATTGTTTTCAGCTGAATAAACCCTATAGTTAATCTTTTACAGAAAACTCGTAAATCGGTATCACTCTATCTCTTGCCCTCTGAAGTCAAAGTAAAATTATCACATTGTTTAGAAATGTTGACTTTGAAAATCATTTCGAAAATGATCCTAATTCTAAAACGTATTTCAACACTTAGTTCAATACTAATTCTACTAATTCCGAACTTAAATCTGTTAGGGAAAATTTCATTCACCGTTAATTAATTAATTAACAATGAAAAACTTGAAGCTAAACACCCAGCGTTTAATAAATGCCGTATCATTCATTAAATAATAATTCCGTCAGTGCTAAATATGTAACCTTTAATCTGGACATTTCCGATAATTACAACCTATACTTCCTTATTTACACACGAGCGGATGTCAGTGTGATAAGCAAATCTTCAGTTAACCCTAAAACTACTTGTCATCTCGAGTTTAAGTATCAAATAAAGGGTATTACACCAGAAAAAATTAAAACCTTAGCCCTTTGTGACAGTAAACTATTAATCGGTGATTAACAGATAGGCCAGAAATTTTATTTAGTTTTTGTCTCGTTGATCGACTACAACAGTTGTAATGTTCAATTTTCATCATCAGTTACCACTTTGAAGTTTACCAAAATCAGTTATTGATCTTGTAGTTCCCTATAATACACTACATAAAAAATAAAGAATTGGTAATACCAAAATACATCAACATAAATATTTATTAAAAATAATTCCAAAACCGCAAGTTCAGTAAAAGCGAAAGCTTAGAAATTATGGCTAACAAGTGAGATAAAGATGTTGTATACTAAAATCAACCAATTAAATATGCATATATACATATAATCTACATCTACAAATCGCGAAATATTTCCATCGCATCGAATATATCAAAATAATGGGATATGTGGATAGGCTAGTAGAAAGGAGGTTAATATCCAAAAAGTTCACTATAAAACGGAAGTAGAAACTTTTAACCACAAGAAGAAATAACCAAAGTAAAACATCTACGGTTATACATACCACCAATAGACCATAAGTTCCACCACCTGATCGAGAACCATACGGGAGTAGAATTTGACAATGAGGAGATAGCATTATTACAAAAAGAGTTTAAGTACAACATAAGTCCAGTTAACAACAACAAAAATCAAAATAAAATCTTAATGAACATAGAGGACGCTATTACAAAAACAAATTTGGACTATCAGGATGAAATTATAAACATGGTAGTACAAAAAATAAAAAAACAATTTCGAGAAGTAACACCAATACGTAACAACGAGAATATAATAGCTGTCAACATTAAAAACAAATTAAATGACAATGGTTTTGTTAAGGCCGATAAAGGAAATACTATAGTAATAATGGATACGGGAGAGTACAATTTTAAAATTAATGAATTCATCATTAATAACAACGTCCAGAAATTGAGTGAAGATCCAACAAAAATGTACAATTCAAACATGAAATCCATTATTAACAAATCAACACATTTACTAAGTAATTGGGACATCAGCCAGCAGAAAATGATGAAACCAACGATCCCGTTAATTAGAGGAATTCAAAAAGTTGACATGCCGATAAGACCAGTAGTTAATTTTACGTCAGCGCCTTCATACAAAATCGCGCAATTTTTAAATCAATGGCTTTATAATAATCTATGTTTAGAAGGGGACCACTCCATCAAAAACAACATTAGAGTTGGTAAACAAGATTGAGGCAATTAACATACCAACGAATGCAAAGTTAGCGTTGTTTGATGTTACCAACATTATGTTTTACAAATTTTCCGTAAACCAACTCAAACATTTGAAACCATTCATCAGCAATCATGGCAACACAAACTATCTGTATATCGCCATATGATTCATCGGCTAAATAGTATAATAATGGCAGAGGAGGGTTACAAAAATGAACTCGGCATCATCAAGTTTATAGCATACCACAATGGATATGATACAAAAATGGTCGATACATTGAATAACGGTTGTAAAAGGAAATTGGAGTATAGGTCGAATACAACATTGTCTTTCGACGATAATAATAATAATAAAAATACCTAAGTTTGGAATGGAGCCAGATTAGCCAAAAAATTCAAAATATTTTCATACATTTCGGATATAGCATTGCTCACAAAACGCAACATAAATTAGAAAGTTTAATTAAAACCAAAATTAATTCCATTTTAGATACGGGTGTTTATAAATATAACATGTTCAAATTGCCCCGCCGTTTACATAAACCAAACGGGACGTTCATTTAGAGAGAGATTTAGAGAACATATCAGAGGAATCGGAAGAATGCCTACAGAATCCAAATTCGCGCAACATATAAACCACACGCTGCATAACTATACGTGAATTTTGAAACAAATTTAGAGGTGCTGTATAGGATGAAAAAAGGAGATATGATGGATCGTGTGGAGGAATTGGAAATATTTAAAAACAAGGAAAATCAATTTATATTGAACAAAATAAACACTGCTACAAATAAAATGTACGATCTGAAGGTTTTTATAAATTTGAAAAATATTCAACGCAACCACTGGACAATTTTTGGGTTTATAAATAGAAGCGGGGAAAAAACATTTCAATTCAATAAGTATTGCTTCAACTGAAGATGATGTTTGTTCAATAAAATAATAAAATTTCACTATAAGGAACATACTTATTAAAATATATAAATGACAAATAATATAAAAGTTGCCTTTTAATTATTTTTATATATAATACACTACCTCCTCGAGCCGAAAGAATTATTATTCCGAATTCATGCCATACTACCAAAGATTATGTCTGTCTTTCCCATGAAATTACGAATGATGTCCATATTCCAGTTAAGTAGTCAACTTTGCTCTTAATAAAATACAAACGATTACGTAGCTAACGTCGGTCAGATAATAATTTTTGAGTCGGTCAGTTCCTATGGAATTTTTAAAATTTAAAGTTGAATCAGAACGTAGAAGGTAAATTGAACAAAATCAGTCAAAATCTAAATTTCAGTCATCTAAATAAAAAAAAATCGTCTGTACAGCGATACGCTGTAAACTACTGATGGTTGTTGTCATAAGATTTCCACTGTTTAATCGCAATCGATGCCAATTAAATCGTATCGTTTTAAAATTATTGAACCCAGCACCAGCTCCAGTACCAAATCTTCTGTTGATGACCTAGAATGGCGTTTAGTAGTAGAGTTTTAAAGATTAAATAACCATCACTTTGCCCAACATAACCAAGATCCTAGATCAACTAGACAAAGCGAACTGCTTCACAACATTGAATTTGGCACACGGTTATCATCGCAGGTTACACGCTGACGACAAGGAAAATACAGATTTTAGCACTCGTACTGGTTATTTTGATTTTTTGTGAATATCTTTTGGTCTAAAAGCGGCACCCATAACCTTTCAGCGTTTGATAAACACTGCATCGTTAGGATTAAAGGGTCTCAGATGTTTTGTGTATCTTGAAGTGGTAGATGTTTTGAGACTTTTATGCTTATATAATTTGAGATTACAGCATAGCAAATGTCAATTTGAAACCTGACCCGACCAAATAAGTGCTATAATGAAATACCCTACCGACAAACTTGAAAGATATAAGATGTTTTCTTGGGTTTTCTGGTTATTACCGGAGATTTATCAAAGACTATTCTAAAATTTTAGAACCCCTAAGTCGATTATTGCGTAAAAATATAAAGTTCGAATGAACTCCTATTTGCGACGAAGCTTTCAATAAATTGCGAGACTATGGTATGTCATAACTTCAAAAAATCATTATAACCACTGGTGCAAGATATAGTTCTAAATGATGCCGAAGGTTTGACCCTTACCTGTATTGAAAAAAGTTTGTGATTACGATCGAGCTATAGTCTTATAGTTTGGCTCAATAAAAATCCAAAACCTGGTTCTTGTGTAATTTGTTGGCGATTAGAGCTGGATGCTGAACCTCGTAAGATGAATCAAAATGTAGACTCGCTTAGCCGTATAAAGATTTCCGAAAGTTTGAAGACACCCATATCAGACAAAGTTATTGCAGCCATTACCAGAGCATAAGTAAAACAAGCAGCACAAGATACAACTTCCGATATATCTAGTGATACCACAGCGCATTCTTCCGATAATTCCAATAGTGATAGTTTTATAAGTCAGCCTTCTAAATCTGTTCCAATTATTGTGACGAATCGAAAAATCCTATTATCTAAAGAAAATATAAATGAATTCCAAATTACACCTCTTGGAATTAAATCATAATGCTTATAGTAAGATGGCGATAAATGTATGTTGTCTATAAGTTGTTGGGGATTACTTTAATTGCAAATTATATGAAGAGACAGAGGCCATGGTGAACAATTAAAAATCTGTTAATAAGTATTCAAATGACAAATGTTTATTCCACTTTTCTTTTTGACACATTTGACACCACTTAACACCAAAATTATTTCGTCTTCCCAAGGTTTACGTAGGAGTATAAAATAAACAGGTCTATAAATAAATTATAAACAACTAATGATGAACTCATCTTAAATCGTAAACCGGTTGACAAAAATAAAAAGAAAAAGAAAGACATTGATATGATAAATTTGTGAATTATGACTTAACTTGAGCATGAATGTAAATTTGAAATTGTCGGTCTTTCTAAACCTCCACAGTTGTCCTAGCCGGGGCAACTGATTTGAATTATGTAATATTTTGTTACGAATACAAAGAATATTATTTACTGCCAAAACTGTGACTCGCAATAATACAAAACAAAGTATATACTCGGTCAACCTTTAGTCAAATAGCATTTCCTCTCGTTTCATAAGTCAAATTCAATACAAGCAATATATAGATTTTGCAATCCAAATTCAACCTGTTAAAATCAACCTGTTCTAATCAAGATTTGATTTAGAAAAATTTAAACTTGATTTGTGACTGGTTTAATTTGGAGTACATCGACCGCAGAGCCATGTTCTTTTAAAATGATAAAAGCTCTTTTAAAACTCAACACATTATTCGATTTCGATTTCTAAATCTGTACTGGATTGATGACATTAATCTAAAGCTTAAATTTAGTTAATTTTTTTCACATTTCATTTCATCTAAAAAACTTCAAAACTTTTAAACTGCTTAAAATCTAATGAATTGTTAACACTTCTTAAAAGCCCTATACATGATCTAATTTGGTCTGTCCAACCAAATTTATGTTGCCTGTACACAAAATCCAATTTGGTTGGTACGTTGGGTACACACTAGAGTGGCCCTTATTTTGGGTAATATTTAATATTTAATACTTAGCAGCACCCCCTAGAAATTCGATGATGGACTAAGAAATAAGATTACCAAAATTTGAAGTCTCTAGCTTTATGGGAATGCGTGCCACCAGTTCCCCCGGAACTGGACTAAACACGGCTGATGCTGTTTTTGAATTAGTAACGGGATGGAATATTAAAGATTCAGTGCAAGGTTTATGTTTCGATACCACTAATGTCAACACTGGAAAATTGAACGATACTTGCGTATTATTGGAATGATTACAAAGAGCTTCTAAAATTCTCATATGTCTTCCTTGGAGGAACGCCAACTTCTTCATTTTATGTGCCAGGATCAGTATCACATGTAAGATGGATGGAAAAAGCTTTATATTGTTTACAAATATTTTTGTTTAGAGATCAGTTTAAACTAACAACAAATGAAGAAAATCAATTAAGCGTCATATACATTTTTATAATTCAATTTTAAATGAAAGTATGGTTTAGATGTCCAATAGCTGTTAACGCTCCTTATCATGATCTTAACTTTTCTTCAAGCAATTGCCAATTACGTCAAATTATTTTTAAAAAAATGTGTGGTCAATTATGGTTACCTATCGGATGGAACAATCGCTTTGGCATTCTTTGATAAAAATGTGTTAAACGAATTAAAGAAAAAAATGATCCACGTATTAAAATCCGCAGATAAAGAAGTATTGAATGATCAAAAACGCGTTCATGTTACGGTATAAGATATTATTCAAAATTATAGATTTATAGATTTAAAGATTTAAGCCATTTTATTAATAGCCATACAAAAAATTTCTTTCGGCGATTTAATAATATATTTCGTTAGAATTCCTGAATCATGATCCATCAGCTTGGATTAACCGGAACGATTTCAAAGGTGGAATGGACGTCGTTTCCAAATTAACAGTTGTTAATGACCCAGCGAAAAAGTAAATTAAAACTATACAAACTTATCTTGTTTTCTTTACAAATAAGTCGTTGAGCCACGTGTAACAACCTGCCAGCTTTTATCAAGATATAAATTGTAACCCAACGCATAGTTTTCACAAATAAAGCGATTCTTATAAAGGCACATCAAGCTGCGGGTAACAGTTTCGGCCTTATTAAAATCCGTCCATCCCTTTTCGAGGAATACGTAAAGCACGAGGACTAAAAGTAGGCCAAAATCCCGCTCATTTTTGAGTCGTTATCAGGCTTAAGCGCAACAGACCAGAACTATTCTATGTTTTCTGAATCTCTACTCTTCTTTCTATTTTGTAGTGTACACATAACGCGTCTTATCGCTAATTCTTTCCATTTCCGAGCAATAACGTCGAAATGGGGTGTACACATGTACAGAAGCTAGAGGCGAAAAAAAATCTTCTACTGGTTTGCTAATTAAAACTTAATTGTTCGGCCTATTTTCATAATTATTGCCTTGTTTTAAAGAAAATTGTGTTGCGTAATAGGAAAAGAATATGCTTGGATCATAGGGATTTTAAAATATTTTCCAGAGCTGTGTAAAATGATTAAATAAGAAAAACACGTTTTTTTTGTTTTTTAATCGATTGGTGCTGGTGGCATGTGTTCCCATAAAGCTAGATACTTCAAATGTTGGTAATCTTATTTTTTGGTCCATCATCAAATTTCTAGGGGGTGCTGCTAAGTTTATAGTCAATTTGGTTGGTTGGTCGGCCGTTGGGATGGAAATTTCCATCCAACACACAACCGCCCAATTTTTTCCAACCAACATTCATACGCACGGTCCAACTTCCAACTCACCGTGTTTGGTGGTCAAATGAAAATTTTAAAAACTTTCTTGAAAACTAAATTAGGACAGGAGTCGACAAAGTAACGGTTGGATTACTCAAATGCTCAGAAGCTAACTGAAATCACACTCAGACTTCTTGTCGTACAACGTCTGTCAAAATCACAAACAGTTGATTCACAATAACATCAAATACTTTTGAAATTAAACTTAAATTTATCTTTGAAACCTAAAACGCACCTAAAACGTACAGCTTAATATGGTCATTAAAAAACTTTAAATAACTAATAATTTGCATTTCAAATGATTCAAATAAAATTTGATATTTGCAGAAGACACAGTCGCAAAGCGAGTTAAAGTTATATGATTAGCAATAATAAAGTCAAAACATTCGACCAACACAAAATTTAATATTCATCTTATAGTAATAAAAACAAATCTTTTTGTTCAAGACGACGTAAATTTTTTTTTGTAAATCCATTTACTATATACAACTAAATTTAATACAGACGAAGTTTTAGAACTTGAAATAACATACGTGATTATAATTTTGATGATGAACCTCTAATATTTTAATAATTGTATTCGAGGTGGTTTAGAGGTATTGCGAATATTTCAAGTGTAGAATTCATAAATTATTTAGAATACACAAACGATAAAATATACGCAGTTTGCGCATTCAAAGCTTTAAAATTCGCTTAAAGCAATTATACAAGTAAAAGTAAATTTTAACAAACAATACAACATTCAAAATATTGGCCCATACAATTCTTAGAAATTGTACAACGTTTCAAAACAATAATACTGTGTACATTCGACTTTTGTTTAACTTCAAAGACATGACTAAAATTTAAAATTAAGCAATTATATTCGTATAGTATATACATCAATGAATTTATAATAATCTAAACTGTTTTAATAAATAAATGTTCGTGACCTTCTCGCATAGAATGGTGATCCAATATTTTTTGATAATTTTGAGATTTTGTTGTACGCGTCGAGGTGGATTAATTAAAACACTTATTGTAATGATAAATCGTTATTTTAATAGCTCGACCTACACAAAAATTTATAAGCTTTATTTATTCAAGTATGGTATTTTTAATATAGATGGCAGTGATAGTATCGTGTACTAAAAAAATGTTGTTTGTAGTTGAGCTATTCGCTACTAGAGTGGCCTAGCATGCTTTTAAGAGATTTTTTGTTATTTACAGCAGAATTAATTAAAATTCATCGCGTTTCACCATTAAACATAGATTTTTGGTCATTCCTTCCTTTTATCAATAAGAATTTGATTAAAAAATCATAAAAAAAACTGTAAACCCCTCTAAGATGAGAGGAATAATAAATTTTATTTCTTTATTTATTTTTGTTTTTCCAAAATCCATTAAATTTTTATTTAATTGAATTCATGATTTGAATTTTTGGAAAATTTTTCAATTTGCAGGTACATAATTGCGTGTGTGCTGTTTATAATGAAATTAAGAGTGATTGTAGAGTAAATTAAAAGAATGTGCCGACTTATTTTTAACGGAAATTGTGGATGTGGTATATCGTAAAAATTATGGCCGTTCAGAGTACGGTTTTGGACGTTTTTGAAGTCGTTAATTTACCATCTCATAATCACATAACTACCATAAACTGAAATATTTAGGTATGAATGTCACAAAATACGAGAAGGAGTGATGATAGTTTTACAATTTTCATTAATAAAATATCAATTGAAAATTCTGTCCAATTTCTCAAGTGTATAGTCCAGACAATTTTTTTTGTTTGTTTCTATCTACAAATTTTCACCATAAATAACCTTCACACCATTCCGTTTTCCTGTTTGTAGATACATTATCTGTAATAGTAAAAACCTATAAAAAATTGTTCATCCTTTCGCTTTTTTTTTGTTCAGTGTGCTGCGTTCTATTCAAGTCACGTTCCACAAAAAAGGAACACAAAAAAAAACCTGAAACTGAATATAAAAAACACTTTGGGTCGCGTAAAAAATGAATTGATAAATTATTTATCGCGAATGAGTTGTTTGTTCATTCCAAATGGTATTTTTTATATTTGAAGATTTATGTTCATCAGAATATTGGATGGTTTGGTAAAAGAAGAACCTATATACACTATATATAATCGTCAATTTGTTGATGTTGCTTATATAGGTTATATCGGCAGCCAGAAAGGATGCAAACTGCATTTGGAATGTTAATTATTTATTTTTCAATAAATCACTTGAGATTAGGTAATGCGGTTTGTATTACTTATTTAACATCCACTAAGTAACAAAGTTGGTAAAATTTAAGATATCATCACCACCTTCATACATCCTCACAATTTATAGAGAGAGAAAAACTATTCGTAACTTTCAAACAAGAAAAAAAATTAAATTCCGATAAGAATTGATAACAACTATAAAATATGATCTTTCCAAACACTGTAATCATTATCACAATGAAAATGAAGAAACTATTTCTCTTCCTTATATCTACATAAACTCGTATATATGTATGTATATCCATGTTTCATGTACTATCAACTCCTTCTTTATATTATATAGATTAAGCACCACATACACAAGAAAACTAGAAAATTTTCATAACAATAAAAATATGATCACGTTTTATCTATAAAATCAACTCAATTATTTTTCATTCTTCACCAAAAAAAAAGGAAGAAAATGTCGAGAAACTACGAAATAAAAAATAAACTTTTGTTACTTGTTCCGTATACACTAGATTTTCTATATTTTCATCCCAAAAAAAAAAAAAAAACCAACAACAATAAGGAAAATTGGAAATATCTACGAATACTATTACTCACCATGTATAGTATGTACATATATGTGTACCGCACCTCATACTGCTCTAACGATGTTATTCGGATTAGATTTCATTATAAATAAAATACTCCTTCCATGGTTTATTTATCTTTCGATAAAAATTCTTATCATTAAATGGAAGTGTTTTGTTGCTGGAAACGATAGAATTAGAATAAAAAGGATAATATTGTATAATTTGAATGTGTAACGGAATAATGGCGGATAATCGAGATTGACTGTAAATGAGTTGTTGTTGACACGCTTTCGTTTATTAACTTGTAAGCTCTAAATACTATCAGGTTTATAAATAATTATTCCCAACCTTATGTCATAACATTTTTCTACCATAAGAATTATGGTGTACACCGGTCAATGGAAGATCATTTGAGATGGTGTCTTGGTTGGTACAAATAAATATTTTCAAATTTGATTCTTCACAGATTACTGTAACCTCCTATTTCAATCTACTAGAGTGTTTAGCAACCAAAATGTTACGATATAAAATGTTTGTGTTACACTTCCAAACTTCTTCAAATAAACAAGAACAGTATTACACCTATTACAAGGCAATTTTGCTGCAACAAGGTTGTACCCGAAAACGGAGTTTTTTGTTAGATTTACTTGTTATTTTGAAAATCGCTAATTATAAAACGGAAGATTTTTAAATATCAGTTGTATATTCAATATTCCATATTGTACGAGTGAATCAAGGATCATTGATCAATCACGGTGATCGCTCTGAACGAGGAACAAAAACAATGTGAACATTGACTGACCGGTCCACGGTGGCTTATTGATCAATCACTGTGATCGATCTCTTTTAACTTATCATATTATTCCATTTTTCGTATAAAAAGGAATGAAAATAATCTGAATTAAATATATTTACTAACGAAGTATTCGTCCGTCGTAGGTTATAGTCTAAGAGCTTGTAAACAATTTTGAGCAGGTCAAAAGGCCTGGATGAAGGGTACCGGGCCTTGTCAACCCTTGATTTTTTTAAGTTGCGAATTTTTTTTTTGCAAAATATGTTCTTGAGGCATTTTGAAATTTTAAAATCTTTTAATTTAGTATTTAATAAAATATAAAATAAAAAAGGCAGATCATTTAGTCGGGCCCAAAATGTTGCCAGGCGGTTTCAAAATTGAATTCGTAGATTTCTAAAAATATATTTGAGGGAAGCTAAGATGGAATAATAATATATGTATATACATATATATGTATACCTAAACAAACATATATTTTCAAAAACATAGGTCATTTTAGTCGGACTCTCTACCTGCCATGTGGTACAATTTTAAATATGGAAGAAATATCATTACCAGAAAATTAAAAAAACTTTAGATTTACTGAAGGGTGAATGTGCGACATCATATTCACATGTAATAAAAGACTTTTTTTCGGCAGAATTGCTTGGTGGTCGTTGCAAAAGTAAAAAGAGCAGTAAATGCGGAAGAAAAAGTTCTTCTTTGGCTTAAGATTTAATTTTTGATGTTTCACTTGGAAAAATTAAAAGTAGGTAGTAAACATATTACACTAGCTATGACGCTAGAAGTCTAACGAGTTCTCGAAAAGTTGTTGAGATCATAAATAGGCATGGTCACTCCAGCAGCTACCATATGATTGAAGAATTAGAAACAGAGGCTATATTTTCATCTTCCAGTTAATCCACATTATGTCCTGAAGGTACTGTTAGAACAAATGGGTTATTTACGGGACTAATATTTGATAACTTTGATTGATTTCTTGACACACATTACACGACACTGTTGGTATAATTTACCGAAATGTGCCTCTGGTTGACAATATAGAAGATGATCTCTTAGAACTTAGATGAAATCCAAAAAGATATATCGGATAATGACGAAGAAGTAAGTGAAACTGCAAACAATTTTAGCAATTGCGAAAAAGACGATGAAAGTTTGTTGCAATTACTCTCGAGTTGGATTCATATTGTAAAAAAATATGAATGGCCGAAACATTATTACCACCTACAGATGAGCGACGTTCCATAATTCCAGAATCCTTTCAATAAATAAAAAATGTTGATCTACTTTGGATACTTGCTCCATGCATTCAAAATTCCGAATACTCCGATGTGGGTTGGCTTTAACAGCAAGTTTATACAAGACTTTAATACCTCTAAACAAAAAATTTGTTATCCAACGCCTATCAACGAATCACCTTCTATAAATCTTGTTCTCGAAACACTAAAAGAAAGCAAAAAAATCGCTGAAGTCTCATATTGAAGTTACGTACGATTTAGCTATCGCTTAAGTTGAGATGCAAATTCAATTTAGTGAACAGCCATTATTAGATAACATATTTATTCATTTAAAATCTTTTCATATTATGCTTGCACATTTCAATGCTGTATGTAAATTTATAGCAGACTGTGGACTAATCAATATTGCTGTTGAAAGTAAAATAATAGCAAATGTATCTGTTGATTCAATCGTTTCAGGCAACCACTTCAATAGATGTAACCGATTACACCCACTGATGGCAGTTGGGTTAAAACTTTTGCATTTTCAATTTTTCTTGGAAAATTAAAAAATAACGATTCCAGAAAATTTACGTATAGAGCTGATGGAGTTTAATGCCCAAATATTATCTTATAGTGCTTTAAAATAGTGATGCCTCAAACCTCGTATCAATCCTGTTTGAATAGAGCTTATGGTAAAATGCCTCAGTTTTATAAGACGTACATATATCTCTTTTAACTATTCCAACATTTTTTTGTAACAAGCATGCAGCTATCATGCATATTATGTCACATGGTCTTGCAAGAGCCAACCGTACCGCAGTACGCTTCATACTCAGCCGATCGCCTATACACGCTCTCTCTCACACTTCAACCTACTCATAGCGTCACTCACTCCCACTCATGTACAACATTCCCGACCATCTGGCATGTAGAGAGTCCCGCTAAAATAACCTGTCTTTTTGAAAATATGTGTGTTTAGGTAATATATTATTCTGTCTAAGTCTTAGCTTGCATCAAATATATTTTTTAGAAAACTACGAAATTAACTTTAAAGCCGCCTGGCAACATTTTAGACCCGACTAAATGATCTGGCTTTTTTATTTTATATATTTTATTAAATACTAAATTAATAGATATTAAAATTTCAAAATGCCTCAAGAACATATTTTGCAAAAAAAATTCGCAACTTAAAAAAATCAAGGGTTGAGAATGACCGGCTACCCTTCAGCCAGGTCTTTTTTTGAGTTTAGACATTGCTCAAGAAGTGTTATACAAATTTTCATGTTGCCTCAAATACCTACTCAAAATTGTCTACTAGCTCCCCTATTATTTATGTGACAATCACTTCTTCAGTTTCATGTTTTTAATGTGCCATCTCAAATAAAATTTATCGATTGCTTGTGCATAGTATAACTACACACTATACCACCACTATACACAAATATTTAAAAAAAAAGTTCAAAAGTGTTTTATCCTCATTATGTAAATAATGTATAATGTACCATATTTTGTGAATTTATATGCTGTAGGTATAATAGTCCGGTCAATATAGACATTTAAAATAACAAAAATTCCCGGAGAGCCAAATATTGGTGGAGAGCTGGGGTTTACCATTACAAATAAAGTTTTAAAAATCCCCATCGATCCTAAGTGTGCTACAAAAGTTATTCGGGGTCAAAGGTCAAAATTTGAGGTTTTTTGGATTTTTCTCGAAAACGGTAAATTTTATCAAAAAAAAAACCTCAAACCAAAGTTGTCGATCTTAAAATTCTCTACAAAAATGGTCTTCATGATTTTTTTCCTAAGAGTTACCATTTCTGAGATATCGCGATTCTAAGAGTCACATTATACATGATATGCACATATAAGCCACGTATATACATAATCAGGCACTTAAGACAAGTATAAATACCTATTTGTGGCTCTTTTATATATATTATACTATTCTGAAAACATTTATCACGTGGCCTTGAAAAACATCTGGCTATTCTATTGTCCGTAGGTCTCGTTCATATACCTGTTTCTTTTAGTGCTAAAGGTTCAGTTCAAGTGAATATATACGTACTTATTACAAGCGTCTACCATTTAGGTTATTTGTGCTATTTTATAGCTCGAAAAAATGTCTCAGTTTTGCTTTATTTGCAATAAACTTTTAACTGAAGATAAAACAGTGTTGTGGTTGATCGTGGAATGCCAGCTTTAATCGAGGCTAGTGTCGCGAGAGGTGATGAGTTTACTGAGTATTTAAGAACTCAAAAATCAGTTACAATACACGTGAATTGCAGAAAATCATACACCCGGAAAACTTCAATCGCTGCAGTAACCGGCAAAACGTCAGTATTTAAATTATTCGAAAAAAAAGATTTGGCTGACTGCGCTAAAGTATTTACAGAAATTGATTCCACACCTCAAACAATAATTACGGAAGGAATTCGCTTTCTTCTTGCGGTTTATGGAGGTCCAAAAAAAAATACTTGCATTGATAAATACCGATACCTACTTAACTTTTGTAAAAAATACGCGAAACAAGAAACAATTACAACTATCATGTCTTCCTCCAACATCGGCATCTGCTATTCAACACTTGTATCGAGTATACTATCAAGTTCAAACATGGCTAGGCAATCAACTGAACCCAGAAGACTGGGGTTAGAAATTGATAGATAATACTCTGGAACCGATTCAAACTTTACTCCCACCTGCTCCAGAAAAACTCCTCAGCACTATTTTTTGCAATTGCAAAAAAGGTTGTCGTGCCAAATGTGGCTGTAAAAAAGTCGGGTTACTCTGTTCTCCAGCGTGTACCAATTGCCAAGGTCAGTCTTGCTCAAATGTCCAGTTGAGTACAATAGAGGAAGATTCCTGTGATTTTAATGAAGAGACCAATGACTCAGCCACATTTGAACAATTTATGAACATCCAGCAAGAGGAAGAAGAAGAAATCGAAGAAGACATGACTGTTGAAGTAGACTTCCAAGAGTATGAATCTGATTAAAATATCTAAAGAAATCAAAACAATAGTTAACCCAATAATCAACAGCAATAATCAATATCAATAATAAGGTAATATCTAGAACTTGACGGGTATTGTTCCCTTAAATTATCCTAATATTGTCATGACAGTTAGTGGAGTAGGCCTACAGGGGAAACCACGGTAAAAAAAACGCGCCGAATACACTACCTCACAGGTGGCGTGGAAATGTGTGCATATCATGTATAATGTGACTCTTAGAATCGCGATATCTCAGGAATGGACTCTTAGGAAAAAAATCATTAAGACCATTTTGTAGAGAATTTTAAGATCTACAACTTTGCTTTAAGATTTTTTATTGGTAAAACTTACCGTTTTCGAGAAAAATCCAAAAAACCTAAAATTTTGACCTTTGACCCCGAATAACTTTTGTAGCACACATAGGATTGATGGGGATTTTTAAAACTTTATTTGTAATGGTAAACCCAGCTCTCCACCAATATTTGGCTCTCGGGGAATCTTTGTTATTTGACCACTATTTTTATGTCTAAATTGACCGGGCTATAAGCTGTGCAATTCTTGTTTAATTAACTTGAAAGTCTCCAAGTGGCCGGAAAAAAAATTTTGATTTACTTTGGCTACATAGGTCGACTAACATTCAGTAGCATAATAATAATCAAATCCAGATTAAATAGATAATTTTTTTGTACTTTGTATCATGAATACAAAAGGGTTTTATTTTGCGGTATGAAATTTAAATCAAGGCGAAAACGAAGAAAAAAATTGAGGTGTGGTCAACACACGACTTTCTTTTACGAACAGCGAATTTTGACAAACTTTTATAGTGCAAATTCCTTGCATACTTAAGATTATTTTTATTTTTTCATGTTTTCTGTAAATTGTATATTTTTGAATTATTTGCAAAATAAATTTTCTGGGAGCTTTGAGCTGGGTGGGACCCCAACATTTATGTAAAAAGTTTTAAAATGAAGTTGCAGTTTGATTGGTTAAACTATCTGGCTATACCAACAGCCACCACTTCAAAACACAATTTTTCGAACTCATTATTACACACGTAAAAAAAATTAAAGGTGATATTTATGAATTTAATTCTGTTTTTTAATTTTTAATTTTTTGGAATTTGTATTAATGATTTTTTGTAAACCTTATAATTTTTAAGATATTAGCAAAATCAATTTTTGGCCCAAGGGAGTAGCCACTTCCGGTTGACCGATTTGGTGTAAAATTCACTGGGACCTCCCAATTTATCAAAAAAGCTTAAATCGGAAGTTTCAGTTCGATTGGTTAAGCCATCTGGGCTGTAGAGGGGGACATCAAAACAGATAAATCTTCAATAATTTGAAGGTCGAAAATTTTCATGATTACTGTACTTTATTTTACTTACGTAAAAGAAAGTAATTGTTTGCTATGTTTTGCCAAACACACTATTATGTAATCACGTACTTACGAACGTCCATCTGGACTAGGCCGATAATAAAAATTAAATGAAGTTCCAAAAATGTTTGCTATATGATATGGCCATATTTTATAATAATTCACTAAGCACCTAGTAACATACGGAGATGAATAAATAAAATTTACGACACGACTTGAATCCATATAGCTGCCCCAGGCCTGCATCAAATCTTGATAATGGTAACTAGGCGCTAGTCGCGGGTAAATGTCCGCCAAAGTTTTTTTTGCGGATGCGGTTTTGAACATTATGAACTAAAACTTTATCTGCAACAGATTAAATTGCTTCTTCATAATTCAAATAAAATTCCAAATAGCACACAAATTTTATTTAACTCGGTCCCCCAAAATAACTTTTCACTATGGTGTAGCTATGTAGAATGTAATACACATTATATTAAAAAATCGCCAAATTCAATTTCAATATATGCTTTTCGTCTACCCGAGGCGCAATAAGCGAAAAATTACGAAAATAAAACATGGGAATGTAATTGGTTTACATTATGTTATGTTGGTAGGGTATACCTAAGAATAGTTTCAGTTTAACATTTAAACGTTACGTCAGAGTCATAGGGCGTAAAATATGTCCAAAATGTTCTTTGGAAGTTCGATAGTGTTGGGGCTTGAACTTGAGCTTGGCATTGTCATAACATAGAGAACTCAAGGAAGGTTCTCATTTTTCTTTTAGGGCCGATACACTTTATATGGCTCTTGGGTTAAAGTACGAAGTAGGGCGGGGGGGGGGGGGTCGATTTTCATATTTCTACTGTTGTGGTAGATACTTACATATATTATAAATAATTGGCGAAAAATGTTGTGAATGCTATTATTGTTAATATATTTTGTCTATAAAAAGCCGAAACAATCTTATTGATTTTAATAAACAGTCGAACTTCTCTTTCTATTATAATCTCTCTAAAAACTTCAATGATCATTTGGACTAGATTGCTAAAAAAACGAATAGAAGATTGGTAAATTTTAATAGAATTAAGGACATACTGCCGCTTGAGGCACAATATATTTTAGAAATCAATTGACAATTTTAGATATTTTGAAAATTATAATTTTATATAAAAAAATTTTCATTCAGAATGTGTCATCATAAAATGTTTTTCTCCTGTAAAGTTTTTGCTTGATTATAAAGTTTAATAGGCTAAATTATATTTGCTGAATATTTTTTAGTAGTACTGTCAAAGCAACCTTGATTATACCAGAACCATCTTGATGTAAATTATACCAGAACCATCTTGATGAGTTCGTATGAAAAAACGCGATTTCGATTGACGATAAAACATGAATTAAAACTTAAATCCAGTTAAATAATTTTTTCTCAAATCGCTAACAAACAACTCAATGTCTTACTCATTTAAAACACAGATTCTCAAATTTCCCTATTTTCCAGCAATTATAAAATGAAAATAAGGAAAATAAAATTAAAAAACAACCTATAACAATAACAATATTATGATAAAAATAAATAAAATTACTTTTATTTTTATTTTTAATTTTAATTTTCTATTTTTTATTTTTTATATATTTTCTCATATATTTTTTTATTTTATTTAAATTGAAAAAGCTTTCTTTTTGTGACAATTTTAAAGAAAGCTTTTTCAATTTAAATAAAATAAAAAAATATATGAGAAAATATATAAAAAATAAAAAATAGAAAATTAAAATTAAAAATAAAAATAAAAGTAATTTTATTTATTTTTATCATAATAATCATCGTGACGAAAGCAACAGCGAACTAACAGAAGAAAAATGGAAATCCACCATCTTCTCAACAATAACCATATGTATTAAAAAGAGAAAATTCAATATAATGACGTCATCATTTGTCCACACCTAAAACCAATGGTAAGAAAAAAGGCAACACGTCTCCGCTCAATAATCAAAATAAAAAAGAGCTAAACAGAAAAAATTAAATCAATACAATAAGTGCGAAGGAAACAAAAAATCAAAACAATCTAGCATGCTTTGCAAATCCAAAATAACCATAGAAACAAATTCGAATTCAAATTTGAATGGAGGCAATGAAAGAGATGATTATTGTTTTGTTTATAAATTTCGAGTTATGTTTATGACGTATATTACACAAACAACAATGTTGTAAATTTCAAAATACCCTATTTTTGAAGACGATTTTCACTAAGAAATAAACATTTTCATGACTCGATTTTTCAATCAAATAAATTTACATATTTCATGAACATTTTCGTATAAAAACAAAACAAAACCTCACATTTCTAATAAACTGAAACTGTAAATGAAAATGAGCCTTTCCCCATATAGTTTCATAGTAAAGAAAAAATTGTATGTACCTCATTTTAAGCTTAGTAAAAAATACAGCCGATACTGGAGGCTCTTATTTATACAGTAGGCTCTGATTATACAAAGTCTAAAAACGAAGCTTTTATAAGGGAATTATAAACGAGGAAAAAACCAAATTTCTCATAGTAAAATAAATCAATTTTTTTTAATAAGACAAATTTTTAAATGAAAATTTTGCAAATTCTTAATTATGATTTCTGAAATAGTTTCATAAACATTTAAGTTTGAAACTTTCAACACATGGTCGTTTAAGTAAATCGTTTTCATTTTCTTGTTTATTTAAACCAAAATATAAAAAAAATTCATAACAACAGCATTCTGGTCAAATTAAAAAGAAAAGCTTACTACAATTCGTGTGTTTATTAAGTCAATATATACATTACATAGATGACAGTGATGGCAGTTACAATTAGGTAAAATTGTAATCAAAATTGCCACCTGGGAAAATTTCAAGTTCAAAAATTGTAGGAAAGTAAATCAAACTCACAAAATATTAAGAAGGTGTGATAATTTTGTAATTAAATAATTTTTTTAATTTTTTTTCGTATTTTTCTATAAATATCTTAGACATCTGAAGTACACTAGCAAAACTAAAGATAAATTTAGCAAGCACTATTTTAATTCGTCAAAGTCTTTGATATATTTTTCAAAATGAAAGTTCCAAAACTATATTTTTAGAAATAATTTAATTTTAAAATTCCTGCAACTAATATTTAAGTAATACCACTATGTAGTTGTTTTTATTTATTTTTGTATATTGTTACTAAAGATATATAGAAATGGTTTATATAAACGTTTTATATTATTTTTGCTTTTTTTTATTGAAAAACTTGAAGCTACAAAACACCATTTTTACTACGGAATCCTATGGAAATCAGTGAAAAGTTATACCACTAAAAAAGCTTCTAAAAAATACGTCATAATGATTATGGCTCTATACTCTAGAAGGCTCTGGTACTGCACAAATAAATAAATTATACTCGGTAAATTTACATCCATTAAAAATTTCTTGTTTAATTTTATGTCATCTCAAACAGCTTTTTTAAGTTCAACAACCATGTCCAAATAAAGCAAAAAAAAAAAATCAATTACGGTTAATAATTGTGAAACATGACCCCATTATGTTCAAGATACAGTATGCACAAAACTTAAAATACTTACCTAATTTGTTTCTCCTATTCTTCAATTACAAACATTCTTGTATGCTGAACGGAAACGAAACGAGAACGAAAATGTCCTCTTTATATAGTAAATGACTATAATAGCAACCCAGAAATGTTGCAGGCATTGTGAAAATGGAAAATACATACGAACGAAACGATGACAACAATAACAACGACCAAGCAAATAAATAAATAGAAGCAAAAATTATTTAATTTACTTTAACAAGTAAAATCTTTTCCATTTTTTTTTTAAATAAGATTTATGATAAATAAGCTTGAGCTTTTCATACAAAATAAAAAATAAAATTATATATTTAATTTTTTCTATTCTTTAAAGAGCAAAAAAGAAATATGAAAGCAAATGTCTAAGATGTAGTCCAGGACATGACTCGAATGTGCATTAAAAAACCAAGCATACTGATTGAATACTTCCCGCACATTTAGTTTTGGTATACAATACGGGTACATTCTACATTATTTAAAAAATATTAAGTAGCATTTTAAATTGCTGTATCATCATTTTCACCATCATTAGTGTATAGTGGTTTCGTTCATAAAACTTTTCCGTTTATATGATGTAATATGTGATACACAAGTAAACTAAAATAAGAAATTATTCCATTTAAAGCTAAGCTAAATAAATAGATAACGATAATATTGCAAATGTTTAACAGTTTCAACGACTTTTGATTGATTACCGTATAAATTTAATGTATGTGCATCACACCGATGAAAAACTTGTGTTTTTGTTTTTCTGAAATTTGAAAGGGTTAAATCCTATTCATGGATAAGTGTACACATTTTCTATGCAACTCATAAACCATATCTGTGGATGTGCACGAGAGATAAACAAAAAAATCTCGATGTCAAAAGTATTATTGTTATCATATACTTTATGATTGATGAGCTTTGTTTTTCCGTTTCCTTTAAGATGTTACCCATTTTTCTTAAGTAAAAAATTCAATTTTTTAAATCAGCCATGAAGTAAAAACACGAAATAATTTTCATTGTGTCGTTGTCGTTTTGTGTATACACATACTCGTATAGCTATGTAGTTGTATATTTTGTTTTGTTGTGATTGATGACATCGGAAGTGAGGGATTCAGAGATTATTAGATGAATAAATTATTAGCCAGTCTGGCTGTCTGATATTTTGTCTATCAGATACACACATAATATAGAGTTAAAAAGCTCATCAAAAAGCTCAACCAAAAATAGTTAAATAAAATCCGTTATGTAAATAGCTAAACAGATTTGTATTTACAGTTTTTTTCTTTGTTGTTGTTGCTACAGAATAAACAAATAATAGTATGCAAATTAGAATCTGTATATTATCATAAAATTAATCAATGTCAGATTACAAACAATCACCATAAAAATATAAGCGAAAATAATAAGAAATTTATAAGAAAATGATAATGATAATAAGACAATAGAAACGCGTCAAAATATGAGACGCGCGCTCATTTTAGATATTTTCTATGTGTCTATATAGTTAGACAACAAATAGGGTGAATATTATTATTATTAGACATAAGAGATTTGTCTTGTTCTTAGCCGATTATTTATTTTCTTTGTTTATATAATTTCGTATGGATTTGTTGGCAACGCTCAAGCAATTTATATGTAACCAAATTAGAAGTGTTTTATATTCGTATAATCAAATGAATTAAATTATTGCAAAATGTGTATATTAGATGGTATATACTTTTGGAGACATTTAAGTTAGGGGAGTACCAAAAAAAAAATTTAGTAATGAGGAAGATTTATTATAAAAAATAAAAATATGAAATTTAAGCCAAAATACTGACAAACTATATGTATATACTCATATCCAAGATTAATATCTTCATGCTACTGATGATATAGTAGGAAGTTCATTATAATCTGTACCCAATTCGATTAAAAAAACGCTTTTAAATGGTTCATTTGTAATATCAATTTCATAAAATAATTGATACCAATTATGTTAAAACGTGAGCGTTTGTCTCATAAAAAATAAAATAATTTTAATTTACTTTTCTTCTTATTTGTTTTAAGATGAGTTTAATAATCACGTATTATAATTATAATTTTTTTTTTTTTTTTTGAGAATATTATTTTTAATTCATTACAATAAAAGGAATATATCCGTATAGTATAGAGATGATAAAAGTTTATCGGAGTCGAAATATATATGTAGGTATGTCACATAACAATACTGTACGCGTACCTACTCTCTAATGCAAATATTCAAATTCAATTCAAAATCCGAGAAATCCTTATATACATACATACAGTTATAACAAAAATATTAACGACTGAATAAAAAAATAAAATTGGAAATAGTTTTTCATTTCGATCTTTATTCCTTTAAAAAAATAAATAAATAAATAAAATATTTTTATTTTAATATTTCACGGATTTCATAATAAAATATCGTATTTTTTTTTTGTGTATGTATATCGAACGTGATTTTTTGATATGAAAATATAACAACAACAAAAAAACTATACCCAAAATGATAATACTTAGATAACAAACCTAGAGCGCATTCGAACAAAAATTGTTTATTATGAAATTTGCATAAAAATAAACTTTTTGCTCAGAAGATTTATTTATATTTATACGATATTATAAAAATAAATGTATGTTGAATACTAATGGATCCTTAAAATTTGATGAAAGTTTCTTACTTTGGAATCCTTATCCATTACTAAAATTCCAGATTCAGTTTCACGTTTAACTTTTTGGAATAGTGTAACATACTGAAATTTTATATTAATTAAATTTAATGGAATTAATTTGCTCTTATTTAAACATTTTTCTTTCTACTTCTTCATTCCTCTAGTTATTAATACAAATTATGAGTGCGTATTTCCGAATAAGCATATTGAGGTCGGATTTGTTAATTAAAATAAGAGCCAAATTCAAGAAATATTGCGAAACTCCACTATAATGATATTTTGATTGATGCCATTTATAAGAAACATTGTTTCACTTATTTTGTTTTTATTACATAGACAATCAATCCAGGTAGTGTATTACGTCTCCAGCTTCAAATGGATCTAGGTGACACGTTTGTAGATGTAATTTAATAGAATTAATATCTCAGATTTCAGATGTTAAGTCGAATTTTTAAGTAGTTCCTAATATACAATTTATTAATTCCGGCTTTATAAAATTCCTTCGCCCATATAATCTAGCGTCGGATTTCTAAATTAAACCATGGCTCAAATTCAGATTTTTGGGTTGAAACTTTAAATCAAAAATTATGTTTGCCAAATTATTGTTAGCTAATGCAATATTTTGTAAACTCTATAAATAGTTCCTAAGTTACTATTATAAAAACTGTCATTTCAAGGCCTGCAAAAATTGTCTGTCATAAGGAAGGACTGAGATCGGAATTTTTAAAATAAAACGTGGCCCGTCGGCAAGAAATATTTTGAAACACTACTCCTACTAATGAGATTATGATCGATACCATAAATCAAAAATTAAATTAATCAATGTTGGTTTTCCATACACAGCCAACCCAGACAATATTCTTCGCCTCTAGCACCGAATAGAACACGCACATTTGTCGATGTATTTTAGTGAAATTTTATTTCGGAGATGTTAAGCTAATTCTATATAAAGAGTTCCTAACATTAAACATATTAAATAACGTCCTGAAGGATTTTTTGGGCCAGTCATTTGGAATGGAGTTCGAATTAAATTTTGTGTAAATTAATATTTTTCTGGTCCTTCCTGAATTTTGCCTTACCGCTAATAAATTTAGGGATTTCAAGGCATATTATCTAAAAACCAGGACAATGTAACACATTTTTCTGGATGCTCACAGAAGTTTGAAAATTCAGAACACGTCCAGAGAAACAAGGATGTCTGGTCACAATAATATAAACAATGATATGGTTAATGATATAAACAAAGGATTTGAGAATATTGATGTCAAGGCGTATTAGACCAATAAAATGTCCCACCTTACACTGCATAAATCCGGACTTCCATACAACTTTGTAGTCTGGAAAGATTAAATGACTGTAGAAATTATCTTACAGAATTATTTTTTTATAGAAGTCCTAGTCTAAGCTTATAGAAGGATTTGAGAGTATTGTACATCCAGAATTCCACACATGGTTTTTGTCTGGTACAGAATTTGTTTTGCAGCTAATTTTTGTATTCAGGAGGTCCCAATCTAAATATTTAGCTAAAGCTTCTTTATCTGGTGCCCCTACAGTATTCCTTGATGTTTTTATAAGTTGTAAAAAACTCGGAATTATCTATTTATAAGTTTCACCAACAAATCTTCAGATTCTAAAAAAAAGTTTTGTGAATTTTAGTGTCTGTATTGTAACGAAATGAAACGGAGTTACGGCTCACTACACCAATATATTTGAGAATTATTCCATAACAAGATAATAGTAAAAAAAATTCTTAACTTGAATGCCGCTAATGATGCAGTGTTGTAGTGTTGCGGTGACGACGTTATAAGAACTGGATATGATGAATGATGATGTCAAAAATATTTAAGAGTGTGGATTGATTATATGACTTAAGTCAACTTTCCTACACAACTTCGAATTTGAATATTGAAAATTGAACCAAACCGCGTTAATTTTTTCTTTCTTTCTAGTGCATTTAAATGTTACATATTTACATCCCTTTCTTAAAATATCCACAAATTTATTTTAATTTGTTTAGCATATTAACGCACATTAATGCGTCTGAAACGTGGAGTGTTGGATTTTAGAAAGAGCAAATCCAGAATTGTAGTCCTTTCTAAATTATTACAAAGACTGTTGCATCTTTGAATTCAAAATTGGCAAAAATGATTGTGAAGGGAGGAAGAGTTGATTGTGTTTATCTGAGTCAACGTTGAGTTTTCAGAGGTACATTCGCGAGACTGAAGCAGTAGACGAATGGATATTGGGTTCTATGTAGATAGTTTCGTTATAGATTTATATCTGTTCCAGAGTTTTGGAAATATAACTTTAAAATTATTTAGAATTATAATTATTTTAGTTTTCTTTAGACTCGTAACATATTTTCTTTGTTTAGTATCATAAGAATTTATTTATTGAATTAGTTTTTAATTTAATTTATTAATTCATAAATTGATCTTCAATTTATAATTCGTAAGCTACAGATATCATTTTAAGGTAGTTTTGTTAAGTGGTGTGCAATCTTGGACCTAAGTTTACAGTAATTTTATTTAACCTATTTTAGGTTGCCAAAGATTGAAAGTTGGTTTAATTTTAATTTAATAAGAGCCACTCACTACTAACTATTGAATGCCAAGATGTCTGTAATCAGGTCGATCTCAATCATATTTAACCCCTTAGAACGACGTCACTATTTCAAATTGTTACAGGGAGATCCTGCTTAATGCTTAATCTTACGCTATCAATTAATTAATCAATCTATTATTGCAGAACAGTTTTACTAAAATTCTAATAGGTCGATATTCTAAAAAATTTCAATAAAAAACAAAGTTTTTTTTGCCGATTCATGTCACATTGGGCATACTTATCAGAAATTGTATCAACTTTAATTTGCTCGCTACCAAATGCTCGTAGCTAATTTAATTTTGTTCTAAATTCATGGTGTGATATTTATGGTATAGCATTTTTTAATATTTTAGTGTTTCAGTTAAATAACTTTTAATTCGAAATTCATTCAATATTCCCAAATTCATATTCTATTAAACCTGAAATTCCCTCTATTTCATCAAATCGGGCATAAATTCGTCAGTTTCGACAATATTTTCTAAGGCTCCTGAAATAACTATCTTTGTTAAAATTCGGGTTTCTTGAAATTATCATATGACTATAACCTAGCATGGGGTTTAAAGTCCTGACAATTTTAAATATTTCCTATGATAAATAGAGCAAATCTCAAGGAATTAATTTTTACAACGTTCGAAAAATGTTTTTAAAAGTTCAAATTAATCTGAGAGTTTCTTGAAATTTGTGAAATTTCCCCCAAATGAAAAGAGAATATTTATAATTTTTATTATTTTTGAATATTCATTAGACGAACTTAATTAAAATAAGGAGGAGCGACCAAAGTTTTAGCCTTTACTCCATCCTGTGCTTTATTTAAAATCATTTTATTCTCACTCTACTGCTTTATAATTTAGTTGAGGTAAAAACTAACCGAAAAGTTTTGGGAATACAAGTATAGAGAGGGAGTATTTTCAGATACATACGACTTATTGGATTTGGGTACCAGCAGTAAGTATGATTTTCCAGGCTAATCCAAAATTATTTTAAAGCTACAAACATACATAAGTTAACCTTTTTAGCTAACAGTGTTGTGGTCACACATTTTCATAATACCTCAAATTCCAATTTTAAATTTTCTAAATAAAATAATTTAATAAATAAGAAAAATGCGTGATTTTTTGTTAAAAATAAAATTTGTCTTTCATTTTCTCTTACACACGTTGAAAATATTCAAATCACCCAAACCAAATTTCATTAAGACACAACCTCAGTAGAAAACAACTTTTTCTGTTGTTGTTGGAAGAAAAAGTAACAAAAACTTTCTGTATTTCGTTTCATCAACTGAAAATCCTTTTTAAACTAAAGACCTAAGCCCCAAACATTATATATGTACATCGCTCCGTATACATAATAGAAAACCATCCAACTCTTAAGAAAAGATGAAAAATCAAATTAAAATTCAGATCAGAAAACTTGTGTTGTTTCCACTTTTCCCCGTATTCTATCCAGAATAAAAAAAAAAAACCTTCTAGTACCCTACCACTTCCTCGATTGCTACAATACAGGAAAATTGGGAACCGAATAATGGTGGTGAAAAGGAAAACCATAAGTAGTAAAAAATGTAAGAAAAGTTATTAAATATTTTTTTATGATTCCGCAGTCGAATAAAAGCAGTCAGTGCAAAATTTTTGGTGTTCCGTTGAATGACGGAGACAATTTTAATGTGTTAGCATTTAAAAGAAAAGAAAATGGGTTGAGTTTATGTACAGAACAATGTGCATGACATCGAACGTGTTTATGTGTACTGTGTGTGCCCGGGTTAATTTGGTAGATAATTTTAATATTTCTTTAAAAACTTGTTCAATCAACGGATTGAAAGAGGGTTTGGTATATAAGGAAATTATTTTAAACCGATATGATCATAATTTCAAAAGTGTTTTACAAAAGTGTTTATCACGTTTCATATTAGATGTACTTTACATATACGTCTATAAAACATTTAATATTTTCTTTATGTATGTAATTTGTATACATAATTTAAAGATATTTCTAAGACGTGTAATCCATCACTAAAATGATATCACGCACACACATCACCCAAATATTCACCTTTTATTTAGATCAATTCCATTAATTTTAGTAGATAAATTTCTAGATAATTTTTTCTTTTCTTTTTTGTTAAATAATAAATGTAATATTCTAATGAATATTTTAATTTAATAAAAATAAATTTAAATTAATTTACTTAAGATATCTTAACCTGAACATACAGATACACATACACACACAGATACAACAAATATGAAGATGAAATAAAAATTAAATGTATTAATATTTGATGAAAATTTAAGGCAACAAAAATAATGCGAAACCTTAAGGATGGTGAAAGGTAAGAAAACACTGTATGTGTACCTATTATACCGTATAGTGTGTATAACTGTAACATATAAAACGAAATTAAATTGAAAGCTTTTCTCTCTTTTTAGATATGTTTTATGTTTGCTTTATATTAAAATTAATTTGATGAATAAATTATGGAAATATATCATTTTCTTCTTATTAGGATTCTTTATCTTATACTATATTCTTATGCTTATTAAATTATAGTTTTAAGTGTGTATAGTTATTATGTGGGACTTACAAAAAAAAAACGCTGAATATGGATATGAGATATAATCTTAACACCAAGTAATTTGTGTACGTAACTTGATGGAAATGATAAACTAAAAGTTCAACTTTCTATTTATTTATTTGGCCTAGGTTAAAAATCAATGTTTCCAATTATATTTCCTTTTATAATAAATAATAATATTCAAAGCCTACATTTTTTACCTGTATAAAGAAAATTGACTGGAAAATTCCAATTTTTCACCATAGAAACTTTCATTAAAATTCAATTTCTTCCAAGCATTTTGATTCATTGAAATTTAATTAATTGATAAGAAAACATATTTATATACAACATACAAACACAAAAAAAAATTTCCCGCCTAAATATTTTAAGTGAGCAAAATATTCGGGAAATTAATTCCCTTTGTAATTTTATTTTATTTCGTTTTTTTTTTTATAAAATAAACGAACAGGAAATTTAATTTATTGAAATATTTTAATTAAATATTACACGATATGAAAAATACACAAAGTTAGTGAAGAAGCAAGTTAGCTGTCTTTCTCGGAAATTAAGCACCGCTGTATACTATCAATTTTCATCAAAGTTAATTAAATTTTTGGGACATTCCAGAGTGCTTTTTTGTTCCTTTCTAATTTGTATATCGACACAACAATCTTTAATGGTTATAACGAACTCAAAGTCCGCATCGTTTCGAAATGAAATTCTGGGAAAAACTTACCAGACTGAACAATTTTTTTTTTTTGTTTTTATATGCTCGATATGCCGTCTCTGACTAATGAATGTGAAACTAAAGTTATACAGGGTACGTGTTAAAATTTTCTTGAAAACTATACTATTCCGTTCACATTTATACACAAGACATTAAAAACAAATATTTTTCTCATTTTTATTTGCCCGAATGAGAACACTTTGAAGTATTTTTTTTTTATTATATTCTAATTCGGAAAAATATAATAGAAAATTGAAAACTTTTCTCAAGATAACTTTTTTTTGTATAATGCATGTCCTTTTTATAATAACCCGTTGACGTCGTAGTTTTATTCCTGTTGAAGATGAGAGAATGGTTATAGGAAAATAGTCAGATTTGTAAGTGTTGAGCCCGATTCTTTTTTTCCCCCAAGTCAATAATCTTTCAACAGACAAAAAAAAATTAAAAATAAATAAAAAATACTTGAAATACTTTTAATATGTTGAATCACGTTTCATGACGTAAGAAACTATTGTAAAAGTTGTGTTGTATATGAGATGTACGGAAAACATCGTAAATTATATAAGCATAAGTTTGTCGAAAATATCTGTGGAAGGAAACTATCTTGTTCGCTTGTTGTGTTGTTTTGTTTTGCATATTTTATTACATTTTGTCGCCACTCACAGTTGAATAGAAAATGATGGGCTTTTACCTTTGACTATACATATAGAAAAATCTTAAAACAAATTCTGCTTACACAATTATGTTACAAAACTTATTTCTTTTATTTTCAAATGTTTTTTGCTAGAAAAGGAAATTGTTTTGAAAAATGTGGAACTTAGTCACTTGCATAAGAGTGGATCAACTTTCATTTAGCTATAAAAAAAAAAAAATTATTTCACATTTAGCAGAGTAATATTAAGAGCGAGTTGGTAGCTTTCGTGACCCCAACCAGTTTTGGCGTGTATTGCGAATGATAGAAAACCACAATTATTGAAATGAAAAATTGAATTTAGTGGAGCTCCGAATGGTGTATCAGTGGCAAGATTTCTCTTTACTAAAGGGAATTGCTTCCGATTAGTATTGGTGTGGTTCATTGAGCGTGACCCTTCCTCGGGTTGGTTCCAACTCAAGGCTGCAATCATTGAAAGGTTTCAAGGCCGTCATACGGATGATGATATTCGACGCATGAGGGGGAAGATCAGGGGAAGCTTTCATTGAATTTTATAATGATATTTTGGTTCTTACTCTAAGATTCCGAACTCTCATTCCGGATTCGGACATCCTTAGAATTCTTCGATACAATATGAACGTTGGTCTTCAGAATCATTTCGGAAATACTTACCTGTTTATCGTTTTGGATCATTAGTAGCAGAAGTTGATAATTTTGCTTGCTTTGTTTTTAACATTTTGAAAAGTAGGTAGCGAGAAATGAAAAAAGTACATAGTGAATAATAGCCTTCTTTGAAAGTTTATAAGTGCATAATATATTAATTTGAGGTATGTAAAAAATAAGTTGGAACATTTATAGTAAATCTAATTTTGGGCTCTAAATTTAGATAATGTCTGACAAGATCAAGAAGCAAAAATTTAAACGAAAATTTATTTCACTCGAAGAAAAAATTGGAATTTTAAGTCGTAGAAAATGAGGAGAAAAGCCTTCATCGATTGCAAAATCATTAAATTTAAACGAAGCAACTATTCGAACTATATTAAAAAATGAAAGATAAATTAGAAAAAATGTTGCCGGTGATTGTTCGCAAGGTGCGAAACCTGTACCCCGCAAACGAGATATAAATATCGTAGAAATGGAACACGCTCTTATAATATTGATAGAATATTGGTTTAGATAAAAAAATTCCTTTGAACACAAATATTATTCAACAAAAAGCACTCAGAATTTACACACATTTAAAGAAAGATGAACTTTCTTTTAACGAAAAACCAAACCTATCATTTTTGGCAAGTAAATGGTGATTTGAAAATTTAAGAAAAGATTTTCTTTGCGCAATGTAAAATTTCAAGAAGAGCGAGCTTCAGCAGATGTAGAGGCTGCCCAAAAATGTATCCTGGAAATACTACCACAAATAATTGAAGAGGGAGAATATTCGGCAGATCAAATTTTCAACGCCGATGAGACCAGCTTTATACTGGAAGAAACTCCTGTCTCGAACTTTTATTTCAAAAATTGACAAGCAAGCACCAGGTTATAAACTTTTCAAAAATCGTGTTACCCTTCACATGTGTAGCAACCTATCGGGAAATTTTGTAGTAAAACCAATGATAATAAATTCTATACCTTGAATCCCATAGCATTGAAAAACCTCGATAAGTCTCATCTACCAGTCTTCTGGCGAGCAAATATAAAAGGCTGGATGATGCAAAATTTGTTTGAAGACTGGTTTAAAAATTGTTTCATTCCAGAAGTAGAAACATTTTTGAAGAAAAAAAATTTGAGCTTTAAAGTTTTATTGCTCATTGATAATGCAGACAACTACAGTAGAGGGTTGAATCACCCTAACGTAAAAATTGTGTTTTTCCTCTAAATTGTACATCATTGACTCAACCATTAGATCAAGGAATCATTGCGACACTTAAGGCATACTACATACGACTAGCATTTCAAAATTTTTTCGAAATACTAGAAAACGATAAAAATGTAACGCTTACTCAAGCTTGGAAAGAGTTTTCTATTTTAGATTGTGTTACAATTATAGCTTTGGCTTGCAAGGAATTAAAACAGACTACACTTTTTACCCCAAATGGTCCAGAGAGGAAACATTGTCCCATTGGGGGAAGCAGAATAATATCGGTTGCTTCTAATTTAGAATGTTGATGATGTTCGGGAACTATTTGAAGAACAAACTCTGAATGAGGAAGAACTAATTGAATTACTAAATATCACGAATTTCAATTACGCTGATGATTCCGAAAACATTTGTAATATTCCATCGGCTCCTCATTTAAATTTAATTGATCTGCAAGAAGGAATAGCTTTAGCTAAAAAATTAGAAAATTTTTTCGTTGAAAAAGATCCTTCAGTAGTACGTAGCGGAAAATTTAAAAGAGAATTGCAAAGTTTTTTAGCTCCTTATAGAGAAATTCTGACAAAACTGCAAGATCGAAATACGCAGGTAATTGCAACTACTTCAGATAACTTTTGTGATGATGGAGAAATAACTAGTGAAGAGGAGTTTCAATCAACTTTGAGAAAAAAATGCTGTAATTTTTGATGAGAGTGATGATGAAAATTAATTTTGTGATCGTAATAAGCTGTTTCTCATCAGCATAATGCCAAAAGTACATGCAGTATTCATTCATGTTAAAGATTGTGGTGAGAAAACAAAGCGAGATCTTGGCTTTTATAGTAAGCAAGCAATGTAATTGGTTCACGCTAATTTTAAACAGAAGTGGACTACATATTTATATATACAAGTTGAGGATTGAGGTAGTCGCATCCAGAATATACATTTGTATTGTTAAAAAGTGTATGTGAATATATATAATGCAAAACATTTAATTTTTTAATTTGTTTGTTTGATTTGCTTGATAAAATACATAATGATAATTTTGGTTTCCTGGCAAAATAATATAATTTTGGGCAATTAAATAATGTTAAATAATAATGTTTAGTCTTCTGTAATGTTATATTAAATAAAATAAAATTATAAGATGCTTTTTTTTTAATATTTTGAAGCTTTCTTAATTTTTTTTTGTAAAGATAAACACTGTTTTTTTAAAACGGCTAAGCGGATTATTTTAATTTTGAGCTTAAATGATTCTTGAAAGTTCTCCAAACAATACTCAATTTACAATTTTCGAGTATGTTAAAGTTGAATTTAATGTTCATTCAAGAACGCCGTGCCCAGCATTTCAATATATTAAAATTCTAAAAACCTTTCCATTTTTGGAGTTTACTCCTTTAGAATCAATGTTCATATATAGCGCGCGATGCACAAATAAATGGGAAGCAAAATCGAGCGTTAAAAAAAGTGAAGTCGTTATGCTTTGAAATAATAGAAAAATTTACCAATGCGAATTAAATATGAACTGGTGTATCGTTTGTGGCGTAGTGGTAATGTGATGGAGCAGCATGGCAAAGGTCTAGGGTTCGATTCTGCACAAAGTTTTTGGATTTTATTTTTCCAATTTTATTTTTTTTGTTGAGTTTATTGGAGTTTAATCCTTAAAACTCGATTTTCATATATAGCCCGCGGTACACAAATTAGATGGGGAGCAAAATCGAGCGTTGAAAAAAAATGAAGTTGCTATGTTCGGCATGACATCCTCTTATAAACACATAAACTAATAATATTACTTACGCACCAACTCTTATTAACTGGGTATATACTAAAAAAAATTTGAAGAGCTTCTTATATCAAGTTTTTACAGAGGAATTGCAATAAAAATTATAGTTTGGCGTTAAATAAATTTAAAAATTGCCAATAAATAGACGTGCAGAAAATTGTCTGCTTCGATATGGAAGAAACCTGATGGATGTGGTCAATCATCAAAACTTTTATGATGGTGATGACGGCGAACATTTAGAGCCAACCATTGAAGATGAACACATTGAAAATGAAGATAATTTCAATATGGATGAGGAGTCACCATCGGAAGATGATTCGAGTCATCTATACATCGGCTATCGCTCGCATCAATCCGCGCATAAACTATTCGAAAAGATGTTCAAGAAAAATTCTTTTGGCCACGTATAATGTTTGTGATCGTCTGTGGTTTTTGGCAGATCTAAAAAGTGGAACACCTGACGAAGAAAATCTACTTAAACAAATCACGGTGTCGAAATTGTATTTTATAAATTATATTTGCTCGATACCTAACTGATTCTTATCGTGCGATATTTTTCAGACATTTATAAACGTTGCTGGAGTTAAGATGTGCAAGACTTGCAAGGTCAGTGTTAGAAAAGGCAATATTCCGTCTTTGCTAAGAGGCGGAAGCTGAGTAACGCTGTCCTAATGGAATTCGATTATTCAATGATAACCATTCAGTCGCTGCATATAATTTGAGGATATTGAGATTATCTGATGAAACATCGAATTCAGTTGCTGATGTCGAAATACTCGGGTGTGGAACCGATCGCGAAAAAGAGAGGGTTGTTAGAGAGAAGCTTCACAAACTCAGCACGATTGATATGATACTACATGATAACCACAAACATCGATGGTGTTGATGGGTTAGCCAATGGGGCAGTAGGCAAATTGGCACACGTTGAATTGGGTGATGGGAATAGAATTCTACGGGTTTGGCTTTTTTTCCTAACGGCTTCGGTGCTAAAACACGTGGAAAAATGGCTGGCTATGCAAATGCAAAAGGAATTAGTAGAATAGCGGTTCCTATCAATCGAAGATCTGCAACAGTTCCTCTTAATTGTAATAAATCAATTCATATTAAAAGAAACCATTTTCCACTAAACCAGCCTGCTCGTTGACAATTCACAAATCGCAAGGAGGGACATTTGATGAAATTGTTTACAAATACAGCAAGACACATTCGCAACCTTTGGTCTATGTAGCCTTATCCATGGTCACGGCTCAAGAAGGACTTCATATTGTACCAACAAATGAGCGTAAATGTTTCTATCATGGTAGACGAGAAAATGAAACGATGCTTCCATTGCGAAACGAGTTTACCCGGCTTTTTACGTGCATTTTCATACAATTGATCAGATTATACTCGAAAAAATCATTAAAGGGAATATGACAATCTTTTCCCTCAATTGCCAAAGTCTCCGGGCATATGCGCGTGACCTTCGTGGTAATGTATTACATAAATCAAATATATTAATGTTATCAGAAACTTGGATTCGTAACGAGGAACGGGTTGAAATTGAAAATTTCAATCGCATAACGCAATACAGACGACCCAGCATTTAGCGCGGGAAGGGGGACGTTAGCCAAACCAAATATGCTTTTGGGGACATATGCGCCGCGAGATGCACGTTGCCTAACGTAAAACAAATTGTTATGGTCGCAGTTTATATTTCTGTCAATCAGTCATGTTTGCTTATACAGAAGAGGGTTTAGAACTGTTGAGGAAACATTATCAAGAACTTCCGCTCATACTTGGCGGCGATTTCAATATTCATGTCGATACAGATGACGGATTACGCTTGGTACAATTTTTTAAAAAAGAAGTTAATTTAGATTTAATTTTTGGTAGAACACTGGGGACAACTAGATATGGCACAACCATTGATGCGACGTTTTCACGATACGTAACTCATATAACTTCCGATGTTCACGTATCATATTTTAGTTACCACAAACCTATTGTCACAGTATTTAATAATGACGTTACAATTCACGAAATTAATAATGTTCAAGATGATGTTAATCGGGAAGGAAATCAATTTTCCTAACAATGCACCATATTTATATGTTATACCTAAGTAATATATTTTTACATATATATATATATATCATGATTTATGTAATATGCATATTTTATCAAATCAATATAAATAAATAGATATGAATACAAATATGTTATACTTGCGTTCAGCATTATAAGATGTGCCTTTATTTACTCAGTTTGCATATTGTATATATTCCAAGAAAATCGTTCTTAAGGAGTAAACTTCAGTCGCGCATTGGAGCTGACACGCACAAGTTTTTTTTTTTTAAAATTACTATGATTTTTGAGTACCTCAATGTTTTGACGTGCCAGGATAATTTTTAAACGTTCCATGTATTTGCGATCACTGATCAATATGCTTGCGCGGATTAAACTTAAACCAAATGTTTCAAAGAATACAAACCAAATGAGATTGTGAGTATATCAATCTTTATAAATATGATTTTTAAACATACAAATTGATTTATATTTTAATATCGTGTAATCGTTTATTACGGCCAAATGAACTGCTGAATGGTAACCAAATTTTATGATTCAAGAAGCAATCGGTATATTTAGTGAGGGTAATGAATCCAAAACTGTTGAAAATTGTATTGTAGTAATATAGAGATGCCGTAAAAAAATCGGAGTCAGCTTTAAATTTATACAATTGCCCAATTGACCTAAATTAAAAGGTTTTATTTTTAATTTTAAGCTTTTTTTTGGCTGTATGGTATATAAATGATAATAAACCAAAACATAATTATTTTTTGTGCGGTATCACATCCATTTAACAATTTTAATTTTTAGCTTTCAATTATAATGTACTATAAATTTATAATATAAGGATAAAAAATGAAATGCTTTCCCCCCCTTGTATATATTGTACATTGAAGAGATGATGAAAATGATTATTAATAATTAATTTTTTTTTGCGTTCTTCTTAAATTGCGTGAAAGGAAAGGATTACATTAAATATTATATATTTAAAGGGTTTTACAATTTACGCAGTGTGGAAATATTTTATGATGGGGCTACATTTTTATGATGCTTTTAAAATTTTAAATTGAACAACAGTGTGTGTTAAAAGCAGAATTCAATATTTTTACTAAAAATGTAGTGAAACATTCTACAAAGAGTGACTTTACGGATAATTTGGAAACCAAAAAATTCCTAAATGCGTATACTGTCAACGGATATGGTTAATATTAAATCTTCTTAAATTTTCAAGTTACAATTTTGGTATTTGATAACAACAAATTGAATGTATTTAATATTAATGACAGCATGTTGTGACGTTCGACAAAGTTTTTATATTTTGTGCTTTTTGTACATACTATACATATTTTAATATTTATAATTTTTTTTTGTTGGTTTTTCATTTCCGACAATATTTTTATGATGGCGCAAACAAAAATTTCCTCCAAAAAATTAATAAATTACAGATAAAAATGTTTTTTTTGGATAAATATACGAGTACATGTTTGGTATGAATGGTGGATATAGTTATGCAAAGGGAAACATGTTTTTATATTAACAAAGTGTGGTTTTCACATTTTCCTGGTGTGCTTTTATTTTCTTGCTAACCGCACAAAGTTTAATATATTTGTGTATACTATATTTTACAGAAAAACGCCGAATATAAATTCAGAATTTCGGAAGCTGTGATAATATAATGCACCGCGTTCATTAACTTTAAATTAACGGTATGGAACTCCTTCCAAACTAATTTGTCATTGTTCAACAGTTTCTTATGTTATAGCTTACATATATAGCTATGGCTGTACGATACTATAAATATGTGTGTGTCTTTTATAAAGTTAAGAGAAAAACTTAAAATGTTCCACCTTATAATTCTGCAAACGCAGTCGTGAAATATTCGTTCAAAATGTTGCTTTGGTTATTAAGTCATTTCAAAAGTGATAAATTATAAAATGAAAGATAATAAAATATTTCTTAATTAATCATGTTTTTCTATGTTGTTGTTGTTATGTTTGTAGGAAGTATGCTATAAGGATTTTTTTGATGATTCATTAAGAATAAATTTAATCGAATTCTACGGCAATTTTACAGCTTGCAGCATGAGGTAGGACAACTTTACTTTTTCGGTATAATAATTGCAACCGTTAAAAAAAAATGCAAATACGTATGTAGGTATACTAAATTTTCTTTAAATACTGTATCATGGTCGTAAACTACGGAGAGAACTAATTCTCAATTAATTATGGATTTTGTTGCCTCAATAAAGAACAAATACTTATATGTTAATACCTTTTACCAAAAAAGATCTCCATTGCCTACCGTGTATCCTATATTTCATTGCATGAGAAAATTTACGCTGGGAATGTATTTTGTTTCCCAGAAGTTTATTGTTAGAGCTCTGTACGTTTAATAGATACTATTAATTCTCTAATTTTATTTTGTTTCGTGTTTTAGTTTTTCTTAATATAAATTAAGCGTAAATTGTATTCGAACAATTTATGCGAATAAATAAATAAATTAAGTAGAGCAAACACCCATATTCCTGCAATAATCTATAGATTCAAATAAACTTAAACCAAGCTAATCAAAACTTACTTTTAGTTTGGACTAAACATATTTTCTACATTTTATTGTATTTCACTTGTTTACGATGGGATATAATATTAAGAATGCCGATAAGATAAGAATGTCTCTATGCATATTTAAACCAAAAAATTATTTTTTACAAAAACAATTATTATTCGTGTATAAAAAGCTCACCAAGGAATAATAAAATTACTAACCAAAATGATCATTGGTGGTAAAATTTTGTGCACATCTTATTTATGAAAAATACTAAATTATTACTAGATTATGTGTGGGTTTATGGCGATATTCGAGAAAAACAATTCCAAAAACAAGAATCCCAAAAAGTATTTATTTATAATATAAGGCCGACAAATTTCGTTTCCCGGACGAACACGGAAAGTTACCATACACCATTTTAATTCGATTATGCCAACGTATTGGAAAAAAAGTCTGAGAAATACAAAACAAATCCAGTTTAGTTTAATGTGTTCTAAAACATTAGAACGAATTTTTTTCAAAAGTAGGACGATTCAGATGAAACGCTCAAGTATATGGTATTCTGCATAATAGCCACGATCGATTTAAATCTTTGAAGGGAACATACAGTAGATTTTGCTTTTGATAAGTGGTATGATCATCACTTCGTCAAATCAAACTTTTAAAGTTTAGGGCCCTTATATCCGGGTTGAGAAATTTCTCTATGTCTAAATGAAAAATGAAGTTTACCCAAAATACCCATAAAGGAGCTGAATTTACGATTTTCCCATAAACCTATTCATTATCTTTCATCATTCTTCACCTCCGTCTAAATTTGTAACATTAAATAAAAAGAGCCTGTGTCGAATTAGAACCGCAAATTCAAAATTTATAAATACGGTGCTGCTGAAATATAGTTGTAGTCTTTCATTCACTCTATTCGAAATGAATCCGGAGAATTATTTCTCCTCGCTTGTAAAAATGTAGGCAACACCTTTCTAACAACAACCTCTTTTGCATTACCGAGATATTAACGTCAAGATTATCCCATCATACATCCCCTCTATCAAAGGATGAAGCACAGAAAATGTCATCACAAATGAGAAATTACAAAATCCCGCAGTAATTCGAATCAGTAGTCCAAATTATTCAAACCAGCACAAAAACTATAATGGTGGATGACTTGAAGAGAAAATGGGGTTTCCAATGATATTATGAAACAGTTAGAAGAATATTTGGAGAAAATGTTCAATAACTTTCGATAACTGGATGAAGAAATTTGTAAAGCCGAGGATAATGATGGTGTAATGAGAGGTCGGCAACTATATTCTTGTTGGGCCAACAAGGCATTCAAAATTTATAAATGAAGGTAATAAAAATAAAAATAGATATAGGATTATAATTATATTTATTTCGGTTTCAATTAGTGCGACATTTGATGTTGTTTGGAGTCCGAAAGTGTTTTAATGTTAAGTGGAATTCGGTCATTTTGGATCTCAATTTGTTATTTGTGTATTTCTTTTTTGAATAAAGTTGTTCGCAAGTTTATGTACTACCGAAAATCGATGCCATTTATTTTGCATGATTTATTAAGTTTGGATAAATCCCAGCTTCAAGCTGATATTTTGTATAGAAATCTAGTAAAGGTGAATCTTGAAATGTATTGCGCAACAGATCATTGCATTGTACCTCAATCAGTTCCATTTGGGCATTTTCTGGTACGGAGTTCACTTTCACATTAAACGGAGTACCGAAAAATTTTATATCGATTAGGAAACTCTAACAAATCGGTTGTCCTGTCCAAAGCGTAGTGATCAACTTTATTTATTTAACTGTGATGAGTTCAATAAAATGAGTGTAACAGAAAGGAGAGGATTTGTAGCGATATAAACTTCGCTACATTTGCATGAAATCAAAACATTCTGCTCAAAACTTTAGATCTAAGCATAGATGTGCTCATTGTCGATGGCGTCACAATACATTACTGCATATAGAATACACCCATCAGTCTACATTGTTCACAAGCTCTTACTAATGATCGTGTATAGAAATCAAAGCTTTAACAGCTAAACTGGTAACTACGAATCTATAGGTGTCTATCTTGCCAACGGCGCTAGTGGAGGTAAAGGAAAGATTAAGAAATTTGCACTATTTCAAAGCGATGTTATACTCAGGCCTAGCGATGAACAACTTAACTGCTAAAGGCGGTTAAAATAAAATCACATTAATAATTCTTGACATGTGCTCTACAATTAACGAAACAAACAAAATTAACGTGCAGGCATCTTCTACACCTGGCAAAATAAATTTAGCACATTTAAAATCTTTGAATCTTGCTGTTCCTAGTTTAGATACACTGGCAAAAATCGAATTTTTATTGGGCGCCGATGCATTTTGTACAATTTGCACAAAATACACTTTTTAGTTATGTAATTTCCGTAGTTAATCAAATTGCTAATAGCACAGAATCTTCCTCCTTCTCAACCTTGAAATGAACGTTGATGATAAACTTGCGTGATTTTGGCAGCTAGAAGGGATATCACCGAACCAACAGTCACAAGAAGAGGAACATCCAGCAGAAACACATTTCAAGGAAAAATTTACGCGAAACCAAAACGGTATATTTATTGTTCGTCTTCCTTTTAAAGTTAAAGATGTTCGACTCGGGAATTTATTCGACATAGCTAGAAACAGATTTTATTCAGTGGAACGCAAATTTAATAGAAATGTTTGGTTCAAGGTCGACTATAATAAATTTATGCGAGAGTATATGGACTTGGAAGATATGGGAGAGATAGTTCTAGATTAGGCTAACAATCAAGCAGATAACTACTATCTGCCTTGACAACTAAACTGAGAGTGGTGTAGGATGGATCCTGCAGAACAGGCTTTGGAAGATCAATATATCAAAATGTAGTAGTTGGTTACACAATTCAAACCACATAGTAGAGCATTTTATTTCAATTCAGAATTTACAGGTACGTCCTAACAGCTGACATCAAAAAAAAGTATCGCCTGATTTTAATTGATTCCTGCGATGTCGACTATACTAACGCATTTTATGGCGAGAAAATGAAGCGGAGAGCCTAAAACATTTTCAACTCCTTACAGTATAACTTATGGCACTGCGTCAGTTCCGTTTCAAGCGACAAAGTGTTTATTCCAATTGGGCGAGGAAGAATCAAACTTGCAAATCAAAACAATTATTCTAAAGCATTTATATGTGAATGATTTGCTTTCTGGAGCGTAAACCGCTGGTGAATTACAAATCTTCAAGGCTAAACTCACTGCAACCTTAATATCAATGGGCTTTCCGCTTCGTAAGTGTGAATGAGACATGCCGTGTGACAATGCGTTATGCGTAAAGATACTTGGACTACAATAGTTGCCTTTATCAGACTAGTTTACATTTAAGATTCAAGAACCATTACAAAGGAAATAAACTAAGCGCAGTATGCTTTCTGAACGTTCACATGTATTTGATTTACTTGGGTGGATCTCATTGATGAAATTACTTTGAGAACTACACCATTTAAAAAAAATTACAACAAGCTACTCATTAAAAAAAATACAACAAGACTGTGCCGATCATTCTGATCGTGTCTATTGATTTTATCGGCGATTCGTTTCGTATGCGTATATTAAAATAATTGTTCGTTGTTTTTACACAGGATGCCCCTGAATGAAGTGTCAAATGTAGTAAAATGATGAGGTAGGTCATTTCCAACCAAAATTTTCTTATTTGTATTTATCCAATTGTTGATGGTTCAATTGCTTTTATTACCGTTCACTTTTGGGACACCCTGTAAAGTAGTAATATTTTTTAATCAATATAATGCTTTTAAGATAAGATACCTATATATATACGTAGACTATAATTATGTCATGATATGAGGGCACAATTTTTTATTTAGTATTTTTCGAGGCTTGATACTGTATAGAACATTAAGTGTAAACATTTTAAAACCGGTGCTTATATGTTTAATCAAAACTACAAGGCTCAATTGTTTAACTTTATTTCCAATAAACAATATCACAAATGGAAAAAGTGCATTACACTAAGGACATAATTAGAGACATGTTATCACGAGATATTAAATGTAAATATATCTACATTTTAGTATGTAAAATTTCTATATAATATTTATGATGTAATTGAAATATTTTACCAGCTTGGAACATTACTAATGGCGAATTTGCAATTTTTGTCAATAAATCGATATTACAGGAATTCTTAAACGTAAGTATAGCATTGTTCAAATTTCATCATTCAAGAATTAATAATTTTATCAAAATAGCTTTTAGGCCTAAAATATCAACCATTAAACTGGGATTATCAATTGCAAATCGGTAACAGATTTTTTGAAATGAAAATAATGTTTTTACCATCGAATATGTTTTGGTTGGTACAAAAGCTAATTACAGAATCACAATTTTCCATGCCTTGGTTGGACACATTAACGTTCTTCAGTGATTTGGCTTCTTACCACTACCTAGAGGTAAATATTAACACTTAATACTATTTTGTCCATATAATAATATTATGAATTTGACGTATACTCAGAAATTTATAGATCATCACAGATTACGATCACAGATTGTCAGCATAATCGATAAAGAGGGCCCAACACGTGTGGTAACTTTTAGCGATCAAGTAGACAAGAAAGATCTAATTAAAAAATATTTGGGGGGGTTTGAATTGAACAGGCTGCGTCCGAATTACTTATTTGTTACATTTGCGTTTAGCTGGCTTCAACCTCATAAAGATATAATGAAAGGAGCTAAAATAGGTTGGAATGATTACAACCATTTATTATTTAAAGCTCTTCCACAAATTTTAAACCATCTCAGCTCAACAAACTATTCAAACGAGCTCGATATATTCGATTTAATTTCATTGAAAATATCCATAACCGATCTATCAGCGGCTGCAAATCATTTAAGAAATGAAATAGATTATTTTATAACTCGAATTTTACGTCAAATGATTGCGGATGAAACGTATCTAAAAGATAAGCAATTTGATCTAAAACAATACGCGTACGATAGGAATTGTAGGCCTAAGGATTTAATTGTAGAATGCTTTCTGTATGAATTTCAAAATTATGTTGAATCTGTTCTAGCCGATTATTACAAATCTATAAATAGATTCAATATGAATTTTCATAGTATAATTAAGTTGGTAGACCAAAGCGATGTTTTACAGTTGCTAGATTCAAAGACTAATCAAATATTTAACATAGATGGGGAAAATTTCGATCGAATGACATTTCGCTTGTTCACTGATTTATGGGCATACAGAAATGTAACCAAAATTACATTGGACACAAATTATCGTTGGATCAGTGAAGTGCCACCTCCAATAACAAACGAATTTGAGGATTTTACGGCCATTAATATAAAATTTATCGGTGATAATGTTTACAATTTCATCGAATGTTTTGTGACATCATTGAAAACCTTATCCTATCCAAAATATCTAGTGAATATGACGACTAAACAACGCCTGAGTTGTTTTACGGTTTTTGATAATTTTGTTTGCGGCTATTTACGTATTTGTGGCATATTTCTTACCACAAAAATACTTTACGATCTGACTCAATACAATTTGTCGCACATATTTCAACTTTTATTTAGCGATTGTACGTTGGAAAATAAGGTGGAAAATTGGGAATTGCTTAACAATATAAAACGTAGAATGGTTTGTGCATTACTCTAATACGGGTAATTATCCCTATAAGCAATAATTATATTTGTTTTCATTACAGCGGGTTACGCTTCTAGAGGATGAATGGACATGGCAATATTTGTTCGAATTTATCACGAAACAGTTGATTAGTTCAAGACAGGAAGAATACAGTTTTAATCGTGATGTAGAAGTAAACATCATTTCTAGTGTATCTGAAGTCTTGTTGAATGATTTAGTATTTCGTTTCGATGAATTTAGGACGAAACTGGAAATTTTCTATAAGAACGAGCAGATAGATTTATACGATTACAAAAACTGAATAATAAAGAGATTCAAGTTAGTCTTGAATTATATTTCAAATAGATGAGGTAGGTCCCTTGCTTTTATATTTCATTTATTTTAGTTTCAAATTTTTGTCCCAATGACAATGAGTGACGATATCTTTCTTTTTCAGAAATTGAGAATAATAAAGATTAAAGATAGACAATAAATAAACGTTAGTCATTGGGATAAAATTTTCTACAAGAAAATAACATTAACAATTTTTAGCTTCAAAATAGCAAGGAATCGTTCTGAAAAATGTTATCTAAAAAGAAAAGAAGACGAAGAAAAATATAAAATATATTTAGAGAAGAAACGAGAGCTTGATAAGGAGTACGGGGTTCGAAAAGCCGGAAAAATAGCCAATAATTCGCCGTTATTGAGTGTTGTACGTAAAAATGATAGTTACTGAAAATTATAAAACAATATATCAAAATGAAATTCAAGCTGCTCATTTTAGTTATAGCAAATAATTTTATTTACCGCATGTATATGAACAAATATGGAGACAATTTCCTACGCCATAGTAAGTAACTGCTTATCTTACGACAAATTTTGCAACCAGTCATGGTAAGGGAGCTGTAGATGGCATAGGAGCCACGGTAAAATGAAAAATATCTACTCTTATTAAAGCCAATTCTTTGGAAATTTCTAACGCTATTGAATTTTATGAAAATGCATCGAAAAATGGAACAACCTTCAAAGAATTCCCAAATTTACAATCGCTACACTATTTTAAAAAAATTAAGTGAAACGGAGATTTCTGTGGCTGTGACGGCCAAATCAAAACAAACGCCTGTTAAAATAATTTAATTCAATCTTATCACTTTTTTAACCATTACTGTTTATTTGTCAAAAATGAAGAAAAATGTTGAAATAAAAAATTTTCATGAATTTAACTAATTTGGTTTTAAAAATCTTGAAATACAATACATAATATATTTAGATGAAGTGAAATGATTTTTTTTTTTGTATGAGAATTCGTACCTGTCCCAATGACTAACATTTTTTTGTCCCGATGACTAACATAATGATTTTTTGTTGTACTAAGAAACTTGTAGTAAAGTACCAAAAAACAATTCAGTCCGTGATTTATTATTAAGCACTTATCTAACATACAAGTTAAGTATTAACTGTATTAAAAGAGATCGCAGAAAACTGATGACGTTTGAGTGGATATCTAACTATTAAGATTGTACCGTCCCGATGACTAACAGTATTTTGTACAAAATAAATTACAATTTATTATGTTAGTATCGATTACTTACTGGCTAGACACTTTTCAAAATAAAAAATTCTATTTAGGTTAAACTAACAAAACGAAAAATCTAAAAGTTTACAAATGCCCCGATGACTAATATATACAGAATGTACTTTGCAGGTTGTATTAGCGAATTATACTAATACAACCAAATTCACTTACAATTTTTTTTCGTCACATTCACACAGCTCTATATTCCTGTGTAAGCAAATTTTAATTATTTTTAAAAGCTAACCTCTGATTTTTGAATTAATTCTTCTAATACATGCGTAACTATCAAATAAGCAACCAATCATAACGATTATTTTAATGTGATTAACAAGTAGAAGTATATTAGTATTATTTACACACATAATCAAATTATTCAACCACCCATAGATAGAGACAGGCTATATAGTATTTTACTAATTTATTTGGAAGTTAATATTTCTGAAAAATTGTAAGTGAATTTAATCCAGTTTCGAACTGATGAGCTTATGATTATGAAAAATCAATTCTTCTGACTCTATCTGTGGGGCGCTGAATAATTTGCTTGCTTGATCGTTATGATCGGTTGCATATTTGTTAGTTACATGTATTAGAAGAATTAATTCAAAAATCATTGTAAAACATTAAGTTTGCTAATAAAAAATAATTAAAAAACTATACACTGGGCTTATTTCAATCAAATATACTTATATTCAAAATTTGTATCAAGTTGAAATCTAAAATCAAGGTAAAATTCGTGACTAGTTTGACTAGGCACTAATCCACCCTTCTCTTTCTAGTTAATTTAGAGCTGATGGATTTTTCTGGAATTGTTACAGAACTGTCAAAAGAACTGAGGTGTGCTGTAGAGGTGTTATTTTGGCAGATTTAGGTAGATATAGTATTTATCGGTCTCATTTATCATCCAAACATAAAAACATATATTAAGTAAGTTAACAACACACCACAAGTGCTAAATCAGCAGAATTCCCAGCCGTTAGTTCTGTGGTCACAAGTCAAAAGTGCAAAAGTCAATTTTTTCGATTTTCAATTTATATTTTATAAAAATTATCCATTACTTTGGTATGATAATCATTTTTTATAAAATATAATTTTTTAATATTCAGATTTTAATCGTTATTCGGCTCTCCAGAAAATCGAAAAAATTGACTTTAGCACTGTTAACTTGTGGCCACAGAGTTATTAAGTTACATGAGCATCCGGCACAATTACTGAAAACCTAACTTTAAACTGTATTAATTATTATTATTTTTTGTATAATCAACAAAATATGTATCTTAGTATATAAAAACAATATTGCACACTCTTGAGTTAGTCTAAATTTGGATTAAATAGAATAAAGAGTAAAATAAAATTCATTTTTTAAACTCTCTAAATAAGGATTCGTTAACTGGAGCCGAAACAGGGACCGCTGAAATTAAAGTGAACAAAAAGTGGAAGTTAAAATTTTTTTTAACACTAGTTATTATTCCCGTGAGAACATAGTAGCAACTATAGTGAATTTAAAAGTAAAAAAAAAATAAATTCTACTTAGTGCAAGATAGTATTATTCCCATACGAACATAATACTTATCAAGAAATTTACTGTGCTGTGATCGATATCGTACTACTAGTAGGCTGTTAACAAGGATCAACGTGTTCGGCCAAAAAGGAAAATTGCGAATCATCTACAAATATAATCGGCGTATTCCCAAGTGTATTACACAGGAGTGCAAAAAAAACCCAAGGGAAATATAATTCCTGGAATATTTTAACAAAATAGGAGAATCATCCTCAGACATGAAAATCATTTATTTATAAGTGGAATTGGAGTTGGAGCTGTCAATGCTCAAACAGAATTTTCCAGAGAGATTGAACAAAGACTACCAAAACCCGAGTAATTGAAAAAACGAAACTTTGGCAGCGCCAAGAACAGAGCAAAATTAAATAGACATCAGCAAGCTTCCTCACTGTGTAAAGGAATTGCAGACATTTGATGGCAACCCAACGCAATATATTTCATGGATACACAACGTGGAAAACATGCTAAAAGATTACGAGATTGTGTGCAATAAACCGATATTCTGAGCAATTCTACAAAGCGTTTTTGGTGGCGATTTGTCATAAATAAAGAAATGCTTGTTATTTCATTACGCAGACAATAGATACCCTAGAACTGTGGAACACCAACTGAGCGGTCTGTCACAAAAAAATCTGAGCATAGCTGAATTCTATGCGAACATGAATCATCAGTTTTCACTGATCGTCAAAAAAATCAAAACAAATGACTACTAAGCGGACGCAATCGAAGTTCTCATCGACACATACCGGAATTGGGCACTAGATATATTCATAAGAGGATTGTATTGCGAGTTATCCAAAATGTTGATTATTCAACGCCCACAAACTCTCCCAGAAGCCAACACATCGTGCTTGGAATTTCAAAATCTGAACTTTACGAACATGGTGATCCATAAAAATAATTTTAATAATCCAATAATAGCTCCAATTAATCAACTAACTCCTATATATCCACCAAATATGCAAAGGAAACCTGATTATAAAACCAGCGCTCCCAACGAAGATTTGAATACAATATGCCAGCACCATAAAGAAATATTACATGTTGTATGTTATGTCAAACATAAAAATTATAAAATGCCGCCTCATCGACCAACAGAACCAAAGCCAGCAACACCAGTGGAAGTTTACCCATCTCTTCAAACGAAACAAGTCAACTACATCAATCGCCTAGTACATCCAAACTACCAGATAACATTTAATCGCGAAAATTCTTCTCATAATGAACCTCGGGGCAACCAGAGAATCTATCACCTCGAAACTCAAGAAGAAGAGGAACAATACAACCAAGTGGTCACTGAGAATTCAGAAATTAATACATCTGATTATGAGGAGGAAGAAGAAACCTCCAAAGTAAATTTTATGAAAGGAGCCTTTCTAGAGTACAAGACAAAAGAGAGCCGTACGCTCAAATTTCTCATCGACACCGAAGCTGATAAGAATTTCAAAAAACCAAAGCTAGCGGTAAATCGAATCCCAACCAGAGCCCAATTTAATATTAAATTAGCTGCACCATTTTTCAAAACCATTGGAATTGACAAAATAATGGATTTTTCCGAACTACCAGGACTCAAGTCATTCGACGGGATAATAGGAGATGACACGCTAACAAAGCTTGGAGCCATCATCGATATGGAAAATAACACCTTACTTATAAAACAAATTATAAAAAACCCCTAAAGGAAAAACAGTCATCCCATGTGAATAACTTGAAAATTCGTGATAACCATATTTCTTACAAATCCAAGCATACATTTCGGATAATTCTGCTAAAATTTAAAACATTATTTGGACCGGTGAATAATATTGAACCAATAGACCCTGATGTAGGAGCAGAAATCAGAACTAGTACTGAAGAATCCATCTCTACAACATTTTATCCTTACCCAGAAGCATGAGGAGTGAAGTGGAAAAATAAATTACTCAATGCTAACAGACAGGATTATAAGACCCTCCCAAAGCCTATATAACTAACCAATCTGGGTAGTGGAGAAAAAATTGGACCCCTCAAGAGTTAAAAAATACAGGATGTTTATCGATTTTAAAAGACTAAATGCGGTAACAACATCAGACACGTACGCTATTCCTGATATATCAAACACTCTTGCGAACCTCGGGAGTTCTAAGTTCTTTACTGTAATCGACCTCACTTCCGGATTCCATCAAATCAAGATGAAAGAGGCGTACATACCTAAAAGATCATTTTAACGATGAACGAGAAGTAAGAATTTTTAAGACTTCCCTTCGGATTACAAAATGCTCCAGCAATTTTTAAGAGAATGACTGACAACGTATTAAAGGAGTTCATCAGAAAAATATGTTACATCTACATAGTAGACAATTTTGGTGGAAACACCGAAGAAGAACATCTGGCTAACATCGGAAAAGTATTTTCAAAATTTAAAACAGCCAACCTGCTAATTAATCCTGATAAAACAGAATTTCTTGGCTATATCATAACCAAATCTCGTTCATTTTCTAGCTTTTGTCATTGGACCATAACAACGTCCCTAAACATCTACGAATTCGACACCCAGATAGTTAAACTTAAACAAGGAACTGGTCGAGCCATCAACTGGAAATTCAAGCTCATACACATCATCAACTTAACCAGCTACGAAGAAATAATCAATAGAATTTTACCTGAAATCAATCATATTGACCGGGAAAGCAATCAGGTTGAACAACTCATCCAACTAATTTTGGAACCCAAAGGTCACAAAACAAGAACCAGACAATCAATAAATTGGGCTTGAACAGTAGGGAAATGGGTAGTATGTACCATCAGATGCTACAGACTGGGATCAAGTCGTCAATAACCAAAATCAAATTGTCAACAACAACAATGAACAATATACAATCAATGCCACTTTAATGAGCACAGTACATAAAATCCTTAACGAATACAACAAAATTGTCGCATTACACGAGGAGCCAGATGAAAGAATTCAACAAATAATATTCAACCGACTTACCATCATCAAGGAGGAAATCAAGGGAATAATTAGAGCCGCACAACTAGCAAAGGGCAAAATAATTAATACGAATTTTCTGGATAAGGAAGAAATCGGACGGTTGATTACGGAAATCGAAACTCTCCCATACACAAACGAAAGACAGGCTATAGAATACGCGGAACCTAGGATGCTTGTTAAATATTCCCCAATTCTTTATGTAGTGTTAATACCTATAACATGTAAACGCGATTTTAATCATATCATCATTAGACCAACCATCAAACAAAACAAGTAGGTACAGCTAGAATATAAAGAACTACTCTTAAACCAAGATGAATTATTTGGAATCATTCGGAAATGCAATACTTTCCATGAGACTATTATTTGCGAAATGAATTCATAAACTCATAAAGGGTACGCAAGCCAAATGCGCCTACAAATTTAACAAAAGCCAAATAATTGAAGCCTTGAACGACAACACAATATATCTGAGCAACTTCAAGGGAGACATTCTTAACAACAACACGAACAAACACCTAGAGGGATACTTTTTGATACAGTACAACAATGAAACAATAAAAATCAATGATGCTACATTCACAAACCAAGAAATAAGAACATCCCAGGTCCTACCATTCCTACTTCAACCTAATATAAGGGAAAGCGTGGAACTTGGTACAGAATACCGTTATGACCTGTATCTTAATAACGGGGCTCATCTACAAAAATTGTTCACAAAGCATACTAAAAAATCAGAACTTATAGATTTCGGATTTATAGCTTTAATTTTAATAACCATTTTCGTTTCTCAGTCAAAAATACGAACTGGAATGCTGGATCTTTAAAGAGGGAAGAGTTAACAACACACCACAAGTGCTAAATCAGCAGCATTCCCAGCCGCTAGTTATTAAGTTCATCTGCCAAGAGCATGCGGCACAATTAAATAGAATAAAGAGTAAAATAAAATTGATTTTTTTAAACTCTCCAAATAAGGATTCGTTAACTTGTATACCTAAAAACCAAATGACATATGAAACAGCCACTAAACTCAAAAGCTAAGCAGAAATAAAAGTTCAAATGACGAGATGAATTATTTATTATTTATATTTTGTGAAATACATACAAATTGAAAGTTTCACACTTTACAAAAGTTAAACATTCTGTTTACCAATTATTAATTCAACGGTAAGTGAAAGGTGCTTTGTAACATACAAATCGTTAAAATTAATTATTTTGCCGGATAAAACGTTTTTACACGATACACTGTAAATGTAACCCTTATTTTAATACAGTTTTATATATTTTCAAAATTCTTATCTCTATATATAATATATTTACATACAATAATAATTTTATGTTCGACGAAAGGGTTAAAAAATATTACTGAACGATCTTAACTTTTTTGTTGATGTCAAAAACATTGATTTTTTTTATAAGTTTTTTGTCGTCGTTTAATAATAAATTTTTATATCTTTGATACCGCGAAAATGAAAAATGATAAAAGTTTTCGTATTTTTCGCTGCTTAATGTATCTACAAAATAAAATGGTATAAAAAACAGCATCGAAAGAAATATGACAAAACAAAGTATAATAAAGAGTTAGAGTTTCGATTTTTATTTATTTTTTTTCTTATCTTTTAACTTAAAGATTTTTGGTACGGAAAAGACAAGGAGAATATTATACTTTCTGTACGTTTGTGTATGTAGTTTTCCCAATTTTTTTTTTGTATCTATATATATACACTCGTATACAGCAGTGACAAGAAATTAAGTTTGAAAATCGAATGAAAATCAATATTTTTTGTTGTTACACAGCTATACGGAAAGAAATAATATAAAGTTTTTTTGTATAAATGTGTGTGTGTGCTTGCTTCTTTCAGAATCGAGTTGTATACATTTCGTATTCGATAGTAAATTTGTAATCAGAAAAGTTACAAGCCGTGAAATTAACTTCAGATAATTGAAAATATAATAAAAATAAATTTACAGAACAAAAAAATGCTTTATTCTATTATTTCGTCAGATTGATAGACTGTACATATGTATTTTATGCGGTGTGTATACACGGTAAAATTTTCTAATCTTGGATGACATTTTATTCGTTCGAACAAGTGCTAAAAGCGACATGATATAAATTATTATATATTGTAACAAACACATAAGCGCATTAATTAACAGCATTATACACTTTCTGCTCTCTCCGGAACAAAAAAAATTTATGAAATATGTGTTCATTTCAATACATTTTGAAGCACTTTTTATAACGTCAAAAAAAGCTTCTATATATGTGTGTATATACAGAAATATATACTCCACTAAATGACATTAATTACTTTCTATATAAATTAAACAGTATTAATAACGGCAAAGTAAATATTTTTTTCCAGTTTTTCAACAGAACGAAAAAAAAAAAAAAAAATGGAAAATGAGTTATGGAAATTTCATAAATTTTCTTGTTTTTTTAGTGTACCCTGGCACTAAATTTAATTATAATAAATTGTAAATTATTTATATTGTATTTATATAATATATAAAAATATTATGTTGCTGTTAGAGGCGGCAGATTATGTGTGTGGATGGATGGTGCTTTATTTTTTTTTATATGTTGTCACATTTTATGCGTAAATAATGTACATTGGATTTGTTCAAAATTTAATTTATTGAAATGGAATATTTTGTGGGTACGTATTTAAGGGACCAACATTATATTTCCCACAACATACTTTTAACCTATTGAGGCATATAAGTAAATGATTCTGGAAAAAATAAAAATTGAAACATAACTTATCCCGAAAGTTACAAAAAAACCCACAAAAAATAATTATATTAAAAATTGAAATTAAAACTTTATTATTTTTTGTAGTTACAAAACATAAATATTTTTCAAAACATAGTTTTTACAAGCCACATTTAGACTGGAAATTGAGAGAGCAAAAAAAAATGCCCAAGAAAATACTAGACTTTTCTGTATATATGAAACCCAATTAAAAAACTTTAAATTGGTTTGTACAAATAAAAAGAAAATTTTTAGAATAAAAATGGCAACAATTTTTTTATTTTTTTTTAATAGGATACCCAAATTGGATATGTTTATTGAGCGTTTGGTTCCAACTACGGTCTTTTGATTTTTATTTTGGAAAATTTTAAGTGAATTAGTAATTGTAAAACATTATGTCGCTTGCTTAAACAGATGTTTAAGTAAAAGAGACATTTTCTGTTGCTCTCGAAGATCGTTATTTATTCAACGATTTTAAGTTCTGTCCGCAGTCCAATTATAAATGCCGGAACTCGTCAAGAATGACATTTTAAATTTTGAAAAATTCTTTTTCTACCGTTATGATATCATTGCAATCTGAGTAGTAAAAATTCAACAATTTCTCATGAAGTTCAACTCGTTTGACATGAAGTTCACCATTGGAGAAGAAAAAGACGATAAAACACCATTTCTAGACTTGGCAATCATTGAAAAGGTGATATACATTAGTTACTGAAATTCGGGGAATCAGAATTCGGTAAAGATTGATATTCAATGGACTAAAATTCTCAATGCGGAACATGACTTTATTTTATCAACTAATTTAGCGCTACGTTCAATTCTATAGCCGAGGCAATGGTACATGTTTAATTGGAACTACCTTGGTTTTAGCGGTTATTATCTTCGCGGTGATAGCTCCATTTGCATGGCTCCATAAATATACAATAGCGGATAAGCAACTTCGCTGGCATCACATAAGCCGTGCAATTGAAAATCGCTTTTGGTCTAATATTGAAGAGATCATCACGGGTTAATCGGAGAAGCCATAATCCTTGGAACAAACATTTAATTTCAATAATGAATGGTGTTATTAATCCAAGTGGATCAAAGATTCGACTGGCTTCCAACAGGATTGCTCGTTTTGTTAGAGGCGGATTTGGATTAAGTCGTACTTGGTTTGTGAATGCATCATCGTAGGGTAACCATTGAAGACCCAACATTTTTATGGTATCAGGATATTCGTCGAGTGATTTTGTTTCAATTGGCTCTACATTTCCATTAATTTGCTGAAAATGGCGTATAAATTCTGATGAATTGGATGCCCACTTTCGAAGAAATATAGTCCTGATTCTTTCATACTGTTAGTTACTTCTTTTCCTATTATTAAATAGCTTCTTCTAAAGTATTCGCTCCTGTCAGCAAATCATCCATATACATACATGTCGCGTTCAATAATGCTGGATACTCCGGGAAATTGTTCCCTGTTATGTAGCTTGACAGGAGGTTAGACAACATACTCATCTTGCAATCGAACTGCTCAAAGAACTGTAATTTGTGATAGTTATGCAACCACCAGAAGTTACCCAGACAATTCCACAAAAAAAAAACTATTTATCATTTAGACAGCAAGTAAATCACAAAAAGTGTTGCCACACTTGTTTTGCCATTTTTGAATATAGTAAGCGAGAAAAGTAGATAATAACAAATTTTTCGTTCTAAATTCCAAATGTTACATTTGCCAATCATAATGATTTATATTCTACTTTTCAACCAACATTTTACTGCTAGTAATGCTTTAAATATGGCCACAAACCTCCTTCCAGGTAGTAAAGCTAAACCAAATCAATTTCCTCATAGTATTGCTGTCTATGTGGTTGGATCATTTCGTTGTGGCGGCTCAATAATTACAAGCCTCAAAATTCTTACCGCCGGCCATTGCGTAATCGACGTGCACAGTGATTGTAAAAAGATTTCGGCTAATTTGATATCAGTTCAGGGTGGTGGATCAGAATTGGGCGGCAAACAATTACAGTTTGGTGCAGAACGCATAGCGGTGCATCCAAAATATTCACAGTGTCGTTTGGAGAAAATTATGAATGATTTGGCTATGATATTTTTGAGTAACGATATTCCTCTGGATGGAATACATTTTCAACAAATTGGGATACAAAACAAAGCTGTAGCCATTAATAGTCCGTGTTTAGTAGTTGGATGGGGTGTCAATTATAATAGTACGATTCAAGAAGATATTTTAAGCATTGGCAAAGTAATGATTAATGCCCCTGCAATATGTGAATTTTTTTACGGTAACATAAACGAATCTTCTAGTATTATTTGTGCTGGATTCCTAGCGCCTGCTACCCCTTGTGTAGGGGACTCGGGCGGTGCATTGCTTTGCAATAATTTAGCTACTGGAGTTGTTTCGTTTGGGTCAGTGGGATGTTTTATCGGTGCACCAGTAGTTTATGTAAATATTACCGTGTATTCGGATTGGATAAGTTCGAATCGGGGTAATTTAAACGTTGCCAATTGTTGGGCTTTTGTTTTATGTTTAATTTTAATTAAAATAAGCTGACTGTAACAAAAATTAGTTTTTGATTTTTTATCTATGATGACATATTTTGCTTGACGATGGTAGAAATTACAATGATAACAAAATTAATTTGCATTTTTTTTTTTTTCAAAAACGATCCAAGTAATTTATTTTATGATCACATTTTAATTTTTGAGTATGTGATCGGTGTTTACAAATAAAAATATACTATTGACTTTAATAAGGTATTTATTATCATTTATGAGATTTTTGTTAATGGGGGGCAAGTAGACAACATAGAAGAGACGGAACAACTTCAACAACGATGTAAAGCAACATTTGCTACACAAATAATTAATTAAAAAAAATTAAGGCTTTTCAGATCTTGCGGCTACAACAGAGAGGCGCTGTATAACAAAAAATTGTGTTGTCGTCTTGTAATTAACAATGTTAGCAAACCTTCCCTTTCCTTTATGTTAGCATAACTTTCCTTTCCTTTGGTCTTGTTGTGTGTAAAGGGTGTACGGAGGGCCCGGTGTCATCCGGGAGTCTTGCTTAGGCTTGGTCGTACATTCTGATCGGTCAATCAATCAATTTATGAGATTTTTTGTTAAGATTGGTATGCATCATGCAGAACAAAATTCATCTTAACTTCGTAAGCAGTTACTTTTACTATATAAAGAAATACATTTTGACGTAATGACGGTTGCGAATAATCGCAAACGGAATTTTTGTTTCATGTCAGAGTGAATTTGTGTTTCATGTCGCTTCATATCGTACCTCTCATACCACCGCCTAGTACTTAATAGTTTGCATACCGCTGTTGTACTCTCATTTCTTGATGCTACAATAATAAATAAATTTATTTAAACAAACCCACACGGCATACCATTTCTCTAACCGCTTATAAACGTAAACATGCAATTCACTTACTTTATTTGTTAATATTTTGCCCAAAAATATCAACAAACATCAACATACCAACAAATTGGATACTGGTCAATAACATCAAACCCCGCTAACGTACCCGCATGTGAAATTTAAGATCGGCGCGGGAAACGTGCTATGCCATTAGTCATTACGAAAACTAGGCGTGTTTAAGGGCCCTATTACAAGAACGAAAATTAACGGTTAGAACTCGTTGCTCTCCAAGAAATTCGATGACCTAATGGCGCATACTTCAAAACTGTTGCAGCGACTTTTTTTTTTTTTGGTGATTTTGCAACTTGTCGGCGAAATATTTTATATGTTTGAAAAACGACGAACAAAAATTAATTCCGTCAAGTTCTTCTGTTGCAGAATTGCCAAGGGGTTTGCTATCTCAATTGAAACTTTCAGGCTGATGAAAGTTATTTGTTATTCTTCTACTACAAGACATTAGGAAACAGAATCCGTATGCATTTTTTACCCCAAAAAAAAAATTGTACAGAAATGGACTTTATAGTATATATTACATTTGGATTACTTAATAGCTAATTACCGAATCAGAAAGAAACCATACAGAATTTGAAGAAATTGTTTCCTTACAGAAAATTTCACAAATCGGCCACCTAATCTTGAACACGGCTGACAAATATATACATATGTATACGTGATCCTTTGAAACATCAAATAAATATTCTAGGCCGCAGTTCTGAACCTGGTTTGCTTGTTGAACTTTCCGCTTCATCAATAAATGTATTGCCTTCTTGCAGTTAAAAATGAAAGAAAAAATTTAAAAAGGTTAAGATTGCGGCGACCGTGGAAATGGAAATGTGTTGTAACGGAGTAGTAAGAGTAGTATTCTATATCTGGGCCAATTCTGAACCTGGTTTTCTTATCAGAGTTTTCGTTGCGTCAATGAATGCATTGCCTTCCCTTAGTTAAGAAAAAAACAATTACTAGAAATTTAAGAAATGGCCGGTAGGACTTCTTATGTACCGTTGTAACCACAATTCACTTATAATAGATTACGCCTTCGTGGATTTCGTTTTCGTAGTTTACTGCGCATTACGTCAACTGAGAGTTGCTAGTAAGATATTGCAAAGGAAATGTATGAAAAATAAGGAATTTTCTAATAAATGTACAGTCAAACCTGTTTTTGTGCGGTCTTTTTTTATGCGATTTTTTTATGCGTTTTTTTTGTGCGATTTTTTTTTGTATGCGATTTTTTTTGTGCGATTTTTTTTTATGCGGTATATGAATATCGAGATTCTGTTCAGTCATTTTCATACCTAATGCATCAGCCAAGTTCATTAATCATTAGACATGCTCAATATTCTTATATATTCCATATTCCAGAAAATTTCAATATGTAATTACATATTATTATCTTGCACACAGAGAATATAATTTAGTTAAAAGAAATTTTTATTTCACAACTAATGAAATGCGTAGTAATAGCCACACTGATTGTTAACCTTGAACATAAACTAAAAAATATACAATATGTAAGAAAAAAGGAAATTTACCGTTTTATTTAAAAATGAGAAATTTTTTAAAATATTTCCATGTGTAATTTAATTATTTATTTTATTTAGAAAGCACTTTCTCGCTATTTCGTAAAACTTTGACATATGTATTTTCTAAGGGAAACTTTTTTTATGCGGTCCCTATCCACCGCATAAAAAATTTTTTTTTATAATTTTTGTACAAAATTATTTATTATAGCGATTTATGGGTCGCTATCTACCGCACAAAAACAGGTTTGACTGTATAATATATGGATGTATTATGGTTGAATATTTCTTTCCTCTTAGAAAATAGGATCCATGCTTTTAACAATCTCTTATTTGTTGGAAAAGAATGAACACTATATGGATAATTATTTATATTGTTATTACAACAATTAAGTTCGGCGCACCACATTATTTATTTAATTTAATTTAATTTTTGAATTCAATTACATACAACAATATTGTGAAACACAACTGTTCACTCTCAGTTGACGTCATTATTTTATGCCGTTTATTTTATGATCCAAATATGCAAAGTGCGCAAGGCGTAATCTATTATAAGTGATTTGTGCGTTGTAACGAATTGCCAGGTCTGCCAAAATCTTGCCCAACATAATTTTTTTGCTTTTTTTCCATTTTTCACTGGCAATACATTTGTGTATGTGGTGAAAGTCGTCAAGCGGGCTGGGCTCGGAATTGGTCCAGCGAAGTTAAATTTTTTAATCATAAAAGATTGTTTTTATCAAAGAAGTAGTAGTAGTAGTTTGGTTTCGTACTGATAATCTCAAAACAAAAAGTTCGATCTACTCATCAGGTAGCTACGACCAAACTACAAAAATACAATTCCAACTCCATACTTTAAGTATGAAGCAAGAGTGTAGTTGACTTAGCGAATTATAAATAAATTCACCAAATCATATATATATATATATATATATATATATATATATATTATAAATGACTGGCCTCTTCATTTTTCTGATTGACAAGTCGAAAATGTTGTGAATGCCATTATTATTAATATATTGTGTCTATAAAAAGCCGAAAGAATCTTATTGATTTAATACAGACAACTAAACTTCTCTTTCTATTATTCGTGTTGGCATAAAACACACAGAAATGAAAAGTTTTCCTTGTGTTTTTTGATTTGGTGAATTTATTTATAATTCGCTAAGTCAACTACACTCTTGCTTCATACTTAAAGTATGGAGTTGGAATTGTATTTTTGTAGTTTGGTCGTAGCTACCTGATGAGTAGATCGAACTTTTTGTTTTGAGATTATCAGTACGAAACCAAACTACCCACAGAAAACGCAAGGAAAGGTTTTCATTTTAAGAGTCAAAATACATTTTGTATTAAATCTCGGGTTAAAGTACGCGGGGGGGGGGGGGGGGGGGGATTTTGATATTTCTACTTTTTTGGTAGATATATTATAAATGACTGGCCTCTTCATTTTTCTGATTGACAAGCCGAAAATGTTGTGAATGCCATTATTATTAATATATTGTGTCTATAAAAAGCCGAAAGAATCTTATTTAATATATTTTAATGAGCTGTCTGATCCAAATAAATTATTTTTCGTCTCATCAGACCATAATACATTTCCAAATTTACTAACTGGCCATTTCACGTGGTTCTGCACGAATTTTAATCTGTTTCGGATATTTTGTTTAGATAACGCTGGACACTTTTTAGGCAAACATGCTTTCAAATTATTGTCTATTATAGGTCTACGTATTTTTGAAGTATTAATTTCAAGGTCAAGTTCTTTTTTAATTTCACTAGAGGATTTTTTTTAACGTATTTAATGATTCGAACGTCAGTTTTTTTTGGAGATTTTTGTTTTTCCATCACGAGTTTCAGGTCGAGTTTTATGCTTTAGAGCATTCGACACCATGTTTATCAAACACCCTATGAAATTAGCAATTTATTTTAATTTTGGACCCTCTGATCGTGGTTTTTCGGTAGTTTCTCTCTGGCTTTCGGAGCAATGCTTACCACGTCTCATTTTAACTAACTGTCAGAAAAAAAATATCAAGACAAATATTTCGGAATTTATTATTAAGTGCAATTAATCATTTAAATAACAAAACCATTTAGTTAAATCACAATAAGCATTTATTAATAAGGAACAATTAGTAATTACCTATATTTTGCACACAAAGAATATAATCTGGTTAAAAAATAGTATATTGTATAACAAGTGAAGAAAACGAGTCATTGCAACACGAAAGTGAAATTTGCAGCCTGAACGATAGCGAGGGCTGTAATCACTTGAGTATTGCAATGATTCATTTTCACACGAGTTATACACGCTATTTTTTCTACGATACACTAGCCCTGTAACGTTTATAAATAAGTAGAAACATAAAAAATTACAAACTTGTACGGATCAACACAAATTTATTAAACCATTAAAACATTTGGGTTTTCACAAATCGTGTAGCAATATTAAGAAATCGTTGTGTAATGAGAATATTTCCACACGATTTTAGTATACGACGCAAAGGCTCCTTTTCTTATATAATTTAAATTCAAAAATCATCATCGAAAGTATAGGTTACTGCACTATCGTAGAAAAAAATAATTTCACAACTATCGAAATGCGTTGTAATACATAGCAACACTGACTGTCAATCTTCAACATAAACTAAAAAAACTATTGATGAAAAAAAGGAAATTTACCGTTTTATTTTGGTTAATATTAGAAACGGTTGCTAAAACAAAGTAATTACCTATTATTTTGCAAACGACTGTAATCTAGTCTGCAGAGCCACCATAATCTTGAATAGAAGACCTTTTTAAACTTTTATTTTATTCATTTTTAATCAACACATCAGTCAATCAAATTTTTATTTTTATTTTTGTTTAAATTTTTATATTTAAAAACTATTAACATAGAAAAAGAAACGGTTCAGCACGAAACGAAAGAGCGAATACGATCATTTTTATTTAAGCGACATTATTAAAAAACAAATTTGCAGATTTATATATAAGGAGCGAGCGTTTTAATTAAAAATAAAAATAAACTTAAAAATAAAAATAAAACTAAAAATTAAAAAAACTAAAACTAAAAATCAAAATCAAAATTAAAATAAAAATACATATAAATAAAATACAAATATAAGTTAAAAAAAAAAACTAAAACTAAAAATAAATATAAAAATTAAAGTAAAAATAAAAATAAAAATGAAAATGAAAATGAAAATGAATATTAAAATTAAAATAGAATCAAAAATAAAAATAATTTAATAAAAATACAAATTTAAATAAAAATTAAAATAACAATAAAAATATAATTAAAACTAAAAATAAAATAAAAAATAAACATAAAAGTATAAAAATATAAAAATAAAAATTGAAAAATAATAAAACTACAAATAAATATAAAAATAAAAATAAATTTAAAAATAAAAATAGAAATTAACATTAAATTAGAATAAAATTTTAAAAAAATATAAATAACAAAACAATAACAATAAATGTCAAATAAAGATAAAAATAAAAATAAAATTAATAATTAAATTAATAAAAATATGAATAAAAAAACAATATAACAATACAAATTAAAATACAATTAAATAAATTTATTAAATACAAATTAAAATAAAAATATAATTAAAATAAAAAATAAAAATAAAAATTAAAGTATAAAAATTAAAGTAAAAATCAAAAACTAATAAAACTAAAAATAAAAATAAAACTAAAATAAAAAATAAAAATAAAGATAAAAATCAAAATAAAAATAAAAAAAAACTAAAATTAAAAATACAAATAAAAAATTAAATAAAAATTTAAATTGAAATTCAAATAAAATCAAAAATAAAAATAACAAAACAATAACAATAAAAAATAAAAATATAACTTAAAATACAAACATAAATAAAAATTAAAAATAAAAATAAATTCAAAAATTATAAAAATAAATAAAAAAGTAAAGATAAAAATATAAATAAATATAAATAATATATAAAATTATAAATTGAAAATAAAAATAATAATAAAAATAAAAATAAAAATTAAAATATAAATTAAAATAAAATTAAAAAAATTATAAATAACAAAACAATAACAATAAATATAAAATAAAAATACAAATAAAAATAAAAATACCCAAGTAACAATTCCAGCTGTAAATAAACTCTAGCAGCGCTTCTGGAGCTATATTTTAGAGCAACTAGCATTAGATTTAGCTCTAGCAGCGCTCTTGAAGCTTATTTAGAGAAGTTATCGAGTCGGTTTAGCTACTTTTAGAGCAATATTTTTCCTCTTGTAGACCCTATGTAACAGCTTCCTTGGAGCTAATAGTTTTATAAATGAAAAATTTAAGAGACATATGAAGCCCTTGATATAAAGCTTAAGGCTCTTGTGATACTTTATATACTGCAAAAATGTAATCGAATGCTTTATGAGAAAACGTCAAAAGTATTTTAGTTTATAGAAAAAATATTCAAGTATATTTGTTACAAAATGTTCTGTCCAAGAATATTTTATGATTGGAAGGAAATAAATAAATATTTAGGACATATGTATTGTTGTATTAAAATATGTAATTTCTAATGCGGCTTATTTTTTATGGTGAACGCTAACAACTTAGTTAGCAAAAATTTGATGCGCCTCGAAAATACATAAACTTTATTGAAATAAATTTATAATAAACTTCATGTAAAAAATTGAATGTTCGATTTTCTGTGGTCATTTTACAATCATTAATTTGATTTATGGATCAACGTGTAATTCGATATTTATTTATTGCAGAAAACTCTTATCAATATATTAATAATAAGAATCAGTCGCATAAAATTAGAAATTTTAAATTTTGTTTAGTGATCATTTCATAATTTTTTATATGGCGATTGTTATTTTATACATTATTTTTACAAAAACGGAACTGATGACAAATTAGGCCGATATAGAGTTGCCATTTTCACACGATTTTTTTATAGAGCTAATAGCTTTAATAAAAATAATTTATATACCATTATAAATATACTAAAGAGGAAGATTATGAATTAAGAGCACACAGCTGTATTTCAGTCTATTTTTATTTTTCAAGTGTTAGTAACCATTGGTTTAAAATTTTCTATTTCAGTAATATTGAAAAGGATTGGCCAAAATTGCCACTGTGAGCTCTTGTAAATTGGCAATCGGTCCATATTAATATTCAGTGATATTAATATGTTCATTGATCTATCAAGGTTTTCCATTGAAGTAATGTCTTAAGCAATTCTCCAAACCCTAATACCAATATTTTCCAGTACCGAAAGGATTCAATGCTAAGGGATTAGGGGTTTCTAATAAGGTCCGTGGATCTTGAGAATATCCTTCCAACAAGCATAATAATTTATGAAGTGCCTGATCTTTGATGTTATATTATAATGCCCAATTTCTCAGTTCTTCCCTTAAATTTGTGTGATTTCTTCCTAAATCGTAATCGGACCATGATTCTTGTACCATTTCGAACGGATCCTCATTTTCTTTGCATATTCATATATCGTTAATAAAACTTTCAGTATTTTGTTTATGGTTTATTAGTATGTTTTGAGTTGCATGAGTTGTTTCGGAGTTTTGTGATTGAAAAATTGGTGTTCTCTTTACACTTGTAGGTTTATTAAATATAAGCCTTTGGTTTTTCCAAATTTGATACCTATATGCACTACTCAGTTTATACCTTTTCCACGATTTGGAATTATACATTTTAAATATTTTATGTGAAATTTATGTGATCAGTTTTGACAGTAAAAAATCAAATTTTTTTTAAAACTATGAGAACTCTTTATTAGTTACAAAATCATGTTACTACTTTAAATCAATGCAAAATATAACTCAAAGCTTTATAAAATTTTCTTTTTTATTTAGAATTAACAAATGAGCTATAAATGAGCCACAATTTCCGCACTATTAGAGGTAATAAATGTAAAGCTAATTGCATTAAATAAGCTCTTTTGTAGATGATAGTGCTACTTAATTGCTAAATAAAAACTAGTTCCTCTATAAGTTGACGTGCTTTACTACGGTATTGTTTTGAGTTCTAAACTGGCTTAAAGAGCTGTTTAATAGAACTATCAGCTCTTAAAACGATTAAAGCTAATAGTGCTAAAAAATTACCTTACAGAGCTTACTTTTTTCTTTATTAAAGCTTAGGGTATCAATTGATTCTAATTTAGTGCCAATAGCAATCCACGTGCTTTTCTAGAACTACAGCAGAGCAACCTCGCAACTATCAGCTCTAACGAATGTTACTTGGGTAAAGATAAAAATAAAATTAATAATTAAATTAATAAAAATTTGAATAACAAAACACTATAACAATAAAAATAAAAATATATATTTTTATTTTTATTTTAATTTGTATTTACATTTTTATTTTTTTTTTATTTATTTATTAAAACTAAAAATCAAAATCAAAATAAAAATTAAAATAAAATCAAAAATCAAAATAACAAAACAAGAACAAGTAAACAAAAATATAAATAAAATACAAATATAAATTAAAAAAAAACTAAAACTAAAATTAAATATAAAAATAAAAGTAAAAATAAAAATTAAAAATTAAAATAAAAATTAAAATACAATCAAAAATAAAAATATAAATATCAAAACATGAAGAATAACAAAAATTAAAAAATTAAAATAAAAATACAAATATAAATAAAAATTAAAATAACAATAAAACTATAATTAAAACTAAAAATAAAAATAAAATTAAAAATAAAAATAAGTATAAGGAGAAAAATTAAAATTAAAATTAAAATTAAATTATAATAAAATTAAAAATAAAAATATAAATAACGGAACAATAACAATATATATAAAATAAAAATATAATTAAAAATAAAAATAAAAAAAAAAATTAAAAACTAATAAAACTAAAAATAAAAATAAAGATAAAAATCAAAAAAAAAAATTAAAAAAACTAAAATTAAAAAAAAAAAAAAAAAATTAAATTAAAATAAACTCAAAATAAAAATAAATTTTTTTTTTAATTTCTAAGTAATATTTTTCTGAATTTTTTAAATTCCAACTGTCTAAATTTTGTTGATTTCATAAGAAACACATAGCATTGAGCTTCTCAATGCTTGATTTTCAACTTAACAAATTTTTAGAGCCTTAATTTTGAAAGTAGTATCAATAATCTACTAAATTTCTTAATGCATATATGTAGGTTCTCAAAATATTATAGAATTTTGAAAATCAAAATAATTTTTCTTATATCCAGAATTCTTAACTTTCAAAATTTCTAAATCAATTAATAACTGTGTTTTTGACAAAATTGTTGGCGTCCTTTGTAACAGACAGGCCTCCATTTAGGGACCTCTGCTAACAGAAATTTTTATCGATTCACGTTGTCAACCAGCACGGTTCTTTTTTGCTAGCTGCTCAGCCTGGGGTGGGTCAAAATAAGTTGAACTATGAATCGATCTTACCGAACCGTATACAATAACTATAGGGAGAGGAAAGGAAAGTGCAACCAACTTACCTAAAACCATACACTCACCTCAGTCCAAGTTCCCACATTGTCTTTTCACACTACTCCATTTTTTTAAAATTCTCTAATTTTGATTAAAATGATCAAAAGACAATAAGTTCATGTTCAAAAAAAAAAAAAAATGTTAATATAACATAAATGTATTTAAGGTTTTTATGAATTTAACAAATAAAAACAAATAATGAATTAGAACAAGCAAGAAAAATGTAACAGTATAATGAGATTTTATACAACTAATTCATTGAAAAACAAAATAATTTAAATACTTAATCTACCTATGCGCATTTGTTTATATAAATAATATCTAATATAAAAAAATTAGTTAATTAGATAAATTAATGATAAAGGAAAAACATCTTAAGTATACATTCTCCTAAATATAATTACAATTATAAAATTTAGAATTATTTATATAATTTTAGAAAATAAAAAAAAATTTAATTTAAACATATGGTTGACTCACACAAATAAGTATAACCGGCATGTTGAACGTTGGTAGCCATCACGTTGAATTTTGAATAATGCACTAACGTGCGAAACAGCAAGATTCATGAATGAAATTTTTTTTCTCGAATAATTTGCAGGCGAATTTATTATTTAATATTTATTGATTATAATGATTATAATTATCATAACGGTTTTAATTACATTAACATTTTATTAGCAACATATTATTTGGATTATTCTGTTAAATTTTCTTTTCAGCACTTATAGTTTTTCATTTATTTCTTATACATCACGATCATATAATCCGTTATTACCACGCCAATCATTTTAGTAATAATTTACTAGCACAAAACAATAGTTTCTGTTTTTCACCAAGTTTACAATTTAGATTTTTATACACATTTTTTAATTTTTAGTTTTTACAAAGTTTACTTTTTACAAAATTTAATTTTTTTGTTTAAACTTAAATTTAACATTTACAATATACACGGTATACATTACAATTTGCCCGTTTTAATTTGTTATACATCGCACATGACAAAGAATAGTGACACAACTTAAAATTTCAAATTTTTCAAGAAAGCAAAAGGAAAAATGCTAATTTCGATTTTTCTACACTATTCTCTATGGACTAAAAAAACGAAGATCGGAAAATTAAGCTGTCCCTCGCTTTGTAAAATAAATATGAGAACGGCCCTATGTCAGGTTATGAAATCGATCATTGCGCATCTTTTTGACGAATTATCTCAAAAACTCAATTTTTTGAGTTGTGTCATTTTTCTATGTCATGAGCGAATATGTAGTTAACGTTCTTTTTCTTTATTGAACTTAATGTTTGATCACTACATTACAATAAAGCCGATTTAATCACATAATAAATCGACAAAATTAACACAGAATTGAAATAGTTAATTTTGATATGTAACATTTGTGAATTCCTGTTATCAGTACATATATGTAGATTTTAAAACGTCACACACTATGAACTCACTAACTATCATTATATAATATCTAGATTCAACTTAGTCCCGATTATTTATATAACATATTGAGATATTTACTTTCCAACCCGTAACTTTTATTTCGGTTTATCATGTTAATATCGAACCATAACACATCACAATTTATTTTTTTACTTCCACATTTTCAGTTGTGTACATTTATTTCACTAAATATCGACTGATCACCTTAACAGTTCAATTACCAATCCTCTTCACCCTCACCAAACGTCGTTTTTATCAATTTGAACAACAATAGCTTACGCATACCAAATAACCATCCGAAATCCAAATTTATGCACCCAAATAAATTATACAAGTTAATTACCACTTGTACATAAAACTTTGGCAACATGTTGGCCACCAGGAATTAAAATGGAGGCCTTACACCTTGCTGATTAAGGTTGATGAGAGTTTTTGTTGTTGTTTCGAAAATAAATTTGATTTAAGATCGAGACTTCAGTTTTATGACGTTGTTTAACAACTTTGGGTAGTCCTATTGTTTGAAGATCATTCAGATTGGACATCGATTAGAGAAGAGACAGAAATAGTTACAGTTTGAGGACAATGGCCACAGAACACCAATGGTGAGTTTTACCAATTTGAGGTGGAACGTGTAAGCATCAATGCGTGAAAGTACCCGAGTAAATTTACAGTCTCTTAATTATATCATCATCATAATTATATTATACATTTTACAATAATATGTCTGACTCTCGATAACTATATGGCATAATGATTAATTTTGGCAAACACAAGATAATCATGAATGATAATGCCAAAAAAAAAAAACACAAATAAAAACTATTTGTCTATTGGGGCTAAATAACAACAACAAGATGGTTTTTACTTGTTTATTGATATGACAAAACTTTTCTGACGTCGCTTTTCTTTTTAACTCTTAACTTTTAGTAATTTAATGATGATTAGATTAGGAAATTTTCTTAAACAAAATGTTTTTTTTACCATACAACTGAAATGGTTTGTATTTTGATTTAAAAATCTCAGTTAAACGAACTCCAGAATATATGTGTGTGTACTATAAAGTCTTTAACCTCCTTATCTGTACCTATAATAATTCCAAATCGATTTGATATTTTTTTAAGAAATATAAAAGACACTTTTTAACATTTCGATTATTTTAAAAAACATAAACAAATCGATTTAAAAAAAAAAAAAAAATTGTACCATTTGGTTTCGTAAAAATAATAAAAAATAATTCTTTATCGCATTTTCAATTTTAATGATTATGACTCGTTTGACAATAAATAGACGAGGAGCTGAGCGATTTTCTATTCGCTAACGATTTTTATTTGTTTCGATTTTTATTTTGATTTGCATCCAAAAATTGATTTTTCGGTGGTATGGTGCTGTGTGCTTTTTTTATATGCTTTGTATGTTTTGTATGATGATATTCAACATTCTGTAATGAGATTCTGATGAGAGTTCAAAATTTAATATTAAATATTTTATGGTCCAAATAATAATATTATGTTGTTTTATATAAATTTATTGATAAACAGCCCCCTCGAAAAATAGTTGTTATACATAAAAGCTAAGCCAGTAAAATTGAATTCAAATTTGCTGAAATCAAGACAATCTGATAGCTTAAATACGATAATCTTATAAAGTAGAATTTCTAAATCTGTTACATTAACTTTTTCAAAAAGATAATAAACGAATGAAATATTATATTTTTATGTCTACACATATTTAACCATGTTATTCCGCTCCATATATGCTCCCCGCGCTTATGGGAATAAGTGAAATCGTTCTCTGGTTTTATTTATATAAATTTACTGTATATTCGTATATATGTATGTATGTAGAAAAGAAGACGCAGAAACTGTTTTTCGATGTATACAAAATTTATATAATAATAATATTCTAAAGTTAGGAAAATTGTATATAAATAATTTTTCAAACCCTTATGACAGTTTGACATCTGAATATAATTGCTTTTTCATCTTATATACATCTCTGCTTCTTTACACTCTCGATAAATTATTATGTTCATCTCAAAGTGTGATTATAGATATCAATTTTCTGCCCATTTTATGGTTATTTAACTTTGTTCGTTATAGCCAATTTGATTTTGGTTTATTGGCTCACGATGTAGTAGACGGTGCTAAAGTTTGAATGTCCAATTAACAGGCTTTAGTATCAATTTTTTGTTTTGGTATCAGAACTTTAAGTTGATTTAATCACTTAAGACAGCAATGCGCGCAGCCAATTATTTAGCTCTCCAGCTAAAATGTTCCTGTCTGTGTAAATGCAATACAATTAGCTTGCAGTGATTTTTTATTATTAAACAAGCAGCAATTTTATTCTCCGAAAATCTCAAAATTTAAAATTGGGTTGCTTCAGAAATCTTATGGTTTTTAGAGTTCTCAAATCTGAAATTCGTTGAAGACCAAATTTTGAATTTTCTGGAATTCATAAATTTTTTATTGAAAAGAGCTAGTAGCTGACTGAATCCACCCATAACTGAAAATGAATATAAATACATTTCAACTTACAAAAATTCACCAGTTAGTATAGTTTATCCTCGAAATCAAGAATCATAAAATTTAAAATTTCGAAAAGATCAACACGACAACCATCCGACAGCCATCCCATGACCATCCTCAGTCGTATCGCGCTTTAGAATGCTCTCGAAGGTTTCCAATGTCCTACCCCAGTTATGTCAATGACTGGGTCAGATACATAGGCGCAATGGCTTTATTCTTCTACGGGTTGTATGCCTCTCAAGCTTATATTCGAATTTAAACCTATACTTCCTACATTATTAATTTGAAATCTTTAACCATTATATAATTATGATTCTTAGGTCGCTGAATTGAATAATAAATTTCAAAATTCCTAGAAAATAGCTAGAGGAAAACTTATCCTTATGAAAAAAACGCGTATGGTACTAAATTTCAAGTAAATTAATACCTTCAGTCTTTAATATGAAAGAATTTTGCAAATTTGGAGAATTTATCTACACATGTAATAAAGTTAGTTCATGCGTGTTTGAATATTTGTTTAGATCTCACAACTTTGCGTATATTTTGTTATCAAACTTGCCATTTCTGGAAAATAATATTTCTCTAGGATCTGTTCCTTATTTTCCTCCCAGTTTCTATGTGCTCTTCTGTATGTTCCTCATGAATAATCTTAAAGTTGTTTTCTGCGTTACAGATGTCATCTTGTGTTATTCGTATTTTACAGTTGGATAAGTGTGATTGAGAAATTTCCTGCAGTAATTGTATGCTTTTTTTGGAATTGTTATGCCGTTTATCAACGTTGGGTGTATTTTCTCCTTCAAGTGAGAATAAATTGTTCTCTGTTTATGTATATAGTAGTTATTATGAGGTCCTTTATAACCGTAAGCTCCCTTCTCTTCTGAAACTATTAGTTGGTTTCTAAATACATTTAATGTAGCCTCATAATATCGAGTAAGCTGTGTACTATCCTCCTCTGCGTTGGGTATTGTCTTGACACTTGATGATGAAATTGAAATTTCTTCTAATTTTTGCTTTGATAAGCCATCAAAGTGTTCGACCATTTGTGATCCGTGGTTTGTATACCAATTCATATTCTCAACGTTTGTTTTCCATCTTTTTAGTTTGCTGTTATTATTTCTATTGCTGGGAGCAAACGTCAGTAACTGGTGATCCGTAACTATTTTGATTTTCCATTTGTCTCAGACAACTGCTAACATCTTCTTAACTTCTTGTGTTGGTTGCGTAAATTTACTTCGTTTTATTTAAGGATCTACTACATATAAATATGGAATGATCTTTGCC